>CM030833.1:7610460-8210460 GCA_018105865.1 Metaphire vulgaris | reverse complement strand
TGGATCGGAAGATGCTCAATGAATTGGAAGATCTGACAGCCGGAGGGAGAGAGTTCCAGATTTTAGGCCCAGAAATAGAAAAAGCTCTCTTACCAATTTCAGTGTTGGTTCTAGGTACATTCAACAATGAATCAGCATACCTTGTTGAATGACGATGGTTTGGGTGATTCAACATAGATTTTAAATATTGAGGTTGGCCAGACTGCAGTGTTTTAAAAACCAGGAGACCAGTTTTTAATAGAATTCTCTGTTCTACCGGCAACCAGTGTAACTTTTGAAGAACAGGTTTAATATGATCATGCTTACGAGTTTTTGTAATGGCTCGGGCAATAGAATTCTGAATTTTTTGAAGCTTTTGCATGTTAGATCTGGTCATACCATTGTAAAGAGAATTGCAATAATCAAGTCTGCTGCTGACAAGGGCATTTGCAAGAGGAATCAGAGCGGATTTGGGCACAAAATCACGAATTCGTCAAATATCTCTGATTTGCATATGAGCAGCTCTGCTGACCTTATTTATATGATCGTTAAACGACATGTTCTTATCAAATATCACCCCTAGGTTGCGGACAGACTGACTTAAATTAACTGAAATGTTGTCAAATATAAATGAATTTATGTCTTCAAATTTACTTAGATTAAATGATGTACCAAGAAGAAAAAACTCAGTTTTTGAAGGGTTAAGTGCAAGCTTATTATTAAACATCCAAGACTGAACATTTTGCAGGCAAAGGGACAGATTTTCTAGTGACATGGAGGAGGGTTTATCGTCGAAGGCAATGAATAACTGTGTATCGTCAGCGTAGAAATGATAGTCAGCAGAGAATTGTGTAAGAAGAGATCCAAGGGGCATTGTATATAAGGTGAAAAGGAGAGGGCCTAAAACAGATCCCTGGGGAACACCGGAATCTAATTTAGCTGAGTTTGACTGTGCACCGTTACAATAAACAGATTGACTGCGATGTTTAAGGTAGGATGTGAACCACTCTAATAAGTACCCGATAAGCCAAACCAATGTTCGAGTCTGTGGAGAAGGATTGCATGATCTATGGTGTCAAAAGCCGCAGACAAATCTAGTAAAATAAGTGCAGTTACCTTGCCGTTATCCATAGCAGACAAAATATAATCATGAACAGCTAGGAGAGCAGTTTCAGTTGAATGAAATTTTCTATATGCAGATTGTTTAGGCAATAAAAGATATATTATACATTATAAACTTACTATATTTCAGGCTATATAGAAGCTAGAAAGATGCGGTTTGCACCGTTGTTGAGCATTTTTATTTTGAAGCTCAATGAAAAAAATTTCAGCGGTGACCCCCCAACTGTGAGTGAGAGAGTTTTAGAGGGGTGTAATTGGAACAGAATAGTGCAAAAATTTTGAAGATTTGGCATATTTATGATTTTTCCAGCCTCTGGCTGGAGATTTTTCCTATGCATTTCCCAGCCTTGGTTGCTATACAGCCAATATCCCTGGCTTATATAATCAAAAATATTGAAAACGGTGCTGCCATCTATTGAATGAATGGTAACTAAATTGAATGTTGCGTTGGATTGATATAAAAATGTTATGTCCCGGGTACACACATGCTTATTCATTTTCTACATTCACATCTGGATTTTTCCCACAAAACTGTGGAGCAGTGAGTGATGAACACGGTGAGCGCTTCCACCAAGACATTGCAGGTATGGAGAGAAGATATCAAGGTAAATGGAGCCCATCAATGCTTGCTGACTATTGCTGGACAGTTGTAAGAGATAGCCCCTTCCTCGAATACAAGAGAAAAGCAAAGAGAAGCAAAAGCGACACAAACTGGACAAAACTAGTGAGAAAACTAAGTATTAAAATGTTTCAGCTTGGCATATGGCCATAATTTTTTGGGTAAACCTATGCAATATATTATGCCACGCAGGCTTTGTTATATTGTCAAAATCTATGGCATTATATTTGTGGAAAGATATATCTATCTATGTAAATATTTTGCACTATGTAGTTATAACGCCTATAGTAGAGAACTTTACTTTCACAGAAAAACTATAGCCAATTGACAAATTTGAAGATCGGACCATATTTGGCGTAGTTATGACTTTTCTAGCCTCCGGCTGAAGATTTTTCCTATACATTTCCTAGCCTTGGTCAGTCTACAGTCAATATCCTTTGCATATATAGTCAGCATTATCGAAAACGGTGCTGCCATCTATCGAATGGATGGTAACTAAATCGATTGTTGTGTTGGATTAATGTAAAAATTTTCTGTCTGCGGTACACACTCGTTTATCTAGCGCACCGTTTATAAACGGCGAACGCCGTTTGGTTCTAATTTTTTGCCGCCGTTTTAAAACGGCGAACCCGTTGAAGAGGTTAAATAACTCAGGCGCGGCTACTATTGACGAGAGTCTACGACCTCCGTGGCTTTCCAGTTCCTATACAAAATGCGTGCGATCATGCGTGAAGTGAGTGACAGCCGTTAGATTATTACCAAGGCCCGATCACGTTAGATTTCTACAGAAGAAAATATCTTGAAACAGATGCAAGTGTTTAGAGCCATCTGTTACTAGTATCATGTTCTGTTTACTCAGGTATGCACCAATTCATATGAAAAAATGCAGGTGGTCTGTAATGTGCTCCATAACAGCGCTACGTAGACTTTGTCAGGGACTAGTAGTTATCTCAACAATGGCGATTGGATAAAACAATCAATGTCACGGCTCAAGAATGCAAAGCAATAAAATTGGCAATTACTGTGGCAAAATGGACACTATAGCCTATATAAATTCCAGGACCTTAGTAAGGAGCTCAATTATCTAGTTCAAAAACGCTGATGGCATTATGTCTATGGTGATACAAGTTATTTGGGGTATTTATATTGTAGCTGAGGCGTGGGGTTTAGAAGGTAGGCCTTTTAGAAGGCCAATCGACGTTCTTCAGTAGAATGTGGCGCTTCCGAATGGTCATTTAGTCCAGCTGCTGCAATAGAAACAAAGACTGCTATTATAAATAGCATGGAGCGAATTGAGCTTCTTTATTGAGGCGGCAGAGCATGAGTATATTGTGGTTTTTTGAACAGGTGTTTATAGGGCAAATATTCACACATTTTCTATACAATTTGCTTTTCTTGATCGGTCACTCATTCTAGTAGCTAGAGGAAGCAGAAGAATGATTCCAAGATCCGTATAAGCTAAAATATTTGGCATTGAAGCAAGGACGTCATCTGATGTCCCTAGCGCTCTGAGAAACCAAAATAAGGATGTCAGTGACGTCCCTACGACCCTAGCGTTCAATGTGTTAAATACCCTGATTTAAATAGACGATATTTCCTTAGATTTGTTCTCATTTGTACCAGGTAACTGTAGGAATCTTGAGGAAACTCCCTCCTGCACTTACACCTATCACCAGAGATGTTAGATTTAGCGAGATAGTACATTAGAAAGTAATTTAGTGCAAAAGGCGCGGAAAGGCGCTTTGGTCATCAACTGATGAGGGTGCAAAAAAGCATTTTGGTCAATAAAGGTTTAATGGTAAGATATATCTTTTAGTCTATAAAAGAATATTATACAATGACCAAGTTATCTTAAGACACACCTTATCCAGGGCCGGATTAAGGTTCGAGTGGGCCTGGGGCTGCATATTTTAAGGGGGCTTATTTTGGCATTTTTAGGAGGGCCTATTTTTAATGGGCCCATTTTTTTATTTTAAGGGGCCTATTTGATCAATTTTAGCAAGTTTTAGGGGCCTATTTTTGCAATTTTTAAAATTTCAAAACTTTTAGCAATTTTATTTTAAAAATTTAGTTTGAAATTACAATTTAATTCTATAATTGTAAAATTTTTATTGAAATTTAGAAATTAAAAGCTTATTTTGACAATTTTAGCTATTTTTGCCTGGGAACTTTTATATTGGCTTTTGTTGTTATTTACCTGTAACTTGTTTTCGAAATGTTACATACAGTATAGCTCTATATATGCCGTATTTATTTACATATTTATAATCGGTTTATATATAACATTATTGCCACGCATAGAAATTTAAAAATTGTAGTTGGGTTCAAAATAAATTTGGGTTTCGAATAAATTTTATTAATTACATGATAAATCACAGAATGTTTTCTTCTCGGCTATTAAATAACTCACTTGCCTTGTGATAAAAGTGAAAATCTTTTTAAAATAATTTTTCGCATAAATAAAAGGTTCACATATCTTCACACACACACCGCTGGTCTACTGTGACTGCTGTCTGATCAGTGGTCTGGTTATCGACATAGATCTGGTGGTGGTCTAGTGTTCGACAGAGAATATGCTTGAATTTCAGCCGTTAAAATGGTTGGCCTATTTTTTATGGTGGGCCTGGGGCTTCAGCCCCCTCAGCCCCCACCTTAATATGGCCCTGACCTTATCTCTCAATCTATGTAGTCATTTCTCTATATATAATGGCAGAAGCAAACGATGATACATCAAACATATGAATGATAGAAAACCAGTGAAAGTGCCCATGGACAGGCACAATATAAATAACAGATGTTCAACTGCAAAGCACAACTCATAACATATGGTGATTATGCTATTATTGGAGAACAATCACAAGAACTCAAACAATTGCACATTTTTTGCACAAATAACACTAATAATGAACACTTTCTAAACTGTTTACTAGTAATGATAAAAAATATATTATCTTCTACTTGATGAATCATCTGTGGGCGAATTGTCTGCAGATGAATAGTCCTTTTGATGAACTGTTCATGATACAAGACAATTTCTTAACTCTTCGGCAGCCATGTTTTTACAGAATTTACCCCTCAATAGTTTCCCAAAATGTTTTAATTCAAATATCATAACAGTATTGACAATGTATAATATCAATTGAAAGGGCTTTTGACTATCTACAAGAATATGAAAAGAAAAATATAACATTTGCTATGACATTCTTCATATTTCATGAGAAGATATAAAAATAAAAAAAAATAAAAAATTAAAATTGGACTTTGAAGTTCATTAAAAATTTTCTCAGCAACAAGCCAGTGTAAGTAAGCTATCTGAAATATGTACATATATGTAATAAACATTTTAAAATTTATATATTGCTGTAAAAATGTCATATTTTAGTTTACGGAGAATTTAGTGTGAAAGGTCTCAAAGCAATTATGACATATGTATTTTTGGCACTTGTCACAAAAGTTTCTAAAAAATTTTGTCAGCAACAAGACATTATAAGCAAACTATCTGAAACATGTACACATACGTAATAAACATTAAAAATTATATAAAATATGATATTTTAGTTTAGAAAGGATCTTGTGTGAAAGATGTCGAAGCAATTGTGACATACATATATTTTATGCATGTCAAAAAAGTTCAAAGACTTAGTTTTTTTGTATTGCCCGGCAGAATTTGTTCGTTTTCATTGTCATCGGACCTGGAAATACCCATGTCATCAAACTTAACATATTCAATCGCTTCCAAAACTTCTTTAGTTGAATAAAACTTCTGCCTCTGTGTATAGAAGTGTATTTAAAATTTAAATGCCAGAAGGACCGCAAATCTTGCCTACAAATTGACATATTTTTGCAGCCAAACTCACGAAATAAACGGTTTTTTCACACGTTTTAAAAGCGAAACCATGTTGACTTTCATTAGAATAGCCCTAGATCCTAAATATAGCGGCCTAAGAGTTAAGCGCTGTAAGCATAGCTAACAGAGGCCAAAGTCAAAAGCGCTTTACAAGAATGAGGCATTAAACAAGTACATTTTCAGTTGTTTCCGGCAGTGTCTTGACCGTCAACAACTTGAGCGAGTTCCAAGAGACGGGGGCCCCCCATAGGAAGGACCTGTCCCCAAACCCTGCTGTCTTCAGCGGTGGAGGAACAATCAGATGATTGCTGAGCCTCGACCGTAGTTGAGAGTGGCGTTCAACCGTCGAGGATCTTTTGAACAGTTCTGACAGGTAGGTTGGACAGAATGGATCGTTAAGCGTCCGGTGTATGAGCCAAAGACGCTTGAACATTACTTGCTCGGGGATCTGGAACCAGTGTAGACGATCCTTCAGGAGTGACGTGACATGGGCACTCCATCTAGTTTCGTAGATGAGTCGAGCCGAAACATTCAGAACCATCTGAAGTTGATTTAGTTGCCTATTCAGCAGTGGCGGCTCCACCGGGGTTAGGGGGCCCGTGCCCCCCTATTGAGAGCCTGGCCCCCCCAGTGGCCCCCCAGTTGGGACCCTATACTTAATGCTACATACATTAAACAACAAATGGTTGGTCCCCCCATGATTAGAAGTTGCCACCCCAACGGCCCCCCCACTTGCCAAATCCTAGAGCCGCCACTGTTATTCAGTAGTCTGTATAGCAAACTATTACAATAGTCAACATGGGCAACTACCAGTGCCCGGACCAAGTCGATAACCGCCGAGGTTGGTAGGTAGCGTCACACTTCGCTAATCTGGCACAAGTGAAAGTATCCTGATCGGATAGTATTGTTCAATTGTGTGTTGAACAAAAGCGACTTGTTGAGGAGTACACCGAGCAGGCTGAGCTGGCTAGTGGGTGCTATAGCTACACCCTCAACATTGAAGGCAGTGCAGTCAATGAGTCCCCTGCAAGGGGTAGTAAGCCAGAGAAACTCCGTCTTTGCCAGGTTCAGCGAGAGTCTATTCTGATCGGTCCATATCCGTATGGCCGCTATACATGACTCGGCTCGTGTGTGAATTTCACTGGCATCCGGCAGTCAGGATGAATAGCCCTGCACATTGTCAGCATAGGTGTGCATCATAAAAGCCAAATGATTCAATGATTTGGCCAATGTCCGCAGTGTAGAGTATGAATAACACTGGTCTACATCAATTTTGCTGACTTGAAGACAACATGTGATCTTTATGTATTTTGGTGTGCTGAATCCAAAAATCACACCCATTTCCTCCCATCACGCCCAGTTTTCCCAAAACGCTGTTTACTGATTTACTGTTTACAGTAATAACATGGCATTATGCATTATAATTCTTTAGCTATATTGAATATGCAAAAGATAAGGATGTGCAAAAAGCTATGCTTAATATGCAGTGGACATAACTATTTAATAACACAACAGTTTAATAGGCAGTTTTAAACTGCAGACGTCAACATTTTATGGATATAGGCCTATATAAGCAGCGTGAAACCGACGGCAGCATTCAGTCGTTCATGAGGCTTACAAGTTGCAGCAAATGTAACTATTTTAACTAGTTTTCTGTAGAATATGTAAACCAGCACTTGAACACTTCGTGGGTAGTGCAGGAATGATCCTGACAAATTTTGCTACATTTGTGGTTGTTTTACAGCACCTAAACAAAGGAGAGAGGTGTTTGAATTTGTGCAAAAAGCTTATCATGCATATTTCGCAGTTAAATTGGGTGACCAGGAAAACCTTGGGCACGCATAAATGTGCAGGACATTTGTTGAAAGCCTCAGACAGTTCATAATGTGACTAAAGGTCAGAGTTTTTCTCTGTCTTAGCTTTCTCTGGTATTAGCTTTGGAGTTCCAATGGTGTGGCGAGAGCCTCAAACCATGCATGTTGATAACTGCTACTTCTGCCTGGTAAATATTTCAGACATGTCCACAAAGACAAAATCTTCCAACCAGTACCCAAATCACCCCTCTGCTCTGAGACCAGTTGCTCACTGTGAAAGTTCCTGTACCTATTTGCACTACTTTGGGTGTTTCTGACAACGATGAATTTAGTCAGTCAACAGACACGAATGGTGAAGATTTCATGGCCTCAGAAGTTGACGCTGGAATGCACCAAACATTCAACCAAGCTGAGTTGTAAGACCTTATATGAGATCTAGATCTGCCGAAGTCGTCAGCAGAGTTACTGGGTTCAAGACTGAAGAAAAAGAACCTGTTCAGTGTTGGCTCCAGGAACCACGCTTATGTATCATGGCAGAGAGAATGATCTTTTGAAATATTTCCATATGGAGGAGGAGTTTTATACTGCATCAACATCAAAGGACTTATTGAATCAATGGCCGGGATGTTATAGTTGTAGACAAGATGCTTTTTACGACCTGATTACTGACTTACTTGGCAACTTAAGAGTCGAGAATTATGACCTTTCAGTTCAAAATTCAAGATTGCTTCGAAGACTGGGAGCAACATGAGTGTCAAGTTGCATTTCCTTCATAGCTACCTGAACTTCAAATCTTGGAGCTATGAGTGAAGAACAAGGAGAATGCTTCCATCAAGACATCACGACCACGGAACATAGATATCAAGGCAGATAGAACTCAAAATTGTGGCAGACTACTGCTGGTGTTTACAGCGTGACAACTGTGACCATAACTATACCGGAGCATCCAAAAAGAGAAGATTCCTTTCTCAAAACTTAAATTTAAGCAACTAGCTATTGCTCTTATTGCTCTCTTGGTTAGAAGACAGACTCATTTTTGGCTGAATAAAAAATATTACGTGTTATCGGTTCTTCAGAATTTCCTATTTTCCCTTATGTTTGACTTTAACACGTTTAATTAAGCATTCCTCAAAAAAAAATTTGACGTATTTATAATTTTGACTTCATATCTGGAATCAGCACCTCTCAATTGGGTAAAATCAGCAAAAATACTTAAGTCAGCAGAAATTTTTTTTTAAAATGTAGACCAGTGTAATAACTCATTTAGCTTGCAGCCAAGATTTTCCATGTCACAGTGTCATCCTTGAGTTTCCACTGTTTTTTTTAACCTTTTAAAGGGGGAATTAAATTTTTAAAGTCGCCCCACACAGCGTAATTAATTTGGGGAAAAGGCGTTCATATGAAAACGTGAACATATACGTTATAAACTTACTATATTTCAGGCTATATAGAAGCTAGAAAGATGCGGTTTGCACCGTTGTTGAGCATTTTTATTGCTCTTTCTATCCATCCGTGCCAAAAGAAAAAAGTTGGGGTAGGGACCACTCTACACCCCAAAATCGGACCCCACCTAAACATTTTGTTCACATTTTTATCAAAGGTCAATAGCAAAGCGTCTTCAGCGGTAAACCCCAAAATGTGAGCGAGAGAGTTCTAGAGGAGTGTAATTGGAACAGAATGGTGCAAAATTTTTGAAGATCGGACCATATTTGGGGTAGTTATGAAGTTTCATACCCAAGTGCCAATTGCTGGCTGAATGACAATTACGTGAACGGATTTTCAATGTGAAAAACCGAACAACTCAGTATATTTCAGGCTATATAGAAGCTAGAAAGATGCGGTTTGCACCATTGTTGAGCATTTTTATTGGTCTTTCGAACCATCCGTGAAAAAAAAAATTGGGGGGTAGGGTCCTCTCTACACCCCAAAATCGGACCATGTCTGACAAAAAATTTCCAAAGCTCAATAAAAAAATTGTCAGCGGTGACCCCTCAACTGTGAGCGAGAAAGTTGTAGGGAGGCGTAATTGGAACAGAATAGTGCAAAAATTTTGAAGATCGAACCATATTTGGCGGAGTTATGATTTTTCTAGCCTCCAGCTGAATATTTTTCCTATACATTTCCAGCCTTGGTTGTTACACAGTCAATATCTCTTGCATATATAGTCAGCATTATCGAAAATGGTGCTGCCGCCTATCGAATGGATGTGAACTAAATCAGTTCCCGCGTTGGATTTTTGAAAAAAATAGTGCAGGTCCTCGGTACACATTTGCTTATCTAGCACGCCGTTTATAGACGGCGAACACAGTTTGGATACGGTTTTCCGCCGCCGTTTAAAGACGGCGAACCCCTGGAAAAGGTTAAATTGTAGTTTACAAAAGGTTTGGCACCACCCATATCCTACCACTGTTGGCTTGGCACCACCCATATCCTACCACTGCTTATTTGTCAAATCATAAGACTGGCTTGTTTTTCATCTAATCCTCTTATTGGTAACAGTATGAACATCCACCATCTGTGATATGCATTTTGACAGTAACTCACTAATTCATTGCTCTACAAACACTAAGAACTAATTTGCTTGAGTTTGAGATATTCTATGTTTGTATGCATGTGGCTATAAAAGTTTTTGTTTCCGTCTTTCTGCTTTGTATACTTGTATTTGGTTTGGCTGTTAGTGTTCCTACATTGAAGCTTGAAATGACTTTGTACCATTTGTATGTTTTAGTTGGAAAGAGCACTTGATAACAAAGATGGATATGAAGCAGGGGTGTGTTCATCATATTCTTTGTCTTGTGAACTTGAATTTGTTCATTCATTTGTAAGGTTGTTAAAACCGCTGGTTTTAAAGGACTGGTTAACCTTTCAAAAAAGACCGGTTAACCGGTTGTTATCGGCAGCCTGGTGAGGTGCCTACATCAAAGTGCTTTGATGTTTGCCTGCACTGGGGCTGGCGTTCTGCGCCCTACATAAAAGCATTTTGATGTTTTCAAATTGAAATTACGGTTAACTGGGCAAGGTTAAAAGGACCGCTCCTTGCTCTTAGGACCGGTTAACCGTTAACAACCTTATTCATTTGTATGTGTATTGTAATGAATTGAAATGTAATCATTAGCATCTGGGCATGTAAGGATCAGAAGTCACAAGGAATGTAACCCTTTAACCCCAAAACTGCACAAACCTGCCCATACCCTTTAAACCCCAACCACCCAAACCCGCCTATTTGCAGTAGTTTAGTTTCTAATGGCTTATCTCGCTTAATATATCAGCATCGATGGACTTGAGGTGCAACCAGTGTTGTCTGTCCGGAATCTCGGGATCCACATCGATAGCACATTATCGATGAGGACCCATGTCTCAAAGACAATTGCCAGCTGCTTCAACGCACTCTGGCTGATCAGAAGTGTACGAAGATCAGTGTCAGTCACCGCCCTCAAGTCACTGGTTTCATCATTGGTACTGACCAAACTAGACTACGAGAACGCGACACTCGCTGGATCACCGCAACACCTGCTGGACCGTCTCCAGGTCGTATTGAACGCAGCGGCGCAGTTGATCTTCCAGGTCCCTTCTCGTGAACATGTAACACCGCTTCTACGAGACTTACACTGGCTATCAATGCCGGAGCGGATTCAGTTTAAGTTAGCAACGCTGGCTTACCGCTGCCTGAATGGTATAGGGCCAGAGTACCTAGCGACAGAATTAGCACGAGTCGCAGATCAGGCAGGTCGGCGTCGCCTGAGATCTGCTAGAACTGCTTCTCTGGTCGTTCCATTGACGCGCCTTCATACTGTAGGCGATCGTGCCTTTCCCGTGACTGCTGCAAGGGAATGGAACCGCCTGCCTTCTTCAGTTCAACTCTCCCTAACGCCAGACACCTTCAAAAAGAATCTTAAAACTTGGCTATTTCGCACGAGCTATTGTAATTTATAATTTGTAATGTGTCCACGCAGTCACTGTATTAGTTGCCACATATATCTCTACGTTGTATAATATAATAATGATAACAGCTATGGATTTGCAGTCAGTGGTCAACATGTAGGGGGGGTTAGAACTGAAGATTCCCAAAGTTGCCTGGCTCTAAGATTCAAATTTATGCAAATAATCGTCCCTTTAAATTCGGGTATTTAAATTTGCCACATGTGTGAATAGCAAGTCAAATGAAAGATGGTGAATATTTATTGGGTAACAATGGGTATCTCCCCTCAAAATCCCACCCACACCTCACAATGGTTTTCTATTAAATAAAGTTTTAGTTTCTCGTTCAATTTTCAGCAGCAAAACACACATTTTTAAAACTTCTGGCAATGATGACGAATGTAATTGGGATTTAACCATTTGAACCCTAGCTTCCCTAGCAATTAGGCTATATACCTATGCAGTAGTCCACAAGGGAATAATATTACTATACACCAGTGACATCTTTTGTTAGAATAATGCTTCCATCAGGAGAGAAGGTAGAATATCACTGCATATTTCAAATTTTAGATGTACAGAAAGTGTGACGTCATGGTGGTCGTTACCTCCATACATTTACTACAAAATGTCAAACTTTCTTAGATCCCTTGTCCCTCAACTTGCCTCAAGCATGACATACTTTACGGATGGCCCTATAGCCAAGTGGTATAGAAAAATTATTAAAGAAAATACATATTTAAATAAAATAAATACAAGATGAATGTTATATGAATGAAACTTCATTTATGAAATCCAGCACCATTAACAAGGATGCCTAATAATTAATATTATTTTACTTAAATGCAAACAAATTCAAATTAAGTAGGAATATGAAAAATGAGAAATGGCACCAGAGTGTCGATCACTTCCTTGAAAAGCCATACTGGAAGGGGGTCGAGGTCGCACTGTTTATTCGGGGATGCCCGGACGATCGCGATAACATCCTCCCTCGTCGGAGCCGAGAGCCTGGTGAGGGAGCATCTTGTAATCTGGGTGTAGCCAACCGGCTCTGCATCTGACGTTCTTCTGCGAATGGCGGTGATCTTGTCCTCAAGATGCTGGTGGAAGTCGTCTGCAGAAAAACTAGTGGTCACATGGCCGCGGTGATCGTGGTTTCCAAGAAGTCTGTCCAGGTGCTTCCATGTCTGCCCCGAATCCGAAGCTGCTGATTCGAGCAAGCTCTTCCAGAATTGGCGACCCTTCGCCCTAACAAGACGCCTGCTATCTGTAAGGGCTTCACACCAGGCGTTATAGGCAGCATCGTTTCTCCCGAACCCACGCTTCTTCCACTTCTGGAAAGCCCGTTCCAAACGTCGAGCCTTCTGCCTCGCTTTTCTGCAGTCCTGATCATAGTAAGAGCGGTGAGGTCAAATCGGCACAGTCGATTCCACGAACGGTGCCAGTAGCTGGGGCAAAAGGGATCATTCAGCATCCGAAATGTAAGCCAACAACGCATGAAGGCTATGCGCTCCGGTATCCTGAGCCAGTGAAGATTCTCGCGTAGAAACGGTGTCACGTGCTCGTTCCACCTCGAGCCAAAGATCAGATGAGCTGAGACGTTTAACGACTGAAGATGATTTAGTTGGTTGGCAGGAAGCCCGAGCAGAACGCTATTACAATAATCTACTCGAGCTAAGACGAGGGCACGGACGAGATTGATGACGACAGGCACCGGCAGGTATCGACGGATCTCCCTGAACCTTCGCAGCTGAAAGAAACAGGTACAAATTACATTGTCCAAATGTCCGACAAACGAGTGTCTCGTCAAAAAGAACTCCAAGGAGGCGCAGTTCTGTGCTCGGAGTGACATCAACATCACCAATCAGAAGCGTATTCCGGCATATGAGATGCCTCCTTCGAGGAGTGCTTAACCAGAGGAGTTCGGTCTTCCCCGGGTTCAGCGAGAGTCGATTTTCATCAGTCCACCTCTGGACTGAGAAAATGCAGTCCGTAATATGGGGCCGCAAACATTCTACCGCAGACGGAGGGCAGGAGACGTAAATCTAAAGGTCATCAGCGTAGGCATGATAGGCAAGCCCACACGTTTTGATAATACGACCAATATCTGCCACATAGAGTATAAACAATAGTGGATCGAGCCGATGTGTGTCCCTTCCAGCTAACAGACTGAAACCTGTCGGCCAAGTAGTTCCGAATCCAAGACAGAGCCAGCCCTTTTAGTCCATAAGTGGATTCAAGTTGGCGAATGAGGTCCACCGTGTTGAAAGCAGCCGAGAGATCCAGGAGGCAGAGAAGGGCCAGCTGTCCATTGGCGACCGCTTCAACAACGTAATTGTAAATGCGCAGGGCCGCAGTTTCGGTGGAATGGCCCTTCCGATAGGTGGACTGGCCTTTAGGCATTAGTCCATTCATCGTCAAATAGGCCACGAATTGATTATTAACAACTCTCTCAAGCAGCTTGGACAAGAAAGGAAGGTTGGAAACGGGACGGAAGTTAGGTAATTCCGCTTGGTCTAAGCCTGGCTGCTTGAGGTGTGGGTAGACTACCGCTTGCTTCCATGACGATGGAAAGTCTCCGCAGCTTAAAGAGGTCGACAGTAAAGTCGTGAGAAACGGAGCAAGCATCTCAATGGACTCTTTGAGGAGCCACATCGAGAGGGGGTCGGCTTGGCATTGTTTACAAGGTGACGCCATCACGATGGACGTGACCTCTGCAATCAAAGGATCAGAGTGAAGTGAGAACGGACCCAGAGTAATCCAGAAACTTGGCTGGGCCAGCGTTTGCCATTCTCTCTCTGATTGCATTAACCTTACCATCCATGAACTGGTGGTAATCTTCAGCAGAGAAACTCGACGACTGACAAGGCCTCTTGCCACGGTTACCCAGCAGCGTGTCCAGGTGTTTCCAAGTCTGCCCTGTGTCACCTTTAGCAGCGTCAAGGGCGCTGTTCCAGTAGTGTCGACCCTTCTGCCTCACGAGGCGTCTACTAGCTTTAAGAGCTGAACGCAGGCACTGTGTGCAGCTGCCTCACCATCCGTCCCCCTCGCCTTCCGGTATGACCGCTCGAGGCATCACGCATCTCGTCTAGACAGCCTGCAGTCGGCGTTATAAATTGGCCGATGCGGACAAATGCGCACCGACATCCCCGTCACTGGCGCCAAATTGTCAAGAATCTCCATAATATCTGCAAAGTAGCAGTCAGCAAGATCCAAAGCGGCTCTACCTGGAATGACGGGTTGGCAGAGCTGTGTCGCTTTGAGCCTAGTAACAAACTCATCAGAACTAAAGCCATTCCACTTCCTGCGTAGTATTTTCATATAGTTTGGAGGCGGACTAGCAGTCGGGATCGACCAATGAACCACCTTGTGGTCAGACAGACCAGACTCTGACACAGTAACATGGTCAATGCCTTGATCATCGGAAGTTAGAACGACATCTAGTAAACCTCCTTGGTCATGGGTCGGTTCCTCGACGATCTGATGTAACGAGAAAGCGTCTATGACAGCGGTTCTCAGCCTGTGGGTTGCGACCCCGACGGGGGTTGAATGACAAATTGCCAGGGGTTGCCTGAAACCTTCGGAAATATGGAATTGTCTTTTTTTTCATGCGCAACACTTGTAATTGTACAAAATTTTCAAATTTGCAGTTACTCGTTTTTAAAACTATAGGCCTAATTGTCATTCGAGGATAGACATTGTAGACAATTGAATCAGAATGATATCAAACATTTTAATTGTTGTAGCTTTGGTGTTTTTAACAGGTGACATTATGAATGAAAGTGATTTTACGGTTGGGGGTCGCCACATCATGGGGAATTGAATTGAAGGGGTCGCGGCACTGTAAAGCTTGAGAACTGCTGGTCTATGAGCTGACCAAATTTCAGACTGTCAGAATCTGTGCGCCGCTCGAGGTGAATGTATGCATCATCTACCACTAGTAACTGGCATTTATACTTGGCCAGCACCTTAAGGAGTGTGGCAAATTCTTTAAAGAATAGTTCCATAATGCTCTGCGAGCCTGGCTGGTATATAGCGACCAGAAGAAACGGAGTAAAGCCACCGCCGATTCTACAGCACAAGTGTTCAAATGTGGTCAGGTCTAACTTGGTACGAATCTTAGCAATATTTATTCCCGGCTTTGAGACGAGCGCAATGCCACCATGGTTGATGAAATGTGCATCGTCTAAATCAGTCCCACGTGGTATGTTACGTGCCACCTCCACAACATTATAACCCATGCCGCGAAGTCGCTTGATAGCAACACTGTCGGCATACTCGTGCCAGGTCTCTATGAGAGACAGGAAGTTGAGATTATATTCGTCGAAGAGGTCAGGAACATTATCGGTTTTGTTATTCACGGAACGAATGTTCAGTAGCCCTCCTCTGAGCGTCCGGGATGAACAATGTGGCGCTGGAGTTGAGGGTACACAAGACCAAGACGCAAGGAACTAGTCAGAGTTCTCATCTGCACAGGCTTTAGTGGAGCAGCAGTGTGTCGAAGAGTACGGACAGGCAGAGCAGATGGTGGACGCCGGGTTGTCGACGAAGGAAGTCTATCACTGTTGAAGTCAGTTTAGATAAACGCACCATTCTCGATCGGCACCAACTTCGGTTGGAAACGTCTCTGGCCTGATCTCTTTCCGCGGTAGTGACGAACTTGACGCTGGGTCTCACAGAGTCTAAGAATCCCGTATTCGGACAGTAAATCAACAACGCGAGGTGCAGGACGATCACCGTGAGAGCAAGCCAGCAGCTCTGTCGACGAATAACATAACTTTCGCATAATCTCTGCTCAGTAGTCTAGTCGAGAAATGGAGCGGAGAATACAGTCCGGCGACGGCCATATTGATCAACGGTGAAATTCTAGATTATAACGGTGTTGACGTAGAGATCACTCCGATTTTGCTAAATTTCGCCATAAACACTCGAATTTTGATCAAATTGGTGCTAATTTCGGATTTGCTCTTGGACTATATGAATTTTAGTGCATCGCAAGAAGCATAACGAGAAATAAAAACTGAAAAAATAACATAAAATCGCCCGATCGGAGTTTCTTGGCAGCCACACTCCGACTATATCAAGTCCACGTTCATTTTCCAGCAATGTGGTAATATATTTAGGAGATTAATTTGACAATACTTTTTCGCCATGTTTCAACAGTTATGTTACAGCATATTATACCTAAATGCACAAATAAAATTATGTTAAGAAAACGTGATAACATGAGAGATTAACAGTTAGTGCTGCTGTTTAATTTGCCTTATAGTGTCTTAGTGTTGTGATGTTTCTTTTTATAGAATTTATTGTCATTTCGAGATCCTCACATCAGCAATATTCGTCTGCACTTGGAGAAACCAGAATCTGAATGTGAAAAGTTCTTTACTTCTCCTTTAGATGAACTTGTTGCAGCGCATCTGAGGTAAATGTGTCCTGGATTACTGTATTAATTAATGATTGTACTAATGGATTATTGCATTAATGGATTATTGTAAATTCTCATGGAGAATTCAGTGTCAATTTAAACTTAAAATATGATGTTTTGGATTTTTTTGGAGTCCATGGTTAATGATGGTGATGATGGTGGTGGTGGTGGTGGTGGTGGTGTGATGATGATGATGATGATGATGATGATGATGATGATGATGATGATGATGATGATGATGATGATGATATTCAGGATGGCTGCTGC
Source organism: Metaphire vulgaris (assembly GCA_018105865.1). Lineage (NCBI taxonomy): Eukaryota > Metazoa > Annelida > Clitellata > Crassiclitellata > Megascolecidae > Metaphire > Metaphire vulgaris. Next base: position 8,193,472 of record CM030833.1, on the reverse strand, counting down.
AGTCTGGAAATTTGAGAGCGAATATACAGTACTTGGTACAGCTGCTACGAGGGCGATGACATTACATGAGTACATTCAGGACAGCCAGTAAAGGGGTTAAAGGATATTGGCCAACATACTTTCATACATTTTGCAATTTTGTTTGTTTGCATGAAGTAAAACTGCCCAAAGTAAGTCAAATGGGAAATTGTTGCCCAAGAGAAATTTCATTTGCACATAGACCCTCAAGAATTAGAGGGAACATTTGCTTGGAGTGCATTTTGTCATTAGCATTTACTCCAACTGTTGGGTGCACCAAACTGTTACGTTTATTTTCTGCCCCGCTATTGGTCGTTGGCTCCTCCTTTTTCAACTGGGTTTGCCATTGTCTTTGGTGGAGTTATATATATATATATATATATATATATATATGTGTGTGTGTGTGTGTGTGTTTGTTTGATTGTTTCCAAAGTTTGTCAATGTTCTTCTAATTTGGTAATTATATCTTTCAATCTTTTATGGTTAGGGATGAAAATGATTAGAGCAAGGAAAAATTCTTCATTTTCTGGATATGGTTTATTTTGTGTTTTATGTCAGTAGATGCTGTTGGGCAGTTGCTAATCATGACTTTATCGAAGCCTATGGTTCTCAATGTGTTGCATTACAATATCCTTTGACTCTCATTATGTCATTGATTGACTTATTATTAATGGACATATAATTGCATATTTTAATACATTTGGTTCCGACAGCAAGGAAAACAACAACACTAAAGCTAAGTCTCTCTTTATTTTGCTGGTTTAGCTTGATTGTCCACACAATGCTTATGCAGGTGCATAAAATTTAAACTTAAAATATGATGTTTTGGATTTTTTGTTAAAAATGAATCTGTAGTTCCCATCACTTCATTCATTACCTTTTGACCACATGGTTCTCTCAAGCTTTCACTAAATGACTGCTGCTCATTGCTCATTCCATTACCGTTGTGAACCACAGGCTTTCTCTAATTTTTTATTATTATGATTTTTCTCTTTAATTACCATGTCCATACTAACATCAATAAGTAAGTAAATAAATAAAATCTCGTAGATTTCTATAGCGCCTTGGAAAGCAGCACAATAGTAGCTGCTTATTCTTAGGTGCTCAGCCTTTCTTAAAATAGCTATGGGAAAGGTATATGATCAGCCAGGCAATAGTCGACATCCAAAGGGCAATGAGGCTAGGTTTTTACAACTATGGAGGAAATGATTTAAGAAAAAGGAAGGATTTAAGCTTAGACCTGAAGACTTGAGAAGATAATGCGGGAATTATAGGAACAGAGGATTCGGATTTTGTTTGAAAGTGTCCGTCTGCGGAGGGAAGCTGGGACAGAGTTCCAAAGTTCAGGTGAGGCGTATGAGAAGGCACGTTTGCAAATTTTCAGGATTGACTGATTCAGTGAGCATGACAGAGTAAGGTAAGATGATGAACGTGTGGGTCGAGGAGGCTGAGGGGTTAATAGTGATCTAAGGTAGACAGGTTTTGATCACTGAAGTGAGCTATATGTAAGTGTTACTATCTTATATTATAAATACAACTATGTACAGCCCTCTTTGTCAGGATCCGGTGACATATGACAACAAATCGGTAACTGAACTGTTCAATTTATATATTGCTTCACTCTCCAAGATTGTGGATGAGTTACTACCGAAAAAGACAGTGAGAGCCAGGCATCGGCCACTAACACCCTGGTTTGACAATGAATGTCGTCGTCTTCATCGGGAAGCTCGTCGCCTTGAGAGACGCTACCGGTGAACCCTGAATCCTGATGATCGCAGTGAATGGATTATATCTGTCAGGAATCTTCATAAAAGCTACCATCACAAAGAATCGCAGTACTGGGAAAATCTTGTTCATCAGCACACGGGACATCCACGTAAACTCTGGTCAACATTGTCCTCTATACTTGGCAGGCAGCCAAATGCCTCTGAGCCACCAAGTTTCACGGCTGTCAATTATCAAGATGCAATCTCGGTGAAATTAGACCGAGTGCGTGCTGACACTGCTGGAATGCCACAACCAAGCTTCTCGTCGACAAGTTCCAAGTTTGAAAAATTCAATGAAGTGACAGAATTGGAACTTAGGACAGTCATAAAAAACTCTAAACTAAAATCATGTGAACTGGATCCTTTGCCACCATACATTCTTGTTGAGGTCTTAGATGAGCTAATTCCATTCCTCTTACTCATGATCAACAGCTCTTTGAGGGAGGGCTGTCTTTCTGACTCCCAAAAGCGAGCCATTGTGCTGCCTGTCATTAAGAAGCCTAGTCTTGATCCTAGTGAGCCTCTTAACTTTCGACCCATTTCCAACCTTTCTTTTCTCTCAAAAACCATTGAAAGGCTTATTTTATCACAAATGTTAAACTATTTGAATACTGAAAATCTTCTTCCATCCACACAATCTGGTTTCAGATGGTTTCACTCAACTGAAACGACTCTTCTTAGAATTCTTTCTGATGTCTACTCTGCCATTGACTTGTCTGAACTTACATTGCTTGCCTGTTTTGATGTTTCGGGCGCCTTTGATACGGTTGATCATGATATATTGTTGAAACGTCTCAAACTCTCATTTGGGATTTCTGATCAAGCCCTTCTGTGGTTTGCATCCTATCTCTCTAACCGTTCTCAAATGATTGTTATGGAGCATTCCCGCTCAAACTGGTTTCATGTTCCTTTTGGTGTTCCCCAAGGTTCGGTGCTTGGTCCTCTGCTGTACATACTCTATACTGCTGACCTTTGCTCTTTAATTAGCTTGTTTGGTTTCACTGTGCACCTCTATGCTGATGACATTCAAATTTACTGGCATTGCCCCCACTCTTCTTATACTGAGCTCACTCAATCTGTAGACAATATAATTCCAACTCTTCGGGATTGGATGTTTTCCAATAGACTTCGACTGAACCCTGATAAAACTCAACTTATCTGGCTTGGTACTAAACATCTGCACTCAAAAATTGATTATGACTTACTGAACTCTCTCTTTCCTAATCTATCTTTCTCAAATTGTATCAAAAACCTTGGTATTTACTTTGACAGTAACTTGACCTTCAAAGAGCACTTTGCTAGACTCTCTCGATCCTGCTTTTACCAACTTAGGCAAATTAGGGTTATTCGTTCTTCGCTTTCTTTATCTGCAGCCAAATCTCTGGTTCATGCTTTTGTGGCTAGTAGGTTAGACTATTGCAATTCTCTTTATCTTGGCCTGCCCAAAAGCTTGCTTTCCACTCTGCAATCTGTCCTAAATGCTGCGGCTCGTCTTGTGGCTAAAGCTCCTCGCTACTCTAGCATCTCAGACTTTATGCTTAACACCCTCCACTGGCTTCCAATTTCTGACCGCATTAAATTCAAACAAGTAATTATTGTTTCTGCAGCACTTCGAGGTCAGGCACCATCTTACATTACTGAGCTTTTCAAATCACCCTCTTCTGCTGCTCATCGCCTGCTCCGCTCCACTGATCAGAGGATTGTTTATGTCCCCAGATCACGCACTGCTCTTACCCAGCGTCGGGCTTTTGCAGTGACTGGACCCTCCCTATGGAATGCCTTATACCCATCCATTCGGGAATCACTTCTTACTCCCTCGCTCTGCTCAATGCGAAAGCTGAAGTCTCATTACTTTACCCTGCGACTCCAATGCTAGGAGCGCCTCTGAGTAGAAATAGAAGAGGCGCTATACAAATGTCATATTACATTACATTACATTACATTACATATTGGATACGTTCAGTTATTTTAAGCCAATGTAATGATTTTAGTATGGGTGAAATATGGGAGAATTTAGGTGACTTAGTAACAGCGCGAGCTAGTGCATTTTGTATTGATTGTAATTTGTTGATGGAAGCTTTGGGAAGGTTATAGTAGAGGGAGTTACCGTAATCTAATTTGGAGTGGACTATTGAGGTGGCAATTGTGGAAGCAGTTTTGATTTCGAGGCAAGGGCGTAGGCGACGAAGATCATGGATATGAACATAGCAGGCTTTTGAAAGTGTGGAGATTTGTGATTCAAAGTTTAGAAAGGATTCAAATTTGAATCTGAGATTTCTTGCAGTTGGAACAGGGGTTATTGTGATGTCAGGAGCCAAAACTAGCTTAGGGTTGTCAAATTTGTTTGAGTTGTTGAGGTAGTCCAATGAAAAGAAACTCTGTCTTAGATGGGTTGAGAGCGAGAAGATTAGATGACATCCATGCACAGATTTAAGAGAATGCAGATTCAAGCTTAACGATAGATGCATCGAATGAAGGAGGTGAGAAGGAAAGGAATAGCTGAGTTTCATCGGCTTAGAGTTGGTGATTTAAATTGAGGGAATTAATTAAAGATGAGAGCGGTGTGGTGTAAAGGCTGAACAGTACAGGCCCAAGAACAGATCCTTGAGGCACTCCAAAATCTACAGTGTGAGATAGAGACATTTGGCTAAGACAGGACACTTGAAAAGACCGGGATTTAAGATAAGATGAAAACCAGTTGTGAGCTCTTTCAGATATTCCAAACCAGAGAGAGAGTCGTTCGAGCAGAATTTTGTGATCTATGGTATCAAATGCAGCAGAGAGATCAAGGAGACAAAGGCCAGTTACTTGTCGGAGACCAATTGCGGTTAAGAGTGTGTCATGAATGTAGGGGAGAACGGTATCAGTTGAATGATGTTTAGTGTAGGCAGACTGATGAGACTATATAGCAAATTATTTGAAAGGTGTTCGGTCAGTCTAGAAAGCACAATTTTCTCAGTAAGTTTTGATAGAAGTGAAAGATTTGAGATGGGGCGATAGTTATTAAGATCTTCCCTGTCAAGACCAGGCTTTTTTAGGAGAGGAGTGACAAAAGAGTTTTTGAATGAAGATGGGAAAGTGCCTGAGGTAAGAGAGAGGTTAATGATTCTAGTTATGATAGGTGTAAGCACGATGGCACACTGTTTGAGTAAAGAGGTAGGTATGGGATCTAGGTCACATTGTTTGTTTGGGAGAGAAAGTAGCAGTTTGGATACCTCTTCATCAGTTGCAGGAGTGAAGCTGGATAAATTGCATGGGGGTTGTGGGGGAGAAGGGTAATGAGGAGAGGTGGTTTGAGTATTAGTGAAAGATTTAAGGACACTGCGAATCTTAGAGATTTTTGTAGAGAAGAAATTAGCAAAAGATTCAGCAAGTTCTGACAGAGAAATGGATTGAGGGAGAGGTTTGATTCTTTGCGATGGAAAAGATCATTTACAGTTTTCCAGAGCTTACGTGAGTTTGAGCTATTTGTTGAAATGATGTTAGAATAGTACTTCTTTTTGGCAGATGTAAGGAGATTATGGTAGCGGTTGGTGGCGGAACGAAGATTTGAAAGGTCAGATGGAGAATGTGTTCTATGGTATGTTCGTTCAAGACGTCTGCGAAATGACTTGAAAGCATGAATGAAAGAGTTGTACCACGGTTTGCTGTTGTGAGATGAAGGAAGTCTTGGATGAAGGAAGTCTTGCGATGATTGGAGCATGTTTATCGAGAAGACCGGATAACACAGAATTGTATTTGTTGATCAGTGACGGTAGAGTAGTGGGGAGTTAGTAATTAGTTCAGATGATTTAATGTTGTCACAGAAGAAGGCAGCGTCAATTTTGTTAAGACGGCGGAATGAGTAGGTGCTACGAGGTGGAAGAGTTGGCGAGCAGATACTTAAAATGGTAAAGATGGGAAAATGATAAGATGGAGAGAATTGGCTAATTGCTGAAATTGGAGATAATGAAGAAGAATAAGACATGATGAGCAAGTCTAAAGTATGTCCAAAAGTGTGAGTAGGAAGAAATATGTGTTGTGTGAGGTTTGTCTGAGTGAGCAGTTGTATGAATTGGGTAGAGTTAGGATCATCACTCTTATCAACATGTACATTGAAATCACCAGTAATTAAGAACTCATGTGGAGTTGTAGCTGCAGAGCCCAAAAAGGAGACAAATTCGTCAAGGAATGTCATGAATGAGGTTGAGTATTTTGATGATGATGGGGGCGGTAAGTGTTGAAAATAGTTAGTTTTGAGAGAGGAAGATTGAGGGTGACTGATGAGCATTCAAATGAGGAGAAATTCATTGATGAGGAGTTGCTAATTTGTATATGATCACAAGTGAGGAAAGCAGTGCCTCCACCTAGATTAGAAGAGCAGTTGGTAGAATTTTTTAAACAGGCAAAGCTTAGGAGGGAGAAGCCAGGTTGGGTTGTCGCAATCAGTTGACTTGAAGTTGTAGATGAATTTACCCAGGTTTCAGTTAGTGCAAATATGTCTATGGCTGAGGAGTGAAGCATGTGCATTGGATAGAAGGAGTGTAATTTTATGTTATTAAGTTCGTGTAGTGAATGTGTGTATTGAGGATTAATGAGGGATCTGATGTTGAGAGTGCAGAGTGTTATGTATGAGTGTGATGGTCCAGGATTTGGGTGGATATCGCCTGAAAGAGCAAGAAGGATGATGATGATATCTGAGCGTCGGGTGAGACTTAAATGTGAACAGCGAATACGAAGATGTGAACAAGGGAGGGTTAAGGAAAAGGAGATAGGAATTTTGTTAAAATGCGAGTATTGATCGATGGCAGTGCGGTAGGTCCAATGATTAATCGGTTTGCGTACATCAAGTTTCGATGAAAAGAAATGAACAGTTAGAATAGCAAATAGAAAGGAATTAATGTCATGATGTCAGGCTGAGATTTACGAGGAAAGTCAAATTGTGAAGAAAAGTCTAATTGTCTTTCAGCTCATGCAGCGGCTCACAAACTCAGCATGAGGTCAATAGTGCAGCCGATGTTAGTGTGGAGTGAAATAATTTAATAGAAAAACTAAGAGAAGGCCTAGAGTTCAATTACAAGTAATAACGTTAATTAAATGAGCGATGATAGGTCATGTTGATTCTAAGTCCATGGATTCTGGCAGAGTTAATTAAAAATAGTTAAAGAAAAATATAACGATATAAACAGTTGGAAACGACCTAAAAATTAAGAGTAAAATTTTAACAATTCGCAAGAACAATATTGAAATTTGTCGAATTAATAAACAAACTGAATGGAACAAATTCTCAAGCGTCTAGTCTGCATTACTGCCATAATAGTACTGCTCTAATAGTAGTCATCTCTGATGGGCTCATGTAGTAGTTGAGCATAGACTTAAATTGAGAAAACGGTTCATATAACTTTTGATGTAGATTGTATCTGAAGACATCCAATTCAGAGTTGTGTGAATGTATACTGCATGTTCACATAATATGTTGAAAGCTACAGTTTTCAACGAGTTGAAGAATTTAGTTGAAGAATAACTTGACTTCTCAACACACTATTAAATAAATTGACTGTGAGAAGACAATGTGGTGCAGAGTAGGAGCTCTTAAAATTCTGGTTCTTCAATTTGTTTAATTTTGAGAGTTTTGTAGCTACTTGTGAATTTGCAGCCTTTTATGTATTTTTACATTTTTCTTGGTTTTGTTGGTATATTTTGTATTCTGCCATATACATAACTTTTGACTTCATGAATTCAATATTTTCAGTGTGCGAAATGTTATTTTTCTTGCAAACTGATGCCTAGTTTGGTCTAATTTTACATATGTGTGTGATTGTGGAAATGTTAGAGTTTTGAATTCTGGATGCTTGGTCTTCAAAACCCTTGCTTGCTTTAATTCTTCTTACTTTCTCCTGTCTTCATATTTGTCAATTTCTGCTTTCTGCTAGTTTATTACTAGGGTTATTAAAACCACTGGTTTTAAAGGACAGGTTAACTGTTAAAAAAAGACCGGTTAACAGGTCGTTAACAGCAGCCTGGTGTCTTTTCCAAAACTAGCCTTGAAGTAGACCTACAACTCTAGTGCTGACTAGATCAAAGCGCTTTGATGTTGCCGGCACTGGAGCCGGTGTCGTATAAAATTATTTCCCCCATAAAGTTATTTCCTGGTCAGATTTTGATTGGTCGGCAGATAGCCTGTCAATCAAGATTAGAAACACCCTCCCATAGCAACGACAACTATAATTTTATTTCCTCCTTAAGAATTCTTTGCAGGCAACCAATGGCAATGCTTGAAGCAATTATATGGGTGGAGCTATGAGGCATAACACATACGCAAATCTCATGCATATGCACAAGTTCATAAATATTCATTACCTATAACCACGGCGATTGGCTGCCGATGAGAATCAATCACAGTCATCCTATCCAACATTTGTTTTTCAATGCGATCAATCGTGATTTTGACAAAGTAATTTCAAGTTTGCATTTGACAAAGTAGCTTCAAGTTTACATTTAATGACATATAAATTGCAATAATCACTTGCTGTTAAATGTTGTACTACACTCACTGTTATATTGTTCTGCAATGGTTTTTTGTTACTCATCCTCGTACATTCCATGGTTTGTCAATTAACTTCTACGGCGCCACAATCATATCAGTGGTTTTCACACAGGTTTGCTTAGCCTCAGAAACCACTTAAAATCACATTATTATCATCATCATAATGCCCAAGGCTTCAGCTGATGGCACACAAAACCCAAATTGAACTAGAGCCAGGTCAATTAATTACGGTATCTATAATAACTAGAAAATGTGCATTATCCATCGAGGAAAAATGTACTTTATGGGCGCCTGAACTGTATGTATAATTGTTTAGCGATACCAAATCAGTTGGAAAGAATTTAAGGACTAAACGTTCCTACCTATCTACACATAACTATATAGTCTACTGTTGTTGAGGAAATAAAATTATAGCCGGTAATAAATTAATTTCCTAGTCTACTGTCTATCTATACCTATCTATACCTGTGTATAGCATTGGTTGGAAATTAAATAATATCCTATGGGTAATACATTTATTTCCTACCTATCTACACACAACTACATAGCATACAGTTGGTCGGGAAATACAATTATAGCCGGTTATAAATTTATTTGGTATCTATCTATACCTGAATCTAGCTTTGGTTTGAAATGAAATCAAATCCTATGCATAATAAATTTATTTCCTACCTATCTACACATAACTCCATAGCCTGCTGTTGGTGGGGAAATAAAAGTATAGCCGGTTATAAATTTATTTTTTATCTATTTACTATACCAGTATCTAGCATTGGTTGGAAATGAAATCATATCCTATGGGTAATAAATTTATTTCCTAAGAAATAAATTTATAACCGGCTATAATATTATTTCTAGGAAATAAATTTATTACCCATAGGATATCATTTCATTTCCAACCAATGCTATATACAGGTATATATAGATAGGAAATAAATTTATAACCGGTTATCATTTCATTTCCAACCAATGCTAGATACTGGTATAGATAGATAGGAAATAAATTTATTACCGGTTATAATTTTATTTCCCCACCAACAGCAGGCTATATAGTTATATGTATTAAATAAAGTTATTACCTGCTACCAACCGTATGCATTAAAGTTATTAAAGCTATTTTTAGATGTTATGCTGATAGGCGGAAATAAATTATACGGAAATAAATTTATACGTATGCCGCATAGTTTTATTTTCCTAGCAACCGAAGGCCCCGCCCAGGAAATAATTTTATGGCGGAAATAAATTTATACAACACCGGCATCTTACACTGCCCGTATATACTCATGGATCAGTTGAAAAATTATGCTTAGAAATTCACTTAAAAACGTCGAGTCGTCTTATCTGTGAGTCAGTGCAATTTTTCCAAAGAATTTTTTGTAAAGAAACACATTGCCTAATGCATTACAGTGTGAAGTCATGTTGTGTCTACTTAAGGACGTGCCAGTAAAAAGAGAGTGGGCGTCTGGCTCCTCCTTTCTCAAATGGGCACCGTTAGGCAGCAGTAGTTTCCTTTTTTCTATCAAATACTGATATGTCAGCAAAACTATTGCTAACCAGTGCTTTTGCCTGTAAAGCATAATTTCTTTTTGCTTTCTTTTCTCTGATCATTTTGTTTCTTATTCTTTGTCTTCTATTTACTCCTGCTATTCCTCTTAACCAGTTCATTTCTGCAGTCATTAATCTTCTTTCGTCTTTCTTCTTTATGATCCAGCATTCTCATCCATATAATAGTATTGGTTTGATCAGTGTATTATATAGCTTTAGTTTTGTTTTCAATATTTGTTTGTCTTTCCATATATTCTGAAGTTTTCCAAATGCTGCACTTGTTAGTCCAATTCTTCTTATTATGTATTCTTTGCTTAGTTAGTTAGTTAGTTAGTTAGTTATAGGCTGATTTATCTAGCTCTATTGCTCTAGCGGGCTAGAGTCAAGAGCGCTTTACATTGTATTAAACGAGCATCCAAACAAGTGCGTTTTGAGTCTCTTAGTGAATGTTTCCAGGTTGGCCACGTTAGTAACACTGTCCGGTAACGCGTTCCAGAGAGCAGGGTTCTCTCGAGTAATGGAATGCTCCCATAGTTTGGCTGTCTTCGAGGGAGGAGGCGCCGTCAGTTGGACCCGACTGGAGGAGCGGAGCCGCAAGCGACCTTCGGTGGATGGAGGCTTACGAAGAAGCACCAATAGGTAGTCTGGGTAGAACGGGTCATAGAATGCTGTAAATGTGAATCAGCACCTCTTGTAGATTACCTGCTCCGGAATGTGGAGCCAGTGTAGTCTATCCCGAAGCTGGGGAGTGACGTGCTCACCCTACCTGGTCTGAAATATCACTCGGGTGGAAGCTTTCAAGACCATCTGCAGACGATTGAGCTGGCAGTCTGGTGTTCCAAGGAGAATACTATTTCAGTAATCAGTTCTCGTGAGCACCGGTGCCCGCCAAGCTGGATCACGACAGACGCTCTAATCCACCGGAGCTGGTAGAAGGAATTGCGAGCGACGATGCTGATATGGTTATGGAGTGACAGCGACTTGTCTAATAGGACTCCGAGAAGACGGACCTCGGGCGATGGGATGAAAGCGATCTGATCAATGACGAACAGTGCATGACTGATTAGATGCATATTCCTTGGGGTGGTAATCCCGAGCAGTTTCGTCTTGGCCGGGTTGAGAGCCAGACGATTTGCCTCAGTCCGGAGTTTGATTTTGGCTATGCACGCTGTGACGCGGTCACTTAGTTGTTCGGTGTCCCTGGCAGGACAAGAGACCAGGATCTTTACATCATCTGCGTAAGCATGAGAGGCTAGCCCGCATTCCTCGACAATCCGTCCAATGTCTGCAACATACAGAATAAAAAGGAGTGGGCCTAGCACAGATTCTATTCTATTCTATTCTTTATGCCAATTTGTATAGCGCAGTAACATAGTGAGGGCCAAAGTCAAGAGCACTTTACATGGAACAATCGAGCGAGACATTAAAAAGGTGCATCTTGAGTTTAATCACAAACAACTCGAAGGAGGTGATGGTGATCACCAAGTCCGGGAGCGAGTTCCATAACAAAGGATTGCCTCGAGTGATGGATCTCTCTCCGAACTTCACAGCTTTAGACAGTGGGAGAACATAGAGTATGGACCGCGTACTTGATCTCAACTGAAAGCGTCGGTTATTCATTGTCGGTCTACGCACTAGGGCTGATAAGTACTCTGGGCTGGTGTGGTCGTGAAGAACACGGAAAGTCATCCAACATCGTTTGAACACGATACGCTCAGGAATCCAGAGACACTGGAGCTTATCCCTGAGTAGCAGGGACACGTGGTCATGTCACCTGACACCGAAAATCAGCCGTGCAGACGTGTTTGGGACCGATTGTATGCGAGCCAGCTGGTAGTCGGGAAGGCCCAGGAGGACGCTGTTGCAGTCGTCTGTTCGCGAAAGGATTAAAGTGTGTACGAGGTGAATCGCTGCTGATGTTGAAATATAGCGATGGATATCTCGGATCTTCTGGAGCTGATTGAAGCACGCTCGAATTACATTATTCAAGTGGCCGACAAATGACAGTGAGTCATCGAGGACGCCTAGTAGACAAGCCTCAGTGGATGGGACAATATCGACGTCACCAATCGAGAACAGTGTACGGCTTATCAGATGATTCCTCTTTGATGTACTGGTCCAAAGGAGCTCAGTCTTGCCAGGGTTTAGTGCAAGACGATTGGCTGCTGTCCGCTGCTTGATTTCCTGAATGCAGTCCAGAAAATGAGTCTGCAGTCGTTCAGTGTCCGAGGGTAGGCAGAAGGAGTAGACTCGACTGTCGTCGGCGTACGCATGCGAAGTGAGACCGAACGAGTCCACAATTCGACCGACATCCGCTACGTAGAGTACGAAGAGTAGCGGACCCAGGCTGATCCCCGAGGCACCCTGCAGTGTACAGGATGCGAGGTAGAAAAGGTACCCTCCCAACAGACCCCTGTGGCACTCCACTAAGAACAGGGCGCGGTGAGGACAGGGCCCAGCACCACCATATTGACCGCGTGCGATCGGTTAGGTAGTCTTGCAGCCACTTGAGGGCTCCACCCTTGATGTCGTAAGAAAGTTCCAGCTGTTGGAACATGATCTTGTGATCAACAGTATCGAAGGCTGCTTGCTGAAAGGTCCAGTAGTCAGAGGAGAGCCACCCGATCATTTGATACTGCATCAACTATATCATTAAAGATGCACAGGACGGCCGACTCAGTAAAATTGTCCACGCCTGTGTGCCGATTGATTCTTCGGCATTAGTCCGCTTGCTACTAGATGTCCAACCGTTTGCGTGTTGACAAACCTCTCCAAGACTTTGGAGAGAAAAGTTAGGTTGGAAACTGGGCGACAGCAGTCAACATCGGTTATATTCGCTCCAGCATGAGAGAAACTTGTTGGTTCTCAGAGACTTGGTCATAGGCGTCATGAGAAATGGCGCCAGAATGCCAATCACTTCCTTGAGAATCCATGCTGGAAGGGGGTCGAGATCGCACTGTTTATTCGGGATTGCCCGGATGATTGCAATAATGTCCTTCCTCATTGGGGCCGAGATCGATCTCGGTGAGGGAGGATTGTGTGATCTTGGTGAAGCCAACTGACCCCGCATCCAACATTCTTCTGTGGATGGCGGTGATCTTGTCCTCAAGATGCTGATGGAAGTCAACTGCAGAGAAGGCAGTGGTCACCCGGTCGTGACAATCGTGGTTTTCGAGAAGTCTGTTCAGGTACCTCAGAGTCTGCTCTGAATCCTAGGCTGCTGATTCGAGCAACCTTTTCAAGAATTGGCGACCCTTCACCCTAACAAGATGCCTGCTGTTTTTAAGAGCCACATGCCAGGTGTTATAGGCGGCATCGTCTCTCCCGAACCCACACTTCTTCCGCTTCTGGAAAACCGTTTCCAAATGTTGAGCCTTCTGCCTAGCTTGCTCGCAGTCCTGATCATAATAGGGGCGGTGAGGTCGAACCGGTGCAGTCAATTCCATGATCGGTGCAGGTCATCCAATATAGGGGCCGTCCATTTAGTACGTAACCACCGAGGGGGAGAGGGGTTTGAGATTTCGGCGTACGGAAGCGTGCGGGGGGGGGGGGGGTCACGACTGAATTTGTTCATATGCACATTCACATGTATAAATAGATAGAAAAGGCTGGTATATTCACACAAACATTTGATTTGAACAAAATTACTTTCTCACGGTCAAACAAAGGGTACCAACTATTGTTCCCATGGTTATTTAAATAATAAAAACCTTTAATTTAATTTAACGGTAAACAGATGCTTTTTGGCTATGGTGAAAAATTAATTTTCACCATGCGGGGGGGTTGCTAATTTGTACGTACGCATAGGGGGGGTAACCAAAATGTACGGCGTGCAACAAGGGGGAGGGAGGTCGAAAATATGACTTTTTTGCATACGTACTAGAGATGTGCAGGTACAGCAAAATGCATACCCTACCCGTACCCGTGGAAAAACTTTTTTACCCTACCTGTACCCGCTAGCGCTATACCCTACCCGACCCGTACCCATAAGCTGTGTACCCGTACCCGCACCCGTAACCGACTTTGGTTGGAATTTGGAGTTTTTGGATTTGGGATTTTGGACCCGTACCCGCGGGTGCGTTTACGGGTACAAGTACTACAAGGACCTGTACCTGGACCCGTGAACCCGTATCCGTTCCTAGAGACTACAGAGGCAACAGTGAAATAGGGGCTACGAAATTGGGATAACTATTCATTGTAAATAGCACGCATGTTTAGATTAGGACAGATCTAGTACTTAGGAATCAGGTTAATCAGTCAGATAGCCTAAGCCGACATGAATGGGCTTGTTTAAAATATTTAGTAGATATCATTTATTTATGAGCAGGCATTAGAGCTCAAGTTAAACCACAAAACTTTACCAGAAGAACTTTATCGGTCGAGGAGTCCTTGGAGGAGTCAGAGGACGCCATTATAGATTTATTACTGATGATGTCAGATACGTCATCTGTATTTCTTTATGTTTTCAGTAAGTAAAATGCATGCTGTCTGACAAACTGAACGCGGTGTACAAGTTATACTAATACACTTTACTCAATATTATTTTTCTATTACTGCATTGCTAGTTTGCTATAGTAGTGAGAAATGAAAATATAACTTTTCGGGTAAAACGGGTGTACCCGTAGCCGCTATACCCGTACCCGTAGCGCTGTACCCGTACCCAACCCGTACCCGTAAAATGTGTACCCTACCCTACCCGTACCCGCGGGTACGGGTAGGGTATACCCGCGGGTACGGGTATACCCGCACATCCCTAATACGTACTATATGGATGGCCCCATATTCAGTGATAACTGTATGGCAGGGGTACTCAAACTTTTATGACGGTGGTCCACATCCAGTCTTCCATCGTTCGTGAGGGTCCACTAATTACAAGGGAAGTCCAATTATTCCTGTGACAACTACGGCATAGTGGGCAACTGCGAGTTGCTGCGGGTCCTCCTAATATACACACTGTTATGAGTGAGCCATGCAAGGCAACATAAAACAAGACTAAATTAAAAATTGCATAGAATGAATTTTAGCTGAATTGGAAAATTTCAATGAAAGCATATCTTAAAGCACATTTTTGCACTGCTGTTCAGTGACTAGCACGAAATTGTTTCTTCGACTGCATGATCGAAACATAATCAGGTGAATAACCAGTCAGAGCAATACGCATCGCATTTTGCGGTTGGTCTGTTATAACACTGCGATGTTTTGATTTAATAATGTTCATAACAGAAAATGCTGATTCACATGTATATGTGGATCCAAATATTGTCAGGACAGAAATTGCTATCTTCTTTATATTTGTACTTTTAATTACACTCATGGTCTTGTGGCAGATAATGCACACCGGCCGTACATTGTGTCGGTCAGGCAAAATAAAAAAATAATCATCTGTCCATGACTCATGAAATAACCGGTTTTCGGCGTCTATTTTTCTTCGTTTAATATTATTCGCCATAAGAACGATTTCAGCGGATTTAAAACTTTTTACCAAACGATTAACGAGGCCTACGGAAATGCATTAACGTATGATTGCAGTGACAACAGTAAGTAAGTAAGGCAGTAAGCCAATATTACAGGCTCAAAAAAATTTCTCACACAGAAAGCTGTGGCGGTCCACAAGAAACGTTCTCGTGATCCGGATTGTGGATCACGGGCCGCGGTTTGAGTACCCCTGCTGTATGCTAACGATCAGCCAGGTCCGTCGCAGTAGTGTGTTCCAAGATGTCTTGAGGACTGGAAAACAACGATTCCTTAAGCCGGTCGTTAAACCGACCCCGATCCAAAAGCACCCAGCGTCTCCTCTCAATCGTCATGAATTCTGGTTGAGGTCAGGCGGCTGGGAGTGTGCAGTGGACCAGCTTATAATCTGAGAGGCCAGTGTCTGCTACTACCACATTGTGCATGTCCTCACCTGCTGGAGAGATAACTACGTCTAGCATACCCCCACGATCATGTGCCGGCTCCCGGACTATTTGCCACAGTTTGAATGTGTCGAGAAGCTGGATGAGTTTCAATGTTTTTTTGTCAGTTAGATACTCCAGGTGCAAATTCATATCTCCGGCTATCCATATCAGGCGATGTTTTTGTAGAACATGCTCAAGTTTTGTATGAAGCACTTTGATGGCAATCTCTCTTACAATAACTTAAGAAAATTTAAGTCGTAATTTTATTTTATTTTTGTTTACACTGTAGATCTGTGCAGATGGTCTTTGCCTTTTTGTTATATTTAACACTTTTTGTTATATTTAACATGACTTACATGAGATTATTTTATTTGAAATTGTTTTATTTTAACTCTTGTCACAGCGTTCATTAAGATTTTTCAGAACCAAAAGGATGAAAACTGGGGTCTTCCAATTCTATTTGCTCTCACCTTAGATCTGAGACTCTTTGCAAATAGTGTAAGTATTTTAATTAGTGCAAACGTTTTCAGTTTGGATTTTCATAGGAGTTGGTTTCTTTGATTCTTTCTCTGTTTTAAGACATTTTATTGCAGTACAAAATGTAATTTTTTTTGAATGGACTTTTGAAATTGTTTTATAGAGGCATCTATTTGTTTCAAGAAGGCGTTCGATACAGTAGAACATGAAATGATCTGGACAACCTTGATCTGGACAACCTTGGACTTCTGTGGGAGTCCAAGGTCAAGACGCATTCGTTTAACATTTCGTTTCCTGTACAGCGCCTTTGACTTTAGCCACCTAGCTATGTTACTGCGCTTAAGAAATTGTCAACTTTAATAATAATAATAATAATATGGGGTAGACAGCAAAGCCACAAGAACGCTACAAACCATGTATAAAACCGCAAAGGCATCAGTAAGAGTAGGACAAGAACTAAAGAACTAGGAGAATGGTTCGAACAGGAAGAGGGAACAAAACAAGGAGACCCAATCTCAACCATTAACTTCATTGCATATCTAGAAAGGGTAATGGATGCAGGAGAGAACAAGAGAAAAGGAGTCAAGATCAACGGAGAGATGGTAAACAACCTGAGATTCGCAGATGACATAGACCTAATAGAAGAAGAAATTAAAAGCTTACAAGAAAGCCTCAATAGTGTGGTGGAAGCTGCAGAGCCTATGGGATTGAGGGTAAACATAGAAAAAACAAAAACAACGGTGTTTGGACAACAAGAGGCCACGGTAAACATAACAGCAAACGGGGATAAAATCGAACAAGTGACAGAATTTGAAAACCTTGGAAGCCTGCTGACATGGGATAACGACTGCAGCAAGGAAATAAAAAGAAGAATAACAAAAGCAAACAGGAGCAATGGCAGAGTTTAAAACCATATGGAAAAGCAAGGTCATGAAAGTCGAGACAAAACTGTAAATCCTAAGAACGTGCATCTTTGATGTATTACTATGCACATTGGAAACCTGGACAATAAAGAAGAGGGACAAAGACCGACTACTAGCCTTTGAAATGAAATGCTACAGGAGAATTTTGAATATCAGATGGCAACAGAAAATAAAGAGCACAACGATACAAGAAAAAATTAAGAATAAAAAAAACATGCAAATATTGATACGGAGAAAAATGAAATTCTTTGGGCACATATGCAGGATGAAAGACAATAGACTGGTGAAAAAAGATCATGCTGGGAACAATGGAGCTGCTTCTATCACATACGACGTATCCGCCAGATTTGTCGAATCGCTGGCAAAGAAGTCGCCTTGCAACTGGTTTTCGCGTTTGTTCTGTCCAGACTAGATTATTGCAATTCCGTTCTTGCCGGCCTTCCATAGTCTACACTGGCCGACCTGCAGCGCGTACAAAATGCTGCTGCACGTCTGGTGCTGGACCTAACACCTCGACACCACGTCACTCCGGCGCTTCGTGAACTTCATTGGCTTCCAGTCCAGTCATGGATACAATATAAACTATGCACGCTGATGTTCTGTGCACGGAATGGTCTCTGTCCAACCTATCTGGCCAATTTGCTCCAGCCAACATCAACCGCCATTAGTAGACCAGGCTTACGATCAGCCTCTACCAGCCAATACCAGAAACCTCGTCTTCGGACAGTCATGGGGCAACGAGCCTTCTCGTATGCTGGACCCCATGCTTGGAACGCCCTTCCACCAGTGCTATGGAACATAAAGTCGCCCGTCGCTTTTCGTAAACAGTTGAAGACACATCTGTTTAATTGTGCTTATAATAATTGACATTATTGTTATGCGCTTGCTAACATTAATTGATTAGGTGCAATATAAATAGCTAATTAAATTAATTAAATTAAAATGGATGGAGGAAATCGAAGAGGGAGACTGAGAAGAGAGTGGTTGGATGATATCGAAGAACAGGTGAACGCGGAGCTGCGCACACTGATCAGAGCAACGCAGGACCGAGAAAGATGGAGACAAATTGTGAATCAGGCTGTCGACACCTACGGGTAAAGCACCCATGGAGCTGGATGATGATGATGATGATGATGATGATGATGATGATGATGATGATGATGATGATGATGATGATGATGATGATGATGATGATGATGATGATGATGATGATGATTTGTTACATAGCAGTAATGTGGAAACTTTGCAGTGATTGTGTTTTTAATTTTTCCATAAAAGATGCAGTTTTTCCTCAATGAAAGCTCTAAATCAAATTTTATCAATTACAGTTCTTGAAACCATTACCATTACAACAGTCTAGTAGGCTTGGCATAACCAGAGACACCACTAAAGTTTTAAGAACAGATGGTGAAATTGAGCTTTGAATGTTTTAAATTCTTCAAGTTAAGCATCCTTAAGTGTGGCTTGATATTTAGATAGGCGACTGTCCTGGAATTGTGTCATGGTGTTGTTAGAGAAGTCAGCCATTCTTCTTGTAGGTGTAGATAAAAAAAGTGGCAGAACAAAGCTGTGAAGGTATGGATCTAGGGAAAGTATTTACAAACCGCTCTACTGTAAATAGATAGTATAAACCACCTTCAATCCTGCTTGCCATAGATAATAGAGATTAGTGCTGACCCTAATCTTAGATTCTTGTATCGGATCATCTTTTACCTTTATCTGTTTTATATTGCTGTTCAGGCTGATGTTCAGTTAGGTAAAAAGGGGCATGGCAAGTCAGGTGAAACTGTTGAAAAGGCTGCTGAGATGCTTATGGGTTGCTTCAGGGTCTGTGCAAGTGACAAGTAAGTTTCAAAATTGAAATATAAAATTTATTTAATTGTAATATGGTTAATTGGTTAGTAGTGATATTAGTCAGTGATATTTAACTTATGAAAATAATTCATAATTCAATTTCTATTTCAGTTATTTTTGTCGCTTGAATTTCCGTTCAATTTCTAATTAAAGTTCAACAATAAATCCAATTTCAGTTTCAAATTCAGTTCAGTAACATGTCGCTAATTTCAGTTTGTACTCATCGATGATGTTTTAGTTTGCATCTCGCAAACAGTGCAGAGTCCTTGAAATAACGACAGAGCTAGTCAATAAATGATGCATTGAGCTTAAAGAATGCTCGCATTAACAGTGAACAGTGCATGCGGTTTCTTCTTCCAGCAGATAGCAGACATATGAACTATCAATGTACTGCACATCAAGAAGTGTATTCTGTCTGTTTAACCTCACATTCGTAAACAATAAAGCTCTTAATATCTCTTTGTTTATTGAATAAACATAGAAATATTACGAGTTGCTGCCTGCTGGAGTAAGTGTAGTGCACTGACAAAAGTAATGAAACGAAGTGTTGCAATGGACAATGGTAGGCCCAATGGTCCAACCTGGATGACCGGCCGGCACATACATGAATCCCAATGGTAGTGTACCGTATATACTCGTGATAAAGTCGATCCGAGTATAAGTCGACCCCTAATTTTTTGGATTTGAAGGTGTCTAAAATCATTGACCCGGGTATAAGTCGAAGTGACGTCACCGCCGTACACCCTCTTGAGGTGATTTGAGAGTCGGAACAATGGCGGACACGAGCTGGGCGTGCGGCGCTATTGTTTTGATTGAAAAACTGCGTTTTAGCTTTTAACTATTGAGAAACTGAACGATTTTTACATTCACAGAATGATTCCTGATGATTAAGAAAACTTTAAACCTGCTATTCGCTCATACTTGACAATATGAAAAAAAGTATTGCAATATTTATATAGCGCCAATATATATATCAAATTAATATTTATGTGGCGCCTATAAATTACAAATCTAAAAAGCACGGATGCTAACTTTTATTTAGATGCCGTAGCGTATGTTAAAAGTGATTAATTACACAAAGTTTTATCGCAATTAATTATTTTCGACATCCTCTGTGTGAAAGCTTTGTCCAACAGTTGGTGCCTGGCATATAAGTCGAGGTCAGGATATAAGGCCTGTGAATTAGCCTTAAATTGCTTGACTTTATCGCGAGTATATACGATAGGCGGTGGGTAAAAGTTAAACTGCTGCAGTCAGTAATCGTGGACTCGAGCACTTGGCAAGTTGGCAGTGCCGAAAGGATGATGATTCTATATGTAAATTGGTAAATTGTAATAATAAAAGTTCAAAAATAATTTCTATTTCAATTTCTAATATCGTTTTCAAGACTGAATTTCTATTTCAGTTTCAGTTATTAAAATAATTTCTAATTTCAATTACTATTTCAGTTAACGAAAATCGTTAATTTTCGTTCCTATTTTAATTACAGTTAACGATAGAATCGTTGATATTAGTATTTTTGTCATTATTTATGAATAATTAGCTGTTGCTATTAGTTTTTTGGTTAAAATTTAAGTTACTGGACTATGAATTGTCCGAGAAACTGTCTCCCGTCTCCACTGGTGCACCCGAGATTCGAGCGCCACGTCAGGCCTCCGGTGCAACCGCTCAGAGCCGGACTTTTGAACATCCGGTCCGTAAACAACAAACTGGACAACGTTCAGGACCTCCTCAACGAGTACCTGTTGAACGTTCTTATTCTGGTTGAAACGTGGCATGAGGACAGGGACAGTGTTGCCATCAGGAGACTTCGGGGTATGGGCCTGAGGACAGGGACAGTGTCGCCATCAGGAGACTTCGGGGTATGGGCCTAAACATTATTGAGGCAGCTCGGGCCTTACCGCCGAGTACCAGACCAGATAGCGCACACTTTGTCAATCATGGCGGGCTGGCCATCATCTCCAAGCCCGGGACTAACATCGCCAAGATCGTTACCAAGATGAAGACAAAATCATTCGAGCACCTTTGCTGTCGAATCGGTAGCGGCCACACGTCGCTCCTCATCGTCGTTATCTATAGGCCAGGATCGCAACGGGTCTGCGAGGAGTTCTACGCCAAACTTTCAGCCCTCCTCGAATCACTGGTCACATTCAACTGCGCGTTACTGATTGCAGGATGCATTAATATTCACCTCGAGCGTCCCAAAGACTCAGAAAGCCAAAACTCGAGCAGCTCATACACGCTTTCAACCTGCGGCAACTCGTCCCCGAACCGACCCACGATCATGGCGGTCTGCTGGACGTCATGATAACATCAGACGATCGAGCTCCAGACGATGTCACAGTGGTCTAGTCTGGGCTGTCCGACCACAAACTGATTCACTGGTCATTACCAGTCGCAAGCCCTCGCCCTGTGTACTCCAAAATATTCCGGAGGAGCTGGAAGCACTTCAGTCTAGACCAGTTCACTGAGAGGCTGGAGCTATCACCGCTCTGCTCACCGACCGACCCCAGTGAGACTGCTACCGAACTAGCACTCCGATTTCAGACTGTGATAACGAGCATATTAGATGACCTCGCACCAGTGAAGGAGGTGCGAGTGCGCACCCGGCCGCACCGGCCATTTTATGATGGTGACTGCAGGCGAGCCTGACAGCAAGCACATCGTCTTGAGAGGGCCTACCGGAGAAAGAAAGGGACAAGCACTGAATCTGATGCATTGGCCTCATGGTGCACGGTTCTGAAGACGAGCAGACGGCTGGTAAGGTCTAAGGGCCACCAATACTGGCGGCACGTGTTGGATTCTGCCTACTCCGATTCCAAACAAACATGGAAACACCTGGGCAGTCTGCTAGGCAAGAGTGACAAGTCTCCTCGGCCAGCCTCGAGCTTTTCCGCTGAAGAGTACCATTCATTTATCAACAACAAAGTCGCTGGCATTCGCGACAGTACGGCCAATGCAGGTCCCACCATGTTTCACACTCACACCAGGTCCTCCTTCTCGGCGTTCTCAGCCCCGACGATAGCGGATGTAAAGGCGAGCATCAGGTCGGCACCTAACAAACAGTGTCCGACCGACCCACTGCCAATGTGGCTCCTTAAAGAGTCCATTGACGCGCTCACCCCGTTTCTAACGACGCTAATAACGGCTTTTCCAGCGAGAGGCGAGTTCCCTCAGTCATGGAAACACGCCATCATCCGTCCTCATCTAAAGCGGTTGGACCAGGACCAAACAGATGAGGCCAGTTTCAGACCGGTCGCTAACCTCCCGTTTCTGTCAAAGCTGCTTGAGAGGATAGTGAACAAGCAACTCATCACGCACCTGGTCCAGAACGGACTCATGCCGAAGCATCAGTCTGCATATAGAGAGGGCCATTCTACCAAAATGGCCCTCTTAAGGATCTTCAGCGACATCGTTGACGCGATCGCTAATGGGGAACTGGCTCTCCTCTGCCTTCTCAGCCTGTCTGTCGCATTCGACACGGTCAACCACGACATCCTGATACGCCGACTCGAGCTTTCCTACAGGATCAACAGCCGTGCTCTGTCGTCATTCATTCATTCATTAGTTCACATGGACGACAGAGGTCCGTTGTGCCAATCTCGTGTTGCGAGAGTTGTGACCGCGACCGATGGCTGAGTGCCATTCATGAAAAATTGTGGAAGGAAGACCATCACTGATCTGCTGGGTCCATGTACGGCGTGGTCTGCCAGGAGGTCTTCTCCAGCTCGGAGGAGGACGCGTCTCGGTGTGTCGAGTAATAGCGCAGGCGAGAGCGCGGTGGGCCGGAATGTTGTTGTCCTGGCGAGCCACATGACCGAAGAGAGACAGACGGCGTCGCGTGTTAATTTCTGTCACTGGCAGGAGGGCAGTATGTTTGGAGACTGCTTCATTGGTCACAAAGTCAAACCAGCGAATGCAGAGAAGCTGTCTCTGGCAGTGCTTATGGAATGCCTGTAGTCTTTGAGAGTCTCATGTAAGCAGAGTCCAAATCTGAGAACCATATAGGAGAATAGGCAGGACGCAGGACTAATAAATACGGATCTTGGTACCGAGCTGTATCTGTCTTTGGTGCCATAGATTTTGAAGAGATCTCATGGCAGATGCAGCTATGCCGATTCTGCAAGTAATGTCCCGCTGACACCTGCCATCAGAACTCTGGACACTGCCCAGGTAAGTGAATTCTGACACATTTTCCACCTGGTGTCCATTAACGTATATGTTTCCTGCGTCTGCTCCAGAACCCAGATTCTGCAGCTTGGTTTTTGTCCAGGACACATGTAGTCCTAGTTTGGAGGCTGTCGACTCAATCTGATTGAGTGATGTTTGTAGGTTCATAACGGATGTTTCCAGAAGAGCAACGTCGTCAGCGTAGTCTAGGTCGGAGAAGCTATGTTCCAGTAGGGTGATCCCGGTCTGGCCAATAGCATGCTCCAGGATCCAATCCATAGCTCTGCAAGAGAGTGCTGGAGCCAGGACACAGCCCTGACGGACTCCTGAGGCAGTGAAGAATGCCTCAGATAGCATGCCATTGATGCGCACTCTTGCAGTCGTGCCCTCGTGTAGGTCTTCATTAAGCTCAATAAGAACGTTGGAACACCAATACCTCTGAGTGCCATCCAAAGTGCCTGACGGTCTACAGGGTCGAAGGCTGATTTCAGATCGACGTAAGCCACCTGCAACGGTCTGTTAAATTCCCGGTGGATTTCAGACTGGAGTCTGAGTGCGAGAATCGCGTCCATCATGGATCGGCCTGCCATGAATCCGGACTGCTGTGGGCGACGTTTCGCTGTCAGAAGTGGATTGAGTCTCGTAAGGAGCACGTGGGCAAACACCTTCCCAGGAACGGACAGGAGGGTGATTGGCCTGTGACTCGAACATTCGGTCTCTGGTCCTCGGCCTTTGTACAGAGCTAGAATAATTCCCTCTTTCCACTGAGCTGGTACATGTCCAGTTGTCCACACCCTTGAGATGAGTTCATGGAGAGCAATGCTAACTGGGTCAATTGCACACTGCTCTGTTGTGGCTCCGCGATTACCTCACGGAGAGATCGCAGTCAGTCAGCTGGGCAGGCTCTCAGTCCTCCCCGCGACCTGTTCACTGCGGGGTGCCTCAGGGATCCGCCTTGGGTCCGCTACTCTTCGTCCTCTACGTGGCGGATGTCGGTTGAGTCGCGGACTCGTTTGGCCTCGCCTCACATGCATACGCTGACGACGGGCAGGTTTACTCCTCCTGCCCACCCTCTGACACCGAACGCCTGCAGATCTGCCTTCTCGACTGCGTTCGTGAGATCAAGCAGTGGACAGCTGCCAACCGTCTGGCACTGAATCCTGGAAAGACCGAGCTTCTCCGGGTCAGCACCCCCAGGAGGAAGCACCAGATATGCCGCAGACAGTTCTCATTTGGCGATATCGAGATTGCTTTCTCTACTGAGGTGCGACTCCTTGGTGTCCTCCTGGCCGACACATTGTCGTTCGCGGGCCACCTGACCAACGTATCTTGGGCGTGCTTTAATCAGCTGCGGAAGGTCAGGGAGATCCGCCGCCATATACCGACAGCGGCTGCGATACTCCTCGTGCACTCTCTCCTATTGTGAACGGACTACTGTAATAGCATGCTCCTGGGTCTCCCCGACTACCAGCTGGCCCATCTGCAGTCAGTCGTCAACTCGTCTGCCCGGCTGATCTTCGGAGTCAGGTGGCATGACCACGTGACACCACTACTAAGGGACAAGCTCCATTGGCTTCGAATCCCGGAGCGAATCATCTTCAAACGGTGCTGGCTGACCTTCCGGGCCCTCCACAACCCTACCTGCCTGGAGTACCTATCAACCTTGGTGCGTAGACGGACGATCGCCGACCGACAACTCCAGCTGAGATCCAGTACACGGTCTCTACTTTACGTCCCTCCTCAGTCAAAGACCGAGAAGTTCGGAGTGAGGTCCGTCACAAGAGGTGACCGCAGACACTTCCTTCGAGTCATTCGCCACTAAACTTAAAACGCACCTTTTCAACTCATCGTACAATTGTTCCATGTAAAGTGCTCTTGACTTTGGCCCTCGCTATGCTACTGCGCTATATAAATCGTCATGTAGAATAGAATAGAGTAGAATAGAATGAATCTTCTTCTTTCTTTCCTTCCATCTTTCCCTATTGGGTTGGACGATGGGTCTGAATGAGTTCCTTCCACTTCTGTCTGTCTCTTGCTGCTCTGGTCAATTGGATGAAGTTCATTTGCATTTCTTCTGCATCCTCTTTTAAGTTTTCTATCCATGGTTTTCTTGGTCTTCCTTTTCTCTTTTTCCCTCCCACATAGTTGTATAGTGCTTTCTTTAGCATTCTTTATTCCTTAATTGCGTCAACATGACCAAACCATTTCAGTCTTCGTTTCTGTATTGATTAAATTATCATTTCTTTTTGTTCTGTCTTTTCTCTGATCGTTTCATTTCTTATTCTTTGTCTTCTGCTGACTCCTGCTATTCCTCTTAACCAGTTCATTTCTGCAGTCATTAATCTTCTTTCATCTTTCTTCTTTATGGTCCAGCATTCTGATCCATATAATAGTATTGGTTTGATCAGTGTGTTATATAGCTTTAGTTTTGTTTTCAATGATATTTGTTTGTCTTTCCATATATTCTGAAGCTTTCCAAATGCTGCACTTGTTAGTCCAATTCTTCTTATTATGTCTTCTTCGCTTAGTCCATCTTCTGTCAGTACTGATCCTAGGTATACGAATTTTGGTACTTGTTCTATTATTTCCTCCTTTAGTTTTAGATTAACTTTTCCCTTCTTATTCTCCGTGACCATTGCTTTAGTTTTCTGTGTATTTATTTTTAGCCCCACTTTTTCTCCGGCCTTGCTTATTTCATCAGTTATTATTATTATTATTATTATTATTATTATTATTATTATTATTATTATTATTATAAATGTCAATTTGTATAGCGCTATGTGCCTGGTGATGGCCTTAGTCAAGAGCGCTTTACAGAAGCCTCTGATACGAAATGCTAAAAGATGCGCCTTGAGTTTCATTGCAAATTTTTCTGGAGTGGTCTTCCTAGTTATTTCCTCGGGGAGGGAGTTCCAAAGTCTAGGGTTTCTCCTCGAGACAGATCTATCCCCGAATTTGGCTGTCTTAGACGGGGGAGGGTCAACAAGCTGGACTCGACGACTTGATCGTAGCTGCGAGCGTTTGTCAGATAGGGAGGGTCGGTGCACCAGTCTTGATAAATACTCCGGGCAGCACGGGTCGTGCAAAGCTCTGAATGTCAGCCAACATCGTTTGAATGCTATCCGTTCAGGTATCTGGAGCCAGTGAAGGTGGTCTCATAACAGCGGTGTGACGTGTTCGTTCCACCTGGCTCCGAATCTTAGACGGGGAGGGACAACAAGCTGGACTCGGCGATTTGATTGTACCTGCGAGTGTCTGTCAGATAGGGAGGGTCGATGCACCTGTCTTGATATATAAATATAAATAATCTCGGTTAATATTTGTAGCTGATCTGCTTTTGTTGTTATCACGTCTATGTTGTCTGCAAACCTTAAATTATTTATTGTTTTTCCATATACTTTTACTCCAGCTTCTTCTTCTTTTGTGTTTTGTATTGCTTTTTGCATTACCACATCTAGTATTATATTGAATAGCAGTTGAGATAAGCCACTTCCTTGTCTCATTCCAATTGTTATCTCAAACCATTCTGTTAGTTCCCCATTAATTTTCACTCTGCTCATTGTTTTACTGTATAAATTTTTTATAGGATTCACTAGCTTCTCTGGAATATAATAGTCCTTCAGTGCTTGCCATAGTTCTTCATGCTGTATGCTGTCAAATGCTTGTTTGAAGTCAATGAAATTGTGGTATATTTTCTTATTTGTTTCGCAATATTTTTCTACTATCCTTCTGATCGTATGTATTTGATCGATTGTACCCCTTCCCATTCTGAAGCCTGCTTGTTCCTCTGTCAATATTTGTTCCGAGTAGTGTTTGAGTATCTGTTGTAGCACATTTGTATATATATTTTTTGGTATACTGAGTAAGCTTATTCCTTTATAATTATTGCAGTTTGTTTTATCCCCTTTTTTATGTATTGGTACAATTATGGCTTTTACCCATTCCTCTGGTGATTTTTCTTCGAATATTTTATTGCATAGGTTGTGGAATATATTCACTGTAAGTTCCTCTCCTGCTTGTAGCATTTCTGTTGTTATCATATCTGTTCCTGGAGATTTTCTAACTTTCAATCTTTTTATGGCTTCTTTTATTTCCTCTTCTGTGAAGTTGCTATTTCTTCTCGATCATTCTCTTCTCTGTTTCCCTTCCTTATGTTGGTGTCTTCATTGTTATTGTCTGCTGTGTTGTATAATTCTTCGAAATAGTCTTTCCATCTTTATTTATTTATTTATTTCAAGACAATTTCTATAGCGCCGTGCACTAGGTTAAGGCCTACGACAAGGGCGCTGCACACACATAGTCAACCATAACCTAAACTAAAAAGGTGCGTCTTTAGTTCTCTCAGGAACAGTCCAGCAGAGTTGGCCTCAGTCACTGCAGTCGGCAAGGCATTCCAAAGCAATGGGTTCCCGCGAGAGAAGGACCTGTCTCCGAACTTCGGAGTCTGTGACGGAGGCGGAACGAGCAGTAGGACACGATGGCCGGAGCGAAGTTCCGACCTCCGTGCGTTCGATGTTGATCTTAGGACCAGCTCAGCCAGGTACCGTGGACAGTGCGGGTCATTTAACGCTCGGAAGGTGAGCCAGCAGCGCTTATGGATAATGCGCTCCCGGGCTCGAAGCCAGTGCAGCTGATCACGCAGTAGGGGGGTCACATGGGCTCCCCAGGGGGCTGCTGAAGACGACCCGAGCAGCTGTATTGAGCACGGATTGCAGGCGATTCAACTTTCCATCGGGAGGCCCAGCAACACGCTGTTGCAATAGTCCAGCCTGGGCAGAACAAGGGCGCGCACAAGGTGCACTGCCCCGCTGATCGGAAGATGCCGGCGCACTGACCTAATCCTCCGTATGTGGTAGTAGCAGCCGCGGACAACATTACCGATATGTTCCTCGAACGACAACGTCTCATCAAGTAATACTCCCAGGAGTCGTAGGCACTTTGAGGGGACGACGGTCACATCACCCAGCGTGAACGGTGAATGGCTCAGGAGATGCTTCCTCCTGGGGTGCACATCCACAGGAACTCGGTCTTGGCCGGGTTAAGGGCCAGCGATTCTCCTCCCGTCCACATGATGATCGCCATGATGCAATCGAGGAAGCGAAGTTTAAGTCTTTCCATGTCGGCAGGCAGACAGGAAGAATACAGTTGCACGTCATCCGCGTAGCCGTGCATGGTCAGTCCGAACACGATAGCAATTTTCATCAAGCCCGCTATGAAGAGAATGAACAGCAGAGGGCCGAGAACCGACCCCTGTGGAACACCATGCTGAACAATTCGCTTTTCCGACGTTTGACCGCCGCACCGGACCGATTGCGTCCTATCACTGAGGTAGCTCTCGAACCAGCTGAGGACCCGACCCCTGAGGCCGTATGAATTCTCCAGCCGCTGGATAAGAATCCGGTGATCCACCGTATCAAACGCAGCGGAGAGGTCAAGAAGGCAGAGGAGAGCCACCCTGCCATTCGCAACCGCATCCACAACGTCATTGAATATCCTCAGCACGGCGGTTTCAGTGGAATGCCCATGGCGATACGCTGATTGATCACGAGGCATCAGTCCGTTAGCGTCTAAAAATTCGATCAGCCGCTTGCTGACAATCCTCTCCAGAAGCTTGGAAAGGAATGGCAGGTTTGACACTGGTCGGTAGTTTGACGTTTCTTGAGGGTCAAGTCCTGGCTGTTTCAGTAGTGGCATGACCGTTGCATGTTTCCACTTCGACGGAACTTCGCAAACTTCACTTCTTGTCATTATGTATTTTTTGTTTTCTAATACTTTACCATTCTTGTCTGTTATTGTGGTTGTCTTCAATTGGATTTGTCCACATAACTTGAACTCCTACGATCAATTCGCGAAGAACTTGAAGACACATCTATTTGCGACTTCTTATGAATGTTAAATATGTACAGCGTCTTTGACTTTGGTAGACGCCATGCGTACAGCGCTATATAAAATGTCTGAACATCTGAACAATAATAATAATAATAATTCTTTGATCATCAGGTACAATTTCCTTGAATCGTTGAGTAAGTTTGACCGTTCTATTTCTGCGCATTTTCTCAGTATCCAGTTTTCTTTGCACTCTTTACATTTCCTTTTTATTTCTTTTGTTATCCTATTGTATTCCTTTTTGGCTTCTTACCCTCTTTCTCTTTCTTCGCTTTTAGGTTTTTCCTTTCATCACTCTGTTGTAGTACTATTTGTGTTATCCATGGCTTTTTCTTGTTCTTCTGTATATATCCTATTTGTTCTTCAGCAGTTTTAATGTATAATTCTTTTATTTCTTCCCATAGTTGTTCTATCTCTTTTTTGTCTTTTAGCAGATTTTTCTTTTCCATTTCCTCTTTCAATTTGCTCTTATATTGTTCTCTAGTCGATTCGTCCTTGAGTTTTTCTTGGTCTTCCTTTTCTCCTTTTCCCTTCAACATTGTCTGCTGTGTTGTATAATTCTTCAAAATAGTCTTTCCATCTTGTCATTATGTCTTTTTTGTTTTCTAATACTTTACCATTCTTGTCTGTTATTATGGTTGTCTTCAATTGGATTTGTCCACATAATTCTTTGATCTCCTGGTACAATTTCCTTGAATCGTTGAGTAGGTTTGACCATTCTATTTCTGTGCATTTTCCCAGTATCCAGTTTTCTTTGCACTCTTTACATTTCCTATTTGTTATTCAGCAGTTTTAATGTATATTTCTTTTATTTCTTCCCATAGTTGTTCTATCTCTTTTCTGTCTTTTAGCACATTTTTCTTTTCTATTTCCTCTTTCAATTTGCTCTTATATTGTTCTCTAGTCGATTCATCCTTGAGTTTGTCTAGTTTACATTTCTTTTGTGGCTTTGGTGTTTTTTTATTCTTTAACTTCAGTCTTAGTTTTGCTATAACTAGCTGGTGGTTGCTTCCTATATCTGCACTGGGGAATGACCTACAAGCAAGTATGCTTAATTTTCATTTTTTATTTATGATTATAAAGTCTATCATATTTTTCACTTTTCCATCTGGTGATTCCCATGTGTATTTATGTTTCTTTTTTTCTTGCTTTTAAAAAGGTGTTGCTTATTGCTAAGTCATATGTCAGGCAGAAGTTCAATAATCTTCGTCCTCTTTCATTTTCTTCTCCATATCCAAATTTTCCAAATGCTCCCATCCAATTTTCCCATGAATGCCCTACTTTTGGCATTATAATCTCCCATTATAATTAATAAGTCATGTCTTGGTATTTGTTTGATTTCATCCAGTAACATTTCATAGAATTTTTCTAGTTCTTCATGTTTTGCTGTTGCATATACTTGAAAGATTGTCATTTTCCCGTAGTTTATGTGAAATCTTGCTTTTATTATTCTTTCAGATATTGCATTGTATCCAATTAAAGCTTTTTTTGCTTCTTTTCTGATCATAATACCTACTCCTTCCTGGTGTTTATTATCGTCTCTTCCTGCATATATGATTTTGATGTCGTCTTTGTTTATTTCTCCATTCCCTGTCCATCTTTTTTCACATAATCTAAGTATTGTTCATTCAATTCTTCTTAACTGATGTATTAGTATATCTAATTGTCCTGTTTGGTTCAGAGTTATTACATTCCATGTTTCTATATATGTGTCTTTTTTGATATCCAGAAATTGCAGTTTCTGTCTTTGTCTTTTCCCAGTAGCTAACTTCTCGTTCATGGCCTGGTTGTCCAACATGAATCGCGGTCCTTGTTGATCCGGGCGACGACCGAGCCGGCATGTAATTTCTTGCTTTGTCCTCATTCAGTTTCAGTGGTCTGAGTTTCCATGCGGTGACCAGTGCTCTCATGGTTTGTGTAGTGGGGTGGTTTCCCGTGTCCTTCCCCACACTGTTTAACACACAGCTGGGTGCCAATCCTCACCCGTTCGTTTCACTGCAGTGTTCTACTCAACCAGTGGTTGAGTATCCCACTACAGCTACTTATGTCTCCCACCACTAGAGAAGGTGGGTGAGGTGGACTTTATGCACTATCCGCCAACATGAGCCCAACACTTCAGTCTAGCGACTGTCGAGAGGGACATCCTGTCGTTTTAGACCGGTACACTGAGGTCTATAGAGCTACACAACGTTCACCCGTCAACCTCAGCTTCCCGGAATTCAGATAGCACACTTTGGGGAGACAAAAGTGGACTATGAATGAGAGAATTTTAACAGTGTATTTAATTTAGCCCTATTTTCCCATAAGGCCGATATTTTGGCTTGGCGGTTGGTCCATTACAAATCTCCAGAAGGCTAATATTTTGGTCTAGGAACTCTTACCAGTTTCCATAAAATAATCTTGCTTCTTTCAGTATTATTCAGGACAGAGTGGTGCTTAGATGATTCAGGTATTATCGTATTTACTTTTTACTGCAGTTTTTTTATTATTTACTGTCAATTTTTGGCAAAACTACGATCATTTTATCGAGTGTTATAGGAATGAGCGAGTTGCTGAAATGAAAAGAAGGCATTTTTCTCTTGCTTCTGTTGGCAATAAAATACTACTTAGCAATGATGTTACTGACATTATTTACAAATTTGTAGTAATAAATGCATTTAATTCTGTTGCTACATTTAAGAGACAAAATTCCCCCTCACAACTGCCCTAGGAAACCAAGGCAATACTGATTTTTCTCCTAGGAACTTAGGGGTTATAGGGTTAAACTTGTATGAAATGCATGTCATATGAGATTTTTAAAATGGTTTTTGAATTGTGTCATTGCATTTTATTGAGCTATTTTATTAAGTCATTCTGTTTGAACTTCAAATTTTGCCTGTATTGTTGGTAGTTACATCACAGACGATGGTTGGGATGAGCAGGATATCAGAATGAGAATATGTATGGCCAAGGAAGCCTTTTGGAAGATGAAAGAGCTCATGAGAAGAGATCTCAACATCCAGTGCAAGAGGAGGCTCATCCAATGCTACTTTTGGAAGATGCTATGCTACATCTTCAATGCTACATCTTCCCAGTGCTGACATATGGATGTGAAACCTGGACAATGAACAGAAAGATTATGAAAAAGATCATGGCCTTTCAATTATGGTGTTACAGAAGGATTTTGAGAATCAGCTGGATGGACAAGGTAATAAACGATAGAGTCCTAGAAAGAAGCAGAACAACAGCAACGTGGAAATGGGAAATAGTAATAAGATAAATGTCCTATGCTGGTCACATCATGAGATGTTCGCCCGGAGACCTACCACTGATAATAATGGAAGGTAGAATAGAAGGAATAAGGGAAAGGGGTGATGGAGAAGAAGCTGGATGGATGACATTTTTGAATGGTTGGGCACAAAGAACTATAGAGCTCTAAAAAGAGCAGCAGAAGTTAGAGAGAAATGGAGGAAAATGACTGTCAACCCTCTGATAGAGGATGACACATAAAGAAAAAGGAAAGGAAGATTGATGGTCATTAATTTACCAGACTTTGTTTTGACTACATTGGGAAAATTAGTTAATTCATTGAAATAACTGAGTGTGGTTCACTGAGTTATTGCACATATCAAATGACACTAGCAGTTTTGCAACTTTGCTGATGAAAGAACTATAAAGATTAGCTTACAAAATTTGCCAGAAATCTATAACGCCACAGACATTGCAGTTTTTGACTGTACTTATTCACAAAATTCATAAGGACTCCAATGAGAAGCTACTCTGGACAACCAACCATGTCATATGAGCCAGAAAATGTGACAGTTGTCATTTGACAAATAGATATGAAGAGGTTCAATGTCTTGAATTTGTCAACATCAAAAGGTGATGGATTTAAATAGTGATTAGCCAAATTTAGACTTTTGATTGTGCGCCACTACTCCATAAGCTACTGAAATTGCATTTTAGATTTTACAATATTTATAATGTTTCATTATTTTGTTAGTTGTTGTGCTTTACTGATAACATAGTTGTTAAACTATTTTCTGTAGTCGTGCTGCTCCTGATGATTCAAAGAAATGGGGAATGCTTAATCTCATTAATCAGTTATTTAAAATCTACTTCAAGGTTAATATGATATGGACTTTTAATTAAATATTTGCCTTGTGGATAGTTTTAGTTATATTTAATTAATTATAATTAATTATCATATTGATAATGGTCATTTTGTGTTGACTCAACCAATGCTCCCCAGGTCAATATCTCAGAAATTGATGAAACTTTTTGTAATATTATTATTCTCAATCTGATGCTTCTCCTTTTGCTGATAAAAACAGCATGCTCTAAAACAGGGGTCTCAAACTCAAATTGCTCCGGGGGCCGCATGATCGGGCCGCAGTAACTCGAGGGCTGCAACGCCCGAAATTTGTTACTATGTTAAAGTGTATAAAAAACAACGAAATAAGAACATAGTCATAGTGTTTTACACTTTATATTTATTTCAGACATTTATACAAGCTTTTTATTTTTAGTACAAAAATTTCACTAAATCGACTTTACTCTACGTTAAACAACGCGACCGCCTCCACTAGGGAAGCAGAAGTACGAGTATAATCACTAGATTCGAAAGACTGCGAATAATCAGGTACTGTAAGTAAGAATTTATTATAGTTAAGGGGCCGTCTATAAATTATGTCACGCGGTTAGGGAGGTAGGGGGTCTGGCCATTTGTGACGAAGTGTGGCGACAGGGGGGCGGGTCCGGTAAATGTGACGTCACGTAAAAAAATTTAGGTCATGACATTTGACCTTTTTCTGCTTGTCTGATCTTTTTTTGCATGTAAGGGATTTTGGAGAGGAAAAAAACGATTATGCTTTTTTGCTTGTCAAGAATTTTCGAAAGATGAAAATGGGGGTCGGCCCGTTGTGACGTCATATTTTAGGGGGTCCGACGTTTTGTGACGTCGCATTACGTAAGAGGGAGGGATAAAAAAAGTGCCAAATTCGCATGACGTAATTTATGGACGACCCCTAAGATGGCATGAACGTTAAAAGGCGTCTAGAGAAATATATACAAATTACAGACGGCAATTTTTTTTAAATCCAAAAATGCATTGCGGGCCTCGTAAAATGCCCTCAGGCCGCGTGTTTGAGACCCCTGCTCTAAAATATCGTCACATGTTGGCAGCACATTTTTGGCTAGTTTGTTTGGTAAACCAAGCGTTGAATGTTGACTTTTAATTCGTGTACTAGAACTTGCCATAATTTATCAGCAATTGGCATCTGAGCCACAAATGACCATTAATAGACATTATTAGCTAGTTTGGCTACTATAAGTAGGGACCAACCAGGTAGACGATTTACATCGAGTACCAGATCCAAGTATTTGGGTGTGCCATTTGCCAGCTCCATTTACAAACTGAGTAGTAATGTCAACTCCTAGTACAGAGGGTAATGGGAAATTAACCAAATATGTATTCTCAAGTGTTTACCAGAAACGGTGAAAGTCATTTGAAACATCTATAATATTTAGATGGAATTATGAAATGGAATTATGTATTACAAAATTTGACATTTATTGAATTATAGAAATTTTATTTGTTCATTTGTAGCTATTATACTATAATAATTATAGTAACATTTTGCTACTTAAATTATAATTTAAGTAGCAAAATGTTACTATAGTATTTATCAGATATGGAAATGAAAGAGGAGGAAGAGATATATCAGCTCATAAGGGAGATATGGGAAGAATACTACTCAATGTGATACTAGATTGCCTACAGACCAGCATAGAACCATACTTGGGAGAAGAGCAGGCAGGATTTTGAAAACAACCTGAGGTTCACAGATGACATAGACCTGCTAGAAGAAGAAATCGAAAACTTACAATCAAGCCTCAACAGAAGCTGAAGAACCTATGGGACTGATGGTAAATATAGAACAAACAAAAGCAATGGTATTTGGAAAACAAGAATGCACTGAAAACGTGACAGTCAACAAAGATAAAATCACACATGCAACAGAATTCAAATACCTTGGGAGTCTGCTGACATGGGATAACGACTGCAGCCAGGAGAGAAAAAGAAGAGTACCAACAGCAACAGGAGCAATGGCAGGCTTTAAAACAATATGGAAAAGCAAAGTCATGAAAGTCGAGACCGGTGACCTGGCAATTCGGAGACGGACAATTCGGAGCAGACAATTTGGAAAAGGACAATTCTGAGAAGGACAATTCAGAAGTTTCACTGATTTTAAACAAATGCTAATATAGCCCAGACAGAAGAATTAATAATAAGTAGTTCATGGCTAAAAATAATGACACTGAGCATTTTGTATTGAAGTTCAAAAATATGTCTATAAAGTTATAAACTTGTGTTATAAATGATTATAAGTAGTTCGTGTCTAAAAATAATGAAGTTAATTCAGTTGTTAATAGTTAATTCAAAAATTGATGTTATGGCTACATCCTTTTAAGTACAATTGTTATCACTCAACCGTTGGGGCGAGATTAGCATTTATTTAAACTCAGTGAAACTTTTCTCTGAATTGTTCACTCCGAATTGTCCTCTCCGAATTGTCCTCTCCGAATTGTCTGTCTCCGAATTGCCCTAGAACCGTCAAGACCAAACTGGAGATACTAAGGACATGCATCTTCAGCATACTACTCTATGCATTAGAAACCTGGACCATAAAGAAAAGAGACCAAGAACGATCTTAACCTTTTAAAGGGGGAATTAAATTTTTAAAGTCATCCCACGACGGGGGAATTAATTTTTGGAAAAGGTGTTCGTATGAAAACGTGAACATATACGTTATAAACTTAGTATATTTCAGGCTATATAGAAGCTAGAAAGATGCGGTTTGCACCGTTGTTGAGCATTTTTATTGCTCTTTCTATCCATCCATGCCAAAAGAAAAAAGTTAGGGGTAGGGACCACTCTACACCCCAAAATCGGACCCCTCCCCAACATTTTGTTCAAATTTTGATCAAAGGTCAATAACAAAACGTCTTCTGTGGTAAACCCCCAAATGTGAGCGATAGAGTTCTAGAGGAGTGTAACTGGAACAGAATGGTGCAAAAATTTTGAAGATTGGACCATATTTGGGGTAATTATGGAGTTTCATACCCAAGTACCAATTGCTTGCTGAAATGACAATTATGCGAACGGATTTTCAATGTGAAAAATCGAACAACTCGGTATATTTCAGGCTATATAGAAGCTAGAAAGATGCGGTTTGCACCATTGTTGAGCATTTTTATTGGTCTTTCGAACCATCCGTGCAAAAAAAAAATTTTGAGGGGTAGGGTCCACTCTACACCCCAAAATCGGACCATCTCCGACAAAAAATTTTCAAAGCTCAATAAAAAAATTGTCAGCGGTGACCCCCAACTGTGAGTGGGAAAGTTGTAGGGAGGTGTAATTGGAACAGAATAGTGCAAAAATTTTGAAGATCGAACCATATTTGGCGTAATTATGGCCTTTCTAGCCTCCGGCTGAAGATTTTTCCTATACATTTTCCAGCCTTGGTTGTTACACAGTCAATATCTCGCATATTATAGTCAGCATTATCGAAAACGGTGCTGCCGCCTATCGAATGGATGTGAGCTAACTCGGTCCCCACGTTGGATTTTTGAAAATCGTGCAGGTCCGCAGTACACAGTCACTTATATAGCGCGCTGTTTATAGACGGCTAACCCCGTTTGGTCATAGTTTTCCGCCGCCGTCTTTAAATGGCTGACCCTTGCAAAAGGTTAAGTACAATTGTTAGAAAATATTATTAGAAAAATACGACTGGCCTTTGAAATGAAATGCTATGGGAGAATTTTGAACATCAGATATGAGAAAGAATCAAGAACAAAACAAACATCATGCAATTATTGATGTGGAGAGAAATGAACTTCATCGGGCGCACTTGCAGGATTGAAGACGACAGACTGGTGAAGAAGATCATGCTAGGAACAATGGATGGAGAAAATCGAAGAGGCAGACCAAGAAGAGAGTGGTTGGACGATATCATGGATTGGGGGAACGCATAGCTGCGCACACTAACCAGAGCAACACAGGACTGAAAAAGATGGAGGCAAATTGTGAATCAGGCTGCGGACACCTATGGGTACAGCACCCATGGAGCTGGATGATGATGATGCAAATGAAAATCATATTTTCTAAGAGTCGATTTCCTAGGGAACACAGTGATACCATTTTCATTAAAATTGGATTACATTTGAAAAAGTTATAGCCAAAATACAAAGGGGTTCGAATTTAATCAAACACCGTGTATATTATTTATAAGCATTTTTTCAAAGTTGCGACCTTTAGACATCAAACTAAGTATTGAAATAAGGGGTTTTCTTGATCAACAGATGAGAGAGCATCTATTTATTATTGTTTGGTTGCAATAACTACCATTCGCTCCACTTTAACATGCACCCTGGACTTTAGCTCTTTGTTCTCTGTCATTCAAACTACCTGCTCCTTATTTTGAATATCACCAGTCTCTTACTGGTATATTCATACCTGTTCTGGGAGGAACTATTGCTTTCTTGGCTCATTGTAGATTTTGACATTTCTGTGGTCCTTCTTGTTTCAGGAAAACTACCTTCTTCATCCTTATCTAGGGTTATGTTGTATCAAGACTTTTTACACTTGTTCTCTACCTGGAACTCCATTTCTAACTTTATCTCACTTAATGTATATGATTTGAGATAATAAAAGTGGTGTCTCATTTGCATCTTCCAAAATTCACACTGTAACCTGTCAATTTATGGTGATATCTAGTTTCATTTCCTGAGAATGACTGTGTAGCAGGCTCTAGCTTCAATCCAGATGTTATTTTAACAGGTATCACGTTCACTTCAGAGCCTGTGAATACTAACTATCTGTATTCACGACTATTGACTATGCCATGTACATAGTCAGACCTCTTATTGCCAATCATGTCTAAGGTCCTTCAGGTATTAACCATTATTTTGTTCTCTTTGGCACTTGAAATATTTGTCTTTATTTTGCCAGCTTATCTCTGAGTGTTGTGTTTTACTGCTTTTGTAAATTAACTTAGGTACTGTTTCTGCACATATACCAAAAGTTTTTAATGAGCTCTCCACTGATTCTATATCCACCATGGAAACCACATAACTTGAAAGAGATGGAGAGATATGACAGCCCTCTGTGGCTCCTTTCTTGATCTGAAAACAGTCAGATAAAAGATGGGCTGGTTTCATCCTGGCTCTCTCCCTGGCTGTACAAATTATGCAATCACTGGATCTTATGAGGTAGGAAACTCATCGAACATGCTTAGTCAGAGCTGATCATGATTGACCATGTTGAAGGTTATTGTAAACTCTATAAAGTAGATTGGTTGGTTAACTTCTCTTGCCTTTTCAAAATTAATTCTAGATTTGAGATGTGGTCTTGTGTTCTGACATGTGACAACTGGCTTGCTCTTGTTCAGTTTCTATTTCAAGCATATTCTACATACTACTTTTATCTGGTGATTTTTGCTTGTGTGCATCATCGTTGTGAATCTGTTTTGCACTAACCCGATATTATTGTCTGTGAACTTCATTTTGTACATATTCTAGGTCTAATAGTACAGACAAATTGTTTCTGCTTTTCGAACCATAGTTTAGTTGTTAACACCTTTATCATCTATTAACCTTTATCAATTTATGTCCTTGATCATTGAATTTCAACTTGAAAATACTGATATTGTCTTTATGAACGCTATCTGATAGGCCGCTCACTAGAACCAAGGTAACCCTGATTCAACATCATAAAATTCTATTCTGCTCTGACCAGAAACCTCATATTTGCTCTAATTTTATTTATAATTGTTTTTTGCTTTCAATTTTGCTTTCAATTTTTGGCAATTTATCTCCACTTTGTGGTGGAATATCGCCTCATAGCAATGAATCTCCATCACCAAGAGGCTGCCACTAGCAGATAAATTATGCATTGAGGTTGGCAAAACAAATTAACTACTCAAAATGTTGATTACTTTACCAAAGAGAACAATACCAAAGATTTATTTAGCTTTCTTCACTGCTTTCGAGATTATTCGCCTTGATTTACTCTCCCTAAATGCATGCTTCGCTGCCATTTTGAGCAAAGTGAATCTTGGCACTGAAGACTAGCAAAATACTGCAGTCTGGCCAACCTCAATATTTAAAAATCTATGTTAAACCATTCGAAACATTGTCATTCAGCAAAGTTTGCTGATTCATTGTTAAATGTACCTAGAGCAAACACTGAAATTGGTAAGAGAGCTTTTTCTGTGTCTCTTCCCAAAATCTGGAACTCTCTCCCTCTGGTTGTCAGATCTTCCAATAAACTGAGTATTTTCGGATCTACACTTAAAACACATCTCTTCCAATTAGCATTTCCTCCTGTCTTGCTGTTTCTCACTGACTGATCTCTGGAATTACCTGGTCCTTTTGCGGATTGATTTGAAGTACCATAGATTGATACCCTTGGGTATTAGAAATGGTGCTATAGAAGTGCATAATTATTATTATATTTTGAAAAGCATATATAGCCTAGTTCTAGTAGCGTAAATTGACGCAAAATAAGAGCCATCTTCGCTGTTACACATGTGCAAGTTATTGATTGTTTCCAAAGCCCTGTTGATCAATATATAATCAATTTATGCTGTGTAATGTAATAAAGGACTTAAATTGAGCCTCTTATATAGCCACTCTTAGGCCCTCCCGGCCTTAGAGTTGCTTGATAAGAAGATGAGACTTTAGTCTTCACAATGAACTGATTGTGTATGTAGGAAGTGAGAGGCAAGTAGATGGAGACAGCCCATTCCAGAGAAAGAGCCCAGTTATTCTGAATGACAGGGGCTTGGTGAGAGTGGTACATGATCGAGGAAAATGAACATCCATGTGATCTATAGAGCAGAGCAAGTGATATGAAGTAGTAGAGAAGGAAATGAAAAAATTCAGTAATTTTAGAAGGCATCAAACCTCAAAATGCCTGAGAAACAAGAATTATCTGTTTATACTGGCAATAAAGGCATAAACCAATGATTTGGCTGCAGTCATAGAGAGCAAAGAGCGAATTACTCAACATTTATTATAAGTACATTAGCCTCTTCACTGCCATATGCCATATACGGGTTACTACATAGCAGCATAATGATCAATGACAACACTGACAGTGAAGAGGTTAAAGAGATTTTTGCAAATGGCAAAATTTTGCAACATTTTTCCAGTCAGTTTTGAGGTTATATGTTGAAATATATCAGGGGCCATTGCATAATTACATAAAGCTGGAGGGTGGATGGGTGGGGCTCTTGAAAATGTTATGAAACATTATGTGAATGGGTGTGAGATTAATGTTACATAATGCTTTTAAAATCGATTTACTTATTTGAAGAAATGCTTATTTGCAGAAATGCAATTTTTGTAATGAGAATCAGTTCAGTTCATTTCATAGGCGCTATTTTAACAAATGCGCCGCCACTGCTAAAGAAATAAGTTTACAATCGCGTTAGAAAAACTTCACGAGAGGTCGAAACATCTTTTAAGTCTGATGCTGTCTCCTAAGTTGGGCCCATTCGGCGGTTAAACATTTTCTAGTGTACACATCAAAGTTGAGACAGTACCCAGTAGCAGCATTTGTAATAGCCCAAATTTTGAAGCTGCATTTGGTAGTACTGTTTCATGCAATGCCTGCCCTTGAATCCAATCATTGACTCGTCAATGCTTAGATTCAAGCCAGATCTGAAATGTTTTGTAAATTTTGATTGAAGGCAATCCAAAAGCAGGTTAATTTATACGGGGGTCATAATTTGGTGGCCCCTTTCTGGTGTTTGGGTCCTGTCTGCCAGATGGAGGTACCTGGACAATGCGATGAACTGATCCCTTGTAATACAGGATGATGCATAATCATATTTACAATCTTGAGTGGTTGACCAGTAGTCATGAATGTTGGGTTATATTTTGATGCCAAAATAGACATTGAGGCAAAAGAATGCCTGCATCTCAGCAGAATCCCCCATGTGAGGACTACCTGCAGCTGCTACTGTACCCATCGTCTGATCAGCATATAGATTTATCTGGTCAGAAACAAGTTTAAAGAAACTCTCGTCCAAAAATAACTTTAAAAATTTCATGGGGTGAGAGTCACATGGTGGAGTGTCACAGACATCTGTAATGAGGACAGTTAGTCTACATTTTATTGTCATGATCATCTGGTACGCTTTCGACATCTACATTGCCTTTTAGAGAATAGCGAATTCGCTGTCAGGCTCCAAATCAGTGTCCGACTCTTGCTCCCCTCCAGTGACCGTCTGTCTCCTCTTCAGAAGACAGATCAGATGATTGTGAAGATGGTTCATACTCATTTGAACTGATTGGAAAGTCACTTTCAACATTATCAAGAGCTGTGAGAACGTTTTCTGCGCACAATATTTTCGCCATTTTGGGGAAATGAAATATTCACGCCTCGCCATGATCATTGACCTTGTGGCAACCTACTTTCATAAATTTATATGCCAACTGTTATTTGCTGATATTTTTAGATTTCTCATCTTATTTGACTCATGATTGATTGATTAATTCCAACCCACTAATATCTGGTCTGCGGACTTGAGAAAAATAGAGTTCTGCATATTTAAGACCTTTGAAAATCATGTGATGCCAAGGCCTGTTAAAGCCAGGCTCGTAGTACAGCGTCAGGCCGGGTAATGGTGGGGTTGGTGTTAAAGGGTTAAATTTATAGTTCCAGCCTTGGCTGTCATTATTCCGATAATTAATTGACTCTTTCGATAAATGTGTCGCCGGGATAAATGTGTCGCAGTTACTAGCCTCGGTGAACAGTTAATGGCTTTTGAAGAAATTTTTATTAGTTGTGCTCATGTTGGCCATACAAAATCCTTTGGCCGGCTGCATGCTACCCACAGCTTTCCTATCCCTGATATAGAGAACATTTGACTTGAGAACATGTAAGCAGAATATTGTTTGCTGTAGATAGTTTGTATGCAGCAGTAGGCATTCATACAGTTCGTAATTTGGAAGTTAATTTGATTGTTGTAATGCAAATTGAACATTGATGGCAAGTTGTCAAGTATTTAAGAATTAGTAAAATGAAAAGTCATTTCGATGTCTCGATGATCGATATGCATTTGTTTTAAGACCAGGTCTAGAAGGTGATAATGTGCTGTTGGCACCCATACCAAGTGATGTTGGCAATGATTTCCAAATAAATTATTATCGTATGCTTCAAGTGCTAAAAGAAGTCAGCCATTTGACTGTGACATCATTAGCTGAGTGTAATGTCTGAAGACTGCCATCCTCGAGTCTTGTTACAGGACAAGAGTCAACTATAATATAATTCATTGTTTGCACTTCACCGCAGATACACAGATCTGAGTTGTCCGGTCCCCACTTCCGGTGACAGTATTTGCAGTGACCCTGTGCTGTCTGGAAGCGGTTCAACAGGCACCAAAGATGACGTGGCAGGGTGTCGAATCCTGGTTGTCGGATAGTGGGATCTTCTACCAGATGGTAGTTGATCGCCTGGGCCGACTTCCAGTCAAGTCTCCACTGACCAATGACGTCTGTGGGTTCCTTGTTCAACCGTAGGGGGTGACGTGATGAGTCGCTGTTGAGGCGGATTGGTTAAGCCAGATAAATGGTAAATGTCAGATAAATTTTTTCAAGAAGTAAGAAGCGGGACAGACTATGGTAACAACTAACAGAAAAAGATGTGTTTTAAGCAGTGGTTAAATTGCTTTTTCAGAGGTGCCGGATCTCCTTATTTTTTCCTCTGGCCACAGAATTTCTTCACAACCTTTTAAAATTCATTTTAGACGAACATTTGGAGTACATTTTACGTTTTCTTTTCTTTCCTGTGCATGTAAAGTGCTAAAGCAGGGTTGTCCAACTTGTGGCCTGCGGGCCACAAAGCGGCTTGCGAACGGCTTCAATCCGGCCCACCGAGGCCTTCCAAAATTTTAATAAAACAACCCATCTTTTCATTGCTTCAGAATTTTAGTGTACAAATTAATAATCTCATACAAAAGTAACTGGTGCTACAGTAGCTAGTGCTATAGTATTTCTCATAGATGTTGCAAACGTTTTTTATGTTTTTTCTCGCCAACAAAAAAAAACAATTTTTTATGTTTTTTATATTTTTACGTTTTTTATTTTATTGCGTTTTTCAACGGTTTGTTGCAATATGGTATTTCCATTATTTATAGATCATAGGTCAGTCAAGCAGTGAATCAAAATTTTCAAATATTAATCAAGGCGTTACACAATTTCAATTACGCGAATTTTAGCGCCAAAATGCGGCAACATTGAAAAGTCAAAAAACGAACCACATTGAGTTGAATTCTCGTGTTTTTGTTGTAAATTTTACGAAATTTATACGAAAAGGTGCGGTGTATTTAAAAATGTTATAGACAATTGCTTAGAATTCCTTAGTAAATGAGTTTAACCAGCTTTGGAGGTGATATGTTTACGTTAAACCTAAGATGATCGCTTCGTGTCTTGACTGTCTATGGTTTTTAGAGGAGCTAATTAATTTGGCACCAGGACATGTTATTAATATTTATTCAAAAAGTTATTAACAAATTGTCAAAATAAATAAATAGGCCTACATATAGTGTTTTCTAATATAGCATTAGGCCTGCTAATGAATGTTTCTCGTTGTCTTGCTTTTCTTCATTTATAAACTAATTACACCACCACAGTAGAAAATTAACATGTTAATTTTTGTGTTGGCTAAAAGTAAATGAACTTTTTTCAAGGTTTTTTAAGTTTTTTTATTTTCAGAAAAAACGTGTTTTTTTACATTTTTTATTTTAGATTTTACGTTTGCACCAACTATGATATTTCTTAACTCTCGTGTGCGTTAATGTCCCATTTGAAGCTGATTGTACTGGTGTTCCAGATTCATTGCAAATGAAGCTCATTGACTTTCACAACAATAGTGAATTCTAAGCTGCATTTATTCATAACGACTGGCTAACTTTTTACGGCTGATATGTTCCCGCATAAACATTCCCAAACATAGTGACTCTAGCTTTAAAGACATTGTGTCTATTTGGTAGCATTTACTCTTGCGAACAGATGTTTTCTAGAATGAAGAACATTAAGACTAAACAGAGGTCACTTCTTCTGGATTAGCACTTGTTTGGAATTATAAGAATTGCCACGTACAGTGATATTTAACTTATGAAAATAATTCTTAATTCAATTTCAATTTCAGTTATTTTTGTCGCTTTAATTTCAGTTCAATTTCTAATTAAAGTTCAACAATAAATCCAATTTCAGTTTCAAATTGAGTTTAGTAACATGTCACTAATTTCAGTTCATACTCGTCAATGTTTTAGTTTGCATCTCGCAAACAGTGCAGAGTCCTTGAAATAACGACATAGCTAGTCAATAAATGATGCATTGAGCTTAAAGAATGCTTGCATTTCCAAGTGAATGGTGCATACAGTTTCTTCTACCAGCAGGTAGCAGACATACAAACTATCAAGGTACTGCACATCAAGAAATTTATTCCGTCTGTATAACCTCACATTCGTAAA
Source organism: Metaphire vulgaris (assembly GCA_018105865.1). Taxonomy (NCBI): domain Eukaryota; kingdom Metazoa; phylum Annelida; class Clitellata; order Crassiclitellata; family Megascolecidae; genus Metaphire; species Metaphire vulgaris. The sequence goes on along the minus strand of CM030833.1, from coordinate 8,148,886 downwards.
CAATAAAGCTCTTAATATCTCTTTGTTTATTGAATAAACAAAACATAGAGATATTACGAGTTGCTGCCTGCTGGAGTAAGTGTAGTGCACTGACAAAAGTAATGAAACAAAGTGTTGCATTGGACAATGGTAGGACCACAATGATCCAACCTGGATGGCCGGTAGAGATGTGCGGGTACAGCAAAATTATCCTACCCATACCCGGGCAAAAACTTTTTTACCCTACTCATACCCACTAGTGCTATACCCATACCCGACCCGTACCCGAAAGCTGTGTACCCTACCCGTACCCATACCCGACATTGGTTGGAATTTGGAACATTTCACACTGATATTCAATCCTGCTACATTTTAAATATTGCATTTAGCACATGAAAGATTTAGGCTGCATCTTACTTCTTTCGTCCCACCCTATACTGTATCAGTTATACTACAGTAATTGCAGTTACACCCTTCCCTTTGTCATCCAGGGCAGCTCGGCCAGGGGCTACTGGCTACCATCAATTACGGTTGTCAGTATATACCACCCAACCACCTATATAATGTCGATTTGCATTTGTACTATATTGATTGGTATAGGATACTGTATTTTCATTCACCCATCATGATGAGATATTCGAGCTGCTCTGGACGAAATTGGGATAACTAATTCATTGTAAATAGCATGCATGTTTAGATTAGTACAGATCTAGGACTTAGAAATCAGGGTAACCCGCTTGGCAAATAGTAGTAGTAAGTAAAATACATTCTGTCTGACAAACTGAACGCGATATAGTCTTGTTCTTGGTCTGGGTCTTAAACAATTGTAACCTTGTTAATGGAATGTTGCAGAATAATTAAGCACAGAGTCGTTATTTATGGTGATTTTGGAAATTGCTTTTAGTTATGCTGTATCTAAAGATACTGTATCTAAAGATACAGTATGACAATGATTGCTATATAAGGTCATGCGTTGTTGAGGCATTCCCATTGTTATTTTAGGCTTTGATTATATGAGTGCATTTAGATTACTGGTATTCATAATTTTCACATTATTTCTATATAGTTTTAAGGTAAGTCTGTTGACAAATACAGTGTAGAAAGTTTTGATTTTAATAGACAATCGTTTTAAAAGTTAAGATAAAGATTTGGCTGTCTTTTCATCATCAGCTGGTGGCCCACCATCTGTCCAAGTCCTCGAGCTATGGCGCTTTGCCATAAAGTTACATGTCTGAAGGCGCTTTGCCATAAAGTTGCATGTCTTAAGTTAGCTGTCAGTTACCTGTCTTTTGCTGTTAATCAATCAAGTTAGCCTCTTGAGAACCCCTTTTCAAAATTTAATGTGGTGATCATAGATCAGAGATTGACAACAGAGTCACAAATATATAAAATTTTTGATGCAATTGAGAAAAATGAATTAATTATATATATATATATATATATATATATATATATATATATATGCATTACCTATTTTTATTTGATAGAATGTTTTTTAGATATTTGTAAGCAAAGTAAAATAGTTATCTTCTATTTAACAGATCAACAAATTGCATTTGTGTAAGCCATTAATACGAGCAATTGACAGTTTACCTATAAAGGAAAAGTTTTCTATAGCTCAGCTTGCCACATATAGGTGAGATCATTTGATCAGATGATTTCTTTTCTTCATTAAAATAAAATATGGTCTTTTAATCTTTGCTATGAAATATTGTTTCTGATGCATTGTAGTCTGCAGTTGATTCATTGTAAGATATTTTATAATTTTTTTTGGCTGAAGAAAAGGTAATGGCAATTGCTGAACTGATGTTTTACCAATGGTATGATATTAACCTTCCTAGCGTTAACAATGGGTTGCGGTCGTCCAAGAATTCTGAAACTAAGAGCGTTAATGACGAGTTGCGGTCGTCTATTGTCTACGTCTCCAGTGGAGCAGGTGCAGGTGCAAGAGCAGGTGACCACCCACTTAATTGCTTTGGTGACACGCCCAACTAAATGGAAGCAGCGGTCAGTGTCAAACGAGGTATGCTGCTAGTGGGCACTCTGACTCAATTATTGGCATTCCATTTGTCCAATGCCCTTCGGCTAAAGGAGCGAGCCTTTGTTCGCTGCTGAATGGCGTGCGTGACAGATGGGACGGTCCTTTGGAAGCATTGTAAGGAATGCACGGAACGCTTTCCGCATGGAAAAGTGCCAGAGAATGTAACCTCAAGGAGGTTAAGTGAACATCAGTTGCTCATCTACCATGTCATGTCATAAGCTCGTCCTCATTGGGTGAGGGTAGGCCATGGCTCTAGTGGTCAGTGCCCATGTTCTCTTATCAGTTAGTTAGTTCGCGTAGCCAGCAGTGGGCCATTGCGCTCCCTCAATACTGTGTCCTCTGAGAATGGCACGTTGCCAGAGGGTGGTAGGATGGATGTTGTCCTTTTGGAGTGATCAATCCATCTCTTTCTAGGACACCCCAGAGAACACTTCCAGGAGGAGTCAGGGCGACATCCAGATGTCAGATCAACCAGTTGCTGTTTGCCTAAGATTGTGATGTTGATGTTCCTTGATGTTGTCTCCCATCGTCAGCAAGGTTATCCTCATTTGTGGTCACCGCCTTGATTTGTCATCTACTATAAACCACCCTATAAACATGTCCATTTTAGACAGTGTCTTACACCTATCTTATTGCGGATGTAAAAAATAGTCCTCCATTTTTACATTTCCAGTCAATCAAAAGAAAATATATTACTTTTACAGTGCATTATGGTTGCTTCGAAGATATTTTATTTTTATTTGCCTTATTTTAGACTAGATCTTGGGGTTTTAAAATGAAGCTGTGACTTTCTCTTCATTTATGTGTTAAAAAAATTCAAGTTGCCTTTTCTTTACGGTTTGCATCTGTTTTCATCATGTATTTGCTATTAATTATCAGAATTTCTTGGTTAGTTGTTTTCTCTGTCCAAGGTATCTTCATCATCCTCTTTAAGAACCACATTTCCACCGCTTCCAATTTTTTCTTCATTTGATTAGAAACGGTCCATGTCTCAGCTCCGTATAACAAGACTGACTAGACATATCATTGAGATTCATCTGCTCATCAAAATGTGTTTTAGCTCTGAAAAAGCTGATTTTGCCTTGGCTGTTCTTGTTGTTATATCTTTATATCTTTGTCAGTTTTCCAATCTCTAGTGATCTGGCTTCCTAGGTACTTGAATGCATTTACTTTATGTAAATTTGGCATTTTGGTTCTTCCTTTTTCTTGGAAATTGCCATGCATTATGTCTATTTGGTATTTTTATTTTTTATTTTCAATGCTTTGCTTTCTCCTTTTTTAGTTACTTCATCTACTAATTTCTGCAAATCAGCTGTGAATATGCCATCATTGCTGCACCAGCCACAAAATCTCAGATTGTTTATACTTTGTCCTCCTATTATTATTCCTTATAAATGTTCTATGTTTTTCATAATTTCCTCTCCATACACTTTAAAGAATTCTGGTGATAGTCCACACCCAGTCTTGCCCCTTTTTGTATGGTATATTAACTCATTTTCCCTCACTTCCATTTATTCTAACCGTTGCTGTTTGTTTCCAGTAAGTTTACGAGTAGATTTTCATGTCCTTTCCATCTGGACATTGTGATAATTTCAGATGACAGTGCTCCAGATGATGTCACTGTCGTCGGGTCTTGGCTGTCTGACCATAAATTGCTTCACTGGTCGCTACCTGTTGCCTGTCCATGTCCTGTGTACTCAAAGATTTTCCAGAGGAGCTGGAAGCAGGTTGGACCAATTCATCGAGCGTCTTGAGCTGTCATCACTCTGCTGATTCCTAGCAATGCTGTAACTGACTTAGCACTCCGATGTCATACTGTCCTTCCCAGCATCCTAGATGACCTCGCACCAGTAACGGAGTCCATGCGCCCCCGGCTGCATCGGCCATTCTATGCTGGGGACTGCAGGCTGGCCCTACGGCAAACCCGCCGGCTGGTGAGGGCTTTTTGTAAAAAGAAAGGGACAAGTACAGAATCGGATGCACTGTCCTCTTGGCATATGGCTCTAAAGGCGAGGAGACACCTAGCAAGGTCCAAAGGTCGCCAATACCGCTGCCTAGCGCTACAACAATAGCCAACATGGCGGCATCCAGCCCGCAGTGGTGAGACCGACTGGATACTTCCAGAACAACGTGAAACAGAAGAGGACGGCTAAAACTCCTCAGCAAACCGACGAACGAGAAGCAGTCCTCGTTTCCGGCGCAAAATTCACGGACAGAGCTTCAGCAAATAAATGCCGAGAAACGATGGCAAAATGAGGCACACACAACATGCGCAGGCTGCCATAGATAGGCGCCACCATAGAATCATTAATCATGGATTAATGGAGCCGTGGTGGAGCACGAGGTTGCGGGTTCGAGTCCTGCAGGAGCCCTAAAGGTCGAGACTCAGCCTTTTTCATGGTGGTAAAATTATTATTATTACTATTTCTAGACAATTTCTCCGGCGCAGTAAACAAGGCTAAGGCCTACGACAAAAGCGCTTTGACATAATTCTATCAGTAAAATCCGATATTAAATAAGTGTGTTTTTAAGTTCCTAAGAAAGGATTCCGCAGAGACAGCTTCCGACACAACGTCAGGTAACGAATTCCAAAGTAACGGATTCCCTTTGGAGAATGACCTTTCTCCAAACTTGGAGGTCTTTGACGGAGGAGAGACAAGCAGTAGTACTCGACGACTCGACCAAAGCTTCATTCTCGACTCATTTGACGTCGTTTGGTGCACCAGCGCACTCAGATATTCTGGGCAGTGTGGGTCATAAAGGGCTCTGAAAGTGAGCCAACAACGCTTGAAAACAATATGCTGTTGAACGCGTAACCAGTGGAGGCGATCTCTCAGCAGTGGCGTGATGTGGTCATTCCAGCGACAACCGAAGACCGCTCGTGCAGCCAGATTCAGTACGGACTGAAGTCGATTTAGCTTGTTTTCCGGTAGGCCTAGCAAGACACTGTTACAATAGTCCATTCTTGACAAGACGAAGGCCCGTACAAGCTGAACGGTCGCACTCACAGTTAGGTAGCGCCGAACCAGCTTGACCCTCCATATCTGGTAATGACAGCATCGAATAACGTTGTTGGTGTGTGCATCAAACGATAGCGTTTAATCCAAAAGCACACCTAAGAGACGCACACTCGCCACAGGAACAATAGTGGCATCACCCACGATGAATGGGACTCGACTCAACAACTTCCTTCTTCCTGGAGTGCTGATCCAGAGGAATTCCGTCTTGTCTGGATTCAATGCCAGACGATTTTCTTCTGTTCATCTGATGATTGCAGATATGCAATTCGTGAAGGACATCCGAAGTTGCTCTGCGTCCGACGACATGCACGAGGAATAAATTTGCCCATCGTCAGCATAGGAGTGCGATGACAAGCCAAAAGCCTTGATGATTGAGCTAATGTCCGCAACGTATAAGATGAAAAGTAAGGGACCCAGGACTGATCCTTGCGGAACTCCATGGTGGACTTGGCTCTTCTGGGACTTTAGACCATTACACCATACAGCTTGTGTTCTTCCGATGAGGTAGCTCCTCATCCACTGAAGTGACTGGCCTGCCAGTCTATACGATGTTTCGAGCCGACGGATGAGAATCTGATGATGGACTGTGTCAAAAGCAGCCGAGAGATCGAGCAGGCATAGAAGTGCAACTCGCCCATTTGCAGTCGCATCCACCAGGTCACTGAATATTTTCAGAATGGCTGTTTCAGTGGAGTGTCCACGATGATAGGCTGATTGTTGTTGCGGCATCAGTCCATTCACACTCAGAAAACTGACCATCTGCTTGTTGACGATCCTCTCTAGTAGCTTGGCTAGAAAAGGGAGGTTGGAGACCGGTCTATAATTGGAGACATCAGACTGGTCAAGTCCCGACCGTTTCAGGTGCGGAGTAACGATCGCATGCTTCCAAGTTGTTGGAAATTCTTCTGATTCCAGAGAGACAGCCATAAGCGTCGTCAGGAATGGCGCCAGTACAACAATGGACTCCTTCAAGAGCCACATAGGCAGCGGGTCAGAGGCACACTGCTTATTCGGTGACGAACGCACGGAGACAATTACTTCTTCCAGCGTCGGATTGGAGAAAGCAGTGAGACGCGGACCGTTATACCGTATATACTCGAGATAAAGTCGATCCGAGTATAAGTCGACCCCTAGATTTTGGGTATTTGAAGGTGTCTAAAGTCATTGACCCAGCTATAGGTCGAAGTGACGTCACCGCGGCGAACCCTCTTGAGGTTATAGTGACAGTCGGAACAATGGCGGACGCGAAGTGGGCATGTGGCGGCAGCGGCGCCATTGTTTTGATTGAAAAACTGCGTTTTAGCTTTGAACTATCGAGAAACTGAATGATTTTGACATTCCCAGATTGATTCCTGACGATTAAGAAAATTTTAAACCTGCTATTCGCTCTTTCTTGACAATATAAAAATCTTAATTACTGGTAATCTTGAATTTTTTTATATTTATGTAGCGCCAATATTTAATTAATATTTATGTGGCGCCTATAAATTACCAATCTTAAAAGCGCTGATGTCAACTTTTATTTAGATGCCGTAGCGTATGTTGAAAATAATTCCGCAGAGTTAGCTAAATTAATTATTTTTGACATGCTATGTATGGAAACTTTACCCAACAGTTAGTGCCTCAAGTATGAGTCGAGGTCAGGATATATATAACCTGTGAATTGGCCTTAAATTTTTCGACTTTATCACGAATATATACGGTAGTTAGAGAAAGATGCCGATCCCACACTCGTAGTCTTTTCTCGTGTTCCTCTGATCTTGTCATCAATGTAGCGGTGATAATCCTCAGCACTGAATTCAGGGCATAGAGCTGAGCCCTCTCTACTCTCACCAAGGAGCGAATTGAGAGCCTTCCAAGTTCCCCTCGTATCGTCATGTGCTGACTGCAGCAACCCCTTCCAGTATCTCCGGCCTTTTTGTTTCACCAGGCACCTTTTTGATTTAAGAGTGGAGGTCAGAGATTTTCGCACTTCATCTTCCATAGCAGTACCTTTGGATCTTCTATAAGCCCGCTCTGCATGCCGCACTGTTATGCGCGCCTGTCTGCACTCCTCATCATAAAACGGGCAGTGAGGGCGAACACGAACCCTCATCTCGGTCACTGGGGCTAATTCATCGAGTATTTGCACTATAACAGAGTGATAAAGTTCCGCTAGCTCCGATGCCGTCTTCTCATGTCTGATCGATAAACAGAGCTCAGATTCTTTAAGCCGCAATATGAAGAGGTTCTGATCAAAATTCTTCCAGTTCCTCTGCTTGACTACTTTAAACTCCGGGGGAGGCTGTACAGCATGTGCTGACCAACATACAAGCTTATGATCAGATAAGCCCGTTTCCTCAACTACAGTCTTGAGCGGTGCCAAGTCACACGGTCCAATCACAACATCCAGCAGTCCACCCAGTTCGTGAGTAGGTTCATCAACATATTGCCGCAGGTTGAATTCTCCCAAGATCTGGTTTAATCTTTGACAGGCACTGTCCGCGGGCTTCTCCAGATGTATATTAAGATCCCCAGCGACATAAAACACACAATTATACGTCGCAAGAGACTCGAGAAGTAGTGTAAATTCCTCATAAAATCGCTCACAGACACGTTGAGACCCTGGTCTGTAGATTGCAACCATGACTACAGTCGCGTTTGTGCTACCGACCCGGCAGCACAAATACTCAAACGTTGTCAGCTTGAGTGTAGTCCTCAGTTTTGTGATGTTAATTCCATGTTTCGAAATCACAGCTAATCCACCATGGTTAGTCCAGTTCACATCAGTCTGTCGAGCATCTGCAGCAATGGGTCGGGCTGCTTCAATAACGTTCAGACCCATTCCCCGTAACCTCTTGATGGGAACAGTGTCTGAGTCTTCGTGCCAGGTCTCTGATAAGATAAGTAGGTCAAGACGAAACGACGAACGAACTCTTGGACTTTCAAGGTCGGACAGCACGTGTGTCTCCTTGCCGGAATATCGATTGCCGATAACAATCGGTATCAGCTGATGATCGCAAGATCGGCGATAGCGACTGTTGTCACAGATGAGTAGCAGTGGTAAAAATCTCTGTGATAAGTCAAACAGGTGCGCTATGGGATACACTAGCCCCGTATCTGTGGCATTGCATGCCTGGCTGAGGGCTAAAGCAACAGAGATCAGCGCCGCCCTATGAGCCCGTGAGGCTCGGGAAGGACTTTGACTTTGTTTGATATATAAACAACGGCAGCGATTCACCTCGTTTACAGTTTAATCTTTTTGAGAATGGATTACTGTAACAGCTTGCTCCTGGGCCTTCCCGACTTCCTGACTACCAGCCGGCTTGCTTACAATCGTTCCTGAACCCATCCATTCGGCTGATATTTGGCGTCAGGCAACTCGACCACATAACCCACTACTCAGGTATAAGGCCCACTGGCTCTGGGTTCCAGAGCACATTGTCACCAAATGATCTTGGCTTACCTTGCTTGCTCTTCACAACTCCATGTGTCCAGAGTACTTATTGGCCCTAGTGCATAGACTGACAATGACCAACCAACACCTTCATTTGAGATCCAGTACATGGTTCTTGCTGTATGCCCGCCCCTTCATCCTAGATCGTGAAGTTTGGAGAAAGGTCCGTCACTCGAGGCAACCCTCTGTTATGGAACTCGCTCCCGGGCTTAGTGACCATAGTTACCTCCTTTGAGTCATTTGCTATAAAACTCAAGACACACCTTTTTATTACCTCGTACGACCGTCCCATGTAGAGCGCTCTTGACTTTGGCCCCTGCCATGTTACCACAGTATATAAATTGTCATTAAGAATAAAATAGAATATTCCCGATCTTTCCAGACATTCAAAAGCTTATTGTGTTTAACATCGTTGAAGCCTTTTTCGTAATCAATGAAACAAATATATATGTTCTTCTGCATCTCGATACATCTTTTGCTGGTCATTCTTAAGATGGGGATTGCATTTCTTCATCCAGTTTTTCTTGAATCCATACTGCTGTTCTTCGTCCTCTTTAAGAGTATTTTTAGAAGTAATTTTTCAAAGTGGCTTATTAAGCTGATGGTTTGGAAAGCCTCACAATCTGTTATGTTCTGTGACTTGGCTATTGGTATAATTATTAATTTACCCAGATCCTCCTAAATTGTTCCCACGTCACTTATATTCAGTTTAGCATTTCTGTTGTTGTTTTTATGCCTTCTTCTCCTGCTGCTAGCTAATATCTTTTCGCTGACTGTGCTGTCTAGCCATGCTGCCTCTTTTCATTTCCTTTAGCACTGCACCACTTCATCCGACAACATCTCTGGACCATCTGTTTCATTTTTTATTATGGGTTTTGAGTCTCTTTCATCTTCCTTATATAGATCAGTGAGTATTTCCCTGATGTCTTCTTCTTCTGTCAGAATCATACCTTCTTTGTCCGTTATGCAGTTGCTGCCTGTAGTTCTGCTTTTCCTTCCGGTCAGCTCTCTTATTTTGTCATGTATGTTCTCTTTATGTTGGTTTTTCTCTAACATTTCACATTGGTTGCCCTCTTCTTTGGCTTTTTTGCATTCTTCATTGATGCTTATATTTAGCAGTTGATATTTCTTTTGGTTTGTTGTTTTCATCTTCCTTCTTTCTTCCATTTGGTCCTGGATTTCTTGTGTCATCCACTGTTGTTTTGCTTTTGTTTTGGTCGTTGGCACAACAAATTGCGTATTAAATGAAATACAAAAGTCTGGTGTTCAGTGGCGTAACTAGGGGGCGGGGGCTCTTTGTTGACAGCCCCCGGGCCTCGGGCGGGGGGCCCCCGAAGAGGGGTCTAAGCTAGGGTTAGGTTAGGGTTAACTCTAACTTAACCCTAACCCTAGAAATGATGTGCTGACGACTTTTTTTTGCTCGTCAGGATGAAAAAGGAGGCGATAACGTTTTTTTTTGCTCGTCAGCTCGAAACTCTGGGGCCCCCATGGCAAAGATGCCCCCGGGCCCTCAAAAGTCACGCTATGCCACTGCTGGTGTTTGGTGTTGTTCCTTTTATATTGCATATGGTGCTTTCATTAACAAATCCTAGTTATTTAGCTATTTTATTAGTGAATTCGTTATTTAGAGCTCATTAGTTATCAAACTCTAGTTATTTGGCGTTCTTTCGTTAGCGAATTATAGATATTTAGCACTCCTTTGCTAGCGAATTCATTATTTAGCGTCTAGCTAATTAACACTTTCTTTAGGGAATTCGGTATTCGGAGTTCTTGCATTAGCGAATTCTGGATATTGAACGCTTTTTTGATAGCGAATTCGTTATTCAGCATCTAGTCACTTGTATCTAGGGTTGCCAGATCTCCCGTATTTTACGGGAGTCTCCCGTATTTCAGCCCAGTCTCCCGTCTCCCAGATGGATGCCACACGGGAGACCAAATCTCCCGTATTTGGCTAGGTCAATAGACTTAATTGAGACACAGCTTAAAATCGAAACAATACAACATTTCCGGCGTGATAAAACGTTAAATAAAACTGAAACTACTTGTAGTATTGAGACCCAACAAATAAATTAGAGTTTTTATAAGCAATTGCTCTAGTTTAGTACAATTAGTTAGTTTAGTACAATATCAAACAAGATAAAAGAGGCTCTGAGGCAGGCAGAAATGCCCTCTGCTTCTTACTTACTTTAACGGCAATTGCGCATATCCATGACGTCACGAGTTTCATTTCGCATTACTCACGTTTTCAAATGTCGCATAAAAAGAATGTTACCGACAATGCAATGGACTCGGACGCTCCCGTAACAGCCAAAAAAAATCGATATTTCTGCCAGTACAGACGGTAACAGACCTACATGGACAGCAGAATATCCGTACCTCTGCAGTGTTTCTGGTAATTCTTTGAGAGCTTGCTGCTTACTATGCATTATGTAGACTCTAAGCGATACTTTTCCGTAGCACACGGCGGTCTTAGCGAGTTCTGAGCACAATAACAATGACCGATCTACAACTTTTGCGGGCATTGAGACGTTTTTCGTTAAGTCGTTTTCTGTCGAACATCATAAAGTGTTGGATGCCTCAATTACCTCAATTTATCACGCCATAAAGCATAATCGTAGTTATGCAAGTACAGACTGCCTGAACAAACTGGTACATCTTTTATATTTTCGTGATTCTGAAGTAGCCAAAAAGTGTCTTGCGGGCGTACAAAGTTCTACAGACTACACTACAGAGTGTAGAGTAGGGCCTATAGAATGTGTATATTCGTAATTGTTACTTACCTGTTTATGTACTGTAAGGCTGTAAACCGTTTGACGTTAGGAATGGGAACTTAGGACTCGTTAGGAGGTCTGTGATAATATTTTTATAACTTCTTTGTAATATTATTGATTCACTACATGCAGATGATGCAATGCATTGAACAGTGTTGCTTTTTCTAGTCTATACTTTATAGTAATGTAGTGTAGTATAGCTCTAGCCATAATAATTCTAAATGAACTGGACCGTGGAGTGGGCGCATTGATCGCGGAAAAATCTCCCATATTTCGACTTTGGAAATCTGGCAACCCTACTTGTATCTACCGGTAGTCGCTCTTTTGTTATAGCGAATTCTAACTGTTTAATGCTCTTTTGTTAGCGAATTCGTTATTGAGTGCTTTCGTTAGCAACTTCTACCTATTGAGCGCTTTCTTGTTAGAGAATTCGTTACTATGTGCTCTAGTTATTTACTGCTTTTTCGTGAGCGAATTCTAGCTATTTAACGCTCGTTAGTGAATTCGTTATTTAGCGTCCTTTTAGTTAGTGAATTCTACACTGTAGTTACTTTGCATTTTTCGTTAGCAAATTCTAGATATTTAGCGCTTTCTTAGCAAATTCATCATTTGGCGCCTAGCTATTTAATTCTCTTAATTTAGAGAATTCTTAACTTAGCGTTTTATCGTTAGACAATTATAGCTATTTAGCTCATAGACTTTAATATCACAAGACAGAGTCTATGGTATCAGAAAGTGAGGCCAGTTTGCATGGATGGTGTGTCAAGAAATGTTTACCCTGCAGAAATCTTGAAAATTTTGATACACTGTTGTTATGGATACCTTTTAGCCGTTTAACTTATTTAATGTGGACCAGTTGTTTAAATATTGTGTTTAGAATAAATTGATCGTCTGATATATGCGAAATGCGGCGACATTGCGCAATGCGCAGTCGCTGCCGCAAATGAGCCTTCGAAAATTACATAGTAACATAGGCTTATAGTCGTATAAATCAGCACTGTACAAAACGGCTTCAAACTCAACTAATAATCGACCTAAACATCTACTTTTACGATACGATTATAGTATTTATATTCGGGAATCAATTGGTACGAATAAGAATTGTGGAAAAGATGAGTAAAGGATCAAACGGAACACATTTAAAGCAACAATGGTACACGATATTAAAGCGGTGACGTCGTCCATATCTAAGTATAGGCGCCGCTTTCAAATAATATGATAGCGCTAAAGAATTATGGGGTCTTCAAGATATTATTATTATTATTATTATTATTATTATTATTATTATTCCAGGACAATTTATATAGCGCTGTACGCATGGTGTAAAATCCAAAATCAAAAGCGCTTTGACAACGCTGACACGTCAATGAAGGTCGGAAGGTGGCGATGTTAAAATCCGCTGTGATGATGGAAAGAGCTTTGCTGCCGTGAAGAAGTCCGGTGCAGAGTCCCTTTGGAGCGGTCCTTCAAGGAAACTGTAGCCCCATTGACATGCCAACGAGGAACGGAAGATGATGTAAGAGTCCGCGAGTTGGTAGTAGGAGTTATCCACGCAGATGTAACCATCGGTGAGTTCCTGAAGAAGCGTTCTTCCACAAGAAAGATAGTTCCGTCGTCGAAATCGGCACATCCGACAAGATGGAAAATCCGACGACGTCCAGAACAAGTCAACCGCCAATCCGCCGAATTTTCACGCTGCAGCCACTAATGACTGACTTTGGCGCACACTCGACGGGAAGCGACCGACTTGAACTTCCAGACCGACGTGGAATGTAGAGAACGACACGAGACACGTCGGAAACTGAAGAGCGGAACGCAGTCCTCACGTAGGTGGAGAGTCCAGCGCCATCCAGATCGCAGTTGATCAGCGTGGCCTAGCGCTACATAAATATCTAACATGGCGGCGTCCAGCCCGCAGCGCTAAGACCGACTAGATACTTCCCGAACGACGCAAAACAGAAGAGGACGGCTAAAACTCCTCAGCAAACCGACGAACGAGAAGCAGTCCTCATGTCCGGCGCAAAATTCATGGACAGAGCATCAGCAATGCCGAGAAACAACGACGAAAAGAGGCACACACAACGTGTGCGGGCAGCCGTAGATAGGCGCACCATAGAATCATATCTGCGGGGTAAACATTTCTTGACACACCATCCATGCAAAATGGCTTCAACTTTGGTCTGACTTTGCCATAGATAGACGGCATCTAGTGTATTATAATAAATCTATGATTTAGCTCATTTTCATTAGGGCTGCGCTAACCGAGTAGTTTAGGAGTCGAGTAGCTTAGCGAGTACTCGAGTACTTGCGTAAAACCAGAAATACATGATTTGCAAACGTTACACGTCACATAATGCTTATTATTTGCCTCATGGCCCTCATTTAACCAAAGAAGAACATTAGATACAGTTGCATATCAATTTTACGGATATTCAAGCGTTTTCAAATTTACTATAACAGAAGTTACAGAATAGAAACTATTTTACCGGTACTAGAGTTGGCCCACTGTAGACAACATCTAAACTAACGGGGCATAACGAATAAGAATAACCTAAATAAGACTTATTAATCATTATTTGTAACAAATAACAGTAGGCCAAATTTCAATGAAATTCTTTGGTTATTCTTTATATATCTATTCTATTCTTTGTTTAGTTATTCTATGCGAGTACTCGACTCCAAAAAAAATTACTCGACTCCAATTTAGAGTCAAGTACTCGCGTTACTCGAGTTACTCGGCGCAGCCCTAATTTTCATTAGTGAATTTTCGCTGAATGCATCAGAGATCAAACGGTAGTAAATAATGAATTATTTACAAATGGCTTACCTGTAATCTCCGTGAAAATTCAATAGATAAAACATCGCCTCTTTGTATAAGACGCCGCCTGAAAATCTGATGTAAAAACCGAGTGACTTATAACCGTGTCTATACGGAGAACGAGCAGAGGACCGCCAAAGACGAGGAAAAGTCTGCACATTTAGCGCTAAAACTAAGCGCAAGATGATGGCAAACTGCCAAGAATAACGTTTTTCCGAAGCATGCGCATGAAAGACTGCCGGAAAGTGCCATGCTAAAAAATTAACAAAGAAACAATACAATAATCTTTATTCGTTTCAAGCACAGCATCAAATAGTACACATGAACAATAAATCTTATTCTTTTATTTCGTATTCTTTTATTTAAATAATTAACTAAGAAACAATAATTCATTAAGAAAAAATTAGCTAAACAATTCAACTAAACAATTTATTCTGTATTTCTTATTCTTTTATTTAAATAATTCATTTCAATAAATCATAATTAAAAATTCATTCAATAATTCGTTATTTAAATGTTGATTTTTCAATTCTTATTTGAATGTCAGTTCTTTTCCATAAAATAAATTTTACTTACATAGTCTTTGGATGGATTAGCTATGCATTATATTGTAGCGAAGTTATTATAATAGCCAAGATAGCCTGCGGACCAATAATAAAGAACAGGTAGAGTATATAATATTTTCTCAAATAGTCGTTAGGTGGCGCTGATGGTAAGGTAGATAGTTGATAGAATAAATAAATAAATAATAATAATAGGTGAAGTGCTTTAGTAATAATAACTGCTTGAGAAGTATGTAAAAAGTCTAGTGAGGTTAAGTGTAGGGTATTCAGTAGGTGGCATTGGTCATCATTAAGGTATAGACCAATAGTTAGTTGCAGTTTAGCACACCTCTTTTTCGGTAGTATAGGAGTCCCATAAATATGGGTCTGATAGGTATTTTTATTATTAAACTGACAATTTCTTGTGCGCCATATTACCAAAATGTCAGGAGCAAGGGCACATTACAGAGTCCAATAAATAAAAATAAAATAACAGTCAGCAAAAAATATAAATGGAAAACAATCTAAGGCAGAAGAGAATAAGATTTTCTAAACGAATAAGTCTTAAGATTTTTCTTAAAGGAGGTCAGAGAACAGGATGATTTCACAATTATCGGTAGATCGTACCATGTCTTTGGCCCTGACACTGCATATGACCTGGAACTGAGTGATGTTTTACAGTGAGGTATCTTCATAAGACTTTGAGCATCAGACCGAAGGGACAGTTGCAACTTTCGTGATGTTGTCGGTATGAAATACTCCTGAAGGTACTCTGGAGCAATCTGGTTTATGGACTTGAATGCAAGAAGTGAATGTTTGTATTCAATTCTCTCTCGAACTTTGAGCAGTGAAGCCGGTGCGGTATATCTTACTGTTACGGTTTTATTCTTTCCGTTCTCCTTCCGGTGACACTTTGTATACAAATATTGGCAAGGAACCGTATGTGTAAAATAATTTTTATATACCGCGCACTAGAATATACCGTGCAGCCGCTTGCGCGGTTTGCAAAATCGTGTATACTGCGCGTGGTGTATGCATGAAAATACGGTAGTTGTGTCTTTTGCAATGTATATGTTAAGTTGCACATGTTTAGTGAAGAGGGCTCAGATCACTTGGATAGTAAGCAACTTCTATGCGTATTGTTAGAGGCTCGGAGCGCAGCGCTATATTAAATGATAAGATTAGGTTGATTTTAATGATTTAATTTTCACAAAAGGTCTATTGACAGAATAATCCAAACCGGAAGAGACAGAGTCAAACCAAAGACTCCACATCTAAATACCAAACTAAGTAAGAAAGTAGTCCATAAGCAGTCAATATACAACATATCTTCCCCCTTACAGTTTTGATTTTTAAAAGGGAAAGAAAAAATCATACATTTAAGTAAAAAATTATCAAAATTAAACCTAAACATCGCAATTACAAACAGCAGAATAATTCCCAATTTCAGTAGTTCCGAAATTTCTCCCTCAACTCTTTAATTTCTCAGGATTCATTCTATAAGCTTTTTTAGCAACAGGTTTAACACCCTCCACTAACTTAATCTTGTGCTTAACCAAATTAGTACAACAAGGCTTAGTCGTAAACACGTCACCAAAAGGTTTTAACACATCAAATAATTCAGACTTCAAACTCGAATCCAATTGTCACTTATCAACAAAATCTTGCACAACAACATTACAATCAACAGATTGATCAACCTCTGACAAATCATAAGGACATTCAGATTCACAAAACTCCTCATAATTGACATTATCAGACATTACTTAGAACACAACACAGACACTGTATTCTGCTTAGTACAACTCAAATAAACTTCATCCTTAATCACTGACTTACAACTATTTACAGAATCCTGAAAATTTACCTTATTTACACTTTCACCAAAATCTGCAAAATTAACTTCAACCTTCATTGTCTCCTGATCACAGCACTTTGAATCAACTCTCACCATAAATTCAGTACATAGCACAGAAGAATCATGTTGCTCATATCGCTTCATGAAATTTACATGACAAACACACTTCTTTTTTCTTCAATCAGGTGTAGCTATGACATAGTCCACAAATCCTAATTTCTGAATCACTTCGTAAGGACCACAGTATTTAGCCTGCAAAGGCTTTCCTTTTACAGGTAATAACACCAAAACTTTATCACCAGGGCTAAAAGAAACTAAAGCAGTTTTCCTTTCAAACCAATGCTTAGATTGACCCTGAGACACAGGAGTATTTTCATTTGCTGCTTCAACAAAACTTTTAATTTTTTCATGTAAATCCAACACAAAATCAATCAGATTAGTTTTGCCTGAATTATCTAAAAATTTATCCACCGTTTCAGCCAACCAAAACTGTTTAATCAATTAAAGCAGATCGGAGACTACTCATCCGAACATGAGATCAAAAGCTGAAAGCCTGATTCTTTGTACAGGCACCTCCCTGTAAGCAAAAAGAATCCATGGTAAAAATTCATCCCAATTTTCATTGTAAGTTTCAGCCATCGCCTTTCACATGTCTTTCAACACTCTGTGAAAGCGTTCCAAATTGCCGTCCGTTTCCGGTTGGTATTGACTAGTCCTAATATGATGAATTCCAAATTCAAGCATAAAAATTTGTAGCAAATCCGACAAAAATTTTGTAGCATTATCAGATAAAATTTCATTCACAAACCCAAACATAGAAAACGCATGTATCAAACACTTCACAACTTCAGAAGCGGAATACTTCTGTAATGGGAATGCTAAAGGGTAATGAGTAGCTGAATCGTGAATAGTCAAAATGTTAGCTGTATTTTTACACACACTTAGAGGACTGACCACATCGATCGCAATTCTACACTAAGGTTTTGAAATCACAGGAAGATTAATCAAAGGTGCTTTATGCTTAGACTTTCCTTTTCCCAGTCTCTGACATGTATCACAAGTGCAACAGTAATTCTTAAAATTTCTAGAAATTCCAGGCCACCAACAATTTCTGTGTGACCTATCCAAAGTTTTCTGAACTCCCAAATGTCCACTTTCAGGAATATAGTGAGCTAAAAACAATAGCTTCAACCTCCAAATTTTGGGGATCACAATTTGATCTAATCCCAAATCCACATCAGAAGTACATTTATTTCTCCCTTTTCTCACCAAAACATCATTTTGTAGCACAAAACAAGGAATTTTCACAGAATCTCTAGCATCAACCACTAAATCATATATTGGTCTCAATGAAATATCTTCTTTCTGTAATCTAATCAAATCAACATGAGACACACAATTAAAATCCAAATCAGAATTCACATCAATTTCTCCAATCTCATTTGACAATTCAACTTTATCATCAACAGCAGCATTTTCATCAGTGTCAATTATATCAATGCCTTCTGGAACAACATTGTCAGAATATAAATGAGACAAATCATCAGACAAATTTACATTTTCATCATCCTTTTCAATGACAACTCTTGAATTATCAGTGTCCTTCTTTACAACACCATTTACATCATCATTTTTATCTGCCTGAAGCAATTTCTTAGCTTTCAAACGAGTAACAACATTAACACTTTCAATCTTTGAAACAGAATCCAAATCATTTCCAATTAGAAAATCGACATTATCTCGCAAATGATCAACAACACCAAATAAAACTGATCCATCAGAATAATCACTCTTCAAATTCACTTCAACCAAAGGAATCTCCGACACGATACCATTCACACAATGAATCAACCTTATCTTCTTAGTATCAAAAAATTCACCTTATTTCAATAAATCTTATCTTACCAGACTCTGCAAAGAACCAGAATCTCTCAATAATACAGCGCTATGCTTCGAACAATCCACATTTAACACCGAACCACCTGGACAAAATCTCTGAAACTGAGGATCAAAGACCAAACGGCAGGTTTACCAAATTTATCACTTGATCTCCTACCAAATTTTGGCAAAACTGAAGGATGGCTTCCAAATAATTTGATTTCACATTCAAAATTTCATTTTTTCCAAACCGCCAACTATTTCCCAGGGAGACATTTCCCTCTAGCTTTCGAAATTCGCCAAAAGATAAATCTTGTTTGTTACGAAAACGAAATGAATTGTCGGAATTATGCAAAACAGCATATTCATCTGCCCACTAGCAGCTTCTGTCAAATTAGCAGGCTTTTTATCTAAAAGCCACTGCCTAATTTGAAAAGGCAAACATTTTACAAATTGTTCATCTTAAGAACTTCCAAAAGCTTCTTAAAATTCTGCTCACATTTTTCACTTTGAATCCATCGAGAAATCAGTTTCTGTGATCTAAATGCAAAATTAGAATAAGTTTCTTTAAAATATTTACTTAGATTCCGAAAACGCAATCGATAAAACTCGGGCACCTTTTCAGATGCCGTTAACAGAGCAGTTTTGAAAACCTCATAATTCTTAGAATCAGAAATAGATAACTCTGAAAACACACGCAAAGCCTTACCCGTTATTTGGGTGTACAGAAGATGTGACCATTTATCCTTATCAACTTCATTCAATGACATGGCTTTCTCAAATGAGTAGATAACACTATGTAACAAAAAAAATATTTTTGTTTGTTCCTGGGTTGATAGCTTGTTTTCCTAGTCCCTTATGCCTAAACTAACTAGAAAACAGTTTTTGTTCCAAACTGAATTTGCTTTTGGGGTCAGGGCAATGATATTTTGAAATTCGTGTATTATAGAACACATTCTCGGTTCACATTCAAAGCTGAGCAGACATACTTATTATTCTGGAATATTGCAAGCTGTCCATAAGTTTTTAGATCTGAACAGAATTTTCTATAACCTTCTGGAATCTTCTAGAACCCTGTTGCACTTTCTGGGAGCTTTCAGTTGCATCCATAGACTTTTAAGAGTGCAGATTTCTTAAGCCAACGTACTAGTGTATCTTGTTGCTGAGTAAGCGAATAGTGACCAGAAAAAAATTGATTTAGATGGCATCAAGAGGCTGCTTGCAGCCAGAAAATGCATTCTGCTACGTTTGCACCGCACCGGTACCCTATGGCTCTGAGCTCCCCATTCCCATCCCTAAGAGAGGGATCAACTGTCTTCAGGGGGAGCGTCAAGGCAGACAGCGAGGAAGATATTGCAGATCCAGGATGCAATTGCACAGAAATAGCTGAGATGAGAAAGCCGTACTTCCCCAATCAGAAAGATCTCAACGACCTGATCATAGACCTTAGTCTCACCAAGTGCAATGCTGAGCTTCTGATGTCTAGACTCAAGGACTGGAACTTGTTGGATGAAAGTGTGCAGGTGACAGAACAGAGAAAGCGTCACGAACGTTTTTCCAAATTCTTCAGTCAGCTAGATGGGCTGTGCTTCTACAGCAATGTCACTGGTCTTTTCGAGGCCATAGCAATCACCTTTAACCTGAGTGATGGTGCCAATTCATAGAGAGTTCATCCAAGAACCTCAAAGCCATGCTACTTGATAGTGGTAACAAGTACTTGTCTCTCCCCATGGCTCACTTTGTGCACCTACACCTCAGAGAGGACTACACCAGTGTCAAGATGTTGCTGAGTGCCTTGAAGTATGACAACTATGGCTGTGTCGTCATTGGAGACTTCAATATGGTCAAAATGGTGACATTCCTCATGGGTCTGCAAGGCGGTTTCACAAAATTTCTTTGGGGTTTCTTTGCCTCTAGAACAACGGACACCGAGGTCTGAGGCCCACTATTGTAGAAGGGATTGGCCACAGCTGACCAAGTTCACCACAGGAAAGAACAGCATCAAGTGGGAGCCGCTGATAGACCGTCGAAAGATGCTCATACATCAAGTTAGGCCTCATCAAGTAATTTGTCAAGACAAGGAATCCGCAGCTTTCAAATACCTCCTAGAGCTTTTCCCACAGCTTTGGAGGCAAAAGTCGCAGCTGGCATCTTGTCGGACCACAGATAAAGAAGATCACATAGCGTGACATATTCGCCAAGAAGCTGAATAGCATGGAGAAAGGGTCTTGAAACAGTTTCGTTGCAGTATTGTATGGCTTTCTTGGCAACCACAAGGCTGAAAACTATGAGAGACTGAACCAGTCTCTCATAAAGAACCATGCCAAAATTAGATGCAAAATGTCCTTGAAAGTACATATTCTTCATGCCCACCTTGACAAATTCAAGGAAAACTTGGGAGCCTACCCAGATAAGCAAGATGAACGCTTTCATCAGGATATGCTGGACTCGGAACGTCGTTACCAGGGACGGTATAACAAACACGTGATGGGTACTATGTCTGAAGTCTTCATTGAGAAAGCTATTGACAGTACAGACACAAATCTCGAAAAGCAACTCATTTCTGAATGTTTTTAAGTAATTTTGACTGTTGTTGCTTATTTGCAATTAATACATAATGTTCATTCTCGAGAAGAAAAAATGCACCTTTTTCCATTGTATAAATAAACAACTTTTGTAAGCTGTGCCCATGAAAGCAAATATAATGATGAATATAGCCATGTTTGCAGATCCTTTATACATAGACAACTGAAATATAACACTTAGAAGCCAGGAACAAAAATCGTGTTACATAGTGTAATCTTCAATGTCCATGGTCTCGGAATATTTTGGCACATATTTTATGAAATTGGAATGTCTAAATGAATTCATAGTTGGAGAATTGGGTGAATCATTATCATTAGACTCTGACTCTGATTCAAGTTCTTTTTTAGAATCAAAGCTTTTGACTCCAATTCATGTCTTCTAACTCTCTCTGTCTCTGTCTCTCTCTCTCTCTCTCTCTCTCTCTCTCTCTCTCTCTCTCTCTCTCTCTCTCTCTCTCTCTGTCTTTGTTCAGCTTCCAATCTCCTTTGTTCACACCTTTCTTCAGGCAATCAGGCAATCTCCCTTCCTCAATTCAGCAGCCAACCTCCTCTCTTCAGCTGCATCAGCCAACTTTCTTTCCTAAGCTGCCAACTTTCTATCTTCAGCTGCCCACTTTCTTTCCTTAGCTGCAGCTTTGGCTGCCAACCTCCTCTCTTCTGACAATCTCTCTTCCTTTCTTTGTTCTAATTCTAACTGTTTCATTTTTAATTGAATTTCTGAAACTCCTTCTACATTGCTTTTATCAGTTAAAATTTTACAAAGACATTTCTGCATTGCTGGTTTGTGCAGCCCTTTGCATCATGACCTATTTGAATTAATTCGTCTCTTAATTGATCAATTGTTAAATCAAAAACTGATTCAAAAGTGATTTTAACTGGATTAGCCAAAGTAGTAACAGGATCCATGATCAACAGTAAGAAATACAGAAAAATCAATTCACAATGCAATTTTCTCCAAAATGCCATAACAACCGAATTTTGCTTTGCTTTTACAGTTGTAGCTTTACAATTTGCTTAATTCTCAATTCTAACATGTAATTGGCTAAGCCAATACTTCACATTCAATGTGCACAGTCTCTTTCTTGAAGTAGCTTTCTTTTCTTTCACTTTCTGCTTTGACAACATCTCACCAGACAAAAGTACCAGGACAGACAATGCCTGGCTGGACAAAGGGCTCCAGGACGCAGAGGCAATGCCAGGACACGATTGCCTGGACCGAAAAGACGTCATCAGAATGCAAAAGAATCACTTGGCTTCTAGGCCAAGACCGTAGAGACAATACTTTAGAGGCAACGCCAGGACATGATCTTCTGGACAGAATGAACGACGCAATAATGCCTCCGGGAAAGGAGGACAACGAATTAAATGACGCAATAATGCCTCCAGGAAAGGACGACAACGACGAGGGACAAGGACAGCGAGACTCGCGACGACTTGAACGCCCTCCAAAAGGAGGACAACGACAACACAGCGACCGCTAACTTCGAACAGCGGCCGAAAGGACGGTCAACAACTGCAAAGATCACGCAGAGGACAGTGACGAGGATATCAACGAAGATAGCGATGAGGATAACGACCACTAGCACAAAGCAGCAGCCACAAGCATGGTTAGCATCTGTGAAAACGTCGAAGAGGACAGCAAAATAAATTCTTTCGCCAAACAATACGTCCTCCGGAAAATGAGGACTTTCGACGTCGAAAACGGTCTCCAGAATTCAGGAGAGGACCGCACAGGAACCGAAACAGATCCAACACACAGAACCAGTTCCACTGAATCTGAACGCGTGTCAAGAACGACTGCACAAATTGTCCAAAATAATTGTCAAAAACGTTCTTCCGAAAATAAATGAGAGCCCACTCTTCAAACTCAACCAGCCCCCAAAACAAGGCTCGGCTCAAATCAATGTTTGGAAAAAAAATTTAAAGATTTGTTTCAACGCTCTTCCAAAAAATGTTCATTCTCACAAACAACCAAGCCATAAGAAGTCAATATACAACATTATAAAGAGCATGCAGTGTTTATAAGTTAATGAAAATTTGCGCAGTTGCTGGCAAATAAAACACAGGTCTCCATGCACAGTTTATGAGACTCGAGCTATAGACGGGGTATCATAGTGGATAATTTAAAACTTAATTTCTATTCCACATTTAAACAAAAATATTGCAGCGTGTTGAATTTAGCAGTCTGACCTTGATTGATTGATTGATTATCTCATGAACTGCTAGGTATGTTAGCCTTTTAGCCCTCTAATTCTAATTTAGTAATGGTGGTTTGTGTGCCTGGATGATGGTATTATACACTCTTAGATGTGATAGCTATAGCTAGTCTACCTGAGTTTCATTCCAAAGGTAGAAGTTGAAATAGTTTATGTAATGCATCTTGTTTTTCTGTGCTTCAACATGCTAGGGACAATAGGCTAAGAAGCATTTCTTGCTTATTTTTGTGCACAGCTAAAATTTTTGAATGGTAACCTAACTTTGGTGAACAGCAAAGTTGTAGGGGAGTGTAATTGGAACAAAATAAATCAAACATTTTGAAAATTTGGCAATATTTGGTTGAGATATAGTTCTAGTTTGCCTCGCTGTTTTCTCATGGAACACAATGCACAGCCTTCTACTCATTGGCCCCCTGATGTACAGCGGTCAAATTCGGCTAGCCTCAGTTGACTGTCCAGGTTTCATTTAGTAGCCTATGGTCATAGCCACCCACTCAAAATGAACCAATCATCATCAATCAAGTGAATAGAATTTATATAAATAAATTTACTTATATAGTGCATGCATACTAAATTTACAAAAGATACAGTGGCGCTGTATATTTGTTGGCTTTTATATTAAGTTCTGATGGTTGCAAAATAAAATAGCAAAACTATAAGTATCTAATTTATGGAAAAATCCATTCCGGGACGTCTCATTGTCCTGGAAAGGACCTGTCCGGGACGAGGGACATTTCATTTCATTCCTGGACTGTCCCGGCCAATCCAGGACACTTGGTCACCCTATTACATATTTTATATGTTTCACTGTGTCTACAGGCCTTGTTGATAAAATTCTGAAGTGAGATGTTTTCTTGAAATTAATTTGGTTCTTCAAAAGATTCAACTTCTGTAAAAATCCAGTAACATTTTCAAACTTTCTGTGAACAAACTGCTCCCTCCCTTGGAGTTTTTGATTTAAGTCTGCCATATAGTTGGTGATGTCCACAAAGAAAGCCAAGTCGTTCAACCATAGATCATCATTAAGGAACTTGACTTCTTTTCCTTTCTCTATCATAAAAACTTTAGTTTCTTTTTAATAGACCAAAACCTGGCTAATGTGTTTGCTCGACTGAACCAGCGAACTTGACTGTAATAGATGACGTCCCCATACTCTGCATCCACTTCTAAAAGAAACTGTTGAAACTGCCTGTGGTTTAGGCCTCTTGATCTTATGAAGTTGATGGTTGACAAGTTTTGTGTTTAAATGTTTTTGCACAAAGTTTTTGTGACAGACAACAGCTGTAAAATGCAATGATAAATGATGACTTCTTGTGGCAGTGCACTTGCACTTAAATTGCCATTAAATTAACAAAACCATTTTGCTTACTTTTCATAGTTGGGGCACCATCTGTGATTACCCCACAGAGTTTTGTTTCCTCTAGATTGAATTTTAAAAATAACTTTTTGATCTCATTGAATTAAATATGTCCTTTTCTGTCATATTTCCATTCATTGGACAAACTTCAACCATAATGAACGATTTCTTAATTCCTCTTACAAAGACTGCAAGCTGTGCTGACATAAAGTGAAAAATTCAGTGATGCAGATTTTTCTTCAGATTATGTTGGACGTCATTGAATCTTCTGACCACAGTCTGGTGTAAAAGACTTGAGATTTCAATGATTTTTCAAGGCAAATAATGTGTTTTATCTCAGCATCATGACGTGCAACACAATCGTCTCGCATGCCACTTTGGGCATGCATGCCATGAGTTTGCCAGTCCTGAGCTAGCATCATTGAAGGCAAAAGCAGAGGCAAAATGTGTAAGGCCTTTGTGCCAGTACACAGTCTTTCTGCAGACAGGACCTCTGCAGTATATCTATGTATGTGCTATACAGAAACTGGATGCCCTGAATGCTTCTAGGTTTAAACTTGTATGCACATTTTAAAATTGTTAATTGACAACTTTTTGTTCACCTAGTTTCTGTTCATTTATTTCAAAATAATTTTTTAATATCTTCGCAACCCAGTGACTAAATCTCCACAATTCGGTGTTGGGTTGTGACCCACAGTTAGAGTAGCACTGGTGTAGTCTACCATGTAGTTGTTGCTGCTTCTTATCAGCAGCATAAATATGATTCATTCGAGAGTGCATAAATACTAAGAATATATATAACTTGATTTGTTGGGTTGAATCTATTTTCTGTTTGGAACAGGTTTGGCCATACTAAATACAGTACATACCTTATTTTCATATGCAGGTACTATGTTGGACGAAAGGCCATGTTTGACAGTGATTTTAAATCTGGTATGTTTTAAAAATTACTTTTTGAAGACTGGAGATTTTTTGATGATTATTTAAATTTGCAATAACAGACTGTGACACCATTGTAAAATTTAGGAAAATTATGTGTTGTTATCTAGAGTATTTTGATTTCAAGGTAGGATGACAAATTGTCACTTTTAGAAAACAATTGTTTTATAATATGTTTCAGCATTTATTGTGTTATCTCAGGTATAATATGCACTTTTCCCCAAAAAAGTTGGTTCAAAGTCTAGATGTGTATTATTCATAGCAATAATTTTTCTGTGCTTTTCAGCCAAACACTATTCATTGTATTGACCACTGTATAGCACTGTATTCTAGTGCTCTAGGCATTATTATCAAGGCGCTATACAAATTCATAAATTAAAATATTTAGCAGCACTTAGTGCATGTATCATAGTTTATTATGCAATTAGTTGTGCATTCAACAATGTCTTTTTAGTGCAATCAATTCTTAGAACCATGTTACTAAGAGGCTACCGGTAATTTCCAGTTGGGGCTGTGGCTTATCCTCCCCGGCAACTTATATATGGAATTTGCGCCAAATTTGGCAATTTTTGGTACCTGCAACCTACACAAAGCGGCCCATATATGGTATGTGCAATGCTCACGCAAAAGTTTGCCTGGGAATATAACTTTCACACTATTGTGGATTCGCGGGGACAACACTTGGAAATGAAACATTTACCAACTTGGACTTTGCAGAAAATGTTGCTCTCCTGGAGGAAATGCTGGAAGTCATTGTTCTGGTATTGGAAATCCTGGATGAGAAAGCATGACAGCTGGGATTGGAGATCAACTGGTCCAAAACTAAGATTCAGACTACTGTCCCATCACAACCCTCATCTGCGCTTGTAGCTGGTAATAAAGTGGAGATAGTCAAAGAGTTCGTCTATCTGGGCTCATTAACAGATGACACTGGAAGCAGTGCTGAGGCAAATTGGTATTGCAAGGGAAAGTTTTGCCTCTCTGAAAAGAAATATTTGGCACTCGAGTATCCGCCTCCACACAAAGCTTTGCCTGTATGCCGGTTACATCATTCCGGTGTTGCTCTACAGAGTAGAAGCATAGATTGGATTTTTTCGAATCTTAAAATTGTTTGAATTAGTTTTTTGCAATAATTCGAAACTGTCTGTGAAAAATGTTTTATCTTTCTATAATTTTTCAATTACTTTGTTCTGGCTTAAGTCGGTATATTTTTCCTTATTCTATATTTGCTATTTGTTTTTATAACTTGACTAGTTATGTTTAATCTGCTATTATCGTTCGCTTATTGCCGTTATAGTCATTGATTTATTATTTATGGCAGGCTTTCTTTTCTTTCCTTAAATTATACTTAATTATTGTTTCCAAACTAATATCAGTTGGCACTATTCAGCTCCTGCTGAGCTTGTGATTTGCTGCATAAGCTGAATAAAAACTTTGCTTTCTTTACATCTTGATTAGTTCTTGCCCGCTTTTGACATGATGAGATCAATACCGTTATTATTTGCATTATTCCTGTTTCTTGCGAGCTGTTGCCTAAATTGGAATCATTCTACATATGTTTTTATTATGGATATATCAGAGTTTTGAATTCTGGTTATTGTATATTCAAAAACCTTGCTTTCTTCAATCTATTTAACTTTATCTTTATCTTCTTGACGACTTCTATAGCGCCGTACGCATGATGAAGGTCGAAGTCAAAGGCGCTTTGACATACTTTGGCATGCCGATTGCGAACGTCGGATAACAGAGACAGCGTAAAGTCAGCCCTGATGGAAACGATGGAAATTGCCGCCCAAACGCCCATGGTAGCGAATCCCGTAGAAAGGAGCCTTCCGCTGTAGAACTGTCCGCACCAGGCACGTCAAAGGAACAAAAACACGGGATAAGATGTTGAAAATTCCGCAGATGTTGTAAGAACTGTCCGCGAGGTGAGCCACTTGGAGAATTTCTGAGATGCGATCTCCCATGAGTAGACTGTCGCCGAGCTAGGTGAATCCGACTTTGGATGGAATTCTGGGTTACAATTAGAACGGATGTCGCAGCATTCCCGCACTGGTATCTAGTCTGCAGTTCTGCCAAGCCGTGTTGATAGAAAAATCACAAAACAAGATGGCGGACCAGACAGGCGACGAATCAGCGACTAAAACCGTCCTAATCCACCCAAGAAAAGCTCAGAGGACCTCCCCCAACTCAAATCCTCAGAGATTGTTTTGATGTTGTAGGTCCAATAATAACAAACTTCATAAATCACTCATTGCTTGAAGGGTGTTTCCCCTCTGCATTCGCTCATGCAGTTGTTCACCCACTACTTAAAAAGCCATCTCTCTCTCCTGACGACTTGTCTAACTATAGGCCTATATCTAAGCTTAATTTCTTATCGAAAATTCTTGAAAGGATAGTTGCTAAGCAAATGCATGCTCATTTGTGTTCTAGTCCACATTACCTCCCTTTCCAGTCTGCTTACCGAAAATATCACTCTACCGAAACGGCTCTGTTGGCTGTCCATGATTATATATTGTTCGGGCTATTCATGCTTGAAAAGTTACTGCTCTTTTACTTCTTGACCTATCTGCCGCCTTTGATACTGTTGATCATTCTATTCTTCTTCATCGTCTTGAACATTGGTTTGGAATCTCTGACATTGCTTTACATTGGTTTTCTTCATATTTACATCCCCGCACTCAATAAATGATAATAATTGAGAATCTCTCAACTCCCACTGATCTGTCTTGTGGTGTCCCTCAAGGCTCGGTTCTTGGACCTCTGTTATTTACTCTCTATACAACCCCCTTAGGTTCACTTCTTGAACATCAAGTGGCGTATCATCTTTATGCTGATGATACTGAAATTCTCATCTCTTTTGATCAATCTTCTTCAAACTCATCCCTTAAGACTCTATCCGCTGTCTTTACTAATATTCAGTCATGGATGGATTCAAATAAGCTTCTTTAGAATTAATCAAAAACTGAGTTCTTGCTATTAGGTACTCCAGCTCAATTGACTAAATTTGAATCTCTGAAATCCGTAATATTAGGAGATTCCACTGTTGCTCCTAGAAGTACTTCTGCTCGCAACCTTGGTGTGATATTTGACTCTTCCTCTCTGTTACTAGTCACATAAATTCAGTCTGCAAAATTTCTCATTATCATGTTCGGGACATCTATCGCATCAGACATCTCCTCCCTAAGCCTGTTCTTATTCAGTTAGCCAATGCATTGGTATCTAGTCGCCAGGATTATTGCAATTCCTTGCTTTTTGGCATCACAAATTCAAATATGCAGAAACTCCAGAGAGTACAAAATTCTTTAGTTCGAGTCATATCCAAAACTCCAAGATCGAACATATAACTCCAACAAGACAGTCCCTACATTGGCTTCCTATCAAATACCAAATTAATTATAAAATTTGTCTTTTGGTATTTAAAATCATATTATATAATGAACCCTATTACCTTAAGATGCGACTAATCCCTCGACCTACTGCTCATTCCACTAGGTATTCGGCAGGACTTTCATTTGTTGTTCCTTATTCTCGCACCGTCATTGGCACTAGTTGTTTCTCAGTGTGTGGCCCTAAGCTTTGGAATTCATTACCAATATCACTTCGTAAAACTAAAAATTTATCATCTTTTAGATCTGGTCTTAAAACTTACCGTACCTGTTTGACTTGTCTTATCCCCTTAGATTGCTCCCCCGCTGTTCTGACTGATCTTCCGGATTGACCTGGCTCTAATTCTATTTGGATTTGGTGCGCCATCGGCTGATGCCCTGGGCATTATGATAGTGGCGCCATAGAAGTTTATTGATTGATGATTGATTGATTGACTCTGACCTCATCCATGATCAGGAAACTGGATGCCTCCCATTAAGCCTCTCGCCCCGTAAAGCCGCAAAAGGGGCTTTGGCTACCGATACAAATACCCGTAAGGCCATTTTCGAGGTTTCCATAGTTTCTGTGGGACATTGCTTCTTGCCGTTCGTCGAACTATCATTGGACACACTGGAATGTGTCAATAATAGAGGCACGCCATTCATTGCAAATTACAGCTTTTGTGTCATCTTGTCACAGAAGCAATTAAATGGGCGGTCTCAGCCACCTCAAATGCCTGTAGATGCGGTCACATACCTTTCGTCGATAACCATTGTTCGTTGCGGTCTGACAGATGGGCAGTCCTTTAGAACAATGTAACAAATGCCCCAGGAGCATAGGGGACAGGGAATATACCCACAGGAGCCGTAGGGGCGAGAGGGTTAATGGTGCCTGAGAAGAATCCTTTGAATATCGTACACCTGGCATATAACAAATGAAGAAGTGTTCCGACGTACTGAAGTGGAACCCATATTCATAAAAATACAAAGCAGACCTCTCCACTACTTTGGGCATGTTGCAAGAGCAGTCCCAAACATGGACCATGTGAGAGCCCTACAGGAAGTAATTAAAGGCCCCAAAATCATGGAAAAGACCAGATGGTCGCCCAAGAACTTCCTGGACCAGAACAATTCAATGTGACTTGGCTCCTTGTAATGTTGGTCTTTTCACAGCCTGGAAGATGGCTCAAAACAGAGATTCTTCTAAATGTTTAGTGGAAAAGGCTACGCTCCGTCATTGAGCTTGCCGATGCTGATGATGATCAAAAACACGTGGGTAATGCATTACAAGATAGAGCTTGAGTTTTGATGCCTTATATTTGAAATTTTATGATATCCTTAGAAAATTGAAAATGTCTTTTATTCTCAGTATGGTGTTGACTGATCTGTTAATGAAGCATTTTGTTATCTAACCTTACCTGTAGCGGAGGACTATCTGTCATTTGCATTTCAACGTTGTCATAAACGTGCAAAAAAGAACAAGCGCATGACTCTCATTTATCTACTTCCAGTTAAGATGCTTCTGGTAAAAACTGGTTTTCATTTTTGCACAAGCAATATGTGTGCATGTCAATCATTTATACTACTTGGGTACATTTGAATGGCTGCACCTAATGGTTGAAATGTTAGCTTTGATTTGCTGCTGTGTGATTATTATGATTTTATGTTCACCCTCTAAAATTGACTTTAGTGAACAGTAGATTGAATATTTGCATGATGATTAATGATATAATTTTACTTAAGGGTCACATGCCCAAACAAGAATTGTCGTGATGATGGTCACATGCCATTGTTATGATAAGGGTCACTTGCCCAAACGAGAATTGTCATGATGATAAATGCTATCATTTTGCTTAAGGGTCACATGCCCAAACGAGAATTGTTGCAAAAGTATGACCTGCTGCAGTTTGCTGATGTTACAACAGCCGTCAGGTAAAGCATACTTTGATTTATGGCATATGCCTACAGCATTTTTATCTGATTAATTACGATTGTCTTCTATAACTCTCTTATTAATATTTCATCATTGTAAAACCTAACCTTTAGGATCTATTGTGGTGGTGCTTTTGAAAGTGCTATAGAAATTCATGAGATTTTACTTACCTACTTAATGGTTCTACTGAAGTCATATTATGTATATTCTCACTGTTGTTCTTTATGTAGTTCTGGAAATCTAAGATTGTTAAATGAAGCACTCCGAAGAAATGAGTCATTCTTCATCAAATGTGGAATATACTTAATCTTGGAGAAACTAAAGATCATCACTTACAGAAACCTCATTAAGAAAGTGTTAGTAAAAATGTCTTGTAAATAATACTTTTGCTCATATTCAATCTCTGATTTGAAATCTTTTAGAGCACTGTGTTGCAGCTGGAAAGATGTCATAAGATAAGTAGTTGAATGCAGTGGCGTAGCCAAGAAGGGTTTTGGGGGTTAAATCCCCTTTGGCTGCAGAAACAAAATATTTTTATTATATTTCTATGCATTTTTAATTTTGGGACGAGATTTTGGAGGTCAAAACCCCCCATGGCTACCTGGCTATACAATATAACTGTTGACAACCTTTTTTTCTTGTCAGCACCGGGAAGAAAAAAAGAGATGAGGAGATGATTACCTTGTTTTGCTTGCCAGCATGTGGAAGGAAAAAAGTATAAAAGAGAGATGTGATGAGATGATGACCTTTTTTGCTTGTTGAGATTTTTTCTGAAGTTGGTCACGGTCAAAACCAAAAACCAAAACCCCTCTTCTGGAAATCCTGGCTAAACCACTGGTTGAATGATTCTGTACAAATTAAACTTCACCCTCAACCTCTGTGGATAGGAAACAATACAGTAGAACCCCGTTCTATTCTATTCTACATGGTGATTTATATAGCGCAGTAACATAGCGAGGGCCAAAGTCAAGAGCGCTTTACATGGAACAATCGTACGATAAGTTGAAAAGGTGCATTTTAAGTTTAGAGGCGAATGACTCGAAGGAAGTGTCTGCGGTCACTGAGTCGGGCAGCGAATTCCATATCAGAGGGTTGCCTCGTGTGACGGACCTCTCTCCGAACTGTTATGTCGAAGTTCACAGAACCATGATAAATACTTAGAAATATCCGAGGTTCGATATATCCAATTCCTGGTCATATCAAGCCAAAATTTAGGTTTTGGCAAATACATATGTCCAGCTATTGTGCCATCTAGATTTTCGATTACGTGCATTAATGAATGTTAAAAATAATTAGGTCTATCACTACATAAGCAGATCAAATTCAATTTTTAAAATAGAAACCGTAAACCACTTTTTAAATTATGAAATCTTTTTCTTTAAGATTCCAATATTGAAATGTTGTTGTTTATCAAATCTGGCAACTAATGAGGTCAAGCTGGCC
The DNA here is from genome assembly GCA_018105865.1 of Metaphire vulgaris. Classification (NCBI taxonomy): domain Eukaryota; kingdom Metazoa; phylum Annelida; class Clitellata; order Crassiclitellata; family Megascolecidae; genus Metaphire; species Metaphire vulgaris. Next base: position 8,116,702 of record CM030833.1, on the reverse strand, counting down.
GACCAGTCTTAGCTCAAGTTATGTGGCAGCGAATTAACTCAATGCCCACAAGGACAAAGTACAGTAATTAAAGCTTTCGCAAGGAACATAAGTCTGGATCAGAGATGTGCGGATCGCGGATAGAACTGCCAGTGCACCCAGATCCGCAAGAATTTCATGGATCCGCAGGCCTCTGCGGATCCGAATTCCAAAATGGCTGGCGGATGTGGCTTATCCGCGGATCATAACAACTGGCAACATTTTGACAATTATGAAATTTTTCAGCTTAAATCAATTGCCCGTAGATCAAAGGTTTGCAGATTAAAAGTTTGCCTCATTATTTTGTTTAATGCATTTAGTTAAGATGTTTCCATTTCAAACTCAAAGATGCACGGCCGTATCTTGGTTCGAGTCATCAGTAAGTAAAACGAAGTTTCTTTAGTGCTGTCTGAAAGCTTGGCGCAGTGCACCTGCTTATTCACGATCACTCATTCTGCGAAAAATCTACAGTTCATAATCCATAGTCCATGGTGGCCAAGGTTTTAGATCCAGGTAGGCATTCACGGAAAAGTATTTTTATGGAGGATAATAGACTACTATCATCATCATCAGTGTTTCTGTCTCTCGACAGGTCCAGGTATCCAGTTTCTCCACTCCGATCGATTGCTTGCTTCTTCTTTGAGTTCCTGATATCCTTTATTCATCATCCACTCCAACATCATCTTTCTCGGTCTACCTCTCACTCTCTTTCCCTCCATTTTTCCTTCGATTATTGTTCTTAGTAGAGAGTCATGCCGGAGGACATGTCCCATCCAATTTCTCTGCCTTTTCCGGATTGTATCTATCAGGCTTCTTTCTTCCTCTATCTCCTTCATGACTTCCTCGTTTGTTTTATGCTCTGTGTATTTTACTTTTTGCATTTTCCTCCAAATCCACATTTCAAAAGCCTCTAATCGTTTTATATCTTCCTTTCTCATTGTCCACGTCTCCGCCCCATACAACGCCACACTCCATATCAATGTTTTTACCAATCTCTTTTTTAGGTTTAGTTTTAGTTTACTTTGCATCAGCTCCTTTCTCTTGTAAAAAGCTTCCTTTGCTATTGCTATACGTCTTCTTATCTCTTTATTGCATCTAGCATCAGTTGTTATCAGACTTCCTAGATAGCTAAATTCCTTCACTTGCTCTATGATCTGTCCGTAAACCTTTATGTCTACTCTCATTCCTTCTTTTTACTTATTACCATAACTTTAGTCTTTTTGTATTGATTCTCATTCCATACTTTTCTGACACTTTTATCAGTTTATCCATTACTTCCTGAAGCCCTTTTTGATTGCTTGCTAGCATGGCTTGATCGTCTCTGTAAGCGCAGCGCCTTTAGTAGTACTCCTCCGACTTTTACTCCTTTATCTGTATTCTCCATTGCCTCTTGTACTAATTCTTGATGTATATGTTGAACAACAGCGGTGACAGTGGACATCCCTGCCTTACTCCTCTCCCAATCATACACGATTCACTCAGTTCTCTTTCTATTCTCACCTTCACTGACTGTCCAAGGTATAGGTTTGCTATCAGTCTTCTGTCTCTCCAATCCACTCCCACCCTTTTCAGTGCTCTCATCAAAATCCTCCAATCTACTCTGTCAAACGCTTTTTCGTAATCCACGAAGCATATATAGATATTTTTTCCATTTTGAAGTCTTCTCTCACTTAGCATTCTTAAGCATCCGATTGCATCCCGTGTTCCTTTTCCCTTCCGAAACCCAAACTGATCCTCTCAAGGAATCCTATTGCATCTGTTTTCGCTTGTACTCTTTTGTAATGACCTTGAGTATTATCTTCGCGCATGACATAATAGACTGATAGTTCTATGGTCCTCGCATTCCATTGCATTTACTTTCTTTTTAATCGGAATCATTATTGATTGTAGAAAATCATTTGGCCATTCTCCTGTCATATAGATTTGTTGGCAGATTTCGACCAGTTCGTTCGTTGCATTCTCTCCTAGTATCTTTATTGCTTCTGCTGGTATGTGGTCCACTCCTTCTGCTTTGTTGTTTTTCATCTCTTCTAATGCGTGCAGAATTTCTTCTTTCATCAGTCCTGGTCCTAACTCTTCGCTTTCAACTGTTTGCTGTTCCTCTATATTGAGTTCCGTTGGTTTGCTGTCTTTCAGGTATAATTCTTCTATATATTCTTTCCATCTCTCTTCCACTTCTCGTTGGGTTGTGAGTGTATTTCCTTGTTTGTCTTTAATACCCGCCCTGCTCCCTTGCATACCTTCTTTCTTTGTTAAATCTTTTACTTCCTTATATACTTGATCCTGTTTCCCTTGTCCTTGTAACTTTTCTATTTCTTGACATTTATTCTCCCACCATTTCTCTTTCGCCTTTTCTGTTGATCTTCGCAGCTGGTTATTTAGTCTCCTATATTCTTTTTTGCATATTCTGTGTTCTGCTTCTTCCATTTTCTTCTCTGCTCCATGTCTTCTATCATTTCATTTGTCACCCATGGCTTTTTAGCTTTCCTTCTTTTCTTCCTTCCTACTTCTTGCTCTAGTTCTCTTACTACCACAGATTTTAGTTTTCCCATCTTTCTTCCGTTGTCTCTCCTGTGTTTGTTGTCGTCACTTGTTTTTCAATCTTCCCGCAATTTCTGTTGCCTTTTCTTTGATTTTATCTCTATCCCATTGTATATTTAATTGTTTTCTCTTGTTTATATATTTCAGTTGTATTCTCACCTTCATTACTACCAAGTTGTGATCTGTGTCTGCATCTGCTCCCGGGTAAGCTCTCGCATTTTTTACACAGTTTCTATATCTTCCATTTACCATAATGTAGTCTATTTGGTATCTTGCTATGTCTCCCGGCATCTTCCATGTATATATATTCTTCTCTTTTCGTTTTTAAACCAAGTTTTTGCTATCATCATGTTTCTTAACTTGCAGAATTCAATTAGTTTTTCTCCTCTTTCATTTCGAACCCCCATCCCATACTCTCCCACCACACTTCCTTCTCTTCCTTTTCCCACTACTGCATTCCAATCCCCCATCAAAACACAAAAATTTGTAGCTCTTATCCTCTCGATTTTCTCCTCAAGATATTCATAAATTTCATCCACTTCTTCTTCAGTATGTGTTGTTGTTGGCATATATACCTGTATAATTGTCAGATTTACGGCTCCGCTTCTGTTGTCACCATTATCACTCTGTCTTCATATCTCTCTATGTTTGTTATGTTTCTGCTCAATTCCTTCTTTAGGAGTAATGCCACCCCCTCTGCCTCTCTCTTTTCTCCCGCATAAATAACCCTGATCTCCTCCGTCTCCTCATCTGTTATATTACTGGTGAACTCGCCTCCTTCTTTCCATCTCACCTCTGCCAAGCCCAATATGTCCAATCGCGCCTTTCTCATTTCCTGTATGATATTTGCTAGCTTCCCAGGTCGTAACATACTTCTAATATTCCACGTTCCAATTTTTAGCTTTTTCTGTTTTCCGCAGGGTTTCGCTTGTTGACGACCTTGGAAGCCCTGTTACTCCCACTGCCGGACGCGTCTCCACCAACTAAGTCAGTGGCTCCGTTAACGTCGTTCGCTGATTTCTCTTTTACTGGATACATTTGCACTAGGGATGTTAGTCAGGGTGGGTTCCCAGTTCCTTCCCTGCGGTGTTTTTCTGGAGACACCATCTCTCTGTCTAAGCGCTCACCGCAGAGTTTAGCCTGCTCTTGGGCAGTTTTCCGGGGGGTACCACGAGGAGGTACTGCGGCGAGCTTTCGTACGAGAGGCTATACCAACCGAGAGGTCTTCTACTCATCAGAGCTGCCTCTCCTTTCGCCCCCGTAAGGGCTAGCTGGTGATCGATTTGTCCTCGGTCTCTAGGACCTCTTCATCGATACTTGGACGCTTCGCACGATTAACCCCCCAGACTACTATGGCTATGGCTAATAAAGACTATTCCGATGAACTGATCAAGAAAATTTAGGTTGAAGAACTGAACGAATGTGCAGCTATTATTATTATTATTATTATTATTATTATAAATATAACATCTCTTTTATTATGTCCATGTTTGGGTTACTCGATAATTTTACTGCAGTTGAAGTAGATTAGGCATAGGCCGTAGGATCAGGAGAAAAGTTGGGGAAAGTTGAACAATGGATCTATTTACTATTGGCAGATGCGGATGCTAGTGGCGGAACCGCGGTTCCAAAATTTCTAAATCCGCACATCTCTGGTCTGGATAAGGAAAGGAGGGAGGAATCGAGGCCCGCCATGGCTAATGGCTTTGTTTACAGATAGACTCGAAAACGGAAACCAGGGTAGCGTTGTTGAATGGCTGCAAAGCCAACTAGACCAGTGCTTTTAAAACATTCTGCAGCCGACAACCTTCAAGTTGCCGTAATGGTTATGGCTTTAGTTACCGATCATTTATAATGACGCTTGTAAGAAAGCATTTTCATTGACTTACAGTACACCAATTACAATACACTATTCACTGCTGTTCTGAGTGATCTTTCCGGTTTGATCTGGCTCTAATTCGATTTGGATATAGTGTGCCATCGGCTGATGCCCTGGGCATTATGATAGTGGTGCAATAGAAGTTTATTGATTGAGTAGTCATTTTAATATTTTAATTAACATCGTTTAGTCCACATAGTCTTTGTCTAATTATGTAAAATTTATAAATTTCTTACATTTACGATAGCAGGCTAAACAAAGATTGACAATGTCACCCAAAGTCAAATACAGTAAATTCCCATTATATCAAAGCTCAAGAGACTGTGATAATACTTTTATACACTGGACTATTGGTAACTTCGCTATATCCGACGGGCTTCTGATCGATAGGGACTGACAAACACTTCGATATAAGCGAGATTTTGAAATAAGCGAGTTCATTATATAAGGGTCTCTTTTGTATCTATAAACACTGTGTTTGGCGGGACCAAAGCTCAAACTGTGACGCCTCTGGGTGCTAATTTGAAGCTTCTAGCGTTGGCTAAATTTATCACTTTATTCCCAGGATGGCCCAAATTTCCTGTAAATTTAGCATAAATGTGCCTGCAAGGTAAGCCTGCTCTGTGCAAGGGCAGGGCGAATAGTTCGCATGTGAGTGGGAAGACACAAATAATCACAATATTAAATGATAAGGAGATGTGTGTATATTATATACATTATTCAACAAAGGTGACATGAGTCCATATAACTCAATGTCTGAATCTCTACTAATGTTCATTTAAATGCTTGTTCACAAGGAACATGAATCTAATGGCAACAAAATAAAACGATAATACTCAATGTACGGATACGCTTATACAATGCAATAATGAGGCTCCTTTATTCTAAGCCTGAGCTTTCACTAACACCTAGCACATTAATTATACACAAAAGCATCGCAATATAAACCTGATATAAGAACATAGATTATAAACTAATAATATACAGATATTGCAAGGCGAAGACAAATAAAGCTAACTATGCAATTAGTATAAAATTACCTCCCTAATTCTCAGGAGAAGTTGAATGCTCACGCCAGCGATTCTACGCCAAAGTTTCCTAGTTTCTCTTCTTCCTTTGGCTCACAGGGCTCCGTGATCATTTCTGCCCGTTCCTTGACCATGCTCCCAACTTTCTCTTCGGTATCCCTCCGGTCTTTCTTCGCCACGTCTCCATTCTCAGAAGGGAAAACGCGTCCAACCGGCCCGAAGTCCAAAAGCCAAAGAGACCCTTTCTCCTTCTCAAATCCATCTTATCTCTCTCTTGCTGCATGCTTTCTGCCTGCTATTCTGGCCCCGCCCAAGCTGAGCTGAGTACAGCACCTCAACCCTGAGCATGACCAGCCTCTTCGGCTGCATCCAGCCTCCACAGCCAGGCTGAGCATGATGCAGTGAGAACGAGTAAATAAGTAAGTGAATATGCAATATGCGACGAGGTGTCGCAAAACTTCGATATTAGTGGGATTTCGATATAAGCGAGTTCGATATGGCTTGGTTCGACTGTATATACCGTAATTGCTGTCAATGTGTAGACTAACTAGACTTCTTACAAATAACAGTTTTCATCAGCCACTCTAGCATAAAAAGACAGAGTATGCACTTGAAATAAATAATAATTAAACACAAATGATTAAATAGAACAGTGTGATTGAATTTTTAAAACTATTGTTGTGATGCTGTGAACAATTGTAGCTGTAATTTGATTACATTATGTTTCATATCATATTATAGTCTTGATTTGCTAAAATAAACCTTAATATAACAAAAGGTTGATTTTTTTCTAGAGCTTTGATTCTAAACACTCATCAGCTACCTGTTAGCTCATTTACAGTGGCTTTCAAATGGATGGGGGTAAGGTTTGAAACTGCATCAAAGTCGCAGGATTATTACTATATGGTTACTCAAATTAGTGCTGTCAAACAATTAATTTTTTAATTGCAATTAATCGTGCTATTAAAATAATTAATCACATTTCTTTGAACAGCATCATTCTCAATCAGAAGTACTTACAATACTTACAAACCACTGTGCCAGGTTTTTTACAAAAACTGCTCTTTTAACAGTGGCCGTTTAGACTTCGATGTTTTCCATTGTACTTCACTTTCTTTGTTTTTCTTGTCCTTATTCTCTACTATTTTATCCATAAGTGATTTATAAAAAAACTTGCTAGATTTAAATTCTGAACATTAACTCCAACAATGTGACTAACCGGTAAACTGTAAAGATGGAAGAAATGTGACCACACCACAGTCATGTGACCACGACTAACAGTCATTATATAGCAGAAGCAGCAACCATAATTGTTAACTGTAAACAAGAGCTCTTGGCGTCACTTTTCAAGCTCAGTTTCAAGTCTTAGAGAAATACGATGCGATTAATTTTTGGATTGCAATAGATTTTATTAATTGTGCTTGGCAGTTTAATGCTTTAATAGTGCATTAACTTTGATTTTGGTTTATGGGTAGCACTAGTTATTATTATTATTATTATTATTATTATTATTATTACAACGTACTGATTAATGTGGTAACTCGTCCTAAAAGAACTGCATGAACACATACAAAAACACAAGAAATCACAAGTAGCTCCTGCGGAATAGCCAGGTTTTAAGCTTCTCTTTGAAGGTGTTGAGAGAAGGAGAGAGCTGCACAAATGGAGGCAGACAGTTCCACGCTCTCGACGTGGCCACAGGGAACACACGATCACCGACAGTTCGAAGGTGCATCCTTGGGACGACCAGTGAGGTGGAACGGGCAGATCTCAGGCGTTGCCGACCTTCCAAGTTAGCTACTCGTACCAGTTCAGTCGCCAGGTATGCAGGGCCGACACCATTCAGGCATGGGTAGGCTAATAACGCGCGCTTTAAGTGGATTCTTTCTGGCGCTGATAGCCAGTGCAAATCACGAAGCGATGGAGTTACGTGTTCACCTGGTGGAATATGGCAGATCATACGAGCAGCAGCGTTCAGAACGGACTGAAGACGGTTGAGAAGGTATTTCCGTATTCCGGCGAGAGTAGCATTGCCATAATCTAATTTGGTCAACACCAGAGTGGAGACCAGTGTTTTGAGTGCAGTGGCTGACACTGAGCGACGAATACTTTTAATGTAATGTAATGTAATGTAATGTAATTAGCTATTTATATTGCGCCTAATCAATCAATGTTAGCAAGCGCATTACAATTAATGTCAATTATGTCAATTATTGTATGCACAATTAAACAAATGTGTCTTCAAATGTTTACGGAAAGCGACGGGCGACTTTATGCTCCGTAGCGCTGGTGGAAGGGCGTTCCAGGCATGGGGTCCAGCGTACGAGAAGGCTCGTTGTCCCATGACTGTCCGAAGACGAGGTTTCTGGTATTGACTGGTAGAGGCTGATCGTAGGCCTGGTCTACCAATGGCGGTTGATGTTGGCTGGAGCAGATCGGCCAGATAGGTCGGACAAAGGCCATTCTGTGCACAGAACATCAGCGTGCATAGTTTGTGTTGTATCCGTGACTGGACTGGAAGCCAATGAAGTTCGCGAAGCGCCGGAGTGACGTGGTCTCGAGGTTTCAGGTCCAGCACCAGGCGTGCAGCAGCATTTTGTACGCGCTGCAGGTTGGCCAGTGTAGACTTTGGAATCAGCCTGAGGGCATTGAAGCATCCAGCCACAGTCTTCGAAACGTGTGTCTTCATTGATACGGTGCTATCCAGGAATATCCCGAGGTTCCGTACCGACGACACCGGCTGCACATCAATTTCGTCGATATGTATGCAGGTAGACGGTATCAGATGTTTCTGCCTTTCAGCAGCCAACCAAAGGACCTCCGTCTTAGCAGCATTGAGCTGTAACCGATGCGACTTCAGCCACTTGGACAACTCTGTCAAGCACAGCGTGATTCTCTGCTGGAGCAGTTCGGTTGTCGCAGGGGAACAGCTCCCGTATACCTGTGTATCGTCTGCATAGAGGTGAGCATGCAATCCAAACCGCTGAACGATGCTCAGTATGTCAGCAATGTAGAGCACGAAAAGAATAGGTCCCAGGACGGACCCCTGTAGAACCCCGTGCAATACCTGGCTCAGCGGCGTAGCAGAGTTGGCACAGCATACGTGCTGCGTGCGATTCGATAGGTAGGAAGCGAACCACTGGAGCACTGAGCCGCCCACTCCAAACGAAGCTTCCATCTTACGCAGCAGCGTGCCATGGTCCACTGTGTCAAAGGCAGCAGTAAGATCCAGCAGCACGATGACCGCCACATCCCCCTATCGAGCGCACGGAGAATGTCAGATGTAACTTTCAACACAGCGGTTTCAGTAGAGTGGTAGGCGCGGTATGCAGACTGTAGATCGGGAAGCAGATTGGATGTTGTCAGGTAGCGGATGAATTGATGAGAAACGAGTCGTTCGAGAAGCTTTAAATGTTTAAATGTTAAAACACATTAAGTAATTCAGGAAGTGAAGAATCGTAAGTGTGGAGTAAGTCAGGGGTAAACAATGTGCCCAAGGTTGCTACACAGTGGCTCAGGTCAGGTTTGATCTTGCTACCCTCCAGTTGGGTGACAAGAATGCTACCACTTCTCCACTATGCCCCAAGCAAACATACTGTGAAAATGAGTGCTCTCTACAACAGGTGCCATACTTGTCCTGATAAGTCCTGGTTTCTTAAATGTTGTCCTGATTTTTTAAAGATTGTTATATATATATTAATGAGCATAATGAATATACACAAGCTTTCTGATGATAAGTGTGAGAACTGAGTGCATCTTGCTAACTACTGCCAACTTCTTCAGTGAAATACCATCAATTCCTGTGTCTTGGTAAGTCTATTCATTGGGTGCAATTAAGATTGTTAACCGTTAACCGGTTAACTGGTCCTAAGAGCAAGAACCAGTCCTTTTAACCTTGACCGGTTAACCGTAATTTCTAGTTGGCCTGTAAATGATGCTATCGCAAGCGCCGGCGTTCTGATGTAAGTGACACAAGTGAACGATGAGAAGGTCACTGTATGCACATTTAGCGCTAAAAACAAGCAGGAAGGCTCCAAACCGGACACTTGTACACTTGTAGCTCACATCTTCCATCTACAGAAAAGCAGTGGTAAATTTATGCTTTGTATAAGCAAATTTTGGTGTGCAAGGAGATTTAGGAAAGCCAGATGTGATGATCGAGCGTCTTCATGCCATGTTCATTGTTCAATCCCAATCAGATTGTCGACAATGCTATAGCCCATAATGCATTGCAAATCAGACTGTCGACAATGCTATAGCCCGTAATGCATTGCAAATACAGCGTGGGGCGTAGTGATTCATCTGGACCACCAGCCAGCCGATTGTTGACTAGAACAGACTGTTTCCTAAAGCTGGGACACTCCCTTTCCCCCCCTCCCCGCGTGAAATTCGGTTGAAGCGGGACTTTCAATAAAAGTTAAACACTTAGTCTGTGGGTGGTCTCGGTAGAAGCCTTGTTCTCCATGATTTTTCGCGGGGGAAAAAGCACTAATTAGTAGTTGGTGATAGTCTTGCTGCCATATAATTATTTAATACACGAATGAAACCGCTGCTGAATGACGGTGCTCAGTTAAGAAAAGAAAAGCCATACGCCCATTGTGCTTTGACGGACGTGTCTTAAAATAGACGCAGCATGCCTTAACGTTGTAATGCATTAGGCAATGTATTTCTTTACAAAAATTCTTTGGAAAATTGCATTGACTCGCAGATAAGTCGACTCAGCGTTTTCAAGCGAATTTTTTAAGACATAAAATTCTCGACTTTGTTAGTTAGTTAGACAGACAGTTTATACAGCGCAGTTGGAAAGATACTAGGGCTTACTACCCCCTTTTCCTACCAGGATGGCTAAAGTCAGAAGGCAAGTTAGACAGCTCTGAGTAAGAGACAGAGTCTTACTGGTATGAAGACACGCGGGTCATGAAAGCATAAAGCAACGGCCACGTGTTCCACATTTTACATTGATTTTATTAACCAAAACTTCGAATTACAAGAAATAAATTCACAGACCTTTTCTGAATGTCCGAGAAGGTAAAATCCTATCGATGTGCAAGCGGTATAATCGTTAACTACAGTTCTGAAACTTTAATCCTGCGTAACGTGCGAACTACCAGCACCAGTCCAACGGCGTGCGCAGTCAAGGAGAACAAGGCCGGCCTTTGTGCTGGGCAGTCCTATATATATGCGCCGAGAGCACCCCTAGCGGCCGTTGTTCGGGGGGACGCTGCGTCGCCTAGCGGTTGATGTTGCTCCACAGTAATAAAAGCGAAAAAACTAAAACCAAGAGCGCTTTACATTTCACACATGAACGAGATGTTAAATAAGTGTGTTTTTAGTTTCGTGACGAATAGTTCCATATTTAACTCATTTGTCACAGTGCTAGGTACCGTATTTTCGCACATATAAGACGCACCTGCGTATAAGACGCACCTGCGTATAAGACGCACCCGCGTATAAGACGCAGGTTTTGATGATTTGTGTTAAAATAATTATGGATAAGACACACCCATATATAAGACGGACCAAAAGGCGCTCCCGGCGCCCCGTCGGCGCTCTAGGAGATCCGCCGGTGCTCTCGGCGACCCGTCGGCACTCCCAGCAACCCGTCAGCGCTCCCGACGACCAGTCGGCGCTCTAGGCGAGCCGCGGCGCTCCCAGCGACCCGTCGGCGCTCCTAGCGACCCGTCGGCTCTCCTAGCGACCCGTCGGCGCTTCCAGCACCTCATACGCAGCCGTCAAACACCTTTGCTACGTGTATATCTAAACAGTTTTGCTTCACTTATATCTTAACATTTTCTCTTCTCATATATCTCTACATTTTCTCTCTCACTCACTCTGACCACCACTCTTTCTCTCTCTCCCACCACCAAACCTCCACTATCTTCAACCGCCAAACTTCCACTGCCCACAGCCATGCTTATCTCCTATATGCCCTCTCTATGTACACTCGTACACATCTGCCCACACCATTCAATCTATCCATAGTTAAGACACATGTATATATACATACATAATTCAAAAGATGACTGCGTTAGATTTACACTTAATATACACTTAATATTCACTTTGTGACAGACTTCTCTTCTATCCTCTTCCAGACCTCTTCATTGGTTATCTTTTCTTTCCAGCTGATTTTTCCATTCATTGCCAAATCCACGTCTTGAATGTCTCTAATCTTTTTATGTCCTCTATCCTAAGCGTTCCAAGTAAATCATTTGTTGATGTGCAATAAATTTTCTTTCAAATTGCTCTATGGCAGTCGTCGATGACTTATTGAGCAACCCATTCAGTTCCTTTCAATCAATTAGTTGCCTTTTGTGGATTGAGCTTTCCTGATTTCTTTTCTATTTTCACATTCTGCTTCAGCCTTTCCTTTAGATCATTGGTGCACAACATTATACGCCAAGGGCCAAATTGAACATTCTCATATTTCTTGAGGGGAGCAATCTCAAAATGCATGTTCTAGAATTTATCATATATTTTATAAAATTTGCAACTCAGATAAGATTAATTTATGTTTGTTGCAATGGACTACTGCTTGACACAAAGATTAGTAGTAGCCCAATTGATATGGATTGCCCAGTCAGTTGATATATCAATTCTATACAAAAAATAATATTGTTCTCAGGAAAAATTACAGTACTTGGGCCAGTTATCTGTATTGTTTTAATTTACTCTGAGGGTCTATATTGTTTTAGTTTGTTCCGAGGATCAGACAGAACATGTTGGTAGGCTGGATCCAGGCCACAAGTTGTGCATTCCTGCTTTAAATGGAGCAGTTTTCCATGTATACAGATATATAGCGTATACCTAGTTCAGAAACACATTAAACATTTTCCATGAATGCCTTCCTTTTCTTCAACGCCTGCTTTTCTTTCCATACGAAAATGTTTGTGCTTGCTAGTGTAATTTGTGCTTTCTCTCTATTGTTCAAGTCACCACCTCATGCCTGCAGGTAGTCAGGAGCTTCGTTCCAGCCATCGCGTTCTTCTGGTTGTCCCACCTCCGTCAAAGACGGCAAAACTTGGTAAAAGATTGGTTACGCGGGGGAATCCAATCCTCTGGAGTGTTCTCCCTGACTATGTAACTAGCTCAATCACTAGCACCCAGTTCGCGCGAAGAGCCTTAAGACGCATCTGTTTAGACACTTGTATGAGTGTAAGGTGTGAAGCACTCTTGACTTAGCTCTGCCTTGGGTAAAGCGCTATATAAATTGTCAAAGTTAATAATAATAATAATAACTTTAAGTTTGAATCTTCAGATCAGATATATTTGGACCAGATGGACAACAATGATGATGAATAAGAAGGTGATGATGATGATGACGATGATGGCGATGACAACGACACCAACAATGATATTGTTGAATGTTAGTTGTTTTTACATTTTGATGGTTTCATAAGATGATGCTGAATTTAACAGGAAGAAGACATGGATGATGATGAAGTTCAGTGCATTTTGGCCAATTTGATCTATGAGGCATGAGACACAATTTTTATTGCTAATTAAAAAGGATAATAATTTTTGCACTATTAATAAGTTCTGTTGTAGACCCTTTGAAGCTACATGTGCAGTAACACTAGCATAGGTTTCATGAACTAACATTTTTGATAAGGATCAACCGGAAATTGCCCCGGACATTTGCCTCGGCCGAGTATCACGTTTTTGCAAGTATTTGCCTCGGAAAATATTTGGTGTGCAAATAGTTTCCTGCGGCAATAGGCTATTCACAACATACCCCGGTTAACAGCAGAAGGAAACTTTGTTTAAACGTACAATTTGAAGCAGAATTGGACAAGTGATTGTGATTGCCGAGGTTACCTGAATAGAGAATCGGTTTCCGATACTTGAACAATTGATTTAGGCCTATTCTAGCAACATGTCAGTGGAGGAAAATCCTTCTAATTCAAGGCAAACTCTGTCTTTCTGTCTCTGTCTTTCTTCACCGGCAGCCGCATTTGTTCATTTGTTTTGCATCCTATGAAGCTGAATCTTGTCACAACATAAGAAGAAAGAATTGATTGTATGTTGGGAGTGGCAGAGCAGAGAGTTGAAAATTGACACTGGTTTCAGCAAGTGTTCATTGGAAATGGTTGAAAGCGGTAGGATAACTAAAACGAGTAATAGTGTAATGTAATTCCCTTAAGCTCCTATAGGAAAGATTATACCTGCTGACAGGGATGAAACCCCACTTCTTCCGACTCACTCCTGCGGACGATTGTAACGAATTATCTCTATGGCCAATGGCTGTAAATCATTAAGAATGGAAAAGGGAAACATATTCAAAATTATTAAGTGCCTTAGAATTTAATGACAGATTATCAACTCTATAATGCCTGGCAACTCATCAGACTGTAGTGAACTCCATTCGTGCGTAGCAGAACTACTACACGGGTCCAATTAATGTCCGAAGTAACAACTCCAGTTGGTATTACAGTTGGCATGACAAATTGCATAGTACGAAGTGAAATTAACAATTGCATAGTAAGAAGTGAAATTGCATATATGAAGTGAAATTAATTTTAACTAACACTGAATGGCAACGATAAGTTCGCGACTAATCACACACGAGATGATAATGACAACTAGGTTTTAGAAATGACGAACAGTTGGGCACATAAACCACTGTAGCCGAAGCTGTGTTTTGTTACTGTGATGTATGATTGGCAAAGCCAGTTCGGCACTTAAGCCACTGTACCAAGCCAGATAAGTTGAGTTTTGTCAGGGTTCAGTCGAAGTCTATTGGAAAACATCCAATCCCGAAGAGTTGAAACTACATTGTCTACTGACTGAGTGAGCTCAGTATGAGAAGAGTGAGGGCAATGTCGGTAAATTTGAATGTCATCAGCATAGAGGTGCACAGTGAAACCAAATGAGCTAATTAAAGAGCAAAGGTCAGCAGTATAGAGTATGTACAGCAAAGGACCAAACACCGAGCCTTGGGCAACATGAAACCAGTTTGAGCGGGAATGCTCCATAACAATCATTTGAGAACGGTTAGAGAGATATGATGTAAACCACAGAAGGGCTTGATCAGAAATCCCAAATGAGAGTTTCAGACATTTCAACAATATATCATGATCTACCGTATCGAAGGCACTTGAGACATCAAAACAGGCAAGCAATGTTAGTTCAGACAAGTGAGTGGCAGAGTAGACATCAGAAAGAATTCTAAGAAGAGTCGTTTCAGTTGAGTGAAACCATCTGAAACCAGATTGTGTGGATGGAAGAAGGCTTTCAGTATTCAGATAGTGTAACATTTGTGATAAAATAAGCCTTTCAATGGTTTTTGAGAGAAAAGAAAGGTTGGAAATGGGTCAAAAATTGAGAGACTCATAAGATCAAGACCAGGCTTCTTAATGACAGGCAGCACAATGGCTCGTTTTTGGGAGTAAGAGAGACAGCCTTCCCTCAAAGAGCTGTTGATCATGAGTAAGAGGGATGGAATGAGCTCATCTAAAACCTCAACAAGAATGAATGGTGGCAAAGGATCCAGTTCACTTGATTTTAGTTTAGAGTTTTTTATGACTGCCCTAAGTTCCAATTGTCACTTCATTGAATTTTTCAAACTTGGAATTTGTTGACGAGAAGCTTAGTTGTGGCATTTCAGCAGTGTCAGCATGCACTCGGTCTAATTTCACCGACATTGCATCTTGATAATTGACAGCCGTGAAGCACTCGGTCTAATTTCACCGACATTGCTTCTTGATAATTGACAGCCGTGAAGCTTGGTGGCTCAGAGGCATTTGGCGGCAGGCAGTACGGAGGACAATGTTTACCAGAGTTTACATGTATGGCCTATGTGCTAATGCACAAGATTTTCCCAGTACTGCAATTCTTTGTGATGGTAGCTTTTATGAAGATTTCTGACAGATATAATCCATTCACTGCGATCATCAGGATTCAAGGTTCGCCGGTAAAGGATATATGCAGAATCTGTCTAAATCCTTTCATCTCTACCGGTAATTCCTTTATCTTTGCTTCATCTCTTTTCAAAGTTCATGTCTCACATCTGTATGTTGCCACCGGCTAAACTAGAGTTTTCCATATTTCTATTTCTGTGGCTATCAATATGTCATGGCTTTTCCATAGATTCCCCTGTGCTTTGTTGACCTCTTGACCTTTACCCAAACTGGCACAAATTTTGGTTTCACATTCTGCATCTTCTGTGATTATATATTGATCCTAGATAAACAAAGCTTGTCACCTGTTCTAGTTGTTGCCTGTTAATACATATTTTGCATTGAGTTTCATTTGTGTTCATTACCTTTGTGTTATCAGTATTTTTGCAAAGATTATATTCTTGGGTTACTTTGTTTATTCGGTCTACTAGTTCATGTAGCTTTTCTGCAGAGTTGGCCAGAAGAATAATGTCATCTGCATATCTTAAGCTTGTGATTCTCCTCCCTGCTAATGTGATTCTTCCATCAAATCCTTCCAAAGTTTCTCGCATAGCCATTTCAGCCAGTATATTCCGGCTAAAACTTCGCTCATCTGGTTTGGTACTCGAGGTCAGCTCTCAAAAATTGATCATCTGTCTATGCAGTCTGCTTTCCCTGACCTCTCTTTCTCCTCTTTAGTGCATGATCTTGGCATGATTCTTGACTCTGAGTTAACCTTTATGGAACATATTAACTCACTTTGTCGCAGTTGCTTATATCATCACCAGCTTAGACTGATTCGACGTACATTAGACATGCCATCCGCTTCTACTTTGATTCATGCATTTATTTGCTCAAGGCTTGACTACTGTGGTTCACTTTTTGCTGGTCTTCCATCAGTGCGACTTGATAAACTCCAGATGGTTCTTCGTTCAGCAGCCAGGATGATTGCTGGTGTCACAAGACATGATCACATTATTGAATACATGATGTCTGTTCTACACTGGCTGCCTTATCCTGCTCGAGTTGAGTTTCATGTGTTGAGAGTGGTTGCACTGTTTCTTTTTGGTGCCGCTCCATCTTACCTTTCAGAGCTACTCCATCCTCTTAGCTCTATCCCTGGTCAGCCATGTCTTCGGTCCACAGCCCATGGTCTTCTCAGTGTGCCCCAAGCACAAACTTCCTTGTTCCTGAAATGAGGTTTTGAATCAGTTGGCCCTGTCCTTTGGAATGCTCTTGACGCCATTATGCATTGTTTAGCAACTCCTAATTCTATGGTCCTCTTTTTGAAACAACTTAAAACTTATCTCTTTGTCAATATGCAGTAATTGCAGCAGGAGCGCTTCTGAGTGATTCTTCAGACGAGGCATTTTGTTACATTACATTACATTATACAAATATGTTGAAATTACTCACCTTGTCTGACACCTTTTTGATCTTGAACCATTCGAATGTCGTGCCTGCCACTTTAATTTTTGCCTGTTGTTTCTTCTATATTTGAATCAGAAGTTGCATTAAATGTGGTGGGTATTCTATTTCTAACATTTTATCCATAGTTGTTCATGTGTGACAGAATCAAATGCCTTTTTAAAGTCAACAAGGCAAATAAACCCTGGTTTCTGATACTCTCGTGCTTTCTGTAGTAGAATTCTAGGATTTGAAATCTGATTTCTTGTTCCTCTGTCCTTTCGAAATCCAGCTTGTTCTTCTGCTAGCTCCTTTCAGTTTTTATTCGCATATTTTCTAGAATTATATTATTTTGCTTGCATGTGATATTAAGGCAATTGTTCTATAGTTTGATAGTTGAACAATGAACATTGAGGCAGACCATAATCTTCTACAGACAGTGCTGAAATTACGATTTATGAAAAACAACAAGATGAAACCAACATGACCTAACTTACAACAGCAACAAACAAAGGCAGGAGAATATGAAGTAATTGTCTCAGAGAGATTCCAAGCACTCACTTGATCTATTATTAGCTGTAGGAGAGAATACACCTAATGAGATATGGGAAAACACAAAGAAAGTACTGATAGATGCATGAAAAGAACTCTGTGGCTACAAAACAGAAATAAAAAGCAAATCATGGATAACTGAGGATACCCTTAAAATGATAATAGAGAAACAAATGGCAAAGAGTAAGGATCTTATAACATACAGAAGGCTGAAACGCGAGACCCAAAAGAAAATCAGAGTAGACAAACAGAACAACCTTAATAACATGTGTAGAGAAGTGGAAGAATCAACCTAAAAAGGCCACACAAGAAAAGTATTTTAAGCTGTTAAAACATTGATCAAGAAATTTCAACTCGCAATAAATTGCATACAATCAGCCAAAGGACCAAACATCACAGATGTGAATCGAATTGCTAAAAGATGGAGAGAATATTGCTAAGAACTCTACAACGACCAGGACATACATAGCAGGATAGAGAAACAATTCAGAATACAAACCCAAGAAAAAAACCACTGTTACTACGTTCAGAAATACTGTAGAATGTGCCATTCAGAACACACACAAAATCAAAAGGCCACTGGACCAGACATGATTAGTCAGCTAAATGTCCTGTACGCTGCGGAGTACCACAAGGGTCGATCCTAGGTCCACTCCTGTTTATCTTATACGTCGCGGATGTGGGACGCATTGTAGACTCGCATGGGCTTGCCTGGCATGCTTATGCCGATGACGGGCAGGTGTACTCCTCCTGGCCATCCCTGGAAACGGATCATCTGCGAGCTCGCCTACAAGACTGCATCTGCAAAATAATGCAGTGGACAGCGACAAATCGCCTTGCATTAAACCCTGAAAAAACTGAACTGTTGTGGATTAACACCCCTCGGAAGGGTCCACCAGATCAGTCGAACGCCGTTCACGATCGAGATGCTGTCGCCGCTCCGTCACCGAAGCGCCTCCTCGGTGTTCTCCTTGATGACTCCTATCGTTCGTCAGCCAAGTGAACTTCGAACCCGCGCTTGTTACTTTCAGCTCCGAAAGATTAGGAGATTCGTCATTACATCTCAACATCAGCTGCGATACATCTAGTCCGTGCCCTGGTGTTATCCAGGCTGGATTATTGTAATAGCCTCCTCCTCGGTCTTCCCGACTATCAGCTGGGCCGACTGCAATCGGTCCTGAACGCCGCCGCCGGATGATTTTCGGTGCCAGGTGGCATGACCACGTTACCCGTTATTGAGGGATAAGCTCCATTGGCTCAAGATCCCGGAGCGTATCGTTTTTAAATGATGCTCGCTGACCTTCCGAGCCTTGCATGACCCTTTCTGCCCGGAATATCTTTCGGCGTTGATACGCAGGCCGGTGATGACAGACTGTCGCAAACAGCTTCGTTCTAGCAAGCGATCTCACCTCTACGTTCCCCCTCCGTCTAAGACCATGAAGCTTGGAGAAAGATCTGTGACTCGGGGCAATCCTCTCCTTTGGAACGCACTTCCAGCTTCTGTGACCACGACAACCAACTACGAGTCGTTCTTATCGAACCTTAAAACTCATTTATTTCGTTTATCGTATGACTGTCTTTTGTAAAACGCTCTTGCCTTTGGCCTTGGCCATGCTATAGCGCTACATAAATTATCAAGTAGAATAGAATAGAATGATTACAGTTTGGCTGTTTGAAATGGGAGGAGAAAAAGCAATAGACAGAATATCCAAAATATGCATGGCTTTGTGAGAGAGTAGGAGAATGGCCGGATGATTAGACAGAATCAGTCTTCAATATGTTGCCCAAAAAAGGAGAACTGAAACTATGTTCAAACTATCGAACAATTGCCTTAGTAATGGTGTAATATGGCAAATTTTTGTGTTTTGATAACTGCACAAGCAAAAGCATTTTGATTCGATTGGAGTTTACATATGGAAGCTCTTGGAAGATTGTGAAACTGTGAGTTGCAGTAGTAGTCTAACTAGACTAACTTAGAGTGAACTATCGAAGTGGCAATGGTGGAAGCATTTTAATATCAAGGTAGGGGCAAAGGCGGCGTAGATCTCGAATGTGAGCATAACAGGTTTTGTGGTTGTTGCAACATGTCAGCTTCGAATGTAGAGAAGAGTCAAAAGTAAGTCCAAGATTTTTTTGCAGTTGAAACGGGTTATTATTGTGTCTGGAGCTAAAATCAGTGTGGTATTTTCAATTTTTTTCAGTTGTGACAGTCCAATTAAAAGAAATTCTGTTTTGGATGGATTGAGAGCAAGGATATTACCTGACATCCATGATGAGATTAACGAAAATGCTGATTTGATTTCAGTGGCTGATGTTTTAATCGCTTCCACGGGTGCGCCGTCTTAAAACGGGGGCGGAAAATCATAGCCAAACGGCGTTCGCCGTTTATAAACGGTGCACTATATAAGCGAGTGTGTACCGCGATTTTTTCAAAAATCCAACGCGGGAACTGATTTAGTTCACATCCATTCGATAGGTGGCAGCACCGTTTTCAATAATGCTGACTATATATGCAAGAGATATTGACTGTGTAACAACCAAGGCTGGAAAATGTATAGGAAAAATCTTCAGCCGGAGGCTAGAAAAATCATAACTCCGCCAAATATGGTCCGATCTTCAAAATTTTTGCTCTATTCTGCTCCAATTACACCTCCCTACAACTTTCTCGCTCACAGTTGGGGGTCACCGATACAATTTTTTTAATTGAGCTTTGAAAATTTTTTTGTCAGAGATGGTCCGATTTTGGGGGTGTAGAGTGGACCCCACCCCCCAAATTTTTTTGCATGGATGTTTCGAAAGACCAATAAAAATGCTCAACAATGGTGCAAACCGCATCTTTCTAGCTTCTATATAGCCTGAAATATACTGAGTTGTTCAGTTTTCACATTGAAAATCCGTTCGCGTAATTGTCATTTCAGCGAGCAATTGGCACTTGGGTATGAAACTTCATAACTACCCAAAATATGGTCCAATCTTCAAAATTTTTGCATCCTTCTGTTCCAATTACACTCCTCTAAAACTCTATCGCTCACATTTGGGGTTTACCGCTGAAGACATTTTGCTATTGACCTTTGATCAAAATTTGAACAAAATGTTGGGGAGGGGTCCGATTTTGGGGTGTAGAGTGGTCCCTACCCACAAATTTTTTCTTTTGGCACGGATAGATAGAAAGAGCAATAAAAATGCTCAACAACGATGCAAACCACATCTTTCTAGCTTCTATATAGCCTGAAATATAGTCAGTTTATAACATATATGTTCACGTTTTCATATGAACGCCTTTTCCAAAAATTAATTCCCCCGTCGGGGGATGACTTTAAAAATTTAATTCCCCCTTTAAAGGGTTAAAGGAATATGGAAGGGAGGAAATAATTGAATGTCATCAGTATAGAAATGATGATTCAAATTAAGAGAGTTACCGGTAATCAAGGATCTAAGTGGGGTAGTGTAGAGGGTGAACAAAAGAGGTCCAAGGACAGATCCTTATGATACTTCATACTCCATAGTATAGGTTGAAGAGTAATGAAGTTTGGTTAAGACAAAAAACTTGAAAGGATCGAGTTTGGTGATAAGATTGGAACCAGCAGCAGTGGCGGCTCCAGGATTTGGCAAGTGGGGGGGCCGTTGGGGTGGCAACTTCTAATCATGAAGGGCCAACCATTTGTTGTTAGGTATGTAGTATTAAGTATAGGGTCCCAACAGGGGGGGCCACTGGGGGCAGGCACTCAATAGGGGGCATGGGACCCCCCTGTGGAGCCGCCACTGACCAGCAGTGAGCTGCAGGAGATATTCCAAACCATAGGGAAGGGAAAGACATTTCAGTAGAATTTTGTAATCTATTGTACCAAAGGCAGCAGAAAGATCAAGGCGACAGAGGCCAGTAACTTGTTGTAGTGTGTCCTATCTAGTTCACAATCGCCCTCTAAGCATACCTGCATGCTCTGCCTGCTTCTGCCTTCGATGCCTTCCTGAATAACTAGAGGATGCCATCATCGCCATTGAGGACTTCACCCATACCCCGAGCTGGGGGTGCTTTCTGTCGTTAGCATTTCCTACAACTGTCAGGTGCACTATGCCATATGGTTATTTACCGCTCCAGTTACTGGGTGTCGTGGATAGGCTTATTTGGTGGCAGCTTAGACTCGTCATATCACAAACTCTGTCATTATTATTATTATTTAAGTGCATAGCCTTTCGGCCATTGCGATTGTACACCATAACTGTCTATTCTGCGCACATTGGAAGGCTTCGGACACCGGTAATCCACAGTCCCCATGGATTTGGTGAAGCCAAGTGATTGGTGGTCTGCCTCATGGACGATTTCATCCTGAAATCCTAATGTCTCAGTCTCAAAGTCGTGTTGCTAGTTGAAGTGCAGCTGAGGCAGGCACTGCTGGTGGGAGTCTTGCGACGTGCCCAAAGAGGCTGAGACGTCGACGACAAACAATGGCTTGTACAGTCTCTAGTCCAGAGCGCATATATACTTCATCGTTGCATATGAAGTCAAACCATCTAATATTAAGGATTTTGTCATTGGGCTTTTTTATATTTAATCTGCTTGGTGGTTCCACCCACCAACCAGTCATGCCCTCTTAGAGTCTGCTGCTGTTGGTTTCGTGAATACTTACTGGTATTCGACAGGCTTTCACCTGCTTATTTTCCAGCTACCCTCCATATCTTAAGGCCATTCCACTATCCACCACAAGTGATGTGCTGGCTTGCAGCTCTAGCTCTGTGTGCAGAAGAGTTTCATATACTGTAAATGTTTTGTTATATTACATTACTCTCTGCCATAGACCTACAGGCAATAGTTGTAAACAATAATTCTTCCTAAGTTTCCAACTTGTTAAAAATCATTGCTGTTCATCTGGACCAGGAATCAGAATGGTGATAATAAGATATGGGGTAAAACATTTACCCTGGTTTTATTTAATGAACAAACCTAAGAAATTCAATGTTTTGGAATTTTTCAGTTACTTTACTAGAAGTTTTATAAAAGAAATGTCTGTGCTGTACTCAGTTTTATGATTATGAGATGTCTTTGGCAAGTAATTATGAGGCATTTAGAGGCTTTAAACTGTTGGTTGATAAAATAGTCTTTAAATTTTTGTGCTATTTAGGACAAAATACGTGGATATATATCTCATCAGCATAAGAAGCTGGTTGTTAGCAAACAGAATGCATTTCCACTACTTTCAGTTAAACAGAAATGAATCCTCAACTAACGGGACAACAATAACGCACTTTGTCAGCAATATGGAAATGGCTGTCTTAATATATTCCATGGGGTGATATTGTTTTTGGTGCGCTGAAGACAATTTGTTGATGATAGTTCTTGCTATATTGCTATCAGCATATAACCAAACAAATTGTTAAAGAAGGGCTGTTTTAAAAACACTAACCCTACATTTGTTCCAATTACAGAACGAGAACATTATACAAAGAGATTTGACTTCATTTGTCTATTTGGTTACAGATGGTAGCCGCCCCAGCCATGACCGTCCCAATGATGACCGAGATATAAACATATATATATATGTGTGTGTGTGTGTGTATGTATATATATATATATATATATATATATATATATATATATATATATATAGTGCACATATATATATACAAATATAGTGTGTATATATATACATATGGTATTATGTGCATATTCATTAGGGAAGCATATTATTACAGCATGATTACATATTATATATTACATATATATATATACACACATAAATATATTGTATATGTTATATATTACATATACATACATACATATAAATATATAATTATGCATATATATACACATGTATATACTGTACTTATATATGTATCTAACTATCTATACATATATATGTATACATATATGTGTATTTATGTTTATATATGTATCTATGTGTATATATATGTATTGTTGGAGGCTTGGAGCGTGATGTTTTAAAATAAATGAGATTCGGTTGACTTTGTATAAAAGTATATTCTTTAGTAACATCACAGTCCAAAACATCCACGGAAGAGGAAGAGATCTAAACCAAAGACTACAAATCTACATATATACATAGTGAGTAAGCAGATCACACCTATAACATATCCTCCCCTTACAGCTATGATTTTTGAGCAAGAAAAGAATCATAATTTAAGTAAAAGTCAAAATACAACACCCCTATCAAAATACCAAAAATTTGCATAAATGTTAACACACAAAATATACAATACCTAAGAAACTTCCAACAAACCTCAGGTACTCTACTCAACAAATCAGGTAACACCTTTTTATTTCCTGCTTTACCCCTAATCTCCAAAGAATATTGATTCAATTCCAGACTCCACCTTAACAAACGTTGATTGAAATTCGACATACTAGAAATTGCTTGTAATGGAGCATGATCAGTGTAAGCGATCACAGAATTAGAACCAAAATAAACTGAAAACAATCCAACAGCCAAAAGTAGAGAAAACACTTCCTTCTCTACAATAGAATAATTAATTTGATGCTTATTAAACTTTATACTAAAGAAACATACTGGATGCTCGACTTCATCGTAAATTTGAAACAAACACCCTCCAACACAATACAAAGAAGCATCCACTGCTAAATAAAATTTTCTCATAATCAGGAGGACGCAAAATTGGTCTTGAAGCCAATCTTGACTTTAACTTGACAAATGACCATTCAAAACTCTTATTCTTCTTCAACGTTTCAGTTAAAGGCAAAGTTAACTCAGAATAATGTAGTAAAAATCTACGATAATACCCTGCAAGACTTAACCACAATAAAACTTGTTTCTTGTTCTTGGGCCTAGGAAAATTCAACAATACATAAATTTTTGCTTTCAAAGGTTGCACTGAATTTAGCCCCAAATGATTTCCAAGGAAATCCACATTAGCATTAGCAAAAGAACATTTCTTGGGAATTAAAGTCAACCCAGCAGATTGTATTCTAGTCAAAATTTCAGTTAAATGTTTCGTATGATCCAACAAACACCCACTGAAACAATCAAATCATCAAAAAACACATTAAAAAATCTTGAACACCTTTGACAAAAATTCTACCCAATTTAGCAAAAGTAGCTGAAGCCCCTTTAAACCAAAACTCATATACCTCCATTGATAATTATCATTAGGAAGCACAAAACCAGTTAAAGGAACAGACTCTTCATCTAGCTCCACCTGCCAGAAACCTCGGGAAAGGTCGAGTTTTGACATGAACTTAGCTTTACCCACTTTATCAATTAAATCTTCAACACGAGGCATTGGAAAATAATTGTCACAAGTAATAGCATTCAAACAACAAAAATCAGTGCTTAAACGATCAGAACCATCTGGCTTCTTAACTACAACCAGGGCTTTTTGTGATGGTACGCGCCGGTACGGCGTACCGGAACCTTTTTCAAGGTGTGAAAAAAATAATTTTCTTGTGACTTTGCAGTTGTGATTTAGCTAAAAACTTTAAATACTTCATAAATGATATGCATAATTATGCTTCCAAAATCGCTTCTATGTTAAATTCTAGCCACAGACCACATAATTATAATGGAAAAGTTAGGCAATCCACCGTGAGTACCGGCACCTATTTTTTTACAAAAAAAGCACTGACTACAACAATAGGTGCAGCCCACTCTGAGCTTGACTCTTCAATAATTTCCAAATTCAATAGTTCCAAGATTTCTCCTCGACTCTTTTCAATTTCTCAGGATTCATTCTATAAGCTTTTTGAGCAGCAGGTTTAGCACCTTCAACTAACTTAATAGTGTGCTTTACTAAATTAGTACAACCAGGCTTAGTGGTAAACACATCACCAAAAGTTTTTAACACATCAATAATTCAGACTTCAAACTCGAATCCAATTGTGACTTATCACTAAAATCTTGTACAACAGCATCACAATTGACAGATTTATAAATAATTATCTTTATTTCTTGACAAGCACAGCATCAGATAGAACAAAAAACAATAATAAACTAATAATAAATTAATGAAACACTTTACACAGTACAGCCAAGTAAAACAAACAAACAAAACTCAAATACCTATTCAACTAACATAACATTCATTGCATCATATCGATAACCTCAGACCTAAAGCACACATTTACTATACCAGGGTTGTCCAACCTTTTCAAGCGGAGGGCCAGATTCCAAATTTGAACCTGGTTCGGGGGCCACTATAAAAGAAATCGTAATGCATTACATTACATCACATCACAAGAATAACAATTTTCAATTTACATTCTTAAAGTTTAATCGACTGGTTCTAGTCAAACTGTTACACTGTTGCAGTCATACTCCTACAATATTAGGCAGCTAGTCAAATACTTAGTCTTACAGGCTTGCAAATAAGAGTTTAATGTTAAGTCTGACATTGGTTTTGTCAATACAGATGCTCTATATTAGCGCCTTCTGTCGACGCAGCAATTCTTATAATTCCACACAAGTGCTCATCCAGAAGATTGACCTCTGTTTAGTCTTAATGTTCTTCATTCTAGAAACATCTGTTTGCAAGAGTAAGTGCTACTAAATAGACACAATGTCTTTAAAGCTAGATTCACTATGTTGTCTGGGAATGTTTCCCCAGGAACATATCGACCGTAAAAAGTTAGCAAGTCGTTATGAATAAATGCAGCTTTCAAGTCACTATTGTTGTGAAGGTCAGAGAGCTTCATTTGCAATGAATCTGGAACGCCAGTATGATCAGCTTCAAATGGGACATTAACACACGAGAGTTCATGAATATTATAGCGCAACCAGTTATTTTTGTATGAGATTATGAATTTGTACACTCAAAATTCTGAAGCAACGAAAAGATGGATTGCTTTATTACAATTTTGGAAGGCCTCAGCGGGCCAGATTGAAGTCGTCCGCGGGCCGCGAGTTGGACAACCCTGTACTATACAATCAGAGAAAAACAGTGATTTCCCCTTATACTTCAGTAAAAAGGATTGCTGTCGGTATTTTACTGCATCATGTGTCGGCTACAAACCATCTATATCCCTTATACACTCGATTGTATCTTTACAATAAACGTTAAATATTTTACAAACAGCCTGCTGGATAAGTCTATACAAAGCATTTAACGGGGTTTTTTAAGGATACGTTGCTTCAGTACCATACAACACCTTAGGCAAACAATATGACTTAACTAGATTAACAAAGATCAGTTCTGAAAATGCTGATTTTGAATGATGATATATTGTGGCGAACCGGGCCTATCGAGGTTCCTACGCCTCCTAAACTCAAGATGGCTCCGCCCGGTTCGGCGCACACGGGGTTATGACTCACTAAAGGCACGTGGTCGTCCGTCTTAGCTTTTTGGCTAAGATCTCAGGCTCTCTTACCACCACTTGCACTACGCGCACTTTACCTGCACTCCGTTCCTATATTCCACACTTAATCCCTCTCTCGATGTATCCTCTTTCCTCTCCCTTAACTCTCCGTGCACCTTACTCCTCTCCGTGCACCTTACCTTTCACTGTGCACCTTACCTCTCCTCGTGCACCTTACCTCTTACCGTACCGCCTTACTCTCAGTGCCTTGCACCGCACCTCTCGCAATGCACCTTCGCACTGCACCTGTCGCACCGCCTTACGCTCAAGCACCGCACCTATAGTGTCTCCACTCAGGGTGCTCCAACCTCAAAGTGCTTAGCCTCAGGGTGCTCCAATCTCAAGGGTGCTCCGACCTCAAGGGTGCTCCTTGACTAGGTGCCCTCTTAAAGGCGCTCTACTAAAGGTGCTCGGGTGCCCTACTTTCAATTTAGATATATACGCACCTTCCTTTCTTCCACACGCCGCCTCGGCAATCGGTCCTGATCTATGGCAGAACCGGCTATTTATACTGTTTCTGCCGCATGCACTCATCCTGCTAGCTCACACTCATCACCGCTCTCTAATTGCTGCGCGCCATTCACTAATCGTCTACCACTCAGCCTGTCTTTCCTTTATGCAATCTATTATTATTATATTGGGCCTGACTACCTATGCGGGCGGCTACCTGTCAAAGGATTAAGCTCATGAATTATTAATGGCTCACTTGCGTCTATTGCTACTAAGGGTTCTACGCTATTATCTAAATTCGCTACACTATGCTGTTAAAATTTTTATAGAATATCAATTTAACTCCCGTAATGGAAGTTCTGAAGTAACGACCTGCCTTCAACACAACACCCAAATATCTAATCTCCTGTACATATGGCAAAGAAACACGATCCAAAATCAGAGACGCACACAGACATGCATGATGTTTACCGACTCGCATATCCATTGATTTTTTAGTGTTAAATTTTAAATTTAAGATCAGGACTCAGCGGTACATATATCTAACATATGTTGCATCCCAGTAATAGAATGCGAAATTAACTAGATGTCATCTGCATACATCAAACACCCCAAAAACATTCCATTAATATGACAACCATAGCCAGAATTCTGCAGTGCAATAATTAGATCATTAATATATACAGAAAAAAGCACAGGGGAGAGGACCCCACCTTGACGCACCCCAGCCATGAGATTAAATGACTGAAAGAGCATTCTCCCATCGAACATTGACATAACATTTAGAGTACTAATCCAAAAGAATATCAATAAAGCATTGTGGTGTCCCTCTCTGTGCCAGCTTAAGAAATAACCCATAATGACAAACTTTGTCAAACGCCTTAGATACATCCAGGGCAGAAATAACAGCCGTAGAATTCTTCTGGTTCAAATATTTTATAGCTTCTCTCAGGGTGTATAGAGCATCTGCACATCCGATCCCAGACAAACCCAAACTGTAAATCTGAAGTATTAAGGTATAACCCAAATTTTTCCAGAAGACAATGTTCAAAAATTTTCGAAATCACTAGACTTAAAGTGATTCCTCTATAATTTTCACATTTCGTAGGATCTGAGCATCCATTTTTCAGCAAGTGGATCATAATCCCTCTACTGAACCCCTTCGGTACACAACCAACTTGCATTATCATAATGAAAAGATCAGTAATTCACGAAAGAACAATTGAACAGACGAGTGCCAGACCGAAATGAATGTCGCCGGAACGCAGAGGAAATGCTTGGCTTTGACGCCAAGACCGACGAGAAAATGCCAAGACGGTCGACTGACGAAAAGGACAGTGATCGCAGTCACCAAGAAGCGAAGGAAAACACGGTCAGCGACCGCACGGTGTCGAATGGACGACGAAAACTGCAACCGCTATAACCACAAGCGGGCGGAAACACGGTCAGCCACCGCGATGAAGTTCGATGGAACGACGAGGACAGCGACCGCTAGCACCGGCCAGCGGGCGAGAACACGGTCAGCGACCGCACAAACGTCGAAGGAATGACGAGGGTAGCGACCGCTAGCACCGAGAAGCGGCCGGGTAAACGGTCAGCGAGACCGCGATTGAAGGTCGATGATACGACGAGGACAGCGAAAAAAATTTCGCCGAACGAGACGCACTCAGAAAAACAAGGACTTTCGACGTTAGCAACGGTTTCCAGACTAGGGTTGCCAGATATCCAAAGTCGAAATATGGTAGATTGTTTCCGCGATTAATGCCCCCACTCCACGGTCCAGTTCATTGTGAATTATTATGGCTAGAGCTATACTACACTACAGTACTATAGAGTATAGACTAGGGAAAAGGAATAAACAACATTGTTCAATGCACTGCATCACCTGCATGTAGTGAATCAATATTACAATCAAGTCATGAGGCGGGAGACGGGCTGAAATACGGACTATACGGGAGCTCCCGTAAAATACGGGGGATCTGGCAAACATAGTTAATACTAAAATCAAAAGCGCTTTGACAGCGCTAAAGTGTCAATGAAGGTCAAAATATAGATATTAAAAATCCATTCGGATGACAAAATGAAATCGCTTCCATGAAGATTGAAGAACCTGGCGTCGACTCCATGAGAAGCGGTCCTTCCGTTAAAAACTCGTTAGCGATGAGCGGAAGGATGATGTTGTAGACACGTGAGATGGAAGAATTCGTTCTGCGGACGGTAACATCCGATCCGATGGCACGGTGTTGTATCGTGACTGTGAGCTGGGGAACCAGTCTAGCGGGACACCATCTTGGGAGCCATCTTGGGCACCACGTTCTTGATCTTATTATTAACACGTTGACTGCGATACGATTGATTACTGGGACGCGGCTGGTGTGGAATGCGTTCATTCGTGACCAACGTGAATGGCTAGATTATTTTCAAGGCACAATCACATTAGACGGATTTTGGAACAGATGCGTTTAGAAGCCATCTGTTACTAGTATTCAGGTATGCACCAATTCGGAAAATGCCGGTGCCCTGTAAGGTGACAGAACAATAGTTAGCTCAACAATGGAGAGTGGAGAAATTCTGCCATAAAATGGAAACAATTTCAATTTAAATTCCAACCTTCATTGTCTGGTCCAAATGCCTCCCTCACATGGAGCAAAAATTATCCGCTTCACTGGATGGAAGACTTCAATGCAAGCCACGTAATTACACACCAGCAGGAATTCTCCAGGTGTACGTTTATACGACGCGTTGGGAGGATTATAATTACGAGGCTGTGGTTGAGTATATTGTGGTTTTTGAACAAATGTTTATAGAACAAATATTCATACATCTTCCATAGAATACGCCTTTTGATTGGTCACTCATTCTAGTAGCTAAAGGAAGCAGAAGAGTGATTCCAAGATCCGCATAAGCTAAAATAGTTTGCATTGAACTAAGGACGTCGTATGACGTCCCTAGCGCCCTGAGAAACCAAAATAATGACGTCAGTTGACGTCCCTAGCGCTCAACGTGTTAATAAAGTAATACGAAACATGGTGGCAGAAGTGGGATTGGTGTTGTCGTCGCCCCGAGACTCCATATCTGAGAATTGTGTGGATGGGTGAAGGTTCACCGTCTCTACTCCAGCTGGGGCTTGTGTTGGTCTTAGCAGCTGTCGATTACGCAGGAGCTTCCTTCTTTCCTTCAGGGGTTGCCACTTCATAGGTGCGATTCGATATGCGCTTAGAGACAGTGGCTGGTCTCCATTCCCGTTCATGGTGTTGAATAGGTTGTAGTCTGACATAGGTCCAACATTAAATGGCTTGAGGTCATGCCGGTGCAGATTGGTTCTTTGAGCACTAGCGTTTTTTAGACTCTGCTTTGGAGTGGTTGCTGTGATCGACATTGGGTTTGAGAAGATGGGTTGTTGTCGGTAATGTTGTTTTCGTCCGGCGACCAAACAAACGCTGTGCTGGGCTTGTTTCTAGACCTTCTGTTGGTGTGTTTCGCAGGTTCAGCAAGCCAAGGTATGGGTCTTCCTGTGCTTTGAGACATTTACGGAACAGTTGCTTGACGGTCTTTACTGCCGCTTCAGCAGCTCCATTGGCGCGGCTGTTACCTGGGCTGGTAATTTCATGTTTGAAATTCCAAGTTTTGCTGAATTGCGCGAATTCATGGGAGGCGTATTGTGGGCCTCCGTCGCTGGTCAGAGTGTCTGGTATGCCGTGGCGTGCAAAATGGTGCTTCAGTTTGTGAATCACCGTGGTAGAATGCGTATCTGAGAGGTAATCGACTTCAATAAAGTTTGACAGGTAATCAACAGTTACTACGTAGCTTCGTCCTTGGATGGTGAATATGTCCGAAGCAACTTGTTCCCATGGACGTCCTGGAGTCACGTCTGACAACGGTTTCAAGCGGTTGCTTGTTGCAGAAAGTCGCACAAATGCTGCATGCTTCAATATATTCCCTGATGTCTTTTGACATACCAGGCCAGTAAACAAGGTCACGAGCTCGTCTCAAGCAGGAGTTTATGCCAAGATGGCCAGCATGAACTCGAGATTTAATTTCTTGTCTTAAGGTTGCCGGTATGATGGCACGGTCACCACGGAGAATTACGCCTTCTTGTATAGTCAGCTCATCACGGTAGTCGAAGAATGGCATAGCGCTTGGATTTAGAGAAGACTTGTGAACAGGCCATCCACGCATTATGACATCTTTTAACTGCTGTAAAGAGTCATCTTGCATGGTAGCATTTCTTATGCGATCGAGAAATTCATCGCTGATCGGACACAGGAAGATATTACTGACCTGCCAAGTGTGTATCTCCACAAACGACAAGTCAGAGAACATTTCAGGATTAAGAAAACACCAAACCGGTATCTCCACAAATGACAAATCAAAGAACAGAACAAAGAGATCCTAATCCAACTGCGACTCAGACTATGTGTACTCAGAACCACTATCGCACACGCTCTGGTCGGATATCAAAGCCAACACAAAGACTAGACCTGTCAGGAGAACAACTAACTTTACAAACTGTCTACATGGATTACATTGACTTTAGAAGTTTTAGTTTTTTGCCTACCTGTTTGTTTGTTTGTTGGTCATTAACATTTATTAACATTTATTGATAGGGAAGATGTATCGTGACTGTGAGCTGGGGAACCAGTCTAGCGGGACACCATCCTGGGAGCCATCTTGGGCACCACGTTCTTGATCTTATTATTAATAAAGTAATACGAAACAGGTGTTTTTTAACTACGGGGGTAGCGCCCCAGTAGTTTTCCTGGCCCCCGCAGTAATTATGGCGGCCCCCTTACATAAAAGGCCCCTAAGGTTATTCCTAGTTTTTTTCTCTTGGGCGTTGGGCAGTCTTTTAAAACATTGTTTCCCAAACTGTGGGTCGCAACCCAAAAGTGGGTCACGAAGACATAAGGCAAGTGGGTTGCCCGATTCCCTCGGATTTTTAACAGATACGTAGCATTTGACCCCGGTTGGGCTATAGCTATCGGTCGTTGCTCATTCACTCGCTCACTGCTGGCTGCAGTGCTGCAGATAACCAACTATGGTCGTTGTGGCTGCCAGGCCCAGACCGTGGTTAGTCTGCAGATGAACTGAGGATACCTGATCTCTCTGGTAGAGGGGAGATGTGAGTAGTGGGCAAGGTTGCCAGCGTGGGTTTTTTCCTACCCAATCTGGTTTTTTTGGGCCTCGTCTGGTTATTTGGTTATTTTTTGGCGGAATCTGGTTATTTTTGTAAACCTGCGAAAATTTTAAAAAATTCCTTGATTCATGCAGTGAAAGTGAGAAAATTAGGAGTTTTCAGTTTTCAGCATGTTAAAAAACTTTTTTTGCTTGCAGAAAGCTTACAAGTGTTTAAAGTTTACCTCTTTACCTTGCTTGAAGACAACGAGACGACCTTTTTTGCTTGTCAAGACTTGACTTTCTGGAGAGTGGAGACGTTGTACTGCGAAATTTTCCCAAAAATTTTCAGGTTTGTCGCAACTATTATGAATTTTATCATCTTTTTCGACCTTTTTGCGAACCTGGTTGTTTCTGGGTTTTTTAAAGGCACGATCTGGTTTTTTTCAAAATGTTCACTGGTAGTGGGTGTGGCCCATTTCTAGTAATTGCTTGCCCAACACCTGACAGCGCAAGGCCAGTGTCAACCGGTAATGATCTTCTTCGCGTTACTCCATTGGAATGATGATTGCCGGCAATGCCGGGGCTCAACATCCAGTATCTACCGTGCGGCCGTGCCTCTGATAGAACGGGGGTGGAAACCACGTGAGGGTAGCTGGTAGGCATGATGGGCAGAAGATATCTGAGGCGCGTTTAATAACTTGTGCTGCTTTCCGGGACGCTGTAGAAGTTTACGAGATTTTACTTTACTTGCCGCTTTCTAAAATCGTTTACTTCTTCTATAAAAAAACTTTATTTAAATTTCAGGATTTTTGTGAAAATAAGGTGTAAATATGGATACATTTCTTAAGCGAAAACGCGAAAATTTAGCAAGTGCGAATGAACATAGTTCTGGCGGACGACGACGCCAGTGCATCTCTTGTTAATAAGTAAGTAAGTAAGTAAAATCTCGTGGATTTCTATAGCGCCTTGGAAAGCAGCACAATAGTAGCTGCTTATTCTTAGGCGCTCAGCCTCTCTTGAAATAGCTATGGGAAAGGTATATGATCAGCCAGGCAATAGTCATCATCCAAATGCTAGGTTTTTACAACTATGGAGGAAATGATTTAAGAAAAAGGAAGGATTTAAGCTTAGACCTAAAGACTTGAGAAGGTAATGCGGGAATTATAGGAAAAGAGGATTCGGATTTTGTTTGAAAGTGTCCGTCTGCGGAGGGAAGCTGGGATCGAGTTCCAAAGTTCAGGTGAGGCGTATGAGAAGGCACGGTTGCAAATTTTCAGGGATGACTGATTGAGTGGGCGTGACAGAGTGAGGTAAGATGATGAACGTGTGGGTCGAGGAGGCTGAGGGGTTAATAGTGATCTAAGGTAGACAGGTTTTGATGACTGAAGCGAGCTATGTGTAGGTGTTATTATCTTATATTGGATAAATTCTGTTATTTTAAGCCAATGTAATGATTTTAGTATGGGTGAAATATGGGAGAATTTAGGTGACTTAGTAACAGCACGAGCAAGTGCATTTTGTATTGATTGCAATTTGTTGATAGAGGCTTTGGGAAGGTTATAGTAGAGGGAGTTACAATAATCTAATTTGGAGTGGATTGTTGAGGTGGCAATTGTGGAGGCAGTTTTAGTATCTAGGCAAGGACGTAGGCGGCGAAGGTCACGAATATGAACATAGCAGGCTTTTGATAGTTGGGAGATTTGTGATTCGAAGTTTAGAAAAGAATTAAATTTGAATCCTAGATTTCTAGCAGTTGGAACAGGGATTATTGTGATGTCAGGAGCCAAAACTAGTTTAGGATTGTCAATTTTTTGGAGTTGTTGGGGTAGTCCAATTAAAAGAAACTCTGCCTTAGAATGGTTAAGAGCGAGGAGATTAGATGACATCCAAGCAGAGATTGATGAGAATGCAGATTCAAGCTCAATAATAGAAGCATTAAATGAAAGAATAGCTGAGTGTCATCGGCATAGAGTTGGTGATTTAAATTAAGAGAATTAATTAAAGATGAGAGCGGTGTGGTGTAAAGGCTGAACAGTACAGTCCCAAGAACAGATCCTTGAGGCACTCCAAAATCTACAGTGTGAGATAGAGAAATTTGGCTAAGACAGGACACTTGAAAAGACCGGGATTTAAGATAAGATGAAAACCAGTTGTGAGCTCTTTCAGATATTCCAGACCAGAGAGAGAGAGAGAGTCGTTCGAGCAGAATTTTGTGATCTATGGTATCAAATGCAGCAGAGAGGTCAAGGAGACAAAGGCCAGTAACTTGACGGAGACCAATTGCGGTTAAGAGTCTGTCATGAATGTAGGCGAGAACGGTTTCAGTTGAGTGATGTTTAGTGTAGGCAGACTGATGAGCATTATATAGCGAGTTATTTGAAAGGTGTTCGGTCAGTCTAGAAAGCACAGTTTTCTCAGTAAGTTTTGATAGAAGTGAAAGATTTTAGATGGGGCGATAGTTATTAAGATCTTCTCTGTCAAGACCAGGCTTTTTTAGAAGAGGAGTGACAAAAGAGTTTTTCAATGAAGATGGGAAAGTGCCTGAGGTAAGAGAGAGGTTAATGATTCTAGTTATGATAGGCGTAAGCACGATGGCACACTGTTTGAGTAAAGAGGTAGGTATGGGATCTAGGTCACATTGTTTGTTTGGGAGAGAAAGTAGCAGTTTGGATACCTCTTCATCAGTTGCAGGAGTGAAGCTGGATAAATTGCATAAGGGTTGTGGGGGAGAAGGGTAATGAGGAGAGGTGGTTTGAGTAATAGTGAAAGACTTAAGGACACTACGAATCTTAGAGATTTTTGCAGAGAAGAAATTAGCAAAAGATTCAGCAAGTTCTGACAGAGAAATGGATTGTGGGAGAGGTTTTGATTCTTTGCGATGGAAAAGATCATTTACGGTTTTCCAGAGCTTACGTGGGTTTGAGCTATTTGTTGAAACGATGTTAGAATAGTACTTCTTTTTGGCAGATGTAAGGAGATTATGGTAGCGGTTGGTGGCGGAACGAAGATTTAAAAGGTCAGATGGAGAATGTGCTCTATGGTATGTTCGTTCAAGACGTCTGCGAAATGACTTGAAAGCATGAATGAAAGAGTTACACCAGGGTTTGCTGTTGTGTGATGAAAGAGGTCTTGTGATGATAGGAGCATGTTTATCGAGAAGACCGTGACGGCAGAGAAGTGGGGGTTAGTAATTAGTTCAGATGATTTAATGTTGTCAACTTGTCACAGAACAAGGCTACGTCAATTTTGTTAAGACAGCGGAATGAGTAGGTGCCATGAGACGGAGGAGTTGGCGAGCAGATACTTAAAATGGAGAAGATGGGAAAATGATCAGATGGAGAGAATTGGCTAATTGCTGAAATTGGAGATAGTGATGAAGAAGAAGATGTGATGAGCAAGTCTAAAGTATGTCCAAAAGTGTGAGTAGGAAGAGATATGTGTTGTGTGAGGTTAGTCTGAGTGTGCAGTTGTATGAATTGGATAGAGTTGGGATCATCACACTTATCAACATGTAGGCCTACATTAAAATCACCGGTAATTAAGAACTCATGTGGAGTTGTAGCTGCAGAGCCTAAAAAGGAGGAAAATTCGTCGAGGAATGTTATGAATGAGGTAGAATATTTTGATGATGTTAATAGACCTTCGAGTGAGAAGAAGACATGCAAGGTGAAGCGTAAATAGTTATAATAATTAGTCAAGTGCAGGCCGATCCGTCGCACGGATCTTGTTAAGGCCAGTTAAAAATCTTTTTGTACGTTCCATTATACTATTTCAATTCTTTGCTAAGATTAGTTTAACACGTATTCTACTGTTCATTCAATTGGTCTAAATGTGCCCATTGTGATAGCCATCGATATAAATGTATCTTAGCCCCGATTTATGGACTAGTCTTTACTGGGTAAATGCTTTAATTTTATTCAGTGGGTCGCGAGCTGGCCAAGATATTTTAAAGTCGGTCCCGAGTCAGGAAAGTTTGGGAACCAATGTTTTAAGAGAAGCAGTGTCTTTCGAACTGACGCACACACTCACGCTCGAGCGCACAGCCGCACACTGTAGTGCAGATAAAAAAATATGAGACTGTGATGCAAGGACAGAAATGAAACTGGAAGCTGCAGAGATGTGGCTCCTGAGACGTATGCAAAAATTTCATGGACATAAATACTGTATAACCAATGAGGAAGTATTAAAAGCCTCTGGTGTAAAAAGAAAATTGCTACAAACCATAAGAAAGCGACAGTTGGAATTTTCGGACATCTAATTAGAAAGGATGGATTGGAAAATCTAGTCATAACAGGAAAAAGAGGGTAAAAGCGGTTCGCCCCCGCTGCCCCCTTGCTACTTCACTGGAGCTCAATATTCTGGATTGTTACTAACGGTAAATGTATGTATGTCATAAGTTGAGTTGAAATAAAAACAAATTTCAATTCAATCAATTAATAGGCTAAAATCGGGAAGTGCCAAAATTAGTTTTCGTACGGAATTTTAAAAGTTTTTCATCGGCCCCCTAGTAGTTTTTCCTTAAAAACACCTTGTCCGACGCGAATTCCGAAGATGCGGTCTTCCACTGGAGGATACTTCGCCACCATAACCGGCAAATCCGACGTTGATGAATGTTCCAGCGAAGTCTGGAACGACAGTCAATCGCGCAGTCCAGATGATTTGTCACCAGGCAGCCATTTCAATAGCGGCCATTGGCGGAGCCTCGACACGACGGCGACCGACTTTTGTGTCGGGGGAGGTATAGGGTGGATGGGGGCAGGGCCGCCGAAAAAATATACGGGCCGGGGACAAATATTGATTCCGGGCCTCTTGTTTCAAAACCTTGACAAGCAAAAAAAGGTTATCGCTTATCCTCATATTAAATAAATGCTGGCATGCAACAGTAGCTCATTTCACATTTTTCTTGGGAACAAGATAATTTTGGCCAATTTGGCAAATTTTAGTCAATTTTGGCAAATGTTGGGCAATTTTTTTTAGCAAATTTAGAGCCAATTTTGGTAATTTTGTAAATTGTTGACATTTTTGCAAATTTTGGCGATTTTTTGCACATTTGATATTAATTAATTTATTTAATACATTATAAATGATTTCTTGATTTCCTTGGCGGCGTTGTCCCCTGGCACCAAGTGACGCCCCCAAGTGACGCCCCTGACAAGCAAAAAGAAAAAGTCTCATATTAAATAATTGCTGACAAGTAAAAAAAAGTAAATGCTGACAAGCAAAAAAAATCGTCATTTACATCTTTTACATTGAAATAATGTTTTTCTGGTCAGCGCGGGCCCTTTGCTTATCGCCGGGCCCTGGGGAAAATGTACCCCTGCCCCCTCTCTCGTCGGCCCTGGGGGGTGTGCCGCGGGGTTATCAATGCATTTCGTCTACAGACTTCGTGTACGACAATTCGTCTACAGACTTTTCTTTGACAGACAATAGGTCTACTACGACAATTGGTCTACCAACAATAGGTCTGTCGCGCAATTGGTCGACCGACACTTGGTCTACCGACATCGAATGTTCGATATGATAGTTGGTTTGCCTTAGCATTTGGACATCGGAAATAGTTTGCGTACCTCTTCTTGTTCTGGAGCACCTCTACACTAGAGAGCGAAATTGTGGATCTGACAGGAGGCCTCTATGTGTCTGTCCATTAATTACGTCACGAATTTAACCCGCTCGCCCCTTGTCAACAGCTGTCAAACTTTCAGTGACTCACCCCCATAATTATGTCAAAATATTTTGACCCTTAAGATCAGTGACAACTTTTACCCCATTCCATGAGGAATCAGGGCGACGTCCAGACGTCAAGTCAACCCGATGCTGTAGAATTCGGTGCGCAGGCATTTCCTCTTCGAGACGAGCTACGTAGCCAAATAGAGCAAGACGACGCTTGGACAGTTCAGTTAACTGAGGTAGTGCTTCATGCCTGAGAACTTCGTTGCTTGTGATAAAGTCGTACCAGCGTATTCCCATGATTATCCGTAGGCTCCTTGCGTGGGAGGCTTCCAGTGTTCTCAGGTCTTCAGCAAGCAAGGTCCATGTTTCTGCTGCATAGAGAAGGATGGACAGAGTGAGCGCGCGGTAATGGCGAATCTTGAGGTCGAGAGACAGTCTACTGTCCATCCAAATCTTGTTAATTGAAAACATGGTTGATGATGAGTGGCGACCCCGGCTCGCGGTCTCGTCGCGCGGCCGGCGGTCGGGCGGCCCCCAACGCCCTCTAGGTTTCCCGATCGCCATCTGCCGCCGACTCTGCCAGATCGGCGGCGTCTGTTTGCCCTTCCGGTTCCCCGACATCAGCTGAAGTGTCCGCGGCTGCCGGACAGGCCGCATACTGACGATGGCCGCTCCTCAACATAGGGTTCTGATTTTCCTCGTCTGACGTCTCTCTGTCTGTCCTGTCCCGGCCTCGTCCGAGAAACCCTTTATCTGGCTCCCCTTATCGCTGGTCACCGCTTGGTCTCGGCGCCTTAAGCGATTTCGGTACATATTCTTGGTCACCGGTTTCGACTTGGTGCCACGTCTCTTCATTCTCGGTAATATAACCGTCTTCCGCTCTCTTAAAGACAGGCGGCGTTGTCTATCATCTGTCGCGGCTTCTTAGCACGCTTGGTACCTTCTGCTCTCACCCCTAGACGGGCAGCGACGTCTATTTGTTTCTTCACACTTTCACCAAAACCCAGGGTTAACCGTGCCTGAATGGACGGTGGTCCGCTCTTTTTCCCAACGGTCAATTCACCCAAACTGACTCTCCGCGCCCCGACAGACGGGCGTCTGTTTCCTTCCTTAGCTCAGAGTTGACCTACTGGGCACAAACGTAACCTCAGGTAGGCGATTTTCATCACAGCCAAGACTCACCTTCACTGACAGTGCGCTGAGACTCGGTCAACAGAGACTTTATAAGACACAAATGCAGCTTCAGATAATTGTTGGTTTATTTATATTTATTAATAAACCAAGCAACAATGAAAACAATGGTTACAGTGGCAACACTGGTAACACGGACAAAGACGCGTTAGCTATGCGCACCCCCGGGCTGCCAAAATAACTAGCGCCACGAGAGGAATGCAATCAATAGCCTTTGATACGTCAATATGAAACGATAAGCTTTTAGCACTTTATCGGGCACCAATGCTTTCAATCGCTGTGCTTTGCTCTATCGCTCCACGATAATAGCAAGGGCACCGCGAATATAAGATCTCATATCCATCTTAGAAAATTTTCATAGAGTTTCAACTTTTTAGGACCGGCGCTTGAGAGGAATTGGCTACAGCTTTCTGTATTTCCGCGTATTTGCCGTCAGAAAGACAAAATTCGGACCCCCAGGCGTCGTCGTCAGCGATAAGATAAGTTTTGCTGACGGCGAAGCGCATCGCCGACAGGTCCTGGTCTCCGGGCGCCAGTGTTTAAGCGGACATGAAAACAGCTGTACACACGGCCGCATAACTACGAGCCGGTCTTCAGGCAGACACAGTGACTACAGCTGGCCGGTCGCTGCCGTCAGCCCTTTAGTCCTGTCTTCCGTCGCACCGTCGCCGCAGTCAGTCTCCTCATCGGCCATAGCTTCTGTCGCTGCCGTCTCCACCAGCCGCACGCATCGAACAGTCAGACGCGTCGGTCTTCAGTAGAAGTTTCGCTTCGTGCAGCCTTAGTCCACG
Source organism: Metaphire vulgaris (assembly GCA_018105865.1). Taxonomy (NCBI): domain Eukaryota; kingdom Metazoa; phylum Annelida; class Clitellata; order Crassiclitellata; family Megascolecidae; genus Metaphire; species Metaphire vulgaris. Next base: position 8,076,857 of record CM030833.1, on the reverse strand, counting down.
GTCCTCAGCGGCTAATCTTCCTCGTCGCTTCGACCGAAGGCTCTCCCGGGGACCTATAGTTGTTGCTGGTTTCTATAACCCATCTCTCGGTCTTGGGCGGACGTGGCGAATCTAATAATTTTACCGAAGTCTTAGCGTCTTAAAATTCCTTCTAGCCCAGCGCGTACTTTATCCGTTTCACATGAATTAAAACTTAATTAATTAAAATTAGCACGAATTTACATTATTAATAAACGTCAATTAATTAGATTAAATTACGAACAAGTTTATACAGTTAAGCAATTAATTAGGAATTAAGCATTAATAATATACTCGATAGCGATCCGTGGCGTTCGCCACCATGCGTCCAGCATAAGTCTGTATGTTGAAGCCAGCTGTGGACGCCATATTTGTAAACGCGCACCTCAAGACAGAGCAGCAGAAAATGGCGCCCACCAATCAAAATCTGTATACTGAACATGAATATTCATGAGACTTTTTTCATTGGTCGGCGCCATTTTCTGCTGGCTCTGTCTTGAGGTGCTTGTGCAACATTGCGTTTGCGATAGGCGACATCCAAGGGTGATAGCATTCGAATCGAATACTGTTTCATTTAATTTATATTGATATAATTGATTAAAATAATCGTCGAACGTTTCCTGAATCATCCCAGCGAGATTGAAAATTTTCGCAACTTTTGAATTTTTGAGCCCGTTTTCAAATCCGGGCTTTTCTGGGCTTTTTAAAAAACGCAATCTCGGCTTTTTCCTATGTTTTGCGTAAAAACATATGGCGGGTAGGCTCCGCCCACATGCCCATAGTTGGCTTCAGCCGTTAAGCAGGCCTGCATAGGCTCATATTCTCTCCTGTGTATTATTGCTCCAAGTTCGCCACAGATGCTAGAGCAATACGGCGTTTTAAATCATTTTTGCAGCGTCCATCAGATAACTGGAGACTGCCTATGTATAGGAAGTTTTAAGTTGATTCCACTGCCTCCCCGTCCGTGTATATTGATGCGGGTTTACAGCCGCATTCCAGGTTTTGTAGGTGGGTCTTTGTCCATGAGGGTTTCATACCCAAGAGAGCAGCGGCTGTATTGAAGTCAGATAAGATCTCGGCGACCTGACCATCTGGAGCATAAAATAGAGTAGTGTCGTCAGCATACACTAAGTCCGATATAGTGTGCAAGCCGATAGTAACCCCATGGCTTGATGACATGTGTTCCAGTATCCAGTCGATAGCTACACAGAAAAGAACCTGGAAGCTTCTGAACTCGCTTCTGGGGGAGGATGATAGCAACTCGACTGCTCATCCGGGCTTTACTGCAGAGGACTATCACCGACACATCGAGGAAAAGATCAGTAGAATTCGAGGAAGGACGGCCACGGCGGGCCCGGCGACTTTCTCTTCTTACGGCGGCCCACATCTCACAGCATTTTCTGCCCCAACGCTCGAGGAGGTGATGGCAGTGGTGCGATCGTCCCCGAACAAGCACTGCTCCACTGACCCACTCCCTACTTGGCTCTTGAAGGAATCTATCGCGGAGCTGGCACCATTTCTTACAACGCTCATGACGGCTTCATTAGACACTGGCGAATTTCCTTCGACGTGGAGGCATGCGATTGTAGTCCCTCACCTGAAGAAATCGGGACTGGATCCGTCCGACCTCAATAACTACAGACCGGTATCCAATTTACCTTTCCTCTCTAAGCTGCTGGAGAAACTCGTAAACAAGCGGATCACCAGATCCTCACCCGGCGACTGGAGATATCTTACGGTATGGACGGCCTTCCACTTCTATGAATCAAGAGCTATCTAGCTGATAGAACACAGGCAGTGTGGTGGAACAATCATATGTCTTCAGAGCGTCGAGTCCAACACGGTGTGCCGCAAGGATCAGTCTTAGGCCCCTTGTTATTCATACTGTATACAGCAGACGTCCATCGCGTCATCAAGGCTTTCGGTCTTACGCCGCATAGTTATGCAGACGATGGACAGATCTACTCGTCATGCTTACCCTCGGAAGTGGAGCGACTACGGATTCGTTTCACTGACTGTATAGCAGCTATTGTTACGTGGACGGAAGAGAATCTGCTCGCACTGAATCCGGCCAAGACTGAATTTTTCTGGATGAGCATCCCCAGGAGAAGGCATTTGCTAAGTCATGCCCCGTTTGTGGTGGGAGATGCAGCCATTGCTCCCTCCGAGAGCTTACGTCTTCTGGGAGTGCTCCTAGATGAGACTCTATCCTTTGAAGCGCACGTTAACAATCTGATACGCTCCTGCCACTACCAACTGCGGAGAGTGAGGTCAATTCGACGGTACCTGCCAGTGAGCGCGGCTGTTAAATTAGTGCGGGCCCTGGTACTGACACAAATTGATTATTGTAACGGTGTGCTTCTTGGACTTCCGGATACTAGACTGAACCGCATACAATCAGTGCTGAACCAGTCTGCACGAGAGATTTTCGGCTGTCGCTGGGGTGACTACGTCACTCCTCTCCTTAGAGATCGACTCCACTGGCTCCGTGTGCCACAGCGCATTGTCTACAAGCGCTGTTGGCTTACGTTTCGGACTTTACACGATCCATTCTGTCCTAATTATCTAACTGTACTTGTACGGAGATCGACTGTGATCGAGAGGAGATCGGTTCTTAGGTCCAGTCGGAGAGTGCAGTTGTTGGTCCCTCCCCCGTCCAAGACCCCTAAGTTTGGGAAAGATCATTCGCGCGGGGGAATCCCGCCCTGTGGAACTCTCTTCCAGACAATGTGACTGGAGCAGTCTCAGCTGGACTTTTGACTAGAAATTTAAAGACACATTTATTTAATATTGGATATGAACTGTGTTAAGCGCTTTTGTTGTAGGCCTTAGCCTTGACTACTGCGCTATATAAATTGTCAATAAATAAATAAATAAATAAAAGAGTTGGGGCAAGGACAGAGCCTTATCGCACACCTGATGATGTTTTGAATTCGGCAGTGGCATCATGACCGACACGAACTTGAGCCTTTGTGTTCTTGTGTAGGTCGATTATCAGTCGTAAGAGAATGTCTGGTATACCCTTAGAATGTAGCGCCCTCCATAGCGCTTCACTGTCGACTGAGTCGAATGCCGTTATGATGTCCAGATAGCCTAGGCTACATTCAGAGTGCGGTCGAACTCACAATGCAGTTCGGACAAGAATCTTAAAGCGAGGATGGCACCTACCGTCAAATACAATAAATAATATAAAATATAAAAATATAATTCTGTCCTATCTGCCCTACTCGACAAACATGCTCCCATAATCACACGGCCACTATCATCTCATGGTAACAACCCTTGGTACAATTCCTTCATCCATTCTTATAAGTCATTTAGAAGACGTCTAGAAAGAATTTACAACCGAACACATTCTGCTATTGACCTTAAAAACCTCCGTTCTGCAACAAATCACTACCACAACCTTCTCATATCTGCCAAAAAAAATATTATTCTAACTTAATTGCATCCAACAGCTCAAATCCTCGTAAACTTTGGAACACTGTGAATTGTCTATTCCACCGCAATAAAGCAAAACCTCTTCCTCAATCCATTTCGCAACTTGCTGAATCATTTGCTAATTTTTTTTCTGGAAAAATCTCTAAGATCCGCACCAATCTAAAATCTACCATGACCAATCAAAATACATCTCCACATCACCCATCACCACCAGAAGCTCCTTCCAATTTTTCCTGCTTCACTCCTGTGACTGAGGAAGAAGTATCTAAACTCCTGCAGTCCTTTCCAAACAAGCAATGCAGTCTTGATCCAATACCAACCTCTCTTCTCAAACAGTGTGCCTCTGTCCTAGTACCAACTATTAAAAAAATTATCAATTTATCTCTTTCCACAGGCACATTCCCATCCTCATTTAAAAATTCCCTCGTAACTCCACTTCTTAAAAAACCAAACCTTGACAGAGAAGATCTCAACAACTATCGCCCCATTTCAAACCTGTCTGTCCTCTCCAAACTCACAGATAAAATCGTTCTTTCCAGACTAACTGAGCATTTGTCAAAAAACTCCTTATACAACACTCACCAATCCGCTTATATAAAACATCATTCAACAGAAACCGTCCTCACATGCTTTTATGACAAACTCCTCACTGCCATTGGATCTCAACGAGTTACTGGTCTCTGTCTCCTTGATCTTTCTGCTGCCTTTGATACTATAGATCACAAAATCCTACTGAAACGCCTTTCCCTCTGGTTTGGAATATCTTCTGTAGCTCACCGCTGGTTCCAATCCTATCTCCAATCTAGATCCTTTCAAGTTTCATGCCAGAATCAAACTTCATCACCCTCCGATCTATACTATGGAGTACCACAAGGATCTGTCCTTGGACCGGTTTTGTTCAGTCTCTACACTACCCCACTGTCATCCTTAATCAACTCTCTCAAATTGAATCATCAACTTTATGCAGACGACACAATTATTTCTTTCGTTTACTCCATCTTCCTTTAAGGCATCAATCTCTGAACTAGAATCAGCATTTTTGTCAATCTCATCGTGGATTGACATCCACGATGAGATTGACAAAAATGCTGATTCTAGCTAATCTCCTTGCCCTCAATCCCTCCAAAACAGAATTTCTCTTATTTGGACTGCCACAACAACTGAAAAAAATTGAAAATCCCACACTGATTTTAGCCCCAGATACAATAATAACCCCTGTTCCAACTGCAAAAAATCTTGGATTTACTTTTGACTCCTCCCTAAATTTTGAAGCTCACATATCTCAACTATCAAAACCTGTTATGCTCACATTCGTGATCTACGTCGCCTTCGCCCCTACCTTGATATTAAAACTGCTTCCACTATTGCCACTTCAATAGTTCACTCTAAGTTAGACTACTGCAACTCACTGTTTCACAATCTTCCAAAGGCTTCCATATGTAAACTCCAATCGATTCAAAATGCCTTAGCTCGTGCAGTAACTAAATCGCCTAAATTTTGCCACATTACACCATTACTCAAATCTCTCCACTGGCTCAAGATAACAGAACGCATTGAATATAAAATAATATCGATGACTTATAACTCACTCCATACATCAAAACCAGTCTACCTAAGAAATCTGATAATTCCACAACAACCTGGATCTACTAGATCCTCTTCTCATGTAACTCTCCTTCGACCTCTGAATCAATCATCTCTCAAAATTTGCAATCGTGCTTTTTCATATGCGGCACCTGAGCTTTGGAACTCAATTCCAATATCCCTTCGTTGTCTACATCAAAGCCAAATAACAAACTCTGAGTCACAATTTTCTCCCCTTCTTGCAACATCTCCTCATGTTTTTCTTTCCAAACTAAAATCATTTCTCTTTATAAAATCATTTCCTCCATAGCTATAGCGTCCTGCCCACTCGCCCTTTTGATTAAATGACCCGGCATGAATGACCCACCTTTGGCTATAGCTACTTCATTTGAGATTGAGCGCATAGGAATAAGGAGCTACTTCGGTGCATCTTTTGGAAGCGCTTTAGAAATTAACGAGATTTTACTTACTTACTTACTTACTTACCGTCGAACGTCCGGGAGTGAAGCCTGATTGTTGAGGTCGCCGGGTTGTGAGGAGCAGAGGTTGGATGCGTGCTAGTAACATGTGCGAAAGCCTTGCCTGGCACTGATAGCAAGGTTATTGGCAGGTAATTGCCGCGTTCAGTTCTTGACCCTTGTACAGGGTTATGATTATTCCATCCTTCCAGTCTGCAGACCGGTCCCCCCATACTTTAATAATCATGGAGTGGATGGCAAAACTGACAGGTGCAATCGCAGATTTCACGAGTTCAGGAGGAATGCGATCGGGTCCTGCAGCACTTCAACTTTTTTAGTTTCATAATGGCGGAAAGCACTTCGTCCAGCGAGGGTTCGTCAACGTTGGTATCTTTATCAGGTTGAGCCGTAAGAGCATTGGAGAAGTGTTCCTTCCATCGTTCTAAAACCTCTTCAGTAGAATTGCATGAGGCATCATCTGATGTCTTGATTGTTGTAAATGGTGGTGATGTACGATGGCCTCCGGCGAGTGTATGGTCTTGAAAAGTGATCGTGTGCGATTATGAAGGAGGTCCTCCTCAACCTCATCTGCCATACGTGACAAGTACTGAGTCCGGTCTGCCTTAGCTTTAGCTTTGAATAATCCGTGCAACCTCTTTCTCTGTGTGATTCTTTCTGAGTCTGGCTTCTGATTTCTGTTTCAGGATTGGGAAGGTGTCTTCGGAGAGCCACGGTTGACGGATATGACTCCTGTATCCGACTGCTTCTTTTGCGGAGTCAGTTATAATAGAACAGAATGCAGACCACTGGGAGTTAACATCCACCTCAGGGAGGTCTGCAAGACAACTGAAGCGATTCGTCACAGCCAGATTGAACTGTGCTTGGACTTCAGCGTTGCCAGACAAGCGTTGAACGTTGAAGAGACGAGGAAGATGATTCTTCTTCCTCTTTGGCTTCTTGAGTTTTATTTCCAGCGATGCTATAACTGGCGCGTCATAAGTGATAGTAGGACACTCTGGGCTCCGGTCAATAGCGTATTTACCATTGGGCCATTTGGGCCATGCCCCCTTTGGTCTTGGCCTACCCTGTCCTGACCCATCCATTCTGGCCAATCAAGTGCTGTAGTTGCCCCCCACGTACGTACAGAAAGTTAATTCAAGTATATGCCTCTGGTCTTCTAATTAAACCATAATCTTAATTTTATAATCTTGTCACTCCAGCGCTGGGACTTATAAGAATTATTCAATGAGTTAAATTCAACGGGGAGTCAAGGGGTTAAATAACAGCTACAACACGTAGGAGTCAAGTCATGCATTACTGATAGAAAAACAGAACACTGTTAGATTTACTTATTTATTAAGCAGCGTGATGTCAGATCTATGATCTTGCGTAACTTACTAGCTTAGTGTTCATGATATTTTAAAAATGTCGTCTGGTCCTCCTTCAAAGCGATTTCGCCAGATAACATTAGATTTTGAGTCTAAAAAGCCAACATTTGGTCTACCAGGTTTGTTTCATTTATTTTGCCATTCATTGCCATTGCAAATTACACTTCCGTTTCATGATGTTATTAAGTAAGATACTGGCATGGTACGTGATGGTAGATTGATTCCTGGTCTTCAACTGTCTGTTAAACAGTAAGGAATAGGGATATTCAGTTTGGTGTAAGGTTTTATTGTAGGCCTAGTAAAGTAGAAATATAAAGTCGCTAGGTTTCAATACAATAGCTTTTTATGGCTTATTTAACTGTTATTTTGCAAAGAATGGAGGCAACTCAGTGCCTGGACTAACCCTGAACAGTAACAACTATGCAGATAGGCCTAAAGTGTATGTTCTAACCATGGAGTTATTATTAGAGGAGACGGAATTACGTCATTTGGCTGAAGCCAACTTTTTGGGAAATTCCCAAACGGCAGCCACATTGGTAGACCCAAAAAATCATCAGCTGAGCCATGGGGAATAGCTGCGGATATGTTTTATCAATGATCTAAGAACTTTTTATTAGTATGTATTGAAAATGGAGATTCAGATCAGTGGAGGTTCCAGAATTTGGCAAGTGGGGGCGTTGGGGTGGCAACTTCTAATCATAGGGACCTACCGCTTGTTGTTAGGTATGTAGTATTAAGTATAGGGTCCCAACAGGGAGGCCACTGGGGCCAGACACCCAATAGGGGGGCACTGACCCACCCTGGGCCCAGTGGCGGCTCCAGGGTTTGGCAAGTGGTGGGGGTGTTGGGGTGGCAACTTCTAATCAGGGGTCCTACCGCTTGTTGTTAGGTATGTAGTATTAAGTATAGGGTTCCAACCGGGTGGCCAATGGGGCCAGGCACTCAATAGGGGGCACGGACCCACCCTGGGCCCAGTGGCGGCTCCAGGATTTGGCAAGTGGGGGCAGTTGGGGTGGCAACTTCTAACCATGGGGGCCTACCGTTTGGTGTCAGGTATGTAGTATTAGGTATAGGGTCCCAACAGGGGGCCACTGGGAGGCCAGGCACTCAATAGGGGCACGCCCCCCGGGGCCCCCCTGTGGAGCCGCCACTGAGCCGCCACTGATTAAGATGCTATTGTTCGAAATTTGTGTTTGAAAAATAGCAAGTGGACAGCCTATTGGATGACATTAATCGTGTTTTCAATAAGGCATGGGGCTGTCCATTAATTATGTCAACAATTTTGGGCAATTTTCGACCCCCTCCCAGGGATATTTTTACACCCTCCTAACACCCCTCAACACCACCACCCTCCATTTGAGGTCGACACCCCCCAAAATTTGGTAATGTGATAATGCAAAATGGATACTAATTAGCTCTGAACACCCTCCTCCCCAATGAAGGACACCCCTTCCCCAAACTTTTATTGTCGGATGACCTTTTTGTCAGCCTTTTTCCGGGAAGAGACTTAAAAATTCCGACACTTCCTCCCCATTTTTCCGACACCCCCACCAAATTCAAAATCCTAGAAATAACACTGCCCCTCCCCTCCTTGTCATCAACTGTCAACTTTCAGTTCCCCCCCACGTCCGATTCAACCACAAGGGCCGCTAACAATGGAGGTGCTATTTTTAGCCTACGCGCTACTGGCTTCACGCAGCCTGGTTAGAAATGACGTAATGCCGTATCCTCTAATAATAAATCCATGGTTCTAACCAAAATTAGGATAAAAATAGAAAACTGAAAACTGCAGATTTTGAACTTAATTTGTGCTACGGCAGTACTAGTTGAGTATTATTTATAGGCCTCTAGAACAATATCTCACCTGATTTAGCTATAGACCCCTACATGTAATCTCAGCCAATTTCTTTTTCAATTGCTATTTTATGTCTGATGTCATCATGTCTGTGTTATATTTCAGATAAGTATACTCAGCAACTACTGTCTCTCTATCAGTTGTGTTGTGTATTTTATCAAAAAATTAGTTAACCCCCTACAACCGCTTACATTTTCAACCTAACATGAATACAGGGCTTAGTCGCAGCCCACAGAATTCAATTTTTCCAATAAAGATGGCTTGGACATGTTGCTGAAAAGAACATAATCATGCATATTTTCAGAAAAGTTAATCTATGGACAATCTCACTGAATTAACCTTTTTAACATGACGTATTCACTCTAATAACGCTCAAACAACATGAGTTCCAACAGACGATAGTCTTTAACAAAATGACTCTTAACTATATGTTCTCAGCTCCGTCGTGCATCGATACGAGCCTCACTCTATAATAACAGTCCACAATTAAGCACATGCAATAAATATCCGCAAATAATATCTGTGACAACTATCAGCGACGTCATTTCACTGTTTTTCAGGGGGGGCAAAACACTTTCACAGCCTGACAAGTTACAAGTTTGCGAAAAAGTTGACCTTTTTTTTGCTCGTCAGTCATTTTTTTACGATTAGTTCAGTGGCGTAACCAGAGTCAAAATGATGTAACCCGGGCAGCTGACCATGGGCTGTCCATAAATTACGTAAGCAATTTTTTGTCCGAATTTTAATCCACCCCCTTTTCGCCTTATCAACAGTTGTCACACTTTTCAAATCCTTGCCTCTTTTGTTTACGTAATTTATGGACAGGCACTCGATAAAATATTTCTTAAAATTAACACGAGGATTTTAAACTGATCCCATTTCACGAGGCAACGCAATTGCTCAGCAGATGACTTTTAAAGAGTGAATCCATAGGCCCCTACCTTTGATCCGTTGCATGCTGCCAATCAGGTTCACCAAAGGGTGAGCTTTCTTTGCTCTGGTAAAGACAATAGAAGCAATACGCAGCATCCTGCTGAACATAATTAGCCAACCATGGAAATTCTGCAATATAGTAACTTTGGAAACGACGTTTGGCTGATTTCTTGGTTCCAAAATATTTCTATGGGTATGTATGCAATTTAGGCTACACTGTTATCTATAGTTCTCAGGAACTGTCCTCAAAGCATGACGAGTTCCTGGTCCTTGGTGACATGAATGCCAACCCTGGACCGCGGATCCCTGGCTTTGAGGATGTCATTGGCCCATTTGGCACAGGAACCACAAACGACAACTCACATCGTCTGCTCTCACTATGCTCGTCTACGGGTCTGATGGCAACGGGGTCATGGTTTCAAAGGCGCGATATCCACCGATTCACCTGGATAAGCAATGATGGACATACAAGAAAGGAACTCGATCATATCCTGGCCTGTCCTCTCAGTATTGTCAGATCGTATCGAGTCTACCGAGGAGCCGAAGCACCCGCAAATACTGACCACCACCTACTTATCGCTGAAATCGCAATTGCATTTCGTCATGCGCACAAGCAAAAGCGCTGCCCACAGCTTAACGTTCAATGCCTTAGAGATGATCCTGACAGGGCACTTCAATACAATATCACCCTGAATAACAAATTCGAGGCCCTCGGAAACCTCCCAGATGGCGTGGAAGCTGCTTGGACGTCAATCAGTGACATCATTCGAAGCTCCGCAGAAGAAGTCGTTGGTTTTAGGAAAACCCGTAAGCAGCCATGGTTGTCTGATGATGCACTTGACACCCTCGAAGAAAAGGCCGTCGCCCGGCTCAAAGGAGATAAGGTAGAGCGAAAACGATTGAACGGCGTTTTCAAGGCCAAGTCGAAACGTGATAAGGAAGCGTTCTATCAGTCCTTGGCAACTGAGGCAGAGGAAGGACTTCAGCGGAACAACTTGAAGGCTGCCTATAGAGCTGTCAATAGAATACGAGGAGGTACACGCCAGTCCACGGGTGTTACAGCGACACTTAAGGCAGACGGATCTCCCTGCCTTAACCAGGTGGAAACATTGAGTCGTTGGCGTGAATACTTCTCTGATGCGCTCAATCACCCACCAGCAGAAGTAAGCACGGAACTAACGAACGAAGCGTCCACAGCTTCTGACAGTCCTGACGTATCAATCGACATGCCAACCCTCAGTGAAGTACGCACAGCCATTCAGAAACTACGTCACGGTCGCGCAGCTGGTCCAGATGGAATACCACCAGAGCTACTCAAGTGTGCAATTGACCCAGTTAGCATTGCTCTCCATGAACTCATCTCAAGGGTGTGGACGACTGGACATGTACCAGTTCAATGGAAGGAGGGAATTGTTCTAGCACTGTACAAAGGCCGAGGACCAAAAACCGAATGTTCGAGTCACAGGCCAATCACCCTCCTGTCCGTTCCTGGGAAGGTGTTTGCCCACGTGCTTCTTGCGAGACTCAATCCACTTCTGACAGCGAAACGTCGCCCACAGCAGTCCGGATTCATGGCGGGCCGATCCACGATGGATGCGATTCTCGCACTCAGACTCCTGTCCGAAATCCACCGGGAATTTAACAGACCGTTGCAGGTGGCTTACGTCGATCTGAAATCAGCCTTCGACTCTGTAGACCGTCAGGCACTTTGGATGGCACTCAGAGGTATTGGTGTTCCAACATTCTTATTGAACTTAATTAGAGACCTACACGAGGGCACGACTGCAAGAGTGCGCATCAATGGCATGCTATATGAGGCATTCTTCACTGCCTCAGGAGTCCGTCAGGGTTGTGTCCTGGCTCCAGCACTCTTTTGCAGGGCTATGGACTGGATCCTGGAGCATGCTATTGACCAGACCGGGATCACCCTACCGGAACATAGCTTCTCCGACCTAGACTACGCTGACGACGTTGCTCTTCTGGAAGCGTCCGTTAAGAACCTAGAAACATCACTCAATCAGATTGAGTCGACAGCCTCCAAACTAGGGCTACATGTGTCCTGGACAAAAACCAAGCTGCAGAATCTAGGTTCTGGAGGAGACGCAGGAGACATATACGTTAATGGACACCAGGTGGAAAATGTGTCAGAATTCACTTACCTGGGTAGTGTCCAGAGTTCTGATGGCAGGTGTCAGCGGGACATTAATCGCAGAATCGGCATAGCTGCATCTGCCATGAGATCTCTTCAAAATTTATGGCGCCAAAGACAGATACAGCTCGGTACTAAGATCCGAATTTATCAGTCCTGCGTCCTGCCAATTCTCCTATATGGTTCTGAGACTTGGACTCTGCTTACACGAGACTCTGAAAGACTACCGGCATTCCATATGCGCTGCCAGAGACAGATTCTCTGCATTCGCTGGTTCGACTTCGTGACCAACGAAGCAGTCTCCAAACAGACTGCCCTCCTGCCAGTGACAGAAATTATCACGCGACGCCGTCTGTCTCTCTTCGGTCACGTGGCTCGCCAGGACAAGAACATTCCAGCCCATCGCGCTCTTGTCTGCGCCATTGCTCGACGCACCGAGACGCGTCCTCCTCCGAGCTGGAGAAGACCTCCTGGCAGACCGCGCCGTACATGGCCCCAGCAGATCGGCGATGGTCTTCCTTCCACAATTTTTCATGAATGGCTCTCAGCCATCGGTCGCGGTCACAACTCGCGCAACACGAGATTGGCACAACGGACCTCTGTCGTCCATGTGAACAAATGAATGAATGAAATGAATGAACTGTCCTCTGGGCTCTTATTCAGAGGCTGAGACTGTTCATTCTGTTCATTTCTACAGTAGAGTTCGCAACGACGCCGATATTTTAACTGTCTGGCAAGCGTCTGGCAATGATGACTAGTTGCACTCGACGAATAGTTTGGCATACGTCATCTGATGTTTCTAAGCATAAGTCAGTTATGTTCAGCTCTTTATAATTCTTGAAAAATCCAAACGCAGGCAACGTTTACAATCCAGACGCTGTGTCCGTGAAACTATGCCTTTCAAAAATATGACTATACGCGAAATTGTGAGTAAAACAATAAATTTACTATTGGCGCGAACTGTAATAAGCGTCAACTCTTAAAGCACACCCACGGTGACCCACCTGCTCTGATATTATACAAAGGAAATTAGGAATTTTAGGAATGCTCTCTTAATGTCAATGTGCCTTGTTGCCCAGTGCTGACCTTCCCGTTTCAGACCAAATACACAGGGAAATCGGAGTACCTCTCGGGTCAAAAAGGTCAAATCTCAAAGCAGCTGCCATTTTTCTCCTATAAGGCGGGTCGACCCGACCCGAGCCGACGAGGGTCTTTCGAGCGCAAAGGCCAAAGCTACTTCAGCTATCCCTGGTATCAGTCGGCATTCATAAATCTTCAGCCATCGCCAGATCGCCAATTATCACATTACGCTGTAGATAGCGTTCACTTCGGTAGAGGAAGATGCATAGGAAATGAATGGTCCATAGGTACAGGCGATTACCGCCATAACTAAAATTCGATATATCACGCAGATACATACAGTATACTTGTCAAACAAAATGACTAGTAATTACTGCACTTCTAACTGATACCTGTAACCTGTGAGACACGTATTCCAGATACTTTAGTTTTAGACTATTAGAATAGTATTGCAATGACGTGCATGGCAGTGCAAAAGTAAGCAAATCCAAATAATAAAGACATGATTTTTATATTTTGTCAACCCGGGCACAAATTTTTCAACCCGGGCAGAAAGCAAAGTAACCCGGGCATTGCCCGGGCGTGGTTACGCCACTGGATTAGTTACTTCAGATTACTCGATATCAAGCACTCCTTTAGGGCATGTAACAACTAAATAACACAAACGCTGGCGAAAAAATTTTCCCCCTAAAAATCAGAGGGGCCAAATGCCCTCCCTGCCCCCCCCCCCAAATGATGTCCCTGACAACTATACGCAAATAAATTTACGGCCACTCATTCGTAACAGCCTTCAACTGGAACTGTGAACATAGTTGTAGCTATAGTTCAACTGCCGAGCTGAAAGTTGAAGCTTGTGGGCTTCGAAACAAAACCACCGCTCTAGTTTATAGTGCTTGTAGGCTGCTATTCTAGAGGGTTTGAAGCTTGTAGGCTTCCAACACAAACCACCACTCTAGTTTCTCTAGTTTATAGCGGCTTGTAGGCTTCTATTCTAGAGGGTTTGAAGCTTGTAGGCTTCCTCAACAATCCACCACTCTAGTTTATAGCGGCTTATAGGCCTCTATTCTAGAGGGTTTGAAGCTTGTAGGCTTCCTCAACAATCAGTGTACGAAGCTTGTGGGCTTCCATTCTCGAAGTTTGTAGGCTTCCCAAACACAACACCAACCGTCCTTTTACAGACGGGAGTTCGGTCAGAACTGATTTACAAGCCGCGCATCTTTCTAGTACTAACTTACAACAGTTTCTAACAATTAAATTAAATGTCAACAGCTTACAAAATTTATATCTTCCTACGGACGAGAAAATTACCGTTAATCGATGCTGAACATGACTTCTGTAGCGCTTATAATCATTAAGTTACGCGCGAACAAAGATTCTCGTATCTCGCAATGTTAAGCGGGCAGACGGAGACTTCCTACAAAACGCTCTCAAACTCCTTAAATAATCGACGCAAAATTCTAGTTTTACGACACAAATGCAATAAAAATTATCAGGAATCCGTGTATACGCCTGAAATTCACTAAAAAGGAACTTAAATACCAAAACGGAGAAGTTTGAATCGGCTATAGTGAGCTTATATATCTATGTATTTATATAGCGTATATTCTAGTAGCTACGGCTCGCTGAAAGCGGTAGATTCCAGTAACCAATAATAATAACGACAAATGCAAAATCACAAATTCTCCACAATGCCCCCGACTTAGTACTTTGAATGCCCTCATTCGAAACTATACAGTAAAATCGAAGAAACTGTTAAAACAACTTAGTTCTGAAAACTCTTCACGGCCTAAACTTCTGAAGATCTTTGCGTAGGCAGCTACGAACGAACGCTTCTCTTTTTTCTTTCTATGAGGCTTTTGACGACAGGAACGGACTGGACGTTAGCCTCAGTCGTAGGTTCGGGTTTTCGATCGTCAGAATTGGTTTCGGTCAATTCAAGTTCTACGAATGCAATGCTTCGCTGGCGATGGCGCTCCCTTTGACGGTCATCTTTTGTTCCATGGATTTCATCCGTTGATCCATACTTCTTTTCTGTATCTCCATAAAATCTGATACAACTGCTGACAATTTAACTATCGCGTCGTCTTGTGTGTCTTCCAGTGATTTCTGTTGTGTAATTTGAGGTACCTCTGGCGAAATAAACTGTGCTTCTTCTGACTGTTCCGACTGATTTACTTCAACTGTTACTAAATTTCCCTGAGCAGCATCTTCAATTTGAAAGCCTAGAACTCTCACTGTGTCTTCGTCTTCTGGAGTGTCGAGTACCTTTGATTGCTCTACTTGGCAACCAACGCGAGAACTGACTTGCTCAGATTCTCCGTTAACAACTGTCGATGCAACAACCTCCGACGAATGAAGAAACACCTCCATACGATTTACTGCGACCACTCTGTTACTCCATTCTGCTCCATTTCGTTGCACTAACGGCAGTTGACTACGTCCCACGAACAGTTTACCTTGTTCTAACCTTAATCGGCAACTTGACAATAATTTCATGCCAAACATCACTTCTTGAACTTGATCTGACACGGCGAATGTAATGAGCTTCTTACATGTACAGTTGAATTTCACCCTCGTTGTGACTTCCTGTTTTACGAGAATTTCTTGACCGTTAGCTACATATAACTTCTGCGAACAATTGGCTAGTTGCAACCCTGAAGCTATAGATGCAGGCAATAAATTAACCTCTGATTCTGTATCAATCAAACCCCAACATTTGATACCGTTAATCACACAACGTACATACACTGAATGCGGATTTCTGGATCTCTTAGTAGGCGAAAACGCGACGGAATTTAGAGACGTCGATCCACGATCTCCAAACTCGCGGCTGTCTGCAGTTCCGGCTTATGTGCCCTAAACATTGACAATTGTAACAACGAATTGTTCGGTGACTACTACCAGATAAACCTCTTGTGGCGGGGCCCCCGACTTGCTCGTTTGCTACGGAGGTGATAAGTTCGGCACCTGATCCGCTGTTACTTCTTATCGAATGTGTATTCATTCCGCGAAATGTTTTCCTTAGGAGCAATCTATCTTCTACCGACTTTCTCCACCTATCTTGCTCTTCCCGATGAGTTCGGATAAAATCATCCAACTTTGCGTCCAATTGAGTCAACGGATCTTCTTGTCTCGTTGCTGGAACTTGTCGACGAGAGTCGTGTCGGGGCTTGTCGTATGCAATGTCATAACACCACGACTTCTTATAAGCTTCTAGACGAACAGCCGTCCTATAAGTTTCATCTAGAGTTCTAGGTTCTCTCTCGCGGACTTTTAAAGAAAGTTCACCGTCTATCATGGCATCCAAGAAAGCGTCCATGGCGATCGCTTCAGTAATCTCGCTCGCGGGAGCTGGATATGCCTGAGTCACCAACTTCCTGACATCTTGTAGTAGTTCAGCAAGACTTTATCGTTCTCGCTGTCGACGACATCTTAGCTAAGTACGGAACGTTTCTGCTTGGGATTCGAGTCCGTATCTCTGACGCAGGCGTTCGATTAAATTTTCATAGGAAATGTCATCGTGTGCCCCAAAATCCCACAACAATTGAGCTGACGATTTCTTAAGCGAACACTGGAGGAAATCTGCCTTCTCATTCTTCGCTGACCAATCGTTGTGTCTCGCACATACTTCGAACTGCTTTACGAACGATTCCAAAGACCCGTTCGTTACCATCAAATCTGCCTGGCTTCATAAATTGCTTCTTGACTCTTGTTGAGAATGGCGTCTGCTGCTGCTTCGGGGCATACACCTCGGTTGCAACAGTTCTTGGCGCGTTCAATAACGGCACCTCCTCGCAGCAACGACTGCGAGCGAATTCATCTGGCATCGACCTTCTCTCGAGTGGAGGCAGCTCTAACACGGAAGAAGAACTCGCAGGTCCTCTCGAAAGTTGTTCCTCCACCCATTCGTCATTAATCACGTGGAGCAGATTGTATCTTGTGGCCGGTCGTTCGTCTCCAGTATTTCTTCGGACAAAGTTTGCAGTCACAAAGCACAACGTTATATCAAGTCGTAATTAAACACTCCGACAATATACTCGATGCGAACATATACACATCATATCTACACTAAACTTTAACGAACTACATGCAATGAACTCGTAATCAACGTCTATCAAGGTACATCCGACGAACATTCACTCGGATAACTTCATAATGATCAACATAGCAAAGAACACTGAACGAACTTCATTAGTAATGTTCCTTCAAAACTTCACAACTACATGACTGTCCGACATTAACGCTATTCAATAATTTTTTATCACAAAGAATTAGTAAAGCCTGAACTTCTACACATATCCAAGTGAAATCTAAAAAATATTGGGTTATCTCCTCGACAAATAACATCTGACAATGAGTCACTCGAATAAATCCGCAACCATAGAGTGCTTGTAAAAAGCCTTAACTTTTACTCTCATTAACGAAATCTAACAAGCATGAGAATATCCGTCATCAATGTTTGCATCGAGTATATTGTCGACAATCTTCACTGGCTCCGGATTCTGGAGCGTATAGCCTTTAAACGTTGCTGGTTTACATTTAGGACGTTAAATGACCCTTCTGCCCTGAGTACTTAACGTCTCTTGTCTGTAAGCCCAAGTCGTCTGATCGGCGCTCGCAGCTTCGATCAAGCAGCCGTTCTCAATTGGCGGTTCCACCCCCGTCTACGACAGCAAAATTTGGGGATCGGTCTGTTTCGAGGGGCAACCCTTTGCTTTGGAACTCACTGCCGGCGGACGTGACTAGGGCGACATCTCCTGAACTGTTCACTAGGGATCTTAAAACATATTTATTTAACATCTCCTATTAGGGGCACTTGTAAAGCGCTTTTGACTTTAGCCTTCGCTATGCGTATTGCGCTATATGAAATTGTCAGAATTAATTAATTAATTAATGCTCACAAATAACATTCTACAACATGTTACTCCGATAAATCGCGCACGTAAAAGCCTTAACTTCTATTAACAAATCACCCAGATACCTCTGCAACGTGAAAATGCCTGCCAAGGCCTTAACTCCAACCGACAAATTTCTAGACATCTATGTTAGCATGAAAATGACTGCAAGGGCCTAAACTCTTATCGACATGACCTGTTTGTGAAGGTTCCCGGAACATTCGGTACCGGAACATTTGGTACCGGAGAATTCGGCACCAAAATTTTACTTGTGGAAGATTCGGTACTGGATAATTCCGTACCGGATGATTCGGTACCGGATAAATCGGTACATGTTCGGCATACAAATCAATAGCCATAACCCTAATTCTAACCCTAACCCTAAAACTGTATAAATCAGTAAAATGAATATAATTATCAATAGTATACCTACCCAAATTCTACATTCTACCTAAATATATGTGGGCACATACATAAGCATAGACACCACCCAAAGCCAGAGGGACCCTGGGATTGGGGAGAGGAGGAGGGGTGGGAAAGGTAGACAGTGGCGTCGCTAGGATTGGTGTCACCCAGTGCGGTAAAATCGTGGTGTCACCCATTTAGACTTGGGACCTCTTCTAAATCTATCTTATTTTTCCTTCTCAAATACCGTGACAAGCAAAAAAAGGTAATCCCCCCGCACCCCCTCTCGACGCCACTGGAGGTAGAGGCAGTGTCTAACTCATTTAACCGAATTTGTCATCCTGAAGATACCGTTCCCAATGTTCCGGTACCGAATCTTCCATGACCGGTACCGAAATTTCCGGTACCGAATTTTCCGTCCCGAATCTTCCGCCCCGAATCTTCCGGTACCGAATCTTCCGGTCACCGTTTGTGAAAGCCTTAACTCTTACTAACAGATCGTACAGATATCTCTGCAGATATAACAATACCTGTAAGGGCCTAAACTCCTACGGACAAATCACACAAAAACTGACCACTCTGAAAACTCCGCATACATGAACACTTGTAAAAGCCTTAACTTCTACAGTTCAAAAATCGCAAGCAATTGACTCTTCGTCATCAACATTCAGCAACAGGTTTCCGGACAATTCACGAAACTTATTAATACACAATCTCACAAGCATTGCATTTTTAACCTCAAATAACTTCTGTCAGCATGACTTCTCACAAGCATCGGACCCCACTAGTGCTGGTACCAATTTGTAGCGAATTTACAAATAGCCGAGGGGGATAATTCGAAAGAGTGACTTCGCCTAAAAAATCCGGGTACCTATCTTGTGCAGGAGTAGCCTGTTTATGAGAAATCATGCATATCGAATACTTTTTCTTATCCTTTAATAACTGAAGAGGTTCTCTTAATAACTGAACAATATCATTCGCATCAATATCTTTACAACAGTTAATCTATGGAACATCTCACTGAATTAACCTTTTTAACATGACGTATTCACTCTAGTAACGCTCAAACAACATGAGTTCCAACAGACGATAGCCTCACTCTATAATAACAGACCACAATTAAACAAGCACATGCAATAAATATCCGCAAATAATATCTGTGACAACTATACGCAAATATATTTACGGCCACTCATTCGTGACAGCCTTCAACTGGAACTGTGAACACAGTTGTAACTATTGTTCAACTGCCGAGCTGAAAGGTGAAGCTTGTGGGCTCCCAAACAAAACCACCGCTCTAGTTTATAGTGCTTGTAGGCTTCTATTTTAGAGGGTTTGAAGCTTGTAGGCTTCCTCAACAATCAGTGTACGAAGCTTGCGGGCTTCCACTATCGAAGTAAAGTAAAGTAAAGCAAAATCTCGTGGATTTCTATAGCGCCTTGGAAAGCAGCACAACAGTAGCTGCTTATTCTTAGGCGCTCAGCCTCTCTTAAAATAGCTATGGGAAAGGTATGGGATCAGCCAGGCAATAGTCAATGTCCGAAAGGCAGTGAGGCTAGGTTGTTACAGCTATGGAGTGTATGATTTAAGAAACAGGAAGGATTTAAGCTTAGACCTGAAGACTTGAGGAGATAGTGCAGGAATTATAGGAAACGGGGATTCAGATTTTATTGTTTGAAAGTGTCCAAGTGTGCGAAGGGAAGCTGGGATCGAGTTCCAAAGTTCAGGTGAGGCGTATGAGAAAGCACGGTTGCAAATTTTCAGGGATGACTGATTTAGCGGGTGTGACAGAGTGCGATGAGATGACGAACGTGTGGGTCGAGGAGGCTGAGGGGTTAATAGTGACCTAAGGTAGACAGGTTTTGATGACTGAAGTGAGCTATGTGTAAGTGTTATTATCTTATATTGGATACGTTCTGTTATTTTAAGCCAATGTAATGATTTTAGTATGGGTGAGATATGGGAGAATTTAGGTGAAATAGCAGCATCACGAGCCAAAGCATTTTGTATTGATTGCAATTTGTTGATGGAGGCTTTGGGAAGGTTATAGTGGAGGGAGTTACAGTAATCTAATTTGGAGTGGACTATAGAGGTGGCGATTGTGGACGCAGTCTTAATATCGAGACAAGGACGTAGGCGACGAAGGTTACGAATATGAACAAAGCAAGTTTGTAGGCTTCCCAAGCACAACACCAACCATCCTTTTACAGACGGGAGTTCGGTCAGAACTGATTTACAAGCCGCGCTGTCGGCCTTTTATAAAAATATAAAGGAGAGCCTGAAGACGGGGAAGCTTCAACCAATCATATCCGCTGTAGGGAATGGATGCGGTTCTATGACCAATCACGACGCAGCTTTCTATCTCTTATTCTTACAATACTAACATACAACAGTTTCTAACAATTAAATTAAATGTCAACTGCTTACAAAATTTATATCTTCCTAGGCACGAGAAAATTACCTTTAATCTAAGCTAAGCATGACCTCTGTAGCGCTTATAATCATTAAGTTATGCGCGAACAAAGATTCTCGTATCTCGCAATGTTAAGCGGGCAGAT
Source organism: Metaphire vulgaris (assembly GCA_018105865.1). Taxonomy (NCBI): domain Eukaryota; kingdom Metazoa; phylum Annelida; class Clitellata; order Crassiclitellata; family Megascolecidae; genus Metaphire; species Metaphire vulgaris. Next base: position 8,056,093 of record CM030833.1, on the reverse strand, counting down.
GGAGACTTCCGACAACACGCTCTCAAATAAAAATTATCAGGGATCCGTGTATACGCCTGAAATTCACTAGAAAGGAACTGAAATACCAAAACGGGGAAGTTTGAATCGGCTATAGTGAGCTTATATATCTATGTATTTATATAGCGTATATTCTAGTAGCTACGGCTCGCTGAAAGCGGTAGATTCCAGTAACCAATAATAATAACGACGAATGTAAAATCACAAATTATCCACACAATGAGACGTTGAATATATGGTGTTACATTACTGATAGATTGGACACTTCTTTCCAGAATCAGCTACTTCGTCAAATTATCACAACTAGAATTGCTGTTAATAAGATGGACGTGCTTACTTTGTTTTGCACAAACTGTCAATAATTCGTGAAAGGCAACAAAATCGTGACTGCTTTGTAAGACAATAACGGAAACTCAGACGCTACACTCAGCCAAAAAGATGAATGTGATTTTTGTTTTAACCGATTTTTAAGACGGGATCACATATTGTCCAGCAAGACCAGCCATTAAAATTCAAACGGATTGCGGATCCAATCAAAACTATCTACATTATAATTCAAAAGATACTGATCAAAATGTTCAGCCAACGATTCTAAATGTGACTGACGTCGCGTATTAGGCCTATAACATAAACATTGTTTAACGAATTGTTACTGATGTATTCATTCAAGGACTACCGGACTATGTAACAAACTCTGACTCTCTATGACTTTTCCTAAGTAATCTTAAGACTTACCTATTCACCATCGATTACACGTAGTATTGTAAAGCGCTCTTGTCTTTGGCCATTTTTGCCATGCTTATTGTGCTATATAAATTGTCTAGTTAATAATAATAATAATAATAATAATAAAAAGGTTGGAAGCATGCCTAGAAATCTGCTATTTATTCTAGCTTTCTGTGCGAAATTCCTGGTTGACCACTTTTTGAAGGTGAAGGGCAAAGACGGAAATCGTTAATAAACTTGGGTCCCCGTCCCGGTCTGAGACAGCCCGTGCTTGTGAATGAAAGAACGACCTTTTAAATGTAAGAACTTAACTTTATTATAAGGCAGAACAATAAGAAGATCATTCACTAAACGAACTTAATCAAGAACATGACCTTTCAACAATTAATTATGCAAGTAGCCTCGGCGAAGGACAAATACCAAATAACCATGAGTGATCACAGAGGCCACGAAGGCAATGTAAGACAAGGTAATCGGCAAAACCAAGAACGACTTAACTCTATAGCAGTCAACATTCGAATAACAAAGCATTAGAGCGCTCGATATTTGAGGAGGGTATTTGAAGGTCAAAATGACTAACACTAGAATAGATTCTCGGGAGAAACTTCGAGGTCGTTGGGCCAGGCGAGGAAGGCCAAAATAGTGGTGTACGGTGACCGTATTGTCACGAAGCCCGTTGTGAATGACTAGGCCAATGGGGGTCAGGAATCTGCCCTTGACCTTGAAGCATTCTATTTCTATAATGACACCAACATCGAATGACGACGAAGAACTTTAACTACGAGTGGTAAGTAATCTAGGCATGAATAATGTATCGCAAATCGCTAATCCACTGCGAAACGATTAAGCAGAGGTCAAGATTACGAGCGTGACCTTCAAGTAGTTAACTCCAAAGGCGAAATTAACATCGAATGACGAAGAACGATAACCAGGGTCCGGTGTAGCATATTATAATGACTCCCATATAATAATAACTCCCCCATCATTATTATATATATAATAAAGACTCCCCCTCATTATTATATATATAATAATAACTCTCTCTATATTATAATAACTCCCCAGAAGAAGTAGGCCTAAAAATTGAACAAAATAACCCCAATTTATACAAATGTCTCCAAAATGGTTATATAAAATTATAGACCCATTTCCAATCTCCCAGTTTTCCTAAAATTCCTGAAGGGGCAATGCTTACCAGAATGTTAAACTACTTAGATGCATTTAATATGCTATCCACTGATCAATATGGTTTCAGCCCTATTTCTCCACTTAAATGCCAATAATGAATTTAACTGATACCAAAACAACAAATTTTTAATCCCACAAGCACTCTATTGGAACAATTCTCGATATAAAAAAAGCTTTTGGTGCTCTAGGCCATGGTATCTCAGCTGGCTTCTGAAAAACTAAGGGAGTTATTATAATATAAAGAGAGTTATTATTATATATATAATAATGATGGGGGGAGTCATTATTATATATATAATAATGAGGGGGGAGTTATTATTATATGGGAGTCATTATAATATACTATACCGGGTCTATCCGATGACCTTCAAATGACTTATCTTAATTGAACTTACGCTAGAGGTCCTGAATGAGAGGACAGACACTAACTAGAAACGAACGTCCAGAGGCCGCAACACGCAACAGCTTAAAGAAGGTTCTGAACCAAGGTCGAGAGCGTCCTTGACCTACAACAGATATGCAATGACCTCTGACATAACGATTATGCATTCAACGAGCAATTGATTAAACAATAAACCATGTGAAAGTCATCAGAATCGTTAGTCACAATGCGCGAAAGTTATAAGAACAATACGATATAACAGTTACTGTAAGAAGATCGCGGAAGGCTTCTTGATCTTCAACAAGGTGACCTAACGCAAAACAAAAGTTTTACGGCGACTGCCTGTCGCTAAGATTGACCGAAGTCAGTGGTGACCCTCAAGGGAGCCACAAGAGTCGTAGCTGTGTATTGTATGCCTCAGGCTTTGACCTGGGATGCTGAATAGTGACCTCTACAGGGCCACGAGAGCCGTAGCTGTGTATTGACCGAAGTCAGTAGTGACCCTCAAGGGAGCCACAAGAGCCGTAGCTGTGTATTGTATGCCTCAAGCCTTAGCCTGGGACTGGAGAGTTTGCAAGCCTCACCAGAGAACGATCGCTCCGTACGTTGGGCGAAAGCCTAGCACGATCGGATCTTTAACATTGGAAGAGGCCTGTTATAAGAACTTCGGAACTTGCTAAGAAAAGGAGTGTAATTTGCGAACCTCCAATTCGTTGCTGTTTCGTAACGCGTAGTGCGACCTGGTGAGCATACATACATAGATAGATACATACATACATAGATCGTCTATGACTTTAGTCTTCACTATGCTTACTGCGATCTATAAATTGTCTTAATAATAATAATAATAATAGATGCTGGTGACCTTCTATCACATTATAGTAGTCAAATAGTCCTCCGTAGGGTGAGGGTTCGAATCCAGAAGAACGATAATAATCTTTAGGATCGTTCATTCTATGTAAACCAGTCAAAGGCGACGCCTACCGAACGAAACCTGTCAATGCAAGGGAACGGCCATAGTGTGAGTAGGTTAACGCGAGGTGTGCCTACGACATGTTCTGACCCTTGGCGATTCGGCAATGTTAGTGTTGCTCAGAGGATAGAAGGATTTTCCGTTTCGTTTCCATGCAGAGTAAACACTGGTAGCCTGCTAAAGTTCAGTCTTTCCAAAAGGCAAAGGTATAATGAATAAAAACGAAATGGCAAGCGAAGATTACACGTGGCGCCTCCTGGCGACTGATTCTGCTACCCCGCGAAGATATACAGTTTTAAAAACAAAAAATCGCTACATTCCCATAAACGGAACTTCTTTTAATGCTAATTTGTCATGACTCCTCAGGATGTTTTATTCTCTTTCCTTGCAGTGACAAGTTCAGTTCATTCATTAAGATTACCGGTTTCTTGTTTCTCCGGTTTAAGATTACCGGTTTCTGGGCAGATAGGCTACTAGGCGAGTTTGCCCAGCCAAATCTTATCAATCACGAATGAAGCAAGGTCATCATTATATTCAGAAATAGGGGCCTACTAATAATTCTTCTCGAATTTCATATAAACGTTTTAGTATTCTGCCACGTGAAAAACTCTGGTTGACGGTGTTAGTATATATATAGATTATAGATATTATTATGTAGCTCTAGTGTATTTATCTTATGATTCATATTAATTATTGTTATAATATTGGTGGCTTGGTCGCCATACATAAATTTGAGTAGGCCCTACACAGACTGTTAATGTTAAAACTATGATGTGTTGCTGAATATTTAGGGAAGCTCTCGCGGACCCCCGCCATATCCTCCGTGGACCCCCTTCGGTCCGCGGACCACAGTTTGGGAACCGCTGTTATATGTAACTACTCTTGAGTTCAAATACATGAAATCAATCAATCTAAACATTTTAGAAATAATTGTTCTAGTTGATATAGCTCCTGTATATAACTATAAAATAACTGACTATTAATGAATGCAAATAAAATTTATCTACAATATGTAATAAATCTAATATTAAACCAGGAAGTTTAATTTAAATAGGCGCCATATGATAAATTTAGACAGGACATTACTTTGCTCACTTTGCTGTTATACGGTAGGATAAGACGGATAACATAAATATTTGTCGCAGAATAATAAGTATATTAAAATAATATCGCATTTTAAAAAGATACATTAAAACGTCACTTAATTAATGTTTTTGCATTGCAAGTTATTGCGGACAATGTCTTATTGCCTAAATTAAATTAGTGTGTATATAAATTTACCCTACCCTAACTCGTTTAGACTGCCATTCGTTTCCGTCGTCATTGCTTTGAATTTGGAAGAGAACGAAGACTAGTTTTTTAAAATTTTGGCTGCAACAGAACGCGATCACATGGCGGACACTGAAGACGACGTGATTTTCGAGAGATGTGAAATATCGCGACCAAAGGACTCTCAAATGACTTGTGGGAAATTAGTTGTCTCTGTCGTGCTGGCTGCTTCATTTTTCGGATTGGTATGTAGGCCTATATTAGTGTAATTAATTTCATTATATTTATAATTATTTCGCATTTTGCAAACCTCCAAATGGCGTTCGTTAATTGCACCAATAGTAAAAACCAGTTATGTGATGCGCCGACGTCTTATCAGACTACTGAGTGGCGTAACCAGAGTCAAAATGTAACTCTGACAGCTGACCGACTTAATAATCATTAGTTAAAGGGAAACTGTAAATGTCAATGTTTACCTCATGTTTATTAATTCAAACTTCACAAACAAAATAGACGAATGATTGAATGTGATGCGGGATTTGTTGCATGAACAATTGGATATAATGCTATAAAATTAAAAAAATTGACATCCAGTATCCAATCCAATCCAATATAGTTTCCAATCTAATGTAGTTTATTATTTCCAAATCATTCATCAAATCAAATAATTAATGATGCAGGGAAAATATAATTTGAGCATAATAATTAACACATTTCAGTATAAATGAAATTCAAATAAATGACTTAATTAAAAGTAAGCAATCAGACAGATAATAACATAATTACTCGTATTAGGTCAAAAGCGGGAAACAAAAAGATACCATAACGAAATTAATTTCCGCAAGTAGGTATCTTGGATAAAGTATAGTAAATAAAGTAATTTAAACGACTTCATGACATCTAATTAAGTAAGTTTTAAAGAATAAGGACTAAATGGCATGTAAGTAATTGCAAGGAATAAAGACTATACAATGAATAATGACTATATGACATGTGATAATACAGTATACATGACATAAAGATAAGAAATATTAATTAAGATTGACATTGTTCTAACATTATAAATTTTTAAAATTTTATTTTTAAAATCATTAAGATTAGGTATTATTTTAAGAGAAGTAGGAGTCTGTTCCAAGTGCAAGGTCCTGAAAATTTAATAGTAAATAATCTGGCTTTAGTGTAAGCAAAAGGAATTTATTATAATTTCTTCTATTATTTCCCGTTTAGTGCTTGAATCCTCTGTTTCATCTATTTAATTAATTTCTTTTTTCAGGGTTTCCTTGTATTATTCTTTTAACTCCTCATTAGAGTCAAATGCTTTCCAGTCATACTCAATGAGATGAGTTTTGTTCTTTATTTTTTTAAGTTTGAGTTGTAAATGTGCGATAAATGGAACAGAAAGTATTGATTTATACACTCTAGCATAGTAAATATTCGAAAAATAAGCACCTTCTGGTGAAGAAACGGATACTAAACCCATATATATATATATATATATATATATATATATAATATATATATATATATATATATATATATATATATATATATTATAACGAGCCAGATTAGGTTGAAACGGTTAGCTGTGAACATGCAAAGTACTACACGAGTGGGACTCGGGATAAACGGTTAAGTGTCAATAAGTCTGGCTCTAGTTAAACAGTAAAGGGGTTAAAATCAATTTGTTCTTCAGATGCCTTGTGTCTAATTTTATTCTTTATTCTCCACTTCCACAGTCTGCTCCATGGTATGTGTTTGCTTGTTTGACAGTGTTTCGAAATCTTTGTTTGATGGCAATATAATCAATCTGATTTCTTATTTTGTCTCTAGGACTCTTCCATGTCCATAGTCTTCTGGGATGATTTATGAACCATGTAATGGAAAGGCCCATTTCGTTTTCATCACACCATTCCACCCATTTATCTCCTTGATCATTTCTATTTTCTTCGTACATCTAGACCTTGTGGACCTTCAGGTTTTTTTATAATCCCTTCCCCACTTTGGCATTTAAATCACCCATCACCAGGTCTATTGCTTGTGATTTCCAACTTTTTATAGTCTTATAGGTCCTATTTCTTCTTCAGTGTTATGCTTGAGTTGGTGCATAAACTTGTATGCTCCTGAGATCAAATGGACGTGCTTGCATCTTCACCGGTAGTACTTTAGGAGACACAGCACAGAGTTCCTTGTAAGCTTTTGCTGACTCTTATCAGTACCTATTAATTATTTGACATTTTTGTTTCTTGTTTCAGGGTCTCTGTCTAGCTATTCCTGGTCCAACTCTTGTGGATCTGGAGGAAAATACAAACTCTGATAGTGGTTATATATCTCTTATTTTTACAAGTCGTTCTGTTGGATACCTATTGGGCTCAATAATTGGTGGTGTGCTTTTTACCTATATGAATCAAACTTGTCTTCTCAGTATCTCAATGTTGGTAACAGCAGTTGCAACAGCAATTGCCCCTTGGTGTAGGAGACTCGTTCTGCTTGCAATAATGATTATGATGCAAGGAATTTCTATGGGATTTCTTGATACAGGTTTGAATAAATAGAATAATTGTTGAATATTTATATCTGACATTGGAAATGTAAGTGTTATCTCTTTCCATTTGTATTTGTAATGAGCTGAATGAGTATTTTCTTGCAGATTTCCTTAAATTTGCTTGACTTTTGAACTAAACCCCAAACCGATCCACCAAGCTGAAAATATTTAGTCATCACCGTAAAAACTGCCAAAAATACTGTGGTGAGCCAAAACCTTTGCCATTGATCATGGTTAAAAGTGCAGGTACCCAACAACACTGGCATAGGGCGATAGTATAGACAGATTTCCTCCATTTATTTGTTTGTTCCCATTGGCGAGCGAGCGGGATAGATTACATGGGTGGAAACACATTTGTCTCATTTCAGGCTTGATGAAGGTGACAAATGGGGGGAGATATAAAGAGGGAAATTACATGTGAGGAAATCTGTTCTGGGCCTTTCATTGGCAAGAGATGAGATTGGCGAGAAAATGAAGGGTGAGATAACGGGGCTTGTCTGTACTTGTGTGAATCAGTTTTTTTCTACAGTCATTGCCATGAAAGCAAAATAAAGATCAGATGCGAGACTGAACATGGAGGCCGATATTCGCGTATGTTGTCAAACATATCACCATGTTTGGAGAAACTCTGCAGCATAAAGCAGACACATCCTTCACACAGACCAATGATTGATCTCAGTTTTAATAAACTTGATGCTAATATTTTGAATTTTTTACATTATCTAATGATTTTGTTATCAATGTATGCAGCAGTACACTTGACTAGAATCTAGTCAATCTAGTAGGTCTACACATGTTCTAATTCCATACATGAAACTGTCAGTTGGCTTTGTTTCTGGGGTTGGGAGTCCACCATCTAATACCAACATGCCATGGGGTCCACTGCTTGTAAAAGTTTGAAAACCGCTGGTATGCACTATTCATATTTGGTATTCATCGAATAGTGAACCTGACTATTCGCTTTCATCTGAATAGTTCAAAACCCCATTCAGCCTATCCTACACAAAAAATGTTATTCTTCAATTCTTACCTACATTGGAGATGACCTGCCTGAGAAGAATACTTGAGGGTGTCTAGAAGAGACTAAATGCAAAGCAATGACGTCAAAGAGTACAGGCGTTGGAACCAGAAACCAAGGTCATTTGAAAATGAAGGCTTACCTGCATTGGCAATGTTAGTGAATGGATGCCAACAGACCAGCCTGAGCTAAGCATTGCTATGTGCCCAGTCATAGAGCTGAGGACGACAATGCAAGCGGTGAATAGGCAATGTACAGCAAGACTTGTCACAACTTGCCATCGTGTCCTACTGCTCGTCCCGCCTCCGTCGCAGACCCCGAAGTTCGGGGACAGGTCCTTCACACGCAGGAACCCGTTGTTCTGGAATGCTTTACCGCCCGCGGTGACTGAAGCTGGCTCAGCTGTTCCTGTGAGAACTAAAGACACACCTTTTTAGTCTAGGTTTTTTAATTTAATTAAATTTAATTAGCTATTTATATTGCACCTAATCAATTAATGTTAGCAAGTGCATTACAATTAATGTCAATTATTATAAGCACAATTAAACAGATGTGTCTTCAACTGTTTACGAAAAGCGACGGGCGACTTTATGTTCCGTAGCGCTGGTGGAAGGGTGTTCCAGACATGGGGTCCAGCGTATGAGAAGGCTCTTTGCCCCATGACTGTCCGAAGACGAGGTTTCTGATATTGGCTGGTAGAGGCTGATCGTAAGCCTGGTCTACCAATGGCGGTTGGTGTTGGCTGGAGCAAATCGGCCAGATAGGTCGGACAAAGACAATTCCATGCAGAACATCAGCGTGCATAGTTTGTGTTGTATCCGTGACTGGACTGGAAGCCAATGAAGTTCACGAAGCATTTTGTACGCGCTGCAGGTCGGCCAGTGTAGACTTTGGAAAGCCAGCAAGAACGGAATTGCAATAGTCTAGTCTGAACAGAACAAACGTGGAAACCAGTTGCGAGGCAACTTCTTTGTCAGCAAGGTTATGGTTTGACTGCGTGTGCAACACCCTTGTCGTAGGCGCTATAGAAGTTGTCTCGAAATAAATAAGCTAAACATCAATATATTAATTAAATAAATCACATCATCTTAGAGAGATATTTGTAGAGCCATCGCATTCCAACCCAAAACAACAACAGTAATAGCAACAAGACAACAACAATGTGTTATATATTTATTTATTTAATTAAAGCATATATTTATAATTAATTTCATGCATATTTTTGCTTTTTTATAGAACATCAGAAACAAAAAAATACCAAAAAAGTACATTCTCAGTTTTCTTGTATATTTTCCTTTGGCGTCAAGGCTATTTTTGGCTTTGCAGTCAATGTGTTAAATAGGAAATTTTAAAAATGGTAGAAATAGGCCATCGTTCCTAAAGTTATTTGATTGCTTTTAATTTAATTTCTTTTTGGAAATATTTTCAAATGTTTTTGTGTTTTCTCATTCTTTCAATGTTGATCTTAATTCTGTTCTGTTCTTTCTAGTTTGTGATGTGCAGTTTATGCACTTTTTTCATTTTTAAGGAGATTACTTATACCTTAAAATCTCGAGTATAATGCACACTTTTTTACTCAGAATTTTTCAAAAAGTTCTTAGTGTGTATATATATATATATATATATATATATATATATATATATATATATATATATATAGATATAATACTGAAATTTGATAAATTTTTCGTCAATTTTCCCAGCTGACTTAATTTTACTGGCACTTTTGTTAGCCTTTAGCATATTATTGGAATGACAAAGCAGGTGGCATTAATGAGGGAGACAGAGATAGACGATTTGTATGGATAGGGAAACATAGAGGGAGATGACTAGAACTGGGAATCACACTGCAGGCATTGTTCCCTCTAACAGGGTTGGACTGGTCTGGCAAAATGGCTGGGGAAGTTTTGTAACGGCGGCCCACTTTTACACAGGCTTTTGCAATAATTTAATTTGTTTTTGAAATGTTACATTTACCTTCATATATTATGTCGTATTGATTTACATATTTGGCACAAATTTTATTAACAATACTGCTCAGTTTTACAAATTAACTAATCAGACTAAAATTTACAGACACAATCACTACCGACTAACATAGCAACTTTTTCATCATGTTGCCTGTCGATGCCAAAACGCCAATTATGTAATTACCGGTATTATTAATTTTGGAGAAGATCCTTTTCACAAGTCATCAGCATGAACGTTGCAAATTACTGACTCGGCAAATTTCTTAATCTGTTAAAAATGTATTTCAATTCAAAAAACAATCTCTCATAAGCAATTTTTGATGATGATAATGTCAACACATATTTGAAAGCCAACAAGAAATTTTGATAAGCAACACTTTGCAAACTGAACTTCTGGAAAACTTAGTAACAACAAAGAATAGTTTTTGCAGGATTTCCAATTATTTCTGTTGCTGTCATTGCTTTCGGCTACTGGGACTGTTGTATTGTTTAGAGTTTCAGGTGGTCCTATGTTTTCAGAGATTGAGTGGTTTATTTCCATTTTACAAAGCAAGAATTATTTTTAAGCTTTTCTATTTTCTTGCAAAGTCATATAATTCCGTTTGCAGCTAGTCTTTTGTTACACCATTGTCAAATCTTCCGAGCAGCCCACTAATGTGTTACAGTGCATCACTAGGCATTCTCTTTAAAATATCTGCACATTTTGAGGGCCCAAACAAGAAAAATCATCATAGAGACTACCATGCTTAGAGAATCTCTGTTTCAAACTACTTATAACTTGATCCATTACCATGTTGTGAACAGTTACAGGATACTTATCTTTTGCATTTTCAACAATACGGTCGGTAGACTCAGGTGCGTGGCAACACAGCCGTCACCCGTGCCAATCTACATAATACAATTTCAAAACTAGGCCCGTGACTCCTCTTCTGTTAACTCTATTAAGTTTAATTTGAAGCAGAGGGGAGTCTCAGTCACCGCTGCTATTCTTCTTCTCGCAGGTGACATAGAAGTTAATCCCGGCCCACGTTCTTCTATGCCTCGAAGACTGATTAAATTCTGTCGCTTGAACATCGCTTCGGTCCGTGGAAAATCCGCTTCCCTACAAAATCTTGTAATTGATAATGCCTTGGATATCCTGGCACTGAATGAGACCTGGCTTAAACCAGACGATACCGAAGACTATCTTCGTAATATTCCTCTGCCTGGATATTCGTTTCTTGGTGAACCGTGTCTGTGCAAAAAAGGAGGAAGAGTTGCTTTTATCTATCGCTCTCATATGGCCTTTAAGAGGATTGAATTATCTCTGCCCAAACCAAATTTTGTAAAAATGATTGCTGAGTCATTAACCGTTGGGAATAAATGTATCAAGTTGATAAATATCTATTGGCCGCCAGCACTGTTGATTTTGAGGTTGTTCTCGGAATTCCAATCGCTAATGGAGTTTATTATCTCTTCCCCCCCGTAGATGTCATCACGGGTGAGTTCAACATACACCTTAATGAACAAGATGCCACCTTTGTAGCATTCTCTGAGCTCCTAGCCACTTTTGACCTCAGGCAGCATATCAGTTCACCAACTCATGACAAGGGTCATACACTTGACGTCTGTATTACTTGGTTGGACTGTCTGCTTTTAGAATCAACAAAAACAATGGAAACATATTTGTCAGATCACCTTGTGATCATTGTTCAACTGACTCTTGTTGTCTCGACTACTGCAATTCGCTGTATGTGGGTCCGTCTAATCGGCGGATGAGGACGGGGCGGATGAGCTGGCGGATGAGCGGGCGGATGAACGCGGTGGATGAGAACCGTGGCGGATGAGAAGCCTGGCGGATGAGAAGCCTATACGGGGAGGGGGCGACGGCGGGGGGCGCTATATGTCATATTCAGCAACGAGGGCGATCTGTTTGATTCGGCGGATGAGAACCGTGGCGGATGAGAAGCCTGGCGGATGAGAAGCCTATATGGGGAGGGGCGACGGCGGGGGGCGCTATATGTCATATTCAGCTAGGAGGGCGATATGTTTGATTCGGCGGATGAGAAGCCTGGCAGATGACAAGCCTATACGGAGGCGGGGCGACGGCGGGGGGCGCTATATGTCATATTCAGCTAGGAGGGCAATATGTTTCTCATCCGCCAGGCTTCTCATCCGCCACGGTTCTCATCCGCCACGGTTCTCATCCGCCAAATCAAACAGATCGCCCTCATTGCTGTATATGACATATAGCGCCCCCCGCCGTCGCCCCTCCCCATATAGGCTTCTCATCCGCCAGGCTTATCATCCGCCAGGCTTCTCATCCGCCGATTCAAATACATACCGCCCCGCCATTTCTACTATATGTCTCATCCGCCCCGCCGAATCGGACAACAATATTTATCCGCCGCGTTCATTCACCCCGCACTCATCCGCCAGCTCATCCGCCCCGCACTCATCCGCCGATTAGACGGACCCCTGTATGTGTTATAGTAATATAGTAATAGATGTTCAATAGATGTTCAAATGACTGTTCAAGACAACTATCACTCAACGAGGTCATCTGGTGCTACTACCGGTACTCTTTACATACCCTATAGCAGTGGTTCCCAAACGGTGGTACGCATACCCCCAGGGGTACAAAATGGACTTCCTAAGGGGTACGCGGCGGAAAGTGGAAAGTCAGTGGAATTCTTGTGCACTGATATTTGATAGTAACAAATTTCACAATATTTGCAAAAGTTCTAAAAAATTGTGATTGGATTTGATTTTCTCAAACTGCAATGACAGATGTAGACCTTTTGGACTCCTCTAGCCCGTCACCCCTCGCTATAAGTTTAAAGTTTAACCTGTCCTATCACCTTGTGGTATTGGACTCTTCCTTGGTCAGTGCGGCAAATTCAAAAATCGCCCTGTGTGGATCAAAGACGCAGCCAAGATTCTCGAAACTGGCTGATGAGATGCAACCTCATCCATCTCATTGATTCATTTTATTATTTTCATTTGACCGATATTTTATGCAAGTTTAACTTTGAATGCTACAGGTACGATATTTTTATCCTAATAAGCTTTAATAAAACCTAGTAGGTCTAATCAATTAGTTAATGATTATGGCTAATGCAGTCCGATTGCATGTAGGTTTGAAGACATTATTAAATTTCATGATTCAGATGCCATGTTTATGCTTTTAAAAATCGAAAGTGTGCTTCCTTAAATTTACTTTGAAAATTAGGGGTACACGGATTTTCGAAACATGTCTGAAGGGGTACACCGACCGAAAAAGTTTGGGAACCACTGCCCTATAGCAAGACCACTACTGGAAAACGTGCTCTTTCTGTTGCCGGACCCAGACTTTGGAATTCTTTGCCGGTACAGGTCCGCCAGACTGAATGTCTTACTACCTTCAGGTCTAGACTTAAAACACATATATTTCTGACTGCATATCCGCCTTAGCATGGAATCTGGAAGTACGGACTGACCTCTGAATCACAACCTCGAATCACCACGGACAAGATCACTACTATGATTATTTACTGAAGTGACCATCGACTGGTGCTGATGTACTACTACAATGGCACTAAAAAAGTCTACTACTACTACTGCTAAACATATAATTTGACCCTCCATCCAAAAAGTCTTGACACCCCTGGCTTAGGGCGTTAACCCCTTAATGGTGTAATAAAATTTTAAAAGTCGTCACTATTTGGGGTAATTAATTTTGGGGAAAAGCGTTCATATGAACTGTGAACATATACATTTTAAATTTACTATATCTTACTATATCTCAGGCTATATAGAAGCTAAAGAAATGAGGTTTGCACTGTTGTTTGGCATGTTTATTGTTCTTTCTAACCATCCGTGACAAAAAATTTGTGGGGGTAGGTTCCACTCTACAGCCTAAAATTGGACCCTTACCCAAACATTTTGTTCAGAGCTCAATAGCAAAAAATTTTTAGTGGTGACCCCACTTTTGTGAGCAGCAAAGTTATAGAGGAGTGTAATTGGAACAGAATAGTTCAAAAATTTTGAAAATCTGACCCAATTTGGGGTAATTATTGTTCGAACCCTAGAAATCATTGCTTGGGGAAAAGAATTTTTTTCCCGCAAATTTTGCAAACTAAAAAAATTACATTTCAGTATATTTAAGGCTATATAGAAGTTAAAGAAGTGAGGTTTGCACCATTGTTTAGCATTTTTATTGTTCTTTCTAACCATCCGTGCCAAAAAAATAAATTTTGGGGGTAGGGTCCACTCTACAGCCTAAAATAGGACCCCTTCAACAAAATTTCTTTCAAAGCTCAATAGCACAACATTTTCAGCGGTGACCCCCTTATGTAAGTGGCAAAGTTGTAGAGGGGTGTAATTGGAACAGAATAGTTCAAAAATTTTGAAGATCAGGCCAAATTTGGGGTAGTTATCATTTTTCGAACCCTAGAAATGACACTTTTGCAAAGCCAAAATCCGCCCCTCTGTCGAATAAAACCTATTTTCCTAGCTTATAGTGAGCACAATAGCTAAAAAAAAGAGCTGGCATATACAGAATGGATAACAACTAAATCGAATTATTGCATTAGAACGTTTATATACGACGAACCCCATTGCGGAACAGACACTGAAGTTGTGCGCCGTATATATACGGCGAACACCGTTGCTGAATGATTGACGCGAGACGTATATATACAATGAACACCGTTAAGGGGTTAATGACTCTACCGATTGCTGTTAGCTCCATTAAACAAAATCAGATGTTACTGCAGTTCAACTCTGCGTATGATTAGTGTCAACAAGAGAGTCTAGCAGTGGAATCGCTGTTTAGCATGATATCTTCTCGTAGCGCCATTTTCGCTGATCGCATGTGTTTGTGCGTGTTTCAGAATATCACCGTTATTGGCGTTTTTACTGACGTCATGCACTTATTTCTTTGCGTAGATTGTCGCCTAACCGTCGTTTTCGAAGCAGTCGGCGATCGTCTTTGCGTTTTCTCTGCGCCGAACGAATCGGATTTATGTCGCCTATGTCGATGTGGTTGGCCTGCCATTTTATCTAAGCCATCAGCCCGTCCACGGCAGCGACCTCTTTCATGCCATCTGAGCGGATTTCCCCTCAAAACCAACATCTTCCATTCCATGTTGATTTGTCAGCATTGTTGACAGCGCCTTTGACTTTGCCCTTCGCCATGCTATGGCGCCAGAGCCGTAGCTAGGGTATCCGGCGCCTGGGCGCCCCTCCAGTCTGCATACGAGCAAAAAAAGTCAACACATTGTTTTCGGCACCCCCAAGTCTTACAGCGCCCCTCTTCATATAGCGCTGATGAGCAAAATAAGCTCATCGCACATGTTTCTTCATCTTTATTATGCATTTTATTTACCCAAATACCCAATTTTGGTGCCCCCACCTCGGCGCCCAGGGGCATATGCCCTCTAAATACGGCTCTGTATGGCGCTATAGAAGTTGTCAAGTACCATAACCAGGGTACACATTCTGACACCAAAAATCCCATTCATTACGGTAAACATAGGCTTATAAGTTATAAACTTCAACCTGAAAATCTCTTGACATTTGTAACATTATGGAAATCGATTCTGCAGTACCTTTTGATGTGCACCCAAGTAAACCATGTGCATTATACTCATGTGCACATTTATAATCAAAATTTTAAGGTACTTTGCATGAAAACAGTGGCGTCATGCAACAATTTTGTTAGGGGATGCCCGCTCCTGATGCCGGGGGTAATTGAGTTTAACCATTTGTAGTTTTTAAACTACTAAGTTTTGCAATAACCCTAAGCAATGGTCCAATTCATAAATGTCATAGACTGTAGACATAAACATAGACATTTAGGATAAGCATAGATACATAAAAGACATTTCAAATGTATGTGTGGAATGGAGTGCGATAAAGCTTAACTCAAACTCAACAATAATAAACAAAATTTTTGTAGACACCTTGATTTTCTGAGGTGGATTTACATTTTGGAGGCCCGGTGCAAATATTTTAATGGAGGCCCTCCGGCGCCATCGTGGTCACTTAAAGAAGTAAAAATAAAACAAACGTCCTTGAAAAATGAAACAATTAAATGCCATTAACTTCAACTCAAATAAACTTGCATTGAATTTGCAGTCGTGCAGTCAGTGTACAAGAACTGGGGCACGGTCGACCTGTCGTCTGTTTATAATAATATTAGTAGTGTACTGGTAACTCACTGTAATTGGTAATTAGTCTAAATTGTCTCAACATGTCGCTGACTACCTGTTGTTGTAGCAAAGGCCTCCACTAGCTGTGCAAAGTCGATTGTCTTCACGAGTTCATTTTCAATGTTCAGTATGGCTAAGGATGACAGCCTATGATCTGTTAGACATCAATGCGCTATAATCCACGTGTTATGACGTATAAATTAATTTTATTTATTTAAGTGTTATTTGAACTTATATCTTATGAATTTAATCATACATGAAGATGAGTTGCGGTACCTTTTTCTAGAAAACAAGCACTAAGTTTAGCTAAAATTTGTAATTGTTTGCCAAAAAGGTCACCGTCACGGTGTTACGCATTTTACGGTAAGACAAATGAGTGATGGCGTTAGTCTGTATGCAACTATGCATTGCCATTCCAAAGGTATGGAGGCATACAAAGAGTGGCGTAGCGAGGGGGCAGAGAGGCCGAAGCGCCCCAGGCGGCACTTGCCCTAGGGGCGGCATTTTCGAGATTTCCTAATTTTTTTATAATTATTAGGGTTTTTTGCTTACAGTCAGACTTTTTTAGAGACTCGATAACGTTATTTTTGCATGTCAGACTTTTCTTAAAGACTTGATTGGTAAGGTTTTTTCCAGGAAATTTTGTAAATTTTCCGCCGCCAAAAGGCGGCACTTTTTATTTTCGTCCCAGTCGGCACTTTGCCTAGCTACGCCACTGCATACAAATACACATACTCCTCCCATTTCCCGCGCTTCTTGACCGATGGTACCGTGGTAAGAATTGACCGTCGAGGCACACTGTACAGTAAGGCGTGTCAATTTTAGTGGAAAAATTAAAAATTTAAGAATTTTAAAAACGACTAGTTACCAAATAGTGCAGATTTTAATGCTGAATTCAAATCTGCTTTCAGAAATTTTTTTAAACAAACCTAACCTACTTCAATTTACAAAAGAAAATCTCTATAATTAAGTACATGCGATTTGTAAATAGTAGTACTTTTGATCAACGCTTAGCAACTTACAGTCTTACGCAGCCACTGAAATAAGTACCACTAGGTAATGCTGGCTATTTTCATGTTACAAGAATATTATTTCTGATGTTTATAATGTTTTAATATTAGTCATTAGTCAACGAAATCAATCAAAGACAGCATGTCCTGCTTGCTTCTGTTTCTGTTCATGAGCTCTCTGCTGATCATTTGACCTTTAATGTACTGGTGTCTCCTGTCATTGCTATACACATGAGCAGCAGCTTCAGTAGTCATCTTCACACAACGTTCTACAGACTGAGTGTGTGACGGCCAATCTGGAACCATCATGGGCTTGCTCACAAGTGCCAAAATCTCTGCAGTTGTCATTGAACAAGTAAGAGGCGGCTCATAGACTTCAACGCTCCAGGAAATCAGTTGTGCAAGTGTAATTGCTTCAGTGTTGATGGGTGGTGTTTTTCTGGGTCTCACTCTGCTGTCTCCCAACTGTGTCTTTTCATCTCCATCACCTCTGATCTTCAAAATCTTCCCAACCGCATCTCGTCTCTCCTCTTCAACTTCACTACACAGCATACATGTAGCTTGCAGCACTGACTCACTGAAACCATACCAAGCAGACCTCTTAAATGTTGGCATGACAATGTTCCTTACTTCTTCACGCTGGTCCTTTAGAATTGTAGTTGGTAAAGAATATGCCTTGGTATGTGCCCATTTGTTGTTTATCTTAATGTTGAACCAATTTACTATGTACACCCCAACACAGAATTCCACGATCATCCTCAAATTTTTCAGAGCCTTGCCCTTGAGTTTATGTTTAGATATCCAAATTCTCATGAACCTCAGAGCGGTTGTGAGCCATTGGCTATGTGACACAGGTCCAATTTCCAAGTGAGCCAGATCATTAGGCAAAACTCCTGTCCTGATTGCAGTGGCTATTCTGTAGCCATAGCTCTGATCTGTGCAAAGGTCTTTGATTACTTCATCACAGAGCTGCCACCTTTGTTAAGATCCTCTTCAAACTTTGTGTTCAATTTTAACATGATTCTTTCTTGAGCCCTCTTGACCTAGTTATGATCAATTATCAAAGTTGTGTCAAATCGACTGATAAGTCCTGCGTCAATCCAGGCAGCGGTTGCAATCTCTGCTGTCTCTCTCAGGCCAGTGTGGTGTCGTAGACTGGCCAGGGCTATGTTGGTTATGTCCTCTTGTATTTTGCCTTTTGGCAAGCAGCAGCATTCTCATCTTTGTCTATATCGTCATCACTATGACACTATATTCGGTCTCTACTGCTGTATCCGTGATATCTTCGGAATCTTCCTGACCTTCTTCTGTCATTTCTTCGTCTTCTGTGATTTGTGTTTCACTCTTCAGTCGCCGTTTTCTTCAGCCTCCTTCCTTTTGGCCTGCCTTTCCTTCTGCAACGACTGTCGCTTTGTTTCAGGAAAGTCAACCAGCCCTATCTGATGAAGTCCTGTGCTTCCAACTTTTTCTCGCTGACCTTTTATGAATTCTAACTCGATAACAGGAATCTTCTGATGTCTGCTGCACTCACACAATACATGTACACCAGCGTGAAATGTAAATTTGCAACCCGCATCAGGGCAGCTCATGATTTCACACTTACAGGTGAGTATGTCCATCAGTCTGTTGAGCTTCTTCAGAAACTTGTCTTTCTCTTCCATCTTTACTCTACCAGACGAGACTTTGTTAGCCTGCTCCCATATGGCTTTTAATTTGGATTTTATTCTAACAGGACTGTTAATGACAGGACCATTAAAGTTGGTATTTTCTCGGTTCCACTGAAGAAGCAAGCCTTTCATAATGTCATCGACAAGCTGATCAATGCTGTAATTGCGCCTGTTTTGTTCACTAATCTGTCTCAAGTACAATCCATATCTGATGAGGTCCCTGACAGTAGGCAGTTCAGCTACTGGGAGTTCAGCACCTGACCCCACTAAATGGTGTAAAGGAGTGGAGGTTTGTAGTCTAGTTTTAATCTGTTACGTTTTGGCCAACATCATGTAGATCTCAAAATAAACACATCAATGAATACCTATATCAGTTTCTTAACACTGCATGCAAGTAAGAGTATAATGTCATAGCTAATGCTGCACACATTGCAGGTTTAAGATATATTGCTAACTCATAACCTTAAGAGATTAACATGAAGTTCAATTAACCAAAACTCCATCTTCGAGCATTGAAACACATGTATTAAAATGGCCTATTATTCACATAAGTTCCAAATGAAATTGAAGTAGGTAAATCACACTTTAACAAGAAACTGCACTTATATTTCGATTATCCACATCAAAATGCACCAATTTATCACTAGTCGTTTTCTAAAAAATGACTTTTCCAAAATTGACACACCCTACTGTACAGGCACTCAGGTTGAGTCATGCAGTACCCCTAATCTGCATAACAATGCAAGAGGCAGGCGTCTACGACCGCCGCTGCGTCTACGACCGCCGGTGGCCCGGTGCAACCGGCGCCAACCGCCGGTCACTCGGTCAGAGTTCAGCCATTATGAGCCATACCATTAATTGAGGTCAGCTAAACCGGGGTATATGAGATATAGGCTTTCTTAACATGGACTCATGGAGCATGCATTAAATTGCATTTCAATACTAAATTATTACTTATCCATGTCTAAACACTAGTAACGTCTAACGATACAACATTCGTGTATATCTCCGAAAATAAATTACTTTAAAGAAACTTATAATTAAAAGTCTTTAAAAAATATTATTAGAAAAGGGAGGCCCCTAAATTTGCATTTTGAAGGGAGGCCCGGTACCGATGCACCACCTGGTACTGTGGTAAATCTGCCTCTGTTGATTTTTGTAATTTTTGGGGGATGCACGGGCATCCCCTGTCTTCCATTATGTGACGCCACTGCATGAAAATTACATATAGCATTATTTAAGATGCTGTAAAATAGAGATCTGAAATTTTGTTTTATTATAGTATTTAGTTTCGATTGCAAATACAGTTATCCTGTTCTTTACTTTTTGTACATGAGGAAGCATTGGCACATATTTTAGTGACTTTGACGTAAGGTCATGGATAATTGTTGGAGTAGTAAACTTCATTTGGTACCTTTCTAATTCTATTCGTGATTTCTTTGTTGCAATTGTTGTCCCAGGTCAGGAGGCTCCCCAGATAGTTGTATATAAGTCTACGTAACAATTATAAAAAACAACCGCTCAGGCAGAAGGCTGGTTGAAATTACACACACATTAGATCTGAACACAATTACTGTCTCACAGGCAGGCAATGGGTTACAGGGATTGTTCACATGCTTGCACTTGTTATAACACAATTTTGCTTTCTTAGCTGTGACTACTTTAGTTCATGGTACACCTTGTGACTATGGTTTAAAATTAATTTCTAAAACAGGGTAGGGATAGAGAAGTAGAGAAGCTAATTAGTATGGATGCATAGGGGGGTTCCAAAAATGTATGGGGTGCAACAGAGGGTATGAAAGTATTACTTTTTTGCGTGGATAATATATGGCTGGCTCTAAGCGAGCCAGTCTTTATCCATGCTCAACTACCGGTATATATGTGGTATTATGTGGCGTTATTGCTTTATAACACAATCTTTTCTGTAATAATAATAATTAATTGAGCATGGCACGAGCAGAGCAATAAAGATTTCCCATCCTGCTTGACGGGCAAAAACTGGTGTGCTAATGTGGTGGCTACATGATTTTATTATGTATTTGCTTTTAGGAGGAAATCTATTGTGTCTGGAGACATGGGGAAGAGATAATGGACCACATTTGCAAGCATTGCATTTTGCTTTTGGCTTTGGAGCTTTCCTGGCTCCTTTGCTTGCTGCTCCATTTCTGCCTACTGAACCAGATATAAATGGAACTACTGTGGTAGCAAGCCTACAGGACAATGAAACTAGCACATCAGTGGACGTTTCACCAGTCAAATATGCATACCTGATAATTTCTATTTTTATTGCATTTGTGTCATTTGCATTTTTAATGTTATGCTGTAGTTTAAAAAAATCTAGCAACCCATCAGCTGGTGCAGAATCATTGAAAACAGAATATGCTGTAAGACAGGAACGACTTAACTTTCGAATCCAATTATTGATCTTGCTGTTCATATTTTTCTTTCTTTATGTTGGAGCTGAGGTGACGTATGGAAGTCTCATCTCCAAGTTTGCAATGTTGGAGTTTGATTTGAACAAGAGAGATGCTGCTATGCTAAACTCGTTATTCTGGGGTTCGTTTGCTGGAGGCCGTCTTGTAGCAATCTTTTTAGCACGATGTCTTGAGCCAGTTCATTTACTTGTGGCTGATTTGGTGGTTTCTACAGCTTCCTTGGCAGGATTGGCAGCTGTTAAAAGCATTCCGGTACATCTTGGTAATAAAGTGTCCAGTAAGACCTTACTATGGGTTTTAACATCAACACTTGGTTTTGGAATGGCTTCCATCTTTCCTTCAGGTTTATCATGGGCTGAAAGGTATATTAAAGTAACAGGCAAAGCAGCAGCTATTTTTGTAGTTGGTTCAGCTGTTGGTGAAATGGTTTTACCAGCACTAACCGGATATATTTTCGCCTCTAGAGGTGCAATTTGGCTCATGTATGTGTTGCTGGTAGCATCGTTTGCAAGTGCAGTTGTGTTTGTCATCTTAATGAACATAGCATGCAGTGTAGGAGAACGTTATTCGAAAGTACCCAACCAAGATGAGGATATGCAACTTCTTAAAGTCGATGATGATAGTCTGGCTAGCTTACCAGCCGAGTTTCCAAATGGTAATGATAGTACAGATCGGAAAAAGCGAGTGACTTTCATTTTGAATGCAGAGTCCGTTCACTCTAGTACCAAGGAAGGCAATGCAAAAGGGTCAATACTTCGCTCCAAAAGGGTAGAGAAGAAAGACTGAATTTTGTGCAGTTAAACATGGCAAATAATCTATTGTAAAGTCTATTACAAATAATTTCTTTTGGTATTTGAAAAACATAATGTGGACATTCCTATGTAATGATATCAATATGCTTTAAATTTGTCAAATATTTAGTTGGTTGTGTCAACAGTTGTTTTATGAGAAAATTTGTAACTGCTCTTTTTTTGTTTTGTTTTTTTGTTTTATCTGCTTGTTCCTGTTGACATTATGTGTTCATGGTTAAATCATATGACAGAATATTATGTGCCAACTTTTTCAGTAACTGGGTATTTCCATTTTACAGTAGCACCCCTCTATATTGAAGTTCAAGGGACCGTGATAAATACTTCGATATACAGTATAGGTTTCTAGTAATGGAGTAGAAACTCCTTAGAAGTTGAATGCCTTTATACAACTAGTATGCGTAGTGGTTATATGGAATATTATGGATATTGTATTGCCTTTATTGTAAATGTCAGAATCGGTTTTGCCAATATAAGCCTACATAATAACTGGTGCGTTAGTATGTAAAATAAGCTGCTTTTGATTTAAATCTTTTGATGTAACGATTATCATCAATGACCAT
Source organism: Metaphire vulgaris (assembly GCA_018105865.1). Classification (NCBI taxonomy): domain Eukaryota; kingdom Metazoa; phylum Annelida; class Clitellata; order Crassiclitellata; family Megascolecidae; genus Metaphire; species Metaphire vulgaris. Next base: position 8,033,350 of record CM030833.1, on the reverse strand, counting down.
GGGCTGTCTGGTTAGGATTGCCAGTAGGGCTGCGCCGAGTAACTCGAGTAACGCGAGTACTCGACTCCAAATTGGAGTCGAGTAATTTTTTTGGAGTCGAGTACTCGCATAGAATAACTAAATAAAGAATAGAATAGATGAATAAAGAATAACCAAAGAATTTCATTAAAATTTGTCCTACCGTTTTGTGAATACACGCTTGAATATCCGAAGAAATTGATATGTAACTGTATCTAGTGTTCTGCTTTGGTTAAATGAGGGCCATGAGGCAAATAATACGCATTATGTGACGTGTAACGTTTGCAAATCATGTATTTCCGGTTTTACGCGAGTACTCGACTCCTAAACTACTCGGTTAGCGCAGCCCTAATTGCCAGACGTCCGGCCAAAGGACATGTCCTCCTTTTGAGTCTCGTGTCCTCTGTCTGGCAGGCATTGGCCTGAAATGAGAAAATGTCCGGCTTTTTGCTCTCATCTTCTACTGTCTTTAATTTCGGTCTACTTGGCCATGTAATTGGCAATATTTTGCACACTATCATTGACTCTCAACGAACAAATAGGAGAAACACATTGACTTTGCAAATTGCCAGAGGAATTCTTCTCACCTACAGAAAATGCCTTTCAGTGGCGTATTTAGGGGTACGCTCCTGAGCCATAGCATACCCCTTTAGTTTTTGGGTTTTGGCCTTTGGTCTTTCGTCCTTCCTTTCGGTTGCACTTAAAGACTTACGCCGACGTTAACCTTTTTTGCTTGTCATCACGTTTCAGAAAGGTGATAACCGTTTTGCCTGCAGTAGGCTACATAGCATAAAAGTTATTTTTTCGAACTTCTTAAATTTTAGCGTACCCCTTTAAGCCTTTCTAAATATGCCCATGATGACTTTCATGTAGTTTAAGAAATGGAACTGAAAGTTACTTTATATGGGTGTGCAAGGACCTTTTTTGCTTGTCAATATTTTTTACCCAATCAATGTAAGTCACGAGGTGTCAAGGGCATGATGCCTACTTTGCCCCAGCACCTGGGGCAACCCAACTGTGCCACTGCGTATGTGCTTCGTTAATTTTACAGCATGTTCATTTATCCGGCTTTGTCCTACTTGAGGCCGGACATTTAGTACGTACGCACTGAGGTGTGAGGGGTTTGAGATTTCGGCGATTTTGCGTACGGGGGAGGGGGTCACGACTGAATTTGTACGTACGCACATTCACATTTGTAAATAGATAGAAAAGGCTGGTATATTCACACAAACATTTGATTTGAAAAAATACTTTCTCACGGTCAAACAAAGGGTCCCAACTATTGTTCCCACGGTTATTTAAATATTAAAAACCTTTAATTTAATAATAAACAAATGCTTTTTGGCTATGGCTAAAAATTAATTTTCACCGTGCGGGAGGGGGGTTGCTAATTTGTGCGTACGCATAGGGGTGTACGCATAGGGGTAACCAAAATGTACGGAGTGCAACAAGGGGAGGGGGTCGAAATTATGACTTTTGCGTACGTACTATATGGATGGTCCCTTATGACCTCTGGTGTCCTCCTTTGGACATGGAAGTATCTGAAAACCTATCTCTAGTGTCTAATGTCATCTTTTGTTTGCTCTCCTATTCTTGTTTGTTTACAACTCTGTGGCATAACTCTTGTAGTCTTTGTAGATTGTATTTACAGATGCTGGAAAGAGGTTATATTAGGGGCCATCCATTTATTACATATGCATTGAGGGGAGTGTATTGTCTTTAGGAGATATGCGTACGTATGCATATTATGTGTGTGTGTGTGTGTGTGTGTGTGTGTTACAGTCAAAGTGTGAAATCAGTCATTACACGAAATGACTAACAGTTGCAGTCATTTCGTGAAATGCCCCATAGGGTCAGCCGTTTCACGCAATGACTAAAAAACCAGTCATTTCATAAAATGACTAACTTTTCCATTAAAAGTGATTAATAGCCTCAAGTACCAAGTGCAGCGGAATTATTAATATCACGAAACCCATTTCTATGTTTCCCATTTCCGCACCTTAAGCGACCTGGCCTGGACCCGACGGAAGCGTCCAACTACCGACCAGTCGCCAACCTTCCGTTTGCGTCTAAGCTGCTCGAAAGGGTGGCTAACAAGCAACTCGTCGACTATTTGGTCCGAAACGGTCTACTGCCAAAGCACCAATCGGCGTATCGCGCCGGTCACTCTACGGAGACTGCTCTCCTACGGATCTTTAACGAACTGGTGGAAGTGATTTCGAGCGGTCGTCTTGCCCTACTGTGTCTCCTGGACCTCTCCGCGGCATTCGACACCGTGGACCACCAAATACTTATCCGTCGCCTTGAACTCTCCTACGGGATAACGGGGAGAGCCTTAAACTGGCTGAGCGACTACCTCACCGGGAGGTCACAGGCAGTCAGCTGGAACGGATCTATCTCTGCGCCGCGGAGGGCTCCTTTCGGGGTCCCACAGGGCTCTGCCCTCGGTCCTTTACTTTTCATCCTCTATGTCGGAGACTTGGGACGACTTGTAGGCCAGAGAGGGCTAACCTTCCATGCCTATGCAGATGATGGGCAGATAAGCTCCTCCTGCTTACCATCGGAGGTGGAGGCTATGCGGATACGGGTCCAGGACTGTATAAAGGAGATTATGAAATGGACTGCCGAGAACCGACTTGCACTCAATCCGGGCAAGACTAAGATCCTATGGGTTAGCTGTCCGAGAAGGAATCATCTCATTGATCGGAAACCGCTCGTGATAGGGGACGTCGAAATCGTCCCTTCCAAGGAGGTGCGTCTGCTCGGAGTCCTCCTGGACGAATCGCTTTCATTCGTGGGCCACCTGAGTAACGTGACTCGGGCGTGCTACTCGGAGCTACGGAAAATTCGAGAAATTCGATGCTACATCCCAAAGGCAACGGCGATTCTCCTCGCACATGCACTCATTGTCACCAGACTGGACTATTGTAATAGTCTCCTGATGGGTCTACCGGACAGCCAACTCAAACGGATGCAGGCCGTCCTCAACACTACAGCAAGGACGATCTTCGGGTGTAAATGGCATGATCACGTAACACCATATCTCCGGGACAAACTCCACTGGTTCAGGGTGCCGGAACGCATCGTTTTTAAGCGATGTTGCGTGACCTACCGGGCTCTCCATGATCCCACATGTCCAGAATATATTTCCGCTCTACTACGGACCCCGCAGATGACGGATGAGCGCCGACAACTTCGCTCCAGTACTCGATTACTGTTGTATGTCCCTCCTCCGCTCAAGACTGCAAAGCTAGGCGAAAGATCCATCAGTCGAGGGAACCCGCATCTCTGGAACTCTCTCCCTGAATATGTCACCAAGGCCACCTCCTACGAAGTCTTCTCTAAGAACCTCAAGACGCACTTATTTAGTTTTTCGTATGCATGTTGATGTAAAGCGCTATTGTTTTTGACTGTTAGCCATGCTACTGCGCCAGTGGCGGCTCCACCGGGGGGGCCAGGGGGGCCCGTGCCCCCCTATTGAGAGCCTGGCCCCCCAGTGGCCCCCCAGTTGGGACCTTATACTTAATGCTACATACATTAAACAACAAATGGTTGGCCCCCATGATTAGAAGTTCCCCCCCCCAACGGTCCCCCACTTGCCAAATCCTAGAGCCGCCACTGTACTGCGCTGCATAAATTGTCCGGGATAGAATAGAATAGAATATGTAGGCATTATAATTTTATTACATGAACTGATCACACATCGGGTATTGACAAGCATATGAGAGGGTTTCACCGTCACGCTCAGCACATGAGGTTTAGCAAAAATTACAAGTTCTAAAAATCAGTGATGGGCAACTAACTAAAAAATATTAGTTAAACTATAACTAAATTTCAACTAAAAATAAGTAGTTAAACTTTTAGTTGCTAACTAACTTTCTAAAATAGTTAACTAAACTAAAAAAAATTAGTTAAACTTTTTGCAACTAATTTTACAACTATTTTTCATGTATCAAATATGTGTTCATGAAAACAATTCAAAACATAGACGATGCTGGCAGCATCAACACGTCAGTCAATGGATCATTGAATTAATTAATCATTGATTGTCTATTTAAGTCTTAGTCTAGACTGCAGGAACACAAGTTTGTCAAGAGTCTCATCGCTTTACTTTTGGTCGGCAAAAGCGGCACGTGGCACTGAAATTCTTGCAGTCATTATGAGCTTGGTTTGAGTCCTTTAACTTCAATTTGACTTCTTCGCAACACATGTTTACTAACTCATTTTCACTTTTCCGTTGCTAGAAAACGCTACTTATGATGTAATCAATGGATGTAATTCAATATTGTATATAATTCCAACTAAAGATAAACGACTTCATATAAAAGCATTTCCCGCTTACCAACGAGATCAAAGATCGTAAGTAAGTAAAAATACACTGGTCTCTGACCAAGATCAGTGATATATGGTGTTATCGTTGTCATGAAAAAAATTACCCAGAAAGAAATAGATAAAAAGGTACTGTAATTTCGGATCACCAACTAAATTTTTTTAGTTAAACTATTTAGTTATTAACTAAATTTTTTTAGTTAAACTATCATTTTAACTAAACTATTTATATTTAATTAAACTATGAAGCTAACTAAAAAAAGTAGTTAAACTTTTAGTTAGCAACTAATTAGTTAACTAGTTGCCCATCACTGCTAAAAATGAGTAATAACCTCAGCTATCAGGTGCATCAGATTGCAAAACAGCACGAAACCCACAGTTTTTAGGATTTATTCCGTAAATTAATCACATGTCAGGAAATGCTACATACCAGTATTATTAATGATTGTTATGTTGATAAAAAACAGAGTAGTTATGAAAAGATAAATGGGTCTTCCCCCCAGGATCCGAAATATGTTCTTGTCCCGCGTGAGTAGGGCTCCGCCGGTCTGATGCTTCACTCCGAAAAGAAAACTCTCCAACGATCGTAGCTTATAAAATGCGGTTATTATTAAAACAATACTAACTCCACGCATCGGCTTAGACAGGGATCGAACAATATTCTAACAGGCGGGTAAGTTGGGGTAACACAGGCCTTTAACCAGCCTCCTTTGGACCCTTGGCCTCCAAACTTCAAGTCCAAAGTCCCTAGTCCCCCGCAGCAGCAACCCCAAAAGGCAGTGGGCCTAGCCGAACCGAAATGCAGATGGTTACATCAGTGGTTTTCACACAGGCTTCTAGCCTCCTAAACCACTTAAAATCACATTATTATTATTATTATTATTATTATTATTATTATTATTATTATTATTATTATTATTATTATTATTATTATTATTATTATTATTATTATTATTAAAGACCAAGACCGGCAATATGGCCGCGCGTCCGTTTTTACACCCGGCACCGCCATCTAGCGACTATGGGCGAAATGAGGTTTGTCTGGACCATGCCTTCTAGCGACTAGGGCGAAACAAGGTTCGTTTCAGTTAGACAGCACATCTGAAATTTTCCGTCATAGACAATTTAAAACAACAATAATGATAGCTATTCCATAAAATAATCATTAGGCCTATGCAGTTGTTTTATTCGTCCTAATTATCTGACAACCAATCATAATGGTTAAAGTGACTTGTATTTCACGAAATAAAAAAGACATTACAGTATCTTAATAGGGCATTATGGTAAAACCGTGGAACGCCATCTGAACCCCTTCCAGACGGTTTATATAAAAATAATAATTAAACGGTGATAAATAGCAAACCCCTTCTATATCAGAAAAATGCTACAATAATGCTTATCTGTCAGTTTGCGGTTTCGTTGAGATGATAACATAATAGAACTATTTAACATAAAGTGTTTTATAAATAGTGCTAAACTATTTATAACTACTATTTAAATAGGTAAGTTCGCTAACTATTTAAAGTAGTTGCTTAAATAGACGGGTTGGTGAACTTAAAGGGGGCAGATCAGAAGAGCAGAATAAAATGAGACGGGAAATTCGGGAATAATGCGCAAAGAGGAATTAAATGTCAGGGAAAATTCGACGGGGAAAATGACATAGGCTATTTTAAGCGTGCATACAACACAAATGTGCATCATTAAATGTTTTTATGCAACATTAAATCTTGATTTGTGCAGCTTTAAATTTGCCAAAAGCGATGGTGTTTCAACGTGTTTGACAAAAAAAGTATTTACAAGTTAATATTAAAGATACAGTTAAAGCGGGATTTTGCTTGCAAAACTTTGACAAATCTGCGGTTACCTCATGTTTGAGACATTAGATTCAGTTGGAATGATGCTACTGGTTTAATTCTGCCAGAATAGTCTCAGTCTGCACTCTGTTGACAATAGGAGATATTTAAATAACGTTTATCGCGGTTTTTGTGATATCATGTGTATGCCTAACCGTAATCATTTTTAAAATGTTGACAATGGGGTTGAATGGTAGTACTTCTTTGGCAGTAATTTGCTGTAGCATTCATTCGCCACTTATCATGAAGAATTCTTTATTCAATGATAGGCTATAGAATCGCACACTCAAACAATTAAATCACGCCAGAGGTGATATTTTAAGCGTTTTTAAAGCTTAGTTCATAAAAATTTCCTCGGGGGCTCACCGCCCCTTGAACCCCCGAACCCCGTCGGGGATGGGGTAAGCCCCTCTCCGAACCCCACCCCCTCGGCGCCTTTGGCGCCTCAATTATCGCGCTTGGCGCTCGCCTCGGTTGGCCCGCCCACTTTTGTGCATCTTTATATTTTCCTTAGAATAGCCTATGGAAAATGATAACAGATATCGATGTAAGAATATGCACAGAAGATACGTTGAATTCTTTTCTGTGAAAGCTGACATCTTTTGTAAAAATACGAAATTTCGGCCGTTGAATTTTGTGAGGGGGTTCTGTGTATCACTATTGTCAGAACAAACGACGGTGAGGAAGGGAGGTAAATTGGTAATTTAAATTACATTTAGGAGCAGATGAAAGGCGAATTGAGCATCGGCTGTTTGGGGAGTCCGGAGAGGCAGAGGGGACCTGTGCTTTAAAATTTGCCATGTACGACAGCCGTTGGAAATTGTCCGCGCCAGATCTGCAAAACGCTAAAATATATGCAGTGTTTGTGTAGCGTATTCTAATTTATTTTAGAAGCACCATTAGGCTAACAATAAGCCAACCAAATAGTTCAGTTGCGGAATTGAAGCTGGAGAAATTGCACGGAGGTGGGTGATGAGGAGAGATGGTTTGATTAGTCGTAGTCGACATAAGGTTGTTGCGAATCTAGGAGGTTTTCCAGAGAAAAAATTTGCGAACGATTCAGCAAGCTGCGACGGGGAAATGGTTTGAGGGAGCGGCTCTGTGTCTTTGCGATGGGATAGGTAGTTTATAGTTTTCCAGAGTTTTTGTGGGTTGGAGCTATTTGCTGAAATGATGCTTGAATAGTATTTCTTTTTGGCCGAAATGAGGAGGCTATGGTAGCGATTTGTGGAGGAACGGAGGTTTTGAAGGTCAGATGGAGAATGTGTTCTATTGTAGGCGCAGAGACGTCATTTAACTGTTTTCAGGGGGAAAACACTTTCGACCTGACAAGTTTGCGAAAAAGTTGACGACCTTTTTTTTGCTTGTCAGTCATTTTTTTACGTTTAGTTACTTCAGATTACTCGACATCAAGCACTCCTTTAGGGGCTGCTGACCTTTTTTGCTTTCTTTCCTGTGTATTTTTACCTATTTAGCCAGCCAATTGGTATGTAAAAACTAAATAACACAAACATTGGCGGAACAACATTTTCCCCTAAAAATCAGGGGGGCAAATGCCCTCCTGTCCCAAAATGACGTCCCCGATTGTAAGCTCTTTCAAGGCGTCTGCGGAATGAATTAAAGGCGTGAATGAAAGCGCTGTACCAGGGTTTGCTGCTGTGAGATGAGTGAGGTCTTATGATGATAGTAGTAGCCTATGTTTATTGAGAAGATCGGATAGCACAAAATTGTAGCCTATTTGTCAATCAGTGTAGCAAGGTGTAGAGGGGTTAGTAATTAAGTAAGATGAGTTACTGTCGTCGCAGAACGAGGCTACATAGATTTTGTTGAGTCAGCGAAATGAGTAGGGCCTAGGTGCCGCGAGGCGGAGGGAGTTGGCGAGCAGATACTTAGAATGGTGAAGATGGGGAAATGATCAGGTGGAGAGAGAGTTGACTAATTGCCGAAAGTGGAGATAATGTCGAAGAAGACAACGTTTTAAGTAGGTTTAGAGTATATCCGAAAGTGTGAGTTGGAAGAGATATGTGTTGTGTGAGGTTTGTCTGTTAATGTAGTTGTGTGAATTGGGTACAATTAGAATCGTCGCTCTTATCAACATATATGTTGAAATCACCTGTGATGAGGAATTTATGTGGAGTTGTTGCTGCAGAGCCCAGAAAAGAGGTATTTTCATCAAGGAATTTCACTAATGGGGCTGAGTATTTAGATGACGATGGAGGGCGGTAAATGTTGAACATAGTAAGCTTTGCAAGAGGTAGTCTGAAAGTGACTGATGAGCATTCAAATGACGAGAAATTCATTGACGATGAATTGGTTATTTTATCATCGTCATCATCATCTCATTTCTAGGCTCATCATTAGACCTAATGCGCCTCGGCTTGTGTACTAAACAAATATGTTTTAAGAGGTGCGAGAAAAGTTTCACAGGAAAGTGTTTCGTCTCTAAGATAGGGCCTATGGCGGTAACGAGTTCCAGAGTGCTGGGCCATTTACTCGAAAGGAGCGTTCTCCAGTTTTGGTTCTTGTGCGAGGTACTGATAGTATTCGCGTCGATAGAGACCTCGTGCTGATCGATCGGTTTCTGCCAATGTCACTTAGTAGTTTGCAGTCCCTTATAAGGTAGTCTGTTGCTTCAGATCTTAGGCATTTATCAACGAGTGAGATTATCTTGAATATAATCCGTTTTCGAACTGGTAGCCAGTGGAAGGTCTGAAGGATCGGTATGATGTGCTGGCGTCCAGACGTGGAGTCAAGGCCACAACTTCCGAGGCCAAGGCGAGGCCAAGGACTTGTAACACGAGGCCAAGGCCAAGGACAGCAGGTCCGAGGCTAAGGACAGCAGGTCCAAGGCCGAGGCCGAGGCCAAGGACATCAGGTCCAAGGCCGAGGCCAAGGCCGGGGACCAGAGATAGGGATGTACTTGGGCAGTTGGGGGAAAATCCCCCCTTCCCCTGCAAATCGCGCCCTGATTAGGGCCAACACTCGGTTTGGGCAGAATATTCAAAATATTGAAATTTTGGGGGCCAAACAAGTGCTGGGCCCCTACCCGAATTATTGGGGGCCCGGGGTCGTTATGGATTGGCGTCCATGGCAGTACGGTCCAGTACCTACTGCAAACCATGTTTTAAAAATAAAATTAAAATACCTTTTAATGTCTTGTAGCTGTTTGCCACAGTCTCGTGTTTTCTATCCAGATGCTTGTTAAATCCACCTGACGTTCCACGAGTTTGTTATTATTTCACTACAACGCTTACATTTAGCTAACCACTTTATATCATTTATAATTTTAAAATCTGTGAACGCAAATTTCACAACGCCAGGCTCATTTGTGGCCATATTGTTTGCTAGCTTATTTTTACTAACAAAATTTGCTAACAATAGGAACAGCAGAGGTTACTGTAACTGCAGCGCCGTTTCTTTTCCAAGCGCGGTCTGTCTACAACCTCCTAGCCTAAGCAGATGCAGATGTCTCTGTTTAGACTTTAGAAACAATCAACCCCGGCCACCCTCCACTGTGGAGCCGCCACAGTCAAGAATTCAAAGCAATGTCATTGCCAACTACTTAATTTACTGCTCTAAAATAGACGCCATATATCCATTTAGATTCAAGATAGACGCCATATATCCATTTAGATTCAAGCCTTTTATTAGCAAGAAAATTATCTGGCCCAAATGACTTCTTAACTCCCCGAGGCAATGTCCGCTTCACACAATGGAAGCCTTGTCAATGCAAGCAACAGAATTACATGTTAGCAAGAATTCTCCTGGTCTACGGTTTGCATTGAACAGAGAACGTCTTGTTCAGGTATTAGTCCAACAGTTTGAACGCGCGATTTTCTTGTTTAATTCCATGGTGTGAGGGCTTGGCCCCAGTACAAGGCCAAGGACTTTACTCCCAAGGCGAAGGACATCAGGTTCAAGGCCAAAGCCGAGGACTTGTATCCCGAGGCCAAGGACGAGGACTTGTATCTCGAGGCCAAGGCCAAGGCCGAGGACAGCGTCACTTGACCTCGAGGCGCCTCGAGGCCAAGGCCGCGGCCTCGAGGACTCCAAGTCTGCTGGCGTCTTGGAGTTCGACTTAAGAGGCGTGCCTCTGAGTTTTGGACTGCTTGAAGTCTCCTGATTTGATTTTATGGGACCTGCTAGAGGATACTATTACAATAGTCAAGGTGTGACGAAATAAACGCATGTATAATAGTCTGTGCTACTTCTGTGGTTAGGGAGTCTATAATTGGACGGGGTTGGCGTAGTTGGTAGAAGCTGGTTGAGACTGCTTTGCTGTATCATATTGTCGGTCATAGTACGACTATCGTTAAGGATTACTCCAAGATCCCTGACGGTCTTTGAGTTTTTTATGTTGGCTCCTCGAAGGTTGAAACAGAGGCGTAGCGAGGGTATCCGGCGCCCGGGGGCAAAGTGAACCGTTGGCGCCTCCAACAGTGCTGACTAGCAAAAAATCGTCACATTGTTCTCAGCGCCCCTCAAGTCTTACGGGCGCCCCTCTTCATAGCAATGTTTCCTCTAAGATGTGCGCGTGTGCGCGTGCACAGCGGTCGCAAGGCAAGCGCACAAGGGAGCGCACAAATTTTTAAACATTGTTTCCACTGCTTTTTATATCATTGACATACTTACTGCACAGAAGTTGACTTTCCATGTACAATTTTGCCCACAAACAATTTCATGCACACACGTACTACAAAAATTAGAGGGAACATTGCTTCATAGTAGCGCTGACAAGCAAAAAAGGTCGTCGCACGTGTTTCTTCTTCTTTATTATTTATTATGCATTCCACTTATCCATATACCCAATTTTGGCGCCGCCCACCCCGGCGCCCGGGGGCATATGCCCCCTGCCTCCTCGCTACGCCTTTGGGTTGAGATTAATATTTTCGACATCAGTTTTCGCTATTTGTCGACTTTGCCTTAATATTATGAATTCTGTCTTCGAGGCATTTAGTTTAAGTTTATTCAGCTTGAGCCAGTTCTCGATATCGGCGATACAGTTTTCTAGTGCTGGAATGACACTCTTTAGAGTAGCCGGAGTGGAACTGCTGTATAATTGCATGTCGTCTGCATATAGGTGAAAAAGGACGATAACGACTTATAATCTCTTTGATCTTACTGATGAATAGGACGAAGAGCATCGGCCCTAGTCGGTACTGAACGCACTTGGCAGGTCAGTAATATCTTCCTGTGTCCGATCAGCGATGAATTTCTCGATCGCATAAGAAATGCTACCATGCAAGATGACTCTTTACAGCAGTTGAAAGACGTCATAATGCGTGGATGGCCTGTTCGCAAGTCTTCTCTAAATCCAAGCGCTATACCATTCTTCGACTACCGTGATGAGCTAACTATACAAGATGGCGTAATTCTCCGTGGTGACCGTGTCATCATACCGGCAACCTTAAGACAAGAAATTAAATCTCGAGTTCATGCTGGCCATCTTGGCATAAACTCCTGCTTGAGACGAGCTCGTGACCTTGTTTACTGGCCTGGTATGTCAAAAGACATCAGGGAATAATATATTGAAGCATGCAGCATTTGTGCGACTTTCTGCAACAAGCAACCGCTTGAAACCGTTGTCAGACGTGAGACTCAAGCACGCCCATGGGAACAAGTTGCTTCGGACATATTCACCATTCAAGGACGAAACTACCTAGCAACTGTTGATTACCTATCAAACTTTATTGAAGTCGATTAATTACCTCTCAGATACGCATTCTACCACGGTGACTCACAAACTGAAGCACCATTTTGCACGCCACTGCGCACCAGCAGTGGCGGCTCTAGGATTTGGCAAGTGGGGGGCCGTTGGGGGGGGGGAACTTCTAATCATGGGGCCAACCATTTGTTGTTTAATGTATGTAGCATTAAGTATAGGGTCCCAACTGGGGGGCCCCAGGCAGTCAATAGGGGTCACGGGCCCTCCCGGCCCCCCGGTGGAGCCGCCACTGCATACCAGCGACGGAGGCTCACGATACGCCTCCCATGAATTCGGGCAATTCAGCAAAGCTTGGCATTTCAAACATGAAATTACCAGCCCAGGTAGCAGCCGCGCCAATGGAGCTGCTGAAGCGGCAGTAAAGACCGTCAAGCAACTGTTCCGTAAATGTCTGAAAGCGCAGGAAGACCCATACCTTGGCTTGCTGAACCTGCGAAACACACCAACAGAAGGTCTGGAAACAAGACCAGCACAGCGTTTGTTTGGTCGCCGGACGAAAACAACAGTACCGACAACAACCCATCTCCTCAAACCCAATGTCGATCACAGCAACCACTCCAAAGCAGACAGTCTAAAAAACGCTAGTGCTCAAAGAACTAGGCCTAATCTGCACCGGCATGACCTCAAGCCATTTAATGTTGGACAGAATGTCAGACTACAACCTATTCAACACCATGAACGGGAATGGAGACCAGCCACTGTCTCTAAGCGCATATCGAATCGCACCTATGAAGTGACAACCTCTGAAGGAAAGAAGCTCCTGCGTAATCGACAGCTGCTAAGACCAACACAAGCCCCAGCTGGAGTAGAGACGGAGAACTTTCACCCACCCACACAATTCTCAGATATGGAGTCTCGGGGCGACGACAACACCAATCCCACATCTCCAGGGATAACGAGTCAAAAGATATCTCGGGGTCATGAAAACATCAATGACCCTGTATCTCCACAAACGACAAGTCAGAGAACATCTCAGGATTATGAAAACACCAAACCGGTATCTCCACAAATGACAAATCAAAGAACAGAACAAAGAGATCCTAATCCAACTGCGACTCAGACTATGTGCACTCAGAACCACTATCGCACACGATCTGGTCGGACAATAATAATAATAATAATAATAATAATAATAATAATAATAATAATAATAATAATAATAATGCACTTCTATAGCACCAGTTCTAAAGTAAAGTAAAGTAAAGTAAAATCTCGTGGATTTCTATAGCGCCTTGGAAAGCAGCACAACAGTAGCTGCTTATTCTTAGGCGCTCAGCCTCTCTTAAAATAACTATGGGGAAGGTGTGGGATCAGCCAGGCAATGGTCAATATCCGAAGGGCAGTGAGGCTAGGTTGTTACAACTATGGCGGAAATGATTTAAGAAACAGGAAGGATTTAAGCTTAGACCTGAAGACTTGAGGAGATAGTGCAGGAATTATAGGAAACGGGCACTCAGATTTTATTGTTTTAAAGTGTCCAAGTGTGCGAAGGGAAGCTGGGATCGAGTTCCAGAGTTCAGGTGCAGCATATGAGAAGGCACGGTTGCAAATTTTCAGGGATGACTGATTTAGCGGGCGTGACAGAGTGAGATGAGATGACGAACGTGTGGGTCGAGGAGGCTGAGGGGTTAATAGTGATCTAAGGTAGACAGGTTTTGATGACTGAAGTGAGCTATGTGTAAGTGTTATTATCTTATATTGGATACGTTCTGTTATTTTAAGCCAATGTAATGATTTTAGTATGGGTGAAATATGGGAGAATTTAGGTGACATAGTAACAGCACGAGCTAAAGCATTTTGTATTGATTGCAATTTGTTGATGGAGGCTTTGGGAAGGTTATAGTAGAGGGAGTTACAGTAATCTAATTTGGAGTGGACTATAGAGGTGGCGATTGTGGATGTAGTCTTAATATCAAGACAAGGACGTAGGCGACGAAGGTCACGAATATGAATAAAGCAGGCTTTTGAATACTAATTTGAATACTAATTTGAATACTTATTTTGAATTCTAATACCCAAGGTATCAATCGATGGTACTTCAAAATCAATGGTACTTCAAAATCAATCCGCAAAAGATCCAGGTCATTCCAGAGATCATCAGTCAGAGGAAGAGAGTGAGACGGACTATGGAGGAAACGCCAATTGAAAAAGATGCGTCTTAAGTCTGGATCGGAAGATGCTCAATGAATTGGAAAATCTGACAGCCGGAGGGAGAGAGTTCCAGATTTTAGGCCCAGAAATAGAAAAAGCTCTCTTACCAATTTCAGTGTTGGTTCTAGGTACATTCAACAATGAATCAAAGCCAACACAAAGACTAGACCTGTGAGGAGAATAACTAATTTTACAAACTAACTACCAGTGTTGTAATAAATACTTCACTGAAAGTATTTAAATACTTTCATAAATATTTGGTTCTCATGTAGTATTTAAATAGTATTTAAATACCCAAATACCAGGGTAAGTATTTAAATACTGGCAAATAAAGTTTAAATACTTTTTTAAATACTTGATAATGTATTTGACACGAATCGCCAAACCGTATTTTTGTGTAAAGAAATGTTATTTAAAATTATTTCTAACAATGTCAATGTAGACTTACTTAACTGTTCAACTGTCTAAAACCATCCGTAAAGAAAATGTAAAAATGAACAGTCTATAAGAAACATTATAATTATGTGAAAATTGCAATAAATCAAAAGTATTTAAATTTCTTAAATACACCTAAATACTCTATGGTATTTAAATACTATTTAAATACTTAATTTTGGTTGAGTATTTAAATACTTTCTTAAATACTGGACAAAGTATTTAAATAGTATTTAAATACTGAAAGTATTTAAATACTTTACAACACTGCTAACTACATGGATTACATTGACATTAGAAGTTTTAGTTATTGCCTACCTGTTTGTTTGTTTGTTATTAACATTTATTAACATTTATTGATAGGGAAGATGTATCGTGACTGTGAGCTGGGGAACCAGTCTAGCACGACTCCATCTTGGGAGCCATCTTGGGCTCCACGTTCTTGATCTTATTATTAATAAAGTAATACGAAACAGCGAACGATTCTGTGTCAAGGACATTCTGATGGCGACGTCGGTGTAATAGTAGTAATCTGTTACTTCTTAACCCCGCCTGATTATCTCGCCGCGCATCCACCGCGTCTTTAATTCTATCCAGTATGGCTTTGTTCAGTATTTTAGGAGCGGTTGATAACAGAGTTATCCCTCTGTAATTTTTACAGTCCGTCAGATCCCCTTTTTTGCCAATGCTGTCACATATTCTTCTTTCCACTCCTGGAATCTTCTCTTGCTGCCAATTTTGCCAAATGCCCAATAAATTGTAAAGCATATCCATTGAAGTGTCGATGTCAGCTTTCATTGCTTCTGCTGGGATGTTGTCCGGGCCTGTTGCTTTACCGTTTTTCAACGCTCTAGTTGCTTTTTTAATCTCCGTTATTGATGGTCTATCGGTGCATACGGGGAGGTCTTCGGCTGCTTTCTCGATGTTTGCTTTTGTCTCTGGACTTTTCCTATTAAATAACTCATTGAAATACTCCGCCCACCTATCTAACTGCTCTTCAATTGTCGTGAGTGTTCTTCCTTCATTGTCTCTGATATGGGTGTTTTCCTGAACTATCTGTCTGTTATCTTTCTTGTGGTGTTATATACTTCTTTCCAGTTATTTCTTTTCGCTGCCTCTTCCGTTTGATCCGCGATTTCGTTTATGTAATTTCTCTTGTCTCTTCTCACGCATCTTTTGACTTCCTTGTTTGCAGCTTTGTATTCTTCTTTTATTTTCTTTGTCTTTTCATCACTCGTGTTATTGTTATTGAGAAGATTAGTGCAATCCGGGAGAGAACGTCTGGTGCCGGGCACGCAGTCTACTCACACTACTCCGGCCCACTCCTCACTGCGTTCTCTTCCCCAACTCAGGCGGAGGTTGTGGACACGATACGGTCAATGCCTACTGAAGGCTTCGCTTGAGGTGCTTGCACCATTCTTAACGACGCTTCTGGAGAAGTCCCTAAAGAGTGGCGAATTCCCGGAGACATGGAGGCATGCGATCATTCACCCGCATCTCAAACGGGTTGGACTAAATTGCGCTGAGTCAAGAGCTATCGGCCGGTCTCTAATTTGCCATTTCTCTCCAAAGTACTGGAGAGACTGGAAAACAAGCAGCTGGTCGCCAACCTAGACACGAATCGTCTGATGCCAAGAGACCAGTCTGCTTATCGACGTGGCCATTCCACAGAGACTGCGATCATGAAGATCTTTGGAGACATCGTCGATGCGACCGCGAACGGGCAACTCGCCCTCCTCTGCTCACTGGATCTTTCGGCCGCATTCGACACCGTCGATCACGATATTCTCATTCACCAGCTTGAAAGGTCCTACGGTTTCAACCGACAAGTATTGGCGTGGCTGAACGATTACCTGACGGGTAGGACGCAGTCGGTTTGGTGGAATGGCTCCATGTCTTCCACTCGTCCGGCCCACTTCGGGGTACCGCAGAGATCGGTCCTTGGACCGCTGCTATTCGTCCTCTATGTCGCTGACATAGGGTGCATCGTCTCTTCTGCTGGTCTGTTGTCTCATGCATACGCGGATGATAGCCAGATATATGGATTCTGTTCACCATATGAGGCTTACAGGGCATCGTTGTGTAGAAACGGCCCGAAGATCCCCGTCTAGTCGCTGAAGATGACGACGACGATGACAATGACAAAGGTGTCGTTGTGACGACCATGATTGACAATCGATGGACGAAGGCCAGTACTAACGGCGGTTGCGCTGTCTTGAGGCGATCGTGAAGAAAGATCGGCGTCTCCAAAGATGGCGTCCGCGTCCTTCTCCTTTGTGTGAGCCAGGCGATGAGTCACGCTGGCGTCCACTCTGCAGTGTCTCTTGTTCGAAGCGTCGGTTTTCGTTTACCGATTCTGCCCTTAAACTAGGCCCGTTAGGGCTGACCAGCTGCCGGTGGACTTCCGCTCTGCCCGAGAGCACTTCCGCCTGTCTCGGATGTGGAAGCGTTGCTGCTCGTACCGTCGTCCGCCGACTCGAGGCAGCCTTCGCGCTCTTTCCAGACAGCGCCATATTCTCCGACGCTTTCCCGCCAGTTCGTCGATGCTTCCGAATTGCTGCGCCAGACGTCGAACGAAGACGCCATCTGGCGTTGCTTCAGAACTTTCTACCCGGGAGGAGGGGGAGATGTAGTGACCGACTTCAGGAGTCTGCCAGCCGTTAGGGCTGACCAGCTGTCGAGTGGCCGACCGCCACCACTAGAGGGCGCTACCGCCCGTAGCTGTAGCAGCTGCGTGGGCAAGCAGCTGCAGCCGGCAGCAGTAGGCTAATAGTAGAATACAGTAGGTGACAGCGTACAACGATAGCCGCTTCTGACTGAGTAGTGCAATAGCAGAGTCTGAAGACGGTCAACGAAGTGACACGACTAGCAGTATATCTAATGTTCAACGCATATTATATTAAATCTTATTAAAGTATTAAATCTACGAACATCTCAATTATTTGTTGTCGCTGCATCCAGCACAACAAACACCTATACTGAGAGACCGGTATAGTATATTATAATGACTCCCATATAATAATGACTCCCCCCATCATTATTATATATATATAATAATAACTCTCTATATTATAATAACTCCCTTAGTTTTTCAGAAGCCAGCTGAGATACCATGATCTAGAGCACCAAAAGCTTTTTTATATCGAGGATTGTTCCAAATAGTGTGCTTGTGGGATTCAAAATTTGTTGTTTTGGTATCAATTAAATTCATTATTGGCATTTAAGTGGAGAAATAGGGCTGAAACCATATTGATCAGTGGATAGCATATTAAATGCACCTAAGTAGTTTAACATTCTGGTAAGCATTGCCCTTTCGGGAATTTTAGGAAAACTGGGAGATTGGAAATGGGTCTATAATTTCATATAACCATTTTAGAGACATTTTTATAAATTGGGGTTATTTTTCAATTTTTAGGCCTACTTCTTCTGGGAGTTATTATAATATAGAGAGAGTTATTATCATATATATAATAATGAGGGGAGTCTTTATTATACATATAATAATGAGAGGGGAGTTATTATTATATGGGAGTCATTATATTATATCATATATTTGGAGAAATATCACCATCTTCCACATCATATTCGCAGACAGACCACAAGTCTAACTGCATCGGGGTACAAGGGTACAAGTCATTATAATATGCTATACCGGCTCCACTGGCTGCGGATTCCGCAAAGGATCAAGTACAAACGATGCTGGCTTACGTATCGAATGCTCCGTGATCCCACCTGCCCGGACTATCTAACGGCGCTGATACACATGCCTACCTCATCAGTCGGACCCCGTTCGTAGTAGATGATGCCGCCATCGCCCCGTCGTCGACGATACGTCTATTGGGAGTCCAAATAGACGAGATCCTGTCCTTTGAAGCGCATATCAGCAGCATGATCCGCTGCTGTCACCACCAACTGCGAAGGATCAGTGGCGTAGCGTGCCACTGGTTAGTCTGGAAAGTTCCAGGGGCGGCGGCAAAAGGGGGGGCGACACAAATTGCCGCCGGCAATAATTTGCCAATCCAAAAGCTGTATTTGTTCCCTGTAGCAATCACTCTTTAAATCTGGCCGGAGTTAATGCCGTGGGATCATCCGAGATTTCAGAGAACTTCTTCGCAATTTTAGAGAGAATATTTACTTTCTTTTCTGCGTCCACTCATCGGTGGGACGTACTTAAGAAAAATGTACCACTTGCGGTGAAAAGAGTTATACAAACACGATGGAGCGCACACTATAATTCTGTGAAAGCCGTTCATGCAGGATTTCAGGGAGTCATCACTGCTTTAGAATCTGTATGCGGTAATGCAGAAAATCTTGACACACGTGGCGCCGCTCGAAGTATCCTGGACGCAATGCAATAGTTTTCGTTTCTTTCCTTCCTTCCTTCACTTTTGGAAACATTTTAGAAGAATTGTGGCGTGATTGGACACTTACAAGCCACGCCTCAACCAATAGCGTAGCTGCTATAGTCTTACATTATATATTCTATAGAGTAGTAGTTTCAGCGTCAGTCGCTCTCACACAGTGGAAGACTCTCACTCCGTTGCGTCCTGGATACGAACATTAATAATTAATATATGAAGTTATAATACATCTGTGTTGATCATAGTTATAGGCGTTAGGAAACGCCACATGGTGTCATCAGCGGAAACGAACTCACAACCTTGCGTTTAATTAGAAAAAAGTGAACATTAGTTACTATGGCGACCAGATCGAACATTCCTCTGCCGGAGAAACTGGATCTGAATGCGGCGAACTTATGTGTGGAGTTCCGTCGATTCCAGGGCCAATGGAAAAATTATTGTATCGCTGCGAAAGTGTCTGGAGAAACTGCAGAAGTTCAGGCTGCGACTCTCCTAGCCTGCATTGGATCCGACGCATACGTCACTTTTGAGTCGATGACGTTGACTGAGGAGCAACGGAAGAGTACGACTGACATTCTAGAGGCCTCGAAACGGTACTGCGTTGGCGAGTTGAATGAGGTCTACGAGAGATACTTGTTCAACACCAGGAAACAGAGTCCTGGTGAATCGTTCGATGTATTCGCTGCAGATTTGCGACGCCTCGTCCGCTAGTGTGGATTCGGTGCAGCGGAGTCTTCCATGATTCGCGACCGTATTGTCCTTGGGATCCACGACGACGTAACCCGCCGGAAACTGCTTGGGACGCAAGGACTCGACCTTCAAAAGGCCATCGACGTCTGCAAGGCACAAGAGGCGACCGCCCGCCAATTCAAAGCCATCACGGAGACGGGAGCAGTCAACGCTTTGCGTCGCGACCCTCTGCCTCGCCGTGATCACAGTCAGCATCGTCGTCAGCACGATGTTGCGAAACAAGGGAATCGTCGACACGAAACCCGAGATCAAAGGCATCCGAGTCAAAACCGGAATCGCCCTGCGAAAGGTACAGTTAGAGATTCTTGTCGTTTCTGTGGGCGTAGCCATGAGCGCGGCAAGAATAACTGTCCAGCTTTTGGCGCTGTGTGTCGGCGCTGCAATGAGAAAAACCATTATGCTGCCCAATGTGAAAAGAGAAATTCTTCGTACGGAAGCGTAAAGCAGCTATCTGATTCTTTCGAATCTGTTCTCGTTCTGAATTCTACTGATTCATGAGGACGTGTATTTACGCATTTGCTGATAAATGGAATGCGTGTCCGATTTATGATTGATTCTGGCTCAACGATTACAGCCATATCATCGTCGATTTACGAAAACCTTCCTTTGCGACCAGCGCTGCATCCAGTGAAATCAGTTCTGCGAATGTTTAGCGGTCTAGAGCTGCCGACAGCAGGAGTTATCGACGTCACGATTACTCATCCGACGACGAAAAAACAATTACTGACGGAAATTTATGTCACTGATCATGACAGTCCTATTCTAGGCATGTCAATTTGCCAGGAACTGGATCTCCTGCGCGTTATGGAGCACAACATCTGTGCGACCGAAGCTGTTTCGCCACCTGCGTTGGAGCGACAGCTGACTGAAGCTGATGTCTTTGCTCGTTTTGGCGACCTGTTCGACGGAAATCTGGGACTGATGGAAGGTACTGTCCATCTGGATATAGATCCGTCGTATCGACCAGTGCAGCTACCACTGCGTCGAATGGCAATTGCAGTCAAGGACAGAGTCGAAAACGAACTTCAGCAGATGGTTTCTCAAGGTATAATTACGGCAGTGACGGAGCCAACGGCCTGGGTCTCTGCGTTGGTTGTCACCATCAAGAATAATGGCAAACTCAGACTGTGTCTTGACCCTACAAGGACTCTAAACCCTGCGCTGATCAGAAGCCGGTACTGTCTGCCGACCCTCGACGACATCTTGCACAAGCTGTCTGGGGTTCGAGTTTTTAGCACAGTGGATTGTGAAAATGCCTTCAACATGCTTCAGCTTGACCATGAATCAAGTCTATTATGCACTTTTGACACGCCTTTTTCTCGTTTCAGATATCTACGTCTTCCTTTTGGTCTTTCAGTTTCATCGGAAATATTTCAAGCACGAATACATGCAGCACTTTCTGGACTGAAAGGGATTTTCTGCATTGCCGATGACATTCTTATAACTGGTTCTGGCAACACGCAGAAAGAAGCAATGCAGAACCACGATGCCAATTTAATTGCTCTTTTTCAGAGATGTCGAGAAAAGGGAGTTAAATTGAACAGAGAAAAGATGAAACTTCATCGAGATTGCATCACTTTTATGGGCCATGACTTAACGAAAGACGGAATAAAGCCTTCCGCCTCGAAAATCGAAGCCATTGAAAACTTCGCGCAACCAGAAGATAAAGCAGCACTTCAGCGTCTTCTCGGAATGGCCAACTATTTAGCAAGATACTGCCCTCACTACAGTGACGTCACGTCGGTGCTTCGTGAGCTTTTGAAGTCCGACTCGCACTTCAGATGGGATGAACGTCACACTGAAGCCTTCGAGAAATTGAAAGGTATGTTAAAATCTGCGCCTGTTTTAGCCTATTTTAATGACAAGGAGGACTTGCTTGTTCAGTGCGACAGCTCTCAAAAAGGCGTAGGAGCCCTTCTCCTTCAGCAGAATCGTGTAGTGGAGTATGCTAGCCGAGCATTAACACCCGCTGAAAAAGGATGGAGCCAACTCGAAAGAGAATGTCTTTCAATATGTTTTGCGATGGAGAAATTTCATTACTACACATATGCCAGAAAAGTAAAAGTTCAAAATGACCATAAACCTTTATTGAGTATATTCAAAAAGTCTCTTTCTTCTGCGCCAAAAAGGCTCCAGCGCCTGTTGTTAAAGCTACAAAGATACGATTTTGAAATGGAATACGTTGCTGGCCGAGATTTAATTTTGGCAGACGCCCTCAGCCGATCTTACATTGCCAGAGGCACTCCGCAGGAGTTCAGTGAAGAAATTGCTTTCCTAGAGACAGCAGATGCGGAGCAAGAAGCAGAAACTCGATTAATAACATCTCCGTCTACTCTGAAACTCATCACAGACGCGACATCCGATCCGAGCTACATCCGCCTGAAAGAACAGATTTATCGAGGTTGGCCCGACTCGCCGAAGGGGCTGACAGCCGACGTTCGACCTTTTGCGACCTTTGGAGATGAATTATCGGTTTGTCGAGGTCTCGTCTATAAAGGACATCGTCTTGTCGTACCAGCACCGGCGAGACAGGAAATTCTAAACCGTCTACACTCGTCTCATATTGGACTAAACAGTTGTCTACGTCGAGCGAGGGAGGTGGTTTTCTGGCCAAATTTGACCTGTGAACTCCGAGAGAAAGTTCTGAAATGTCACATCTGCAATACATTCAGAGACTTGCCTCCAAAAGAACCACTGGCACCCATCCCCGCACCGTCTCGACAGTGGGAAAGAATAGCAGTCGATATTTTCGCATTTCAACAGCGAGAATATTTAATTTCAACAGACTTCCTCAGTGGATTCTTCGAAATAGACAGATTACCATCGAAGTCGGTGAGCAACATAATTTACTGCCTAAAACAACATTTCGCAAGATATGGTATCCCATCATTTTTGCATAGTGATAACAGCCCATTTAACTCAATGGAATTTAAGAAATTCGCAGACAAATACGAGTTTCAACATGTCTTAAGTTCACCAATGCATAGCCAGGGAAATGGCAAAGCAGAGTCAGCAGTTAAAATGGCTAAGAAGTTGATGAAGAAAGCTTTAGAGGAAAATTTAGACCCCTACATTTCCTTAATGGAGTGGAGAAATTGTCCTTCCGAGAGATTGGGTCTAAGCCCCGCGCAAATTATGTTTGGGCGTCGAACGCGCACAAAATTGCCTATCAGCAGTAAACTACTGGATACTCCTTCTGCAGCCAAGGTCCAATAGGCATTAGAAAGATCAAAATTGAAGCAAGCCGCTTACTACAACAAAAACGCGCACAACCGACGGAAGCTACAGAAGGGAGACACTTGTCGCGTGAAAGTACGACCGACCGACGACCACTGGAAGAAAGCGGAAATTACAGACGTCCTTCCACATCGATCGTATCGACTTCGGCTGGACGACGGTTCAATCAAACGAAGAAGCTCCCGGCATGTCAGGTTTTCCTTGGAACCCCCTGTCATTTTCCAGGAGGAAAGCGAAGGACAAGGACAACCATCAATGAAAAGGGAAGAAGACAGCCGTTCGAGACCACCGTACAAATCAATGGTGCATGAAGATCAACACTCCACCAGCGCTGCGAATGAACCATCATCCGATACAACTGAGGCAATCCCAGCGCCACCTAGGGAACAACAAATAACTACTAGAGGAGCTGAACCATATAAGACTAGATCTGGCCGTACAGTCAGAAAGCCATCTAGATATAAATAGTTAACATTTTAAATTTCTGTTTTAGATGACTGATAAAGTTTTAACAGAACTGCTATAAAATATTAATTTTCTTAATTAGATAATGAGCCTAATTAATGGGAAGAGATGTGGCGTGATTGGACACTTACAAGCCACGCCTCAACCAATAGCGTAGCTGCTATAGTCTTACATTATATATTCTATAGAGTAGTAGTTTCAGCGTCAGTCGCTCTCACACAGTCGAAGACTCTCACTCCGTTGCGTCCTGGATACGAACATTAATAATTAATATATGAAGTTATAATACATCTGTGTTGATCATAGTTATAGGCGTTAGGAAACGCCACAAGAATCTCAGGCCGTCCAGACATACTGTCAACAGAAAGGTCTGTCAGTAGAACACTGCGCTAATGGAATGCAATCTTTTGTCCTTTTTAGCGGAAGAGAGGGATGCGATAGTCAAATGTTCTGTTGATGCAGCCCTGCAACCCTGCGAAGACCACGACATTCCAACAGAACGACGTATACGACGAAGAAAAAGATTTCCAGGCGAAAATGAAAGGGACGCTGGGTTGAGCTTTGTTGAGGAAGTAAGGTGATGTATGTTTTCAGCATTGGACAGATTCTTGACGGAAGTGCAGCAAAGATTTAGTGGAATGCAGGAATTAAATGACTTATTCGGTTTCTTAAATCCACTCGTATTGCTGCGTCACGATGACTTCGAAGATCGAATAACTGCTTTTAAATGCCGGTACGGAGACGAGATAGATTGAGCCGAACTAACAACAGAAATTCGAAGGATAAGAAGGCTGCATAAGGTTAGCGGGAACTCTTTCCACGAAAACGGTGAAGACGTTCAAGGCGATACTTCATTGGACGTAGGGCCTACTTAGGCTAGATGGTTGGTAAAACATCATTTGCAAGATTCCGTTCCGTACCTAGTTTTGAGCATCCGAATCTACTTAACAATTAGGCTACTGTCTCCATTGCAAGCTGCGAAAGGTGTTTTTCTAAGCTTAAAATAGGCTAATAAAGAATTATTTGCGATCTACAATGCTAGAAGACAGGTTGTCCTCGTTGTCACTGATTTCTATAGAAAACAAGTGTATTGATAAGCTTGACTTGGATGCTATTATTACTGAGTTTGCCAACGTGAAAGCGCGAAAGGCTCGTATTAAATAGAATATTTTAAATGTTCTCTGCCCAGTACAGACGTAACAGACCACAGTAATGGACTAATGGTAACATTTATAGTCTATCCTCTTGACTTCTTATGAAGCTATGAGTTTGTTACTGTTTGTTTTGTTACAGGAATTAAATTTCATAGGTATTACATTACACTACAGTTGTGACTATAGTTTATTGTTCCAATGTCCTAATGCTGTGTGACTTTGTATCATGTATGTTTATTTTTGTTACGTCCTGGGGCGGCGGATTAAAAATGTTCCAGGGGCGGCTTGAGTGCACGCTACGCCTCTGCGAAGGATCAAGACGATTCGTCAGTACATACCAGCGCAGGCAGCCTCACAGCTCGTACGGGCAGTAATACTGTCAAGGATCGACTACTGCAATAGTTTATTATTCGGTCTTCCAGAGCGTCAGTTAAATCGTTTACAGTCGGTACTAAACCTATCTGCACGGCTAGTCTTTCGAAGCCGCTGGCGCGAGCACGTCACGCCGCTGTTGCGAGACCGCCTTCACTGGCTTCGAGTCCAGGAACGAATCGTTTATAAGCGTTGCTGGCTCACTCATCGAGCTTTATACGATCCCTTCTGCCCCGACTACCTAGCCACGCTGATACAGCGATCCACGGTGAACGAACGACGATCGCAGCTACGGTCTGGAAGTCGGGTCCAGCTGCTCGTCCCTGCTCCATCCAAGACCTCTATAAGTTCGGTGAACGATCGGTCAGGCGGGGCAACCCGCTCCTGTGGAACACTCTGCCGCTGCCAGACTGTGTGACTAATTCTGACTCTGTTGAGACTTTCAGAACGAACCTAAAAACACACTTATTTAACATCGCATATAAGTGACACGTGTCAAAGCGCTCTTGTTTTTAGCCTAAGCTATGCTTACTGCGCTATAGAAGTTGTCTGATAATAATAATAATAATAATAATAATAATAATAATAATAATAATAATAATAATAATAATAATAATAATAATAATAATAATAATAATAATAATAATAATAATAATAATAATAATAATAATAATGCGACGACCGAAGTGCGTTCACGACTCCGATCGAGCGGCCGAGCTCGACTGTTCATAACTTCATACCACCTCCGGCCAAGACTGCGATATTCGGGGAGAGATCGGTGTCTCGCGGGAATCCGGCTCTATGGAACGCACTGCCGGAAATGTTCGCCAGAAGACTCAAAACACACTTGTTTAATATTTCGTACAGTTGAGCTATTTTATTTGCTGTAAAGTGTTCTTGATTTTGACCTTTTGTCATGCATACTGCGCTATATAAATTGTCAGTTATGAATGAATGAATGAATGAATTGCCGTTGTTATTGAGTTTTTCTTTTACTTTCTTTCTTGCCGTGATCTTGTCTCTAGTTGTTGATGATAGCCACTCTTTCTGTGTTCCGCTTTTGCCCAGAACGTCTTCGCATGTATCAGTCCAGATCTTTTTAAAACTTCTCCATTCCCCATTGTCTGTTACCGCGCCCCCCCAAAAAATTTTTTTAAAAAAACTCCCCCAATAGGTCGATAGTGTGATAGAATATTTGCATAAATGTTTCTCTTTTTAAGTTTCGATGATATAATCGAACTCTTTAGTGCCTGGGGTACAACCGCCTTGGTTATTGATGCATTGATTATTGTAATAGGATCCAGAAAGATTTCAATTCCCTCTTTGATGATGAATGTTGGAACCAGGTCGAGATCAGACCCCCTGCCCACCCCACCCCAAATGACGTCCCTGTTTATATGGTCGTTTTGATATTTATATGAGCCGTTTGCAGATGCTTCTCAATGCGTTCTGCCCGCATGATTTACGGTGCCAGACGGGGCGAGTACGTCACCCCCTTACTCAAGGACAAGCTGCACTGGCTGTGCATCTCCGAGCGCATCATCTACAAGAGATGCTGCCTAACATTCCAGGCCCTCAATGATCCTACCTGCCCAATCTACAATTTTTCCAGGAGGGTGCAATTGCACACCTCTCCGAACGCCCATGCCCCTGACCGTCCGACGTATGGTAAGCTGCCCACTTCGTTTACTACGTTTAGTCAAATTAGTTGTAAATGGTTCTTGCAAGCAAGGCCTGCCTGTTGTCAACTGCTGCCCGCGAGCATATTATGCCATATTTCCAAATGCTTGCATGCTAGTACACCAAGGCAAATTCGACGCTTCAAATTGGCTCATTGATCATGTGAAGCTTAACTAGGTCGCACCTATTAATAGAACTCAGAAGTTTTATTCTCCTCAGTCAAGTCTTTGTTAAAGCGACATTCGCGTTAACATTCTGCAAACGAATTTACTGTAAAATACAAATTCGCCGGTTTTATAACACAAAAAGCGGCACTCGACAAGGCATGCAAAAGAAAACCAAAGTTGTCGTCAATGCATGAGCACAGTATTCTAGATGATCTGATGAGCCCGTACCAATGACATAATTATCACCTAACAAATTTTACAGCTGTATCTATATCCGAACTTAACTTATATGGCATGTAATAGATGCTGCGGTGTCAAAGACAGTGTTTTATCCAGGCCTGTTAGGAGGGGAGATTCCCCCCCCCAAAAAAAAACTCTCAAAATTCTTCCCCCAAAATCCCAGCACTTACACAAATTTTGCATTGAATTGTGTCTTTTCTCTTCCAACCAAGTCGATTTCCCCCCCGAAAGACTCAATTTACCCCCAAAGGCCTAGAATCTGGATAAAACACTGGTCACAGATTAAGTGGACCCAAGTTCGCGGACCCGAGCGCGGCCGCCGTCAGTCCATTTATTTAAAAGGTCTAGTATGCCAGCAGTCAGGATATTTTCACAGACACCTAACATCCTCCACAACACCCCCAATTTGAGGTCGACAGCCCCCAATCCTAATATAACAATGGTAGGTATGTGGTATGTACCCAAAATAGACTCCGAACACCTCTAAATCGAGAAATAACTCCTCCCCAACTTTAGTTATCTGTTTGATGACATTTTTGCTTGTCAGACTTTTTGGAGACCTGATAACGTTTTTTGCTTGTCAGACTTTTTTTAGACTTGATAACGTTTTTTTGCTTGTTAGGATTTTTGGAGATTTGATACGGTTTTTGAGTTTTGGGTTTTTTGTCTGTCAGCAGGCCCTCCGAGAGAAATTCCGGGCCCCTGTGCAGAATGGCCGACGGGCCCTTTTCGTCATAATTTCTTGGCGACCTTTTGTTTGTTTGTTTTTTTTGCTTGTCGGCCATTTAGCACTGTTTCCCGGGCCCCCTTGTGCTCGCCGGGCCCCTCTGCTGAACTGACATTTTAACCATTCTTTAGTGTTATTATTCATTTTATTGTTAATTAGTTAATTATACATATTCATCATCGGCCCGGGCCCCCTCCAGACCGCCGGGCCCCTGTACAGTTGCCCCCCCCTGCCCCCCTCTCGGAGGGCCTGTCTGTCAGACTTTATTTTGTGAGATGACTTTGTTCACACTTATTCTGTTATTCAGCAGAGACCCCCAAATTTTACTGACATCCCTCTATTCACAATCCTAGAAATAACCCTGCCGGTATAGTTTATATACGGACATCTTGATTGCTTCAAAAACTATTAGCCACGAGTATTAGCCATTGCAGATATAATGCTGGGAAATTTCATAGACTACTTGGCGTTTTGTTCTATTAATAGGTGCGACCTAGCTAAGCTTCACGTGATCAAATGAGCCAATTAGAATCGTCGAATTTGCTTTGGTGTACTAGCAGTAGCATGCAAGCATTTGGAAATATGCTGACCGCGATGGTGATATACGGGGTTTTACGTCGAACTAAAAATAGTGAGCAGCGGGTTACCGTGATTGGCTGGATTGATTAGAGACCGTTCTGTCCTGAACCGCTTGTGTGCCTCCACCTATTTTAGAAGAGCAGTTGGTAAACTTCTTTAAATGGGAAAAGCTTAGGAGGTTTTAACACAGGGCAGTCCCTACTGAACCACTTTAAACCTTGTTATATTATATTATTATTATAGTGTAGCGACACACGGGGTCGAACTGACTGACCTCTATGAGCCTCTGCTCATACAAATATGTCTCAAAACGCCACCACCACGTGAATCGCACTATGTGGCAATACTCGCTACATGCACTCGTCTGGACTTCTTTATACCCAGAATGCCTCAAATCCTTTTCTCACGAATGCTAGCTAAAGGCACGTATGTGGTTCCTTAGCTTTTTGGCTAAGTCTTTCTAACACACACTTGCTAATGTACTCCGTACAGAGGCGGATTTACCACGGTACCAGATGGTGCATCTGTACCGGGCCTCCCTTCAGAACACAAATTTAGGGGCCTCCCTTTTCTAAAAATAATAATTTTTTTAAGACTTTTAATTATTAGTTTCTTTAAAGTAATTTATTTTCGGAGATATACATGAATGTTGTATCGTTAGATGTTAATAGTGTTTGGACATTGATTAGTAATACACTGTAATTATTTTAGTATTGAAATGCAATTTAATGCATGCTCCATGAGTCTATGTTAAGAAAGCCTATATATATACATATATATATATATATATATATATATATATATATATATACATATAGCCCGGTTTAGCTGACCTCAATTAATGGTATGGCTCATAATGGCTGGACTCTGACCGAGTGACCGGCGGTTGTACCGGGCCACCGACGGTCGTAGACGCCCGGCCTCTTGCATCGTTATGCAGATTAGGGGTACTGCATGACTCAACCTGAATCAGTGTGTCTCGACGGTCAATTCTTACCACGGTACCACCGGTCAAGAAGCGCGGGAAATGGGAGGAGTATGTGTATTTGTATGCCTCCGTACCTTTGGAATGGCAATGCATAGTTACATACAGACTAACGCCATCACTCTTTTGTCTTACCGTAAAATGCGTAACACCGTGACGGTGACCTTTTTGGCAAACGATTACAAATCTTAGTTATACTGTACTTAGTGCTTTTTTCTAGAAAAAAGGTACCGGAACTCATCTTCGTGGATGATTAAATTCATAAGAAATAAGTTCAAATAACACTTAAATAAATTAAATCAATTTATACGTCATAACACGTGGAATATAGACGACAGGTAGACCGTGCCCCAGTTCTTGTACACTGACTGCACGACTGCAAATTCAATGCAAGTTTATTTGAGTTGAAGTTAATGGCATTTAATTGTTTCATTTTTCTATGACGTTTGTTGTATTGTTACTTCTTTAATTTAAGCAGTGTTTATTCTAGCCACCTTGACATGGGGCGGGGGGATTTTGAAATGTTTGGAGGGACAAGGTTTGACATCTCAAAAGTCTTGACGAGCAAAAAACAAAAAAAGGTCATCTGCCCGTTTTCCCTTCTTAAACGTCCTGTGATAAGCTTCCATATTTTTCCCCTCTCCAAAAAATAAAAATTCCCCCGTCGCCACACTTTTTTTTTTTTTTTGGGGAGAATTTCCATCTCCCCATGCAACATATCATTTTTTTGGGTGGGGGATTTTTTCATTTTGGGGGAATCCCCCCAAAATGGCCTAGAATAAACACTGTCTTTAAGTGACCACAATGGCGCCGGGAGGCCTCCATGGAAATATTTGCACCGGGCCTCCAAAATGTAAATCCGCCTCTGTTAGTTATAGTTAGTGCTTTTTTCCAAAAAAAGGTACCGGAACTCATCTTAATGTATGATTAAATTCATAAGAAATAAGTTCAAATAACACTTAAATAAATTAACTTAATTTATACGTCATAACCCGTGGATTATAGCGCATTGATATCTAACCAGGGGCTTCTATCCTTATTTAAGGCGGGCGCAGCTGCGCCCGGAAAAAATGGGGGGGATGTTTTGCTACTAATCTGAACTGAACCGAGACTGATATTGATTCAAAATAACACTGACCGTGACGTAATCAATGATAGCTATGCCTAACACAAAGGATAAAAAGCTGAATATAATACTAAGTCTACAAGGGAGCAAATTAACAGAGGGAATTTGGAATGGGGTTGTATTTGGAAAGGGGAATTGAGCCTGGCTGCAAGGGGGGATAGAAGCCGCTGTATCTAACAGATCATAGGCTGTCATCCTTAGCCATACTGAACATTGAAAATGAACTCGTGAAGACAATCGACTTTGCACAGCTAGTGAGGTCTTAGCTACAACAGAAAGTCGTCGGCAACATGTTGAGACAATTTAGACTAATTACCAGCTACGGTGAGTTACCAGTACACTACTAATATTATAAACAGACGACAGGTCGACCGTGCCCCAGTTCTTGTACACTGACTGCACGACTGCAAATTCAATGCAAGTTTATTTGAGTTGAAGTTAATGGCATTTAATTGTTTCATTTTTCAATGACGTTTGTTTTATTTTTACTTCTTTAGTTACCACGATGGCGCCGGGGGCCACGATGGCGCACGATGGCGCCATGGAAATATTTGCACCGGGCCTCCAAAATGTAAATCCGCCTCTGACTCCGTACTAAATGTACTCACTAACGTACTCTAATTCCAACCTTATGTACTCTTCCTAATGTACTCTTATTCTAACCTTATGTACTCCTCCTAGATGTACTATTATTCACATCTCATGTACATGTACTCTAACGAATGTACTCATGTATTCTAATAAATGTACTCATGTACTCTAACAAATGTACTCTACCAAATCCGTCCTATTCGCCCGATGTAGCTCTTGACGGCTCTTCTTATCCTCTCAAGCACTGTAGACTCTGACGGTCTCCTAGCTGGTCTTAAGTACATTTTTCTTAGTACATCTTATGCACCCTCCGACTCTGTCTGTCGGCTCATCAGCCACTTTGTCTGTCTCAGCCTATACTTACGCTATCGGCTACTTGCTTTCCGGTGGTGTGCTAAAACTACAATCAGCCATCGCCTATAACTTTTCCATACCTAATGCCACCTACTAGAAATTCTGTGCATAATTACTTTAGGCCTTTTACTTATTTACTATACCTTTATTACTACTCAGAGGTCCTCAATTTTTTTATTATTAAATATTCCTTATTTAATGCCTTAAATTGACGTCAGCGCCTCCTAGCGATTACCTTATAAACTTTCCTCCTACAATATATTATTGCACTTATACTTATCTATATCAATTCCGCTACAATAGAAGAACTAACATGCTGATTTGTAATGTTATTGAATGAAGAGGAGTATGGTGTACAGCTATGTGTATGACGAGAGCAATGAAAAATGGCCGAATCAAATCAGGAGCAAGCGTTAAATATGGAACATATCAGCCGTAAAAAGTTAGCAAGTCGTTGTGAATAAATGCAGTCTTGAAGTCACTATTGCTGTGAAAGTCAAAGAGCACCATCTGTAAAGAATCTGAACACCAGTATAATCAGCCTCAAATGGATTTCATATAAGTTTCAATACAGCAGAATGTTTCCTGAAATCAGAAAACCTTTCTTCGAATTCCGCAATTGGGTTTTCCAACATGGTTACATCTGTTTTTACAGGTCTTGTTGATAAATTTCTGAATTGTGATGTTTTCTTGTTGTTAGTTTGGTTTTGGCCCTTCAAAACATTCAGCTTCTGTAAAAATCCAATAACATTTTCAAACATCCTGTGAACAAACTGCTCCCTCCCTTGGAGTTTTTGATTCGGGTCTAAGTCTGCCATATTGAATCCATGTTGATACAAATTATGTACGATTTATAAAAATTCACAAGGAAACGTGCTTAACAATTCCTTTAGAAGTTTAGAGCACATACGTTCGAATCACATGACCTACCACATGATCTATCAGTCGGATCAAGGCGGTATTATCCCTGGAGACGGCATTATGTCATTTCGGCGAAGCCGACTAGCTAGGAAATTCCCAGACGGCAGCCACAGTTTGGGTCTACCAAGATGGCCGCTAACCATGGAGGTACTATATTTAGCCTACGCGCTACTGGCTTCACGCAGCCTTGGCTAAAGAAGACGTAATGCCGTCACCTGAGATAATACCTCCATGAGTCTCATTCAGTCCACAAAAATCGGTGTCACGACAAAATGTTCACTGACAAAGCGTTCACCGACAAAACGCGCACGACAAATGGTTCACGATAAATGGTTCACGACAAATGGTTCACGACAAAACGTACAAGACAAATGGTTCACGACCAAACGCTCACGACAAATGGTTCACGACAAATGGTTCACGACACATAGTTAGGCCCTACTGACAAAAATATTTAATATATAAAGTTTACATTCATAACGAATTGTCTAGCTGTTCAGTTAGCCATGCAGCAATATCCCATATCCTAATCTAATCTAATCTTAAAACTTTTGTAGCCCCACTTCATAATGCACAGGGACATCAGCCTGCACAACGGCGCAAACATTTGTCTGGTTGAAGTTTAGTCGGGATCAGGCGCTCGGGTCCAGTTTTCGGAAAGGGACCGGCAGGAATCCGGAGCGGACGCTGACCAAAGAAAGAAAGAAAGAAAGAGTCTAAGCGGAGAAGACGGAGAGAATAACGAAAGCTCGGAAGTAAAGCGGAAGAGAGGAAGAGAGGAAGACAGGAACGCAGCGCAACGGAAAATTCCATTCTGACCCATATCCTCTAAAATATACATTAAAACATACATATTATATAGTATGGCAAAGACAGCCGAAAGTTGCAAGTTTTCCACTTAGGCATATAAGTTGGGTCTATGTTATATGGTAACCTTTGTTGATATAGGCCCTATGTCTAAAGACTAAAGTATGTGAGGCCACTGGTGGGCCAGACATTCAATAGGGGGCACGGGCCTCCGGACCCCCCATGTAGAGCCGCCAATGTTTCCATAAAATAATTTCACACCATCTCATTTTCTGTCGGTCGTGTAGGCTACCTATTTCTAAATGGACTCCCGGGTCGAATGGGATACGGTTGCGAGCAGTCGTGAATCATTTGCCGAGAACGTTTGGTCGTGAGCGTTTGGTCGTGAGCGTTTGGTCGTGAGCGTTTGGTCGTGTACGTTTTGTCGTGAACCATTTGTCGTCAGAGACGTCATTTCACTGTTTTTCAGGGGGGGGGCAAAACACTTTCACAGCCTGACAAGTTACAAGTTTGCGAAAAAGCTGACGACCTTTTTTTTGCTCGTCAGTCATTTTTTTACGATTAGTTCAGTGGCGTAATCAGTCAAAATGATGTAACCCGGGCAGCTGACCATGGGCTGTCCATAAATTACGTAAGCAATTTTTTTGGGCGTATTTTAATCCATCCCCTCTCCGCCTTATCAACAGTTGTCACACTTTTCAAACCCTTGCCTCTTTTGTTTTCGTAATTTATGGACAGGCACTCGAAAAAATATTTTAAAAAATTAACATGAGGATTTTAAACTGATCCCATTTCACGAGGCAACGCAATTGCTCAGCAGATGACTTTTAAAGAGTGAATCCATAGGCCCCTACCTTTGATCCGTTGCATGCTGCCAATCAGGTTCACCAAAGGGTGAGCTTTCTTTGCTCTGGTAACGACAATAGAAGCAATACGCAGCATCCTGCTGAACAGAATTAGCCAACCATGGAAATTCTGCAATATAGTAACTTTGGAAACGACGTTTGGCTGATTTCTTGGCTCCAAAATATATCCATGGGTATGTATGCAATTTAGGCTACACTGTTATCTAGTTCTCTGGAACTGTCCTCTGGGCTCTTATTCAGAGGCTGAGACTGTTTATTCTGTTCATTTCTACAGTAGAGTTCGCAACGACGCCGATATTTTAACTGTCTGGCAAGCGTCTGGCAATGATGACTAGTTGCACTCGACGAATAGTTTGGCATACGTCATCTGATGTTTCTAAGCATAAGTCAATTATGTTCAGCTCTTTAGAATTCTTGAGAAATTCAAACGCAGGCAACTTTTACAATCCAGACGCTGTGTCCGTGAAACTAGACTACGAGAAATTGCGAGTAAAACAATACATTTACTCTTGGCGCGAACTGTAATAAGCGTCAACTCTTAAAGCACACCCACGGTGACCCACCTGCTCTGATATTATACAAAGGAAATTAGGAATTTTAGGAATGCTCTTTTAATGTCAATGTGCCTTGCCCAGTGCTGACTGCTGACCTCCCGTTTCAGACCAAATACACAGGGAAATCGGAGTACCTCTCGGGTCAAAAAGGTCAAATCTCAAAGCAGCTGCCATTTTTCTCCTATAAGGCGGGTCGACCCGACCCGACCCGACGAGGGTCTTTCGAGCGCACAGGTCAAAGCTACTTCAGCTATCCCTGGTATCAGTCGGCATTCATAAATCTTTAGCCATCGCCAGATCGCCAATTATCACATTACGCTGTAGATAGCGTTCACTTCGGTAGAGGAAGATGCATAGGAAATGAGTGGTCCATAGGGACAGGCGATTACCGCCATAACTAAAATTCGATATAACACGCAGATACATATACTTGCCAAACAAAACGACTGTAGTAATTACTGCACTTCTAACTGATACCTGTAACCTGTGAGACACGTATTCCAGATACTTTAGTTTTAGACTATTAGAATAGTATTGCAATGACGTGCATGGCAGTGCAAAAGTAAGCAAATCCAAATAATAAAGACATAATTTTTATATTTTGTCAACCCGGGCAGAAAGCAAAGTAACCCTGGCATTGCCCGTAATTGCCTGGGCGTGGTTACGCCACTGGATTAGTTACTTCAGATTACTCGATATCAAGCACTCCTTTAGGGCATGTAAAAACTAAATAACACAAACGCTGGCGAAAAATTTTTTTCCCTAAAAATCAGGGGGGGGGGCAAATGCCAACCTGCCCCCCAAATGACGTCCCTGTTTGTCGTGAACGTTTTGCCATGAACCATTTGTCGTTAACCATTTGTCGTGCGCGTTTTGTCGGTGAACAGTTAATTTTTTGTCGTGGAACCACAGAAATCATAGACGTATAGATTTCTATGTCTTTAATGCTAGTGTGTCCTTGAGCGTGTTTAACATTTCGTGAATTTTCGAGGAGCCATGTTGGGAAGGATCTTGTGGCAAGGGTAAGGAAGTATTTGAACAAAACAAATTGATTTTTAGTCAGTGAATTGTGGACGCTGGATTTGCTGCTAATGTTCGTGTACGGGAGAGTGTTGTTACGACGTCCATAAAACTATCAGCTGATTCGACATTCACGTTCATGGAACTCCATAATTATAATAAATTCGTAATATATTTTTACGGACAGCGTAGCCACGAGGGTCACAGAGGTGTGCCACTAGATCTGGGACCAGTAACGGGATTTGCAGTAAACTGATTAGAACTTGGTAATTGTCGAACCATCAGCTTAATAAGCCACTTTGAAAAATCACTTTGGTACTTTAACGTTATCCGGACCGGGGTGAAGAGATATTAGGGTTAGGGTTAGGGTGTGTGTTAGAGTTTTAGCCTAACCATAACCCTAACCCTCACCCTAACCCTAACCCTAACCGCCACCCTAACCCTAAGCATTTCTTAGTATCTCTTCACTGGGGTCCGGATAACGGGAAAGTACCATTACGTTCAAAATATTCTTAAATAGGGTAGTTGTTGAGACAGGCGCCCCGATGTGTCCGTCCACGCCATGTAACCGAAGTGTCACTGTATCAGTCCGCACTTGATTATATACCACCAACACGCCCATACACACACAGCTATATGCAGACGACTGTGCATTCTTTGCCTGCAAGGCAGATGCCCTTCAAGCAATGTCCAACAGATTTGTCTCTGCTGCAAATAATTTTGGTTTGACAATCAATCTACCCAAAACAGAAATCTTATATCAGCCACCACCCCATTGTCCAACACAACCAGTAAAAATAATAATTGACGAACGGGAAATAAAGCAAGTAAGAAAATTTCCATACCTTCGTTCTGTCCTAAGTGATACCGCACTGCTAGACGACGAGATAGACACCAGGATACAGAAAGCTGCTGTCAGCTTCGGACGTCTGCGGAAACGATTATGGAAGGCACATGGTATCCAAGTGCAGACGAAAATTAACGTCTACAATGCCACTGTCCTTGGCGATCTACTTTATGGAGGTGAATGTTGGACCCTCTACAGTCGCCACGTTAGAACCTTAGAGGCATTTAATATAAGATGTCTACGCTCCATTCTTTTAGTTCGTTGGCAAGACAAAGTACCTAACATGGAGTTTCTAAAAAGGGCCAACTCTGTAAGTGTGCAGGCCACTCTGTCGAAAATGAGGCTTAGATGGACGGGGCATCTCTATCGCATGGAAGACAGTCGCCTTCCTAAAATCCTTTTATATGGTGAACTTTCATCCGGTCATCGACAGCAATGCGGACAGCTCAAAAGATACAAAGATCAGTTAAAGGTCACCATGAAGCAGTGCAACATTGATCCGAACAATTGGGAGACAGTGGCTGGTGACCGCACACAATGGCGCAAACTTGTCCATACTGGTCCTACAATCATGGAAAACAAACGCATCTCCAATGCTGAAAGACGACAACAAGATCGGAAGAATCGCCTCAATTCAGCATCTTTCACCACTGCTGGTTTTCCTTGTGCATCCAAAATCGGACTCATCAGTCACCAGCGAACACATTAAACATTGTTAGGCCTAAATATAGCGAACAAAACTACTGTACACTAGCCTATCATATAAATACTCTGGAAGTCATCATCGAACCCGATGGACTGCTTACTACTACTACTACTACTACTACTACTACTACACACACACACAGCGCAATTTGTTTAATGTCGTGTCTGGGGTGCTGTACTACATGTGGTGAAAAATCAACATTATTTTTAACTTTATTCAGACTTGAAACAAAGCACCATGTGCCTGGGGTGCTGTATTACACGTGGTGAAAAATCGGCATTAAAGACTCGTCAGACTTGAAACAAAGCACCACATGTCTGGGGTGCTGTACTACACATTATACTTAGTATTATAATTACTATTATAATTTGTCATGGAATTATTATAATAGTATAATTTGTCATGGAAATTGAGCCATATAAATTTTAGGTTAGGTCGTGCTGTCTCTATGAAGCTATAGTTGGCTTTTACGGACTACTTTTCAGCGGGGCGCCCGTCTTAACAACTACCAAGAAATGCAATATACCGGTACATCTTAAGAATGAGCAGCAAAAGATGTATAGAGATGCAGAAGGGCATATATATTTGCTTCATTGATTACGAAAAAGCCTTCGACAATGTTAAACACAACAAACTATTCGGATGTCTAGGTAGATTGGGAATAGATGGTAAGGATATGAAAATCACTGAAATTTTATGGAAACAAACAGCAACAGTCACAATATAATTGGAAAAAGGAAAAATGGGTTAAAATACAAAAAGAGGCAAGACAGGGGTGTGAGCAATCACCAGAATTCTTTAATGCATATGGAGAGGCAATTATGGAAAACATGGAACATTTAGAAAGAATTGTTATAGGACAAAATATAAATAATCTGAGATTCGTGGATGATGTAGTAATAATGGCATATTCACACCAGAATTTGCAGAAATTAGTCTAGGAAGTAACCAAGGAAGAAGAGAAAAGCAAAGGACTCAAAATAAGCACAAAGAAAACATGCTGAATGGCAATTTCCAAGAAAAAGGAAGAACAAAAAATGCCAAATATACATAAAAGGCCGACTGATACAGCAAGCACCGGTAAATGCATTTAGGTACCTAATTATGGTATATAATATTGGAGATGGGCTTTCTGGCACATCTGGTTTAACTACTAGCAAATTTGTACAAAAACCAAAAAGGTGCCATACGAATAATGGGAACAGTCACAGAATGGTTCAAAATAAAAAAGGGCGTGAGACAAGGTTGTACAATATCCCCACGTCTGTTTAATATAATAGCAGAAATGATAATGCGTGTGGCTTTGGAAGGGTTCAAAGGGGGATGCAAATTAGGAGGACTAACCATTAATAATCTAAGGTATGCAGACAATGTGGTTTTGCTGGCATTGAGCGCACAGGAACTTCAAGAACTAGTAAGCAGAGTGGAACAAGCGAGTGTGAAATATGGGCTTCAAATAAATGTAAATAAATCAAAAGTAATGACAAATAACGGAGACAAAGTTTCCATCAGAGTAGATCAGAAGGTAATGGAATAAGTGGGAAAGTTTACATATCTTGGCGCAATTATATCAGAAGACTGCTCCCTAGAGGAAGAAATAAAGGCCAGATTGACAAAAGGAAGGGTTGCCATCAGAAAAATGAAGAACATTTGGAAAGACAATAATATCAGCATGAGAACAAAGAAGAGAATAATCGAGAGTGTTGCATGTTGCATGGAGTACAGCATCATATGGGTGTGAAAGTTGGACTCTGAAAAGAAAAATACAGAAGAATAGAAGCTTTTGAAATGTACTCATTACGTACCATGCAAAGCATAAGCTGGAGAGATAGGAAAACCAATGAAGAGGTTTTGAAAATGTCAGGCACGGAAAGATGGTTCCTCAACATGTGCAAAAGAAGGAAGCTGCAATACTTCGGACACATACAGCGGAACAGCGACACTAGGTCAACATTGGAGAGGACAATCCAACAAGGAATGATGTCGGGAACTAGACGAAGAGGGCAACCAGGGAGACGATGGATGGATGACGTGGAAGAGTGGACAGGAATGAAAATGTCAGCAGCATTTAAGAAGACAGAGGATCGACATGGTTGGAGGAAAGAAATTCATGCTGTCACCTTAACTTCAGTTCATGAAGGAACAAGGAGAAGATGATGATGATGACCTAGGGACCTGGATCACTAGCGGTGGGAAAAGTGACACATATATAACAACAGGAATAGCCATGGGCAAATCAGCTTTTACAGGGCTAAGACACATTAACGAACCATCTAATCGCAATAGAAATGAAAACACCAGTCTTGGAAACATATGTCTGATCAGTCTTGTTATGTGGAGCAGAGATATGGACCACTTCTAAACAAATTAAGAAAATATTGACAGCAATGGAAATGTGGTTCTTGAGGAGGATGCTGAAGATACCATGAACAGAGAAAAAACTAACCAAGAAAACCTTATAAAGGCAAGTACATGCTGAAAACTGATGCAAAAAGGAAAAGGCAATTCAAATCTGTTGGAAGAAAAAAGGTCTGGAGAATCTAATTACAACTGGACAAGATGGAGGGAAAAAGAACAAGAGGGAAGCAAAGAATGACTTTTATAAAAAGTTTGCTATGTGACATCAAAGATATAACATCATCAGTGGAGCTAATATAATCTACATACGAAAGAGTCGCTAACGTAGTGATACAGGGCACCGAAAGAAGAAGAATTGTAGAAGGAAACTATCTACAGTTGAGATGGTCTACACACAGTTCACACGGCATCCTCCCATTTGGCTGATTCTCATTTCACCAAATTCCTATCTTGCTGAATTCCCATTTGGCCGAAATTCCCATCTCACTGAATTCACTTCTCGCTGAATTTCAGAACTCTTACGAAATAGGTTGAAAATATCTTTGACCAAGGTGAAAATAAACTTGAAGAAGATTCATAAGTCAATTCACACTATTGTGACTAAGTTTTATAGCGAAAACATTCGAGTAGCCATTTGAGAGGGCCCCTGGTCCAGGTGCCTGGCCCATCTAATTGGACTGGTATTAGTCATAATATTTGCACAAAGCATATGAGAATATGAGAATTTCTTTGGGGTATGGTGATTTTCAACAGAATTTATATATGTAATTGTAGTTGTATAACAGTTGTGGTCTTGTGGAGCAACCAGATTATTTTGGTCATGTATGTCATAATCATTGGGACTGGAGAACTTGGCAGTGACAGGCATTTTGGAAGGAAAATGGTTAACAGAGATATATCTTCATAGACAAACTAAGAGAAGGATTGGAAGTAGACAACATCAAGCTTCTAGCCACTTACACAGTACTCAGAACAAGGCACCTGAAGAGAAGAATATTATATATTGGACAAAATGATTGCTTGTACTTGATTTCTGGAGTGAGAAATTTACAAATTTATGTAATGACTTCATTTGGAATCATTAATCTTGAAAGGGTCCTTGAATTTTTAAAATCTTATATGTAATCACCACATATTATGCATAACTCTGACCAAGCTGTAATGAAGCAGAATTTGAATAAATGAAATATATGAATTTACTTAACTCTTGACTAACATTAAATTAGAAATACATTTAGAGATTTTTTTATTTATAGTGTGACATCAAGGCATCTTACTGCCATCTGGAGCATATCTCGTTTCAAACACAAGCTGCCTGATTTGCCCTATGACTTCAATGCTCTAGAACCATATATTTCAGCTGATATCATGAAAATTCACTATGAAAAGCACCACGCTACTTATGTCAGCAATTTAAATGTGGCTGAAGAAAAATTAGGTGAAGCCAAGGCTAAAGGTATAAAATATTTATTTAGATACCGTATATACTCGAGATAAAGTCGATCCAAGTATAAGTCGACCCCTAATTTTTTTGGATTTGAAGGTGTCTAAAATCATTGACCCGGGAATAAGTCGAAGTGACGTCACCGCGGAGTACCCTCTTGAGGTGATCGCGAGAGTCGGAACAATGGCGGACACAAGCAGTG
Source organism: Metaphire vulgaris (assembly GCA_018105865.1). Lineage (NCBI taxonomy): Eukaryota > Metazoa > Annelida > Clitellata > Crassiclitellata > Megascolecidae > Metaphire > Metaphire vulgaris. The sequence continues at coordinate 7,992,326 of CM030833.1, read as the reverse complement.
CCGCGGCGCTATTGTGTCGATTGAAAAACGTTGTTTTAGCTTTGAACTATCGAGAAACTGAACGATTTTGACACTCATAGATTGATTCCTGATGATAAAGAACACTTTAAACCTGCTATTCGCTCATTCTTGACAATATGAACCATTTAATTACCGGTAATCTTAAAAAATTAGTTTAATATTTATGTAGCGCCAATTTTTACAATTAATATTTATGTGGCGCCTATAAATTAAAAAGCTTAAAATCGCTGAAGCCAATTTTTATTTAGATGCCATAGCGTATGTTGAAAGTAATTAATTACCGGTAAACAAAGTTTTAGCTAAATTAATTATTTTCGACATCCTACGTATGGAAACTTTATCTAACAGTTAGTGCCTCGCATATAAGTCAAGGTCAGGATATTAGGCCTGCGAATTAGCCTTAAATTGCTCGACTTTATCGCGAATATATACGGTAGTGTCATTATATGGCATTAAATTCATGGAATGTGATTTTTATGTGGTAGTATCACTCACTAAGTTTTTGTACTGTGTCATTTTAAAGAGTCCAGTGACATTATCTTCTGTTGCATTGTTTATATAAAAAATGCTGTAAGACTCTATTGACGTAATTCTAAGGACAGTTCCATATTCAGGTTAGTTTGGAAAATATAAAATTAATAATGCTCTTTGTTTCGGAGCAACAATTCTGTGTAGGCACCTACGCTGTTGGTTAGCTGAGGTCTTTCCTTCTATGTTGGAATTTGTGGGCTCTGACTTGCTTACAGAGCTGAATCTCGTACCCTTAGAAGAACAGGCACTGCTGGGCCTATTGATCTATAAGCTGATTTTCTTTAGCTATTTTAGTAGCATCGCTTTTGAGTTTCTAGCTTGACTTTAAAAAGCCTCGACAGGCACATACCTTTCGTCTCACTACTATTAAGGTGCACCTATGATGAACATTGGCTAAGATCTGAAAGAGTAGTTGTAGTTTCATACAAAATTGTAAAGTTTAAGTAAATAAATATATAAATTGTGATATAATCTGTTAATCTTCTTCTCAGGTGCCATGCATTGCTGTGTTGGTGGCCATGGACTTCCACTTTTCATAATCTCTGGTATTCCTCAGGAGTTCAATGTTGTTGTCTATCTACTGTCCATTTCTTAGTCTGTGTATTTTGATATTTATTCTCTTGCTCTTTTACCCTCCACCATGCCTGCCACTGCCAAGTTCTCGAGTCAATCTTTCCTGATCAAGTGCCTGAAAAATTTCATTTGTCTTATAGCTTGATGGTAGTCATCTGTGTTTGTTCCTCTTCCAGCATCTGTGAAATTTCTTTATTGGTTCTCTTATCTGTCCACAGAACTTTTAGCATTCTCCTGTAGAACCACATTTCTGCAGCTTCTGATTTCTTTTTCACAGCGTTTGATAGGGTCCAAGTCTCTGCTCCTTATAGCAGAACTGACTAGACAGCATTTAGGTATTCTGAGACGTGTCTTCTTGCTTGTCAGTATCAGTTTCATTTCCACGAAAGCAGATTTTGCCATGCCAATTTTTGTCTTGATGTCTTTGTCGCTTCTTCCATTGCTTGTGATAATGCTTTTATAGTACTTGAACTGTGCTACTTGTTTTATATCTCTTCCATTTAAGAAAATCCTTCATTTTGGCACTTCTTTGTGTTTGGTGACTACCATAGTAAGTCTTTCTTGTATTGATTTTCAGTCCTTTCCCTTCCCTTGCTTCTGCCAGTTTGTCTACTAATCTCTGCAGCTCTCTTCCTCAGAATGCTAATAGTGTTGCATCATCAGAAAATCTTATTTTGATGATATTGTTTCCTCCAATATTTATTATTGACAGAATCTGGAGGCAACAGAACCTAAGCCTTGAAACCAAATTCTGGATGTCCACCTCTCTGGTTGTCCCAATTCTTCTCTATGGCAGCGAGACCTGGGCTATGACCAGTCGAGACTAGCAGAAAATTGAGGCATTCCACACAAAGGCCCAGCGCAGGATCTTGAATGTTAAGTGGTTCGACTTCGTACGCAATGACAAGATTTATTCACGTTATGGCCAGGAGACTATGCATTCACAAATCCGTCGTCGGCTTCTTGGTCTCTTCGGACATGTAGCACAACGCCCAATCAAAGTACCTGTCTCTGCCACACTAAGCCTAGCTGCATCCGTCCGAGATGGTATCACAGATGCCCTTGATTGGCATCGACCTTGAGGAAGACCACTGAATACCTGGCTTCATCAAATCTGTGACGACTGTGGACTAACAGCCACCGAAGCACTGCAGTGTGCTCAGGGCAGAACATTATGGAGAGCAATCACAAAGGCCAATCTGGCTGTGTGTGACTGATGATGATGATGAATCTTTATCATTTCAAAAATTGCCTCGCTGCATAGATTGAAAAAATCCGATAATAAACCAAACCATTGTCTAAGTCCCTTTAACTCCCTTAGTGTGGAATTATATTTTAGAAACCTCTCTCCAAATGTAGAATTAACCTCTTTCAGGGGTTCGCCGTTTTAAAACGGCGGCGGAGAATCATAGCTTAACTGGGAACGCTGTCTTAAAACGGTGCGCTAGATAAGCATGCGTGTACCGCGGACATACGATTTTTACATTTATCCAACGCGCCAATTGATTTAGTTACCATCCATTCGATAGGCGGCAGCACCGTTTTCGATATTATTGACTATATAATATATATGCAAGAGATATTGACTGTAGACTGACCAAGGCTGGAAAATGTATAGGAAAAATCTTCAGCCGGAGGCTAGAAAAATCATAACTATACCAAATATTGTCCGATCTTCAAAATTTTTGCACTGTTCTGTTCCAATTACACTCCTCTAAAACTCTCTCGCGCACAGTTGGGGGGTCACCGCTGAAATTTTTTTTATTGAGCTTTGAAAATTTTTTTGTCGGAGATGGTCGGATTTTGGGGTGTAGAGTGGACCCTACTCCCCAAATTTTTTTTTCACAGATGGTTCAAAAGACCAATAAAAATGCTCATCAATGGTGCAAACCGCATCTGTCTAGCTTCTATATAGGCTGAAATATACTGAGTTGTTCGGTTTTTCACATTGAAAATTCGTTCGCGTAATTGTCATTTCAGCGAGCAATCGGTACTTGGGTATGAAACTTCATAACTACCCCAAATATGGTCCGATCTTCAAAATTTTTGCACTATTCTGTTCAAATTACACTCCTCTAAAACTCTATCGCTCACATTTGGGGGTTACCACTGAAGACTTTTTGATATTGACCTTTTATCAAAATTTGAACAAAATGTTGGGGAGGGGTCCGATTTTAGGGTATAGAGTGGTCCCTACCCCAATTTTTTCTTTTGGCATGGATGGATAGAAAGAGCAAAATGCTCAACAACGGTGCAAACCGCATCTTTCTAGCTTCTATATAGCCTGAAATATAGTAAGTTTATAACGTATATGTTCACATTTTCATACGAACGCCTTTTCCAAAAATTAATTCCCCCGTGGGGGGATGACTTAAAAAATTTAATTCCCCCCTCAAAAGGTTAAAAAAATTGTAATAAAAGTTTTATGGATTTCCTATGATTATATATAATTATATTATTATAGGCAAAGGAAACTCTATTATTTTAGTTATTCTTGAATGTAAAGTAGTTTTTATTCAAAAATTAGCATAGAATTATCGGAAAATAAAAATGAGTTAAAACGTGTTTCTGCTGACTTAGACTACTCACAATATAGAAATTGGTTATAAAACCAAAATGAAAGAAGTTCTGTTCAATCTTAATAATAAGATTTGGTGTGATATTTCTCAAAACATGAGGAGTTTAGATTAAAAAAATTCTGCAGATTCTAAGGCCGCTATTGTGTAGTGGCTATGCTTTGAAAGGGGTGACCCACTTTCTCATTCAAAGGATATGTCTTTACTTGCTAGACATTGCATTGAAAATCAACCAAAAAACTACTAGATATCCATATTACATAGTCCTTGACAATATCTGGGTTTCACACTGAGCAATTGGCATAAAAATGACGCCTTCAGAATAAGCAGGGTTTACACAACTGTTGTTGGGCTTCTGCCCTGAGCTGCGATTTCCTGCACCCGGCCTGCTTTCCAGTTCTCAACTGGTGTCACTTGTCTAGTAGATTTTGATGAAACAGCTTCAACCTGAACACAATGACAGTCATTTTTTATGATTCATAGCATAACAGCTAGCTTATGCTGTTACTTTTAATCCTTACTCTTGCTTCTGTGACCACTCTGCTCCTACCACTAATCTCGATCCATCAGTGTCTGCGACAAACACGACACGACAGCCCTTTAGATTTTTATTCCATTCTGTAGGGTAAGGTTCCTCCACTAGAATGTTGCACCTTTCTTCATTAACTTGAATGTGGAGTTTGTCTCTATAATCAAATCTTTTTATTCACTTTATGTTATAGCTGATTATTCTTACCCAATGCCTCAATTTAGTGGAGTGTTCTGACTTGACCACATTGTGATTAAGGTTGTTAATGGTTAACCGGGTAACTGGCCCTAAGAGTATGGACCGGTCCTTTTAACCTTAACCGGTTAAACATAATTTCAATTTGAAAACATCAAAACACTTTGATGTAGGCCGCAGGATGCCGGCATAGGCGCAGCAACATCAATGCGTTTTGATGTAGCCATGCTGGATGCCGGTGTAACAAAATAGAGTGTCTGCAAAACTGAATGTCCGGCGGACATTCCACTTTGAAATATATCATCCGGCCGGGTAGAGGTATTTCACCTGTGTAAGAAATAAATTGTCCGTGTATTGAAATATATCAAACCCTCTCGTCCAGCTACATCTTCTTGCTGCTGGCATTTGAAACATTTGGCCCCATCAATAGCGTTGCCCTGTCTTTCATCAGCAATCTGGGTAGACTCATTGTCCTACAATCCGGGGACAACAGAGAAGGAAGCTTTTTGTTTCAAGGAATATCCGTCACGATACAACGCTTCAACGCCATCGCGTTCCGAGGAACATTTTCCAATCTTCAACCAAACGAGAGCTAGCACACAATCATCTCTTGTCTCCGGACAATTTTTTAAAATGTATATATATAGTCTAAAATTTAAATATACATATATGTATGCATATATATATGCATATATATATATATATATATATATATATATATATATTAGGGTGGTCCTCAAAAGCAAAGTTAAACTTTTTCAAAGTGCTTTTGTATTTTCCTGTTCCATTTGGGATAAAAACAAATTGGGAAAAATTCCAATAGAATTAAAAATTTTTTAGTACTGTCACACGACCCCTATATTTTCAGTGTGTGAAAAAATCTTGCATCGGCTGCGAAACCGAAGTATTTTAATAATTTTTTTGATATTTTTATCAGATTTTCTTGTAGAATTGGTGGTTATTATATATTGTTTTGTATCAATTTTAATTCTGCCTCCATTTCTGTATGTGATGTCACTTGATTATGCACTTTTCCCAGACTTTTATGAGGAAATATGGCCACTGTGTGATTTCTCGAATCTTTACTAAAATGGTCACTCGCGGGAGTTCGCATGATATGGTGCACGTTCTAACTACTTTAGCACAATAATTGCTTTTGAATTTTATAAGGTAGCCTTGAAAGGGCCGTTTTTATTTATTGTTGTCATTAGTACTTTATGGGCCAGCCCTTGTTCTTTCTGACTAAATGACATCTGTGTGGCATGGAATGGACCAGTTTGACAAGGTGCTCTTGTGTTATGATGTGATTACAGGCTGCAATTAGAGACTCAATCAGCTAGCGCCTTTTCTGCGGCTGATTCTTGGTAATCTCGGCTGACACTACTACTGTACATTGCACAGTATGTACACTACTACTACAAGTTCTCAATAGTGTCAAGATCAGGTGACTGAGCCGGCTAATCAATGGATTGAACTCCATGATTCTTCTTCCTACTGCAACAGTTTTCGCTCTGAGACAGGGTGCATTATAGTCCTGAAGCAAATACTTGCTAGGAAACAGTTGTTTAGTTGATGGCAGCATACATTTCTCTAGAATATCTCTAGAATGCAAATGTATTTCTCTGCAATCACCATCCAGTCAACAATATGAAGTCTTCCAACCCCACTGGCTGCCATGCATCCCCAAACCATAACTTTCATGAACACTGACATGTTTAGGCACTCCGGCTTCTATTCTTCATGTGGAAACCTTCTTACAAAGGTCTTGCCATGGTTCCATAGACTGCAAAATGTGCTTTCATCACTGAAGAAAACTTTCTCTCATGACTGAAACAACACAGTATTCTAGACAAGGCTAATGACTTATATAGTTTTCTCTCAGAAGAAGTTCAGGAAACGTTAGCTTCCGGTTATCAGGAGATGTTCTGATCAGGACTCTATTGCCTCTGGTGGCTGACTTCCTGGGCCGACCGCAACGGGGTAGATCTGTCGTACTTTTGGTATCCTTGTGCTTCAGTAAAGTGCGCACAACCATGCTTTGATTACAGCCGACCTTTGCTGCAACGTTTAGACTGGAATAGCCTTTTTCGCTCAGAACCACAACAAGGACTCAGTCTTCACTAGATAGAAACTGCCTCAACAACGACAACGCCAATACTTGCTACAAGTTGTTGAGTGGCATCCATCTCAAGCAGTTTCCCAACGCACAGAAGAGCCAGCATCTAGTCGATGACACCGATTCGTATGCCAGTGACACGTCACAGAACTCATTGATTATTATGATTACTTTGCAATAGTCTCGATTACAGTGGCATAAAGTTCAACAGTTTTTGGTTCAATGCCTTTTTGGTACTAAATAATTGGACTACTTTTAAAGGACATTTGTTATTAGTGTCGCAACTAAATATTGGTATGAACATAGTGGGTACAAGGTCTCATCATTGACAGAAATCCTGTCTGCAGTTGATGAGTACATATGTGTAGTTACACAAAGACACAACAAACATAGTCTAACGTTTTGCTGATTCATGGTAATCGGTGAAAACTGGCTGATATGGGATTTTTGGACATTTTTAGAGCATGCTGTGTAGCGCCTATGATAAAGATTAATACACCATTCAACTCAACTGGGAAAAGTGTATGCACACTGCAAATTTCAGCCTGATACCTGCTGTTTTTCTCAAGATATTAAACTTCAAAAATCGTAAAACTTAACACGTAGTGTCGACTCGCGATTAGCCTCGTATCTTCAAAATATCATATCTCTGAGAGTTTTTGACAAAACTAGCTGATAATTTCAAGATTTACTCAACTTGAGCTGTACTTCAAGCCCTGCAAATTTCTTGCAGATCTGAGATGGTGTGGTGAACAATATTAATGTCTAAATACTGGCTGTGTTGTCATGGAATGACCCTGTTTGTAATTTTCAATGTAAGTGTGACAGTGGTTAATAAGAGTCTATGAATGCCAAACTTGGTAACAATGGTTTTTATTAGAAAATGAACAGTTTAAACAAAAAGCACTTCAATAAAATCTACTTTTAAAATTTTGTGTGCATTTGAGGACCACTTATATATATATATATATATATATATATATATATATATATATATATATATATATATATATATATATATATAATAGGTGCTGGAGTTCACAACCTTTTCGGGACAAAGGGCCACATTTTTCAGTTCCAACGCTTTGCGGGCCACATGTGTTTTTTATAATGCAGAAGTGGTACGTTGACAGCCTTCAATAGCGACATATGTAGTATGATTACGGATAAAATTTAAGTTGACAGGATTAATGGAATTAATAGAATTTCTGTCAGAATAACCCAAATTAAAATTATTATTAACTTAAACATAGATTTAAAAATTAAGGCTGTGTTAATCCAAAAATACTATGAGCATATTAAATTAATTGAACATTTAGTATATACTTTACTTAATTAGCCTATATATTTCTTTTCCTTTTATTAGAATGGCCTATTAACCCGTTACAGGGGTTCGACGTTTTAAAACGTCGCCCGGAAATCATATGCTAACGGGGTTCGACGTTTTAAAACGTCGCGCAACTGTTTTGCTCTTCCACCACGGTGTTCGCCGTTTAAAAACGTTTTCTTGATTTGATTTGATTTCCTTTTTGGCACGGATGGATGGTAAGTACAATAAAAATGCTAAACAATGATGCAAACCACATCTTTGTAGCTTCTATATAGCCTGCAGATTTCAAGATTCTCACAAAAAATTTCACTTCTCCGAGCAATGGGTGCCTGGTGTAGAAACACCATAACTCCCCCAAATTGGGTCCCATCTTCAAAATTTTTGCACTAATCTGTTCCAAAGACACCAACCTACAACTTTGCCGCTGAACATAGGAGGGTCACCACAGAAAAAATGTTTTTATTGACCTTTGAACGTATTTTTTGGAAGGGGGTCATATTTTGGCCTGTAGGGTGGGCCCAACCCCCGAAATTTCTTTTTTGGCACGGATGGATGGTAAGTACAATAAAAATGCTAAACAATGATGCAAACCACATCTTTGTAGCTTCTATATAGCCTGAAATATAGTAAGTTTAAAAAGTACATGTTCACAGTTCAAAATAACGTTATTCTCCAAAATTTATTACCCAAATTGGTAACGTCTTGTAAAAATTAATTCCCCCTTTGACGGGTTAAATGCTTAATAATTAAATGCTTAATAATTTCAGATCAAATCAAACAAAACATTCAACAGCGCTATTATGGCTGATGCGCTTCGACTGATATACCATACATAAAAGTTTTAAGGCACTTTTGAACCATGGGGTGCGACAGTGTTGAGTCCCATAGCCCTTGTGGTAGAGCATTCCATAGAGACGGGCCGTAGACTCTGAACGAACAATCGCCGATTTTTGTTCGTGTCATTGGAACGAGGAGGGTCCTTGTAGAATTTGACCTGGTGCTGATCGGTTGATTTCTGTTTACGTCACTAAGTAGTTTACAATCTCTTCTCAGGTATCCTGGGGCCTCTGCTCTCAGGCATTTATCAACCAGTACGATTATCTTGAACCGTATTCGGTCCTTTACAGGGAGCCAGTGAAGCTCTTTTAGTAGAAGGGTGATGTGATCTCTCCATGTCTTCTGGTAAATTAGTCGAGCTGCCGCATTCTGTACCAGCTGTAACCTCTCGATTTGATTCTCAGCGATTAAGGATAGCAGACTATTACAGTGGTCTAGCCGTGACGTAGTGAACGTGTGAACTAGCGTTATCATAGTTAGCCGCGGGATTGAGTGCATGATCATGCGCAGCTGTCTCAATTGATAGAAACTCCCTGAGACTACTCGCCCGATATGATCCGCCATGGTTAAATTTTCGTCTAGTATCACTCCAAGGTCCCTAACGGCTTTGGCCCGCGTAATGACGATTTCACCCAGCTTGATCTCATTTGTCTTTATTTTGGTTGTTTGTCTTCTGCTGCCAACAATAATAAACTCTGTCTTTGCATCATTAAGCTTCAGCTTGTTTTGGTTTAAGCAAGCTTTAATGTCGGTGAGACAGTCCTCCAGTTTGTCCAGGATGCCCCATATGTCGTCTGGATGACAACTACCGTATAGTTGAATGTCGTCAGCGAATAGAGGGTATGACACTTTGTGGTTTTCCATCACTTGTTTAATCCGGCTAATGAAAATAATGAACAAAATTGGTCCCATAATGGATCCTTAAGGTAGGCCACAGTTTATGCGCCGAGGGTTTGATAGTTGACCAGCATTTCAGACCTGCATCTCCTGGTCTGTCAGATAGGACTTGATAAGGTCCAGGGCTCCGCCACTGACACCAAAGTTGTTCTCGATTCTCTTAAAAAGGATTTGGTGGTCCACACAGTCAAACACTGCAGTAAGATCCAGAAGAACCAGTGCCATGACTTGTCCTTGATCTGCAGCCTCGTACACATCAGATAAAATGTGTAGTAGAGCAGTTTCCGTTGAGTGGAATCATCTGTATGCTGATTGCTCTGTTGGGCAGGTATCCGTTTGATCAAGGTGCCTTCTTAGCTGTGCCGATATCACGTGTTCGATGATCTTAGCGAGGAAGGGAAGATTTGAAATTGGTCTATAGTTTGCTAATTCAGCTGCGTCCAGGTTTTGCTTTTTCAGCTTCAGCACGATTATCGACCTCTTCAAGTCGCTTGGAAACGTTTCTTGAAGTACCGCCCCATTTACTATCTTGGTAATGGGTCCTAGTAGCACTTGAATTCCTTCCTTTACAAGAAACGCAGGGATGGGATCAAGCTCCGATGCTTTGGCAGGCGAAAGGCTTATGATCATTTTTACCTCATCCTCCGTTACTACCGAGAATTTCCGATATGGCAGTGGTCCCTGTCTTTCATCATCCTCACTCTGTGATGATTGATCATATTTTACTGCTTCCTTTATCTTTGCTACTTTTTCTAGAAAGAAATCCGCGAACCGATCAGGGGAGATGGTAATTTGTCCAGTCTGTGTTGTGAGGTCCGGCTCCCAGTTTGGCTTTAGTAGATGCTCAACCGTTTTCCAGAGTCTAGCAGGTGATTTGCCTTCCTCTTGTACCCGTTTGGCCCAGAACGTATTTTTCTTTACCCTAAACAGTTCTAGTTTAGCATGGAGTGCAGCCTCCCAGCTTTCCTTGTCCAGCTCCGTTTTAGAGCACCTGAATGTCCTTTCCTTTCGCCAAGTAGATCGACGTGCCATGGGGCATTCATCATCCAGCCAGGGTTCTGATGGGCTCCTCGCCACCCGTATGATGTGCAATGGTGCAAAGCGATCCGCGAGTTCAAGTAATGACGTATTATATAACTGTACCATATCGTCCACCGGCCAGTCAGTTGCCATGTTCTGCAATGGGCAGTCTCTGATGGCTTGAAAGAACTTGTTACGATCTACTCTCTTCCAGTTTCTGACTCTTTTGGTGTTGGCTATAACCTGTTTGCACGGCATGTGGAACATCGCTGTTATACATGCATGGTCCGATAGAATCCCAGGTGGATCGATTTCTAGCTCGCTCTCTGGGCCTTAAGCATAGGTGATTACCAGGTCTAGGGTGACCCCCACCCGATGTGTAACTGTGTTTACTCTTTGTACTAGCCCAAACGTGTTTAGGACCTCCTGGAGACATTTGAAATCCGAACTTTCGGAGTCTTGTACATGTAAATTGAAATCGCCGCCAATTAGCAGAGGCATAGGTTTCGCTGCTAGGTCCTCTAGCACCGCTGTCAGCTCTTCAAAAAACTCTTTTGTTGGTGCCGCAGAGCCCGGGCGATAGACGAGTAGCAGGATTAGTTGACCATTTCCTGTGAGAACTTGTGTGCATAATGCCTCAAAAGTTGTTATTTGGGGAAGAGTAATTTCCGTTGTTAGCAAGTTGGCTTTGAGGAAGATGGCTACTCCTCCCCCTCTCCGATCAACTCTAGCCTTATCAATGATTACGTAATCAGTGCTGCAGCACGATCTTAGGCAGACTATAGACTATAATTTCAAATATCGTGTTAAAAACATAGAATTTCAACTGATTAATGAATCTGCATTTGATGCATTATAGTAAAACAAAAATACAAGAACGTCTAGGCCGTATCTCAAAAACTAGAGCTGATGGGGTAAAATTTATAATATTTTTGAAATCAGGGCACCAAAATTACTCAAGAACAGGTCTTACTTTTCAGGCAACAAATTGTGTGTTGACCCATGTAATGGGCCAGCTGCTATCGTTTGACGAATTGGTTTATCATAGCTCTTGTAAAATTTGCTTCTGAGATCATATTTGTTTTGAGAAAATGAAGTCTAGTAACAAGTACAATAAATTATTAGTGGAGTTACTGCTCAGTTGAACAGTTAATTTAACTATGTGCCAATACTGTACCAGTCAAGTTTAGCAGTTCAACACAGTTTATTTATAAATTCAGGTCTGGCCTAAATTGAAGCCTGGTACAGTCCTAGTCATAATGAACAGCTGCTGTTGGCATTACCACCTGATCTGGGACTAACTGTCCTACAACCTGCTGAGCTCTGAGGACTTTAATTATCACATCCTGCATGGCTTGTGTGATAAATAACTGCTGAATCCGAAATTTTGTACATATTAACTAAGAAAAAAATAAAGTAAAATTAGCTAAAGGAAAGTTATTTATGAGAAAAGTCAAATTATGTGTCTGCCACATGTGGTGCCATCTAGCAAAACCACTAATATCAAATAAGGCAACAAGAATGATGTCTGATTGGTCAATGGCCCTATAGAGATCAAAGAAAAGATGCACAATAAGAGTCTTGGTGGTGGAGTGTGAGGTGTGGAAACCAGACTGATATCTTGGCAACAAGTCATTGACCTTAAGATGACATAGACCTCAGACTTGTTAACAAGCACCTAAGGCACAAGGCCAAGCACAAGGCCAATCACTCATAGTTCAAGGCCAAGCACAAGCACTTTACATTAAAACACAAGTACAAGCAAGCTGGCAATGTTATTTGAAAGGTACTGTAATTTTGAGCCTAAGCGAAAAGATTATTTATTTGAACATGTACTTGTCAGTTGCTGCTTACACTTAGATGCCTTTCTAAAAATAGCTGTGGGAAAGATGTATGATCAGCAAGGCAATGGTCAATATATCCAGGGGGGGCTGCTAGGCTAGCAACTAGAGAGCTGCAACAACAAGCAACTGTAGCCAAGAAATCAAGATTATTTGATCACTATCGTAAACCTGCTGGACAAAATTGTGAGAATTCGACATTCCATTTTTTTGTTACGCATTATGTTGAATATCAAATATGTTCAAATGTAGGCTATGTGTATGTATTTTTTTACTTTTGATGTTGCATAGCGCCACGAACAAACTTAACATCAAATACAGCAAGTTCAAGTTGCATTGTGTTTATGTCCATGCAGGAGAATCTGTTCAATCAACTTCCAGCAACTCCAAAGTTGCAGCTCACATGTTACCTGCAAAAAATTATTTCTTCTGATTTCTCTGTAAAGACATAGATCTGCAGCAACTGTGTGTGATGAAACAGTTCTCATATCTTACACCACTGTTTTCAAGCATCTTCTATTCACCAGCTAGTTCAGCCCCTGTTGAGAGAATTTTCTCTCACAGTGGGTTGATAATGAGACCAAATCGTGCTCGTACGACTGACACTACTGGAAAGGCTCATTTGGTTGAAGTGCAATGCAAATTTTCTGAACAAAAGCAGCTATAAGTGTAGTGATTGACAGGCACTGAAGATTTGGTCTGTATTGACTATTGTAGTTGTAGCTACTACAAATGGTTCAAACTTTGTGTGAATTATTTAGAAGTTTTGTGAAAGCTTACAAAGTTTAAGTTTTACCTGATTCGTTTGCTTGTTAACCCGTTCCCGGGCAGCGCCGTCTATAGAAGGCGACCGAAAATCATATTCGAAAGTGTAACGCCGTCTTAAAACGGTGCGCCACATAAGCATCGGACATTGGAGTTTTAAACTGCCCCGGGACTCCTGGAGTAACTTTTCTATTTAGTTTACTATCCATTCGATAGATGGCAGCACTTTCTTCGCGGTTGCTGACTATATAAGCAAGAAAGCTTGTCATTGATCGTCCACATACTGGGATTTTGCATTGAAATGCCTCGAAAAATCTAGTCTGAGGTTTGAAAAATCATAACTCCGCCAATTTTGGCCCGATCTTCAAAATGTTTGCACTATTATGTTCCAATTACACCGCCCTAAGACTTTCGCGCTCACAGTTGGGGGTCACCGCTGAAATTTTTTTGCTATTGCGCTTTGAAATATTTTGGGGGAGGGTTTCCATTTTCAGCTGTAGAGTGGACCTACCCCCAAAATTTTCTTTTTGGCACGCATGGTTCGCAAGAGCAATAAAAATGCTAAACAACGGTGCCAACCGCATTTTTCTAGCTTCTATATAGCCTGAAATATACTGAGTTGTTCGGTTTTCCAGATTGAAATCTGTTCGCAAAATTGTCATTTCTTCGAGCAATGAGTAATATTGTTTGAAAAAGCATAAATACTCCAAATTTTGTCCAATCTTCAAAATTTTTGCATTATTCTGTTCCAATTACACCCCTTTACAACATTCTTGCTCACAGTTTGGGGGTTACCGCGGAAACATTTTTGCTATTGGGCTTGGAACAATGTGACCAAAATGTTGGGGAGGGGTCCTATTTTGGGCTGTAGGGTGGACCCTACACCCAAAATTTTCTTATTTGGCACGGATGGTTCGAAAGAGCAATAAAAATGCTAAACAACAGTGCAAACCGCATCTTTATAGCTTCTATATAGCCTGAAATATAGTAAGTTTAAAACTTGTATGTTCACATTTTCACATGAACGCCTTTCCCCTAAATTAAATACCCCGATTGGGGACGACTTGAAAAAATTAAATTCCTCTGCAACGGGTTAACAAGCACCTAAGGCACAAGGCCAAGCACTCATGGCCAAGGCCAAGCACAAGCACAAGCACTTGCTTTTTGGTACTTAAGCACAGCACAAGGCCAAGCACTAACAAGCCTGATAGACCTACTAGAGCTGCTGTATTGGGAGCTATTAAGTCTTTTGATGTTCCATTGTCCAACCTTGATACTTTCATATTGTCGACTTAATTGTCTATTTTTTATCATTCATTCATTCATTCATTCATTCATAAGTTCATTACAATTCATTTCTGTTTAATATTGTTATTGTTACGTGCCCTTGCAGTCGTTAGACATTATGTCACGATAATCTTGTCGTTGTATGATAATAATATAATAAAAGGGCGCAATTAAAACCAATGCGTCTCGGCTGATTGACTAAACAAGTATGTTTTTAGACGAGCAAGAAATGTTGAGCACGATTGAGTTTCATCACGTAAAGATGGCAGTAGAGCATTCCAAAATACAGGAACAAGTGCTCGGAACAATCGATCTCCAGTTCTGGTTTGTGTATGAGGAGCCCAGAGGATCCAAGTCGAGTTGGACTATGTGTTAATGGGTCAATTTCAGTTTCGGTCGCGTAGCAGCTGACATTCTCTAGTCAGGTACTCTGGTGCCTCTGCCAATAAACTTTTATTGACCAAGAAATTATCTTGAACCTGATATGCTGTCACAAGCTCCTATGTTAGCTTGTGAGGGTTCTTTTTTTCCAATGTAATATGCACTTTTAGAACCTCTTCGTCTTAATGTATGACAAATAAACAATGCACTGATCAATAAATGAATTCTTTTCTTCAACACAAACGCAATTATATTCTGACAATTCAACAACATGTAAATTCTTTCTTTATACAACTCTTGTTAACTCTTGACCGGAAGATGCACACAGTCTCTTCGAAATTCAACTCTCATTAACAAGCGATAAGAATATACATACGTTCTCTTTGAATGTCCGCTGTTTCTTTATAACATATTCTTCGACGCTTTCTAACACATACGTTTTCTATAAATTTCTATATCTCAATTATTTCTCAATTCTCTCATATCACACTTCTTGACAACGCCCCCTTTCATATTTCATTTCTCTTCACCATCACTCACAACCGCGACCACTCCCGACAGCGACCTCCGCTCGACTGTACCTGTCATTAACCTTACATGTCCATTCATTCACTCCCAAGCCACCATACCACACACACCTACATAACCTCCTTCACACCTCAACATACACCAGCTCACCTACCACACACACACACACACATAAACGTACCTAAACACACATAAACATACACCAACATTCTTCCTAAATATCACTTTGTGACATATGCCCCCCTTTTTAAAAATATTCCTGAAAGTAAAATTTTATCAAAACACACAAAGTGATAAATCTACAATGCAACCACTTAAATGCAATAATCAACTTATAAGTTCATCAGGCATATAACAAAATCGTTCACTTAACTATTTATAATTATATCGAGCTTTAAGTAATGCATCACGATCTTGTCTACATTGAGCAAAATCTACATAAACAGGTTTCAAATCAATACGTCGTCCTTTCATTCCAGAAATAGCTTTCTCTGCTTCCTGAAAAGAAGTAAAACAAACAAAACCAAAACCTCTCGAACGTCCATTTGCACACACAACTTTCGCACTTGTAACCTTTCTGAATCTGGAAAATATTTCTCTCAAATCTGCATCATCGATCGATTCACACAAATTCTTGACATACAGGCTTCGATTCTTGGACTGATATCCTCTTTGCTGTTGTAATTGTTGAAAACGATTCTTCAATTCGACATCTCTTTCTTTCTTTGTTTGCGCTTTACCTACAAATATCTTATAGCCATCCAATTCAAAGTTATTCAAATTCTCCACTGCCTGTAAAGCTGGTTTACAATCAACAAAATTCACAAACCCAAATCTCTTACTGTTGCCTCTTTCATCACGCATTACTTTACAATTCACAATATCCCTAAACGGTTGAAATAATTTCAGTAATTTATCATCGTCAACATCCGCTCCAAAATTCTTGATGTAAACATTGTGAAATTTCTTTGCTTCTCCTTCATTCAAATTTAATTCATCAATATTTCCAACAATCAAATCACAAATAGGCAAATTCAAGGCTAAAGCTTCAACTGTACCCGTAAATAACATTGACTGCACAAATATTTTCACTACATCTGCTTCCCTAACAGTACCATCAGCCATCATAAATTCTTGTTTAAGCCCAGTAAAAGCTGCTTGTGGGACTAACTTCTTGTTAACAACCACTGTAGTACACCCTGTATCACGAAGTATTTTAATCGGCTTATCAAACACAAATCCCAAATGAAAATTCAAATTATCCGTCCTGACATTATAAACAGTTTCATCAACATTCTGATCAACCGTAAAAGTTGCACTAACGACATGTTTCCCATTGAATTTCCTTTGATCACCCGAAAACTTATTACTGCAATCTTTGGCTAAATGAGAATCACTCGAACAAATATAACAACATCTTCGAGATTTCAAATTACCGGGTAGGTCGAAAGAATTGACTCTGATTATTTAACATAACACTCTCCGACTTGTCGAGAAATTACCTCCTGAGTCAAATGACACGCATCAATCGGAATAGGCCTATCATTCTTTGAACACTCGCCACCATCCAACTGAAAATTCATCCTTGCATCAAGATAATTATCTGCCAACTTCTTTGTTTCCACCAACGAACTAGACGATCTTTCTTTCAAAAATATTTTCAACTCATCACTGCAACTTGAAATAAACTGATCCTTGATAATTAATTCACGTAAATCATCAAAGTTCTTTGGAATACCAGCTAAATGCACATAACGGTCGAAGGTTTGTTCTAAACGACTCGCAAACTGAGACGCACTTTCATTCAACAATAGACGCATAGACAGAAATTTCGATCGATAGCCTTCAATTGTTAACTGAAATTCTCGCAATAAATCTGTTTTCAAGCCCTGATAATCGTTCACCTGAGTCACTGAACGTCTCGTATACACAGACAGTGCCTTACCTGTCAACAACGCACTAAGATTCGTAGCCCAATTGACGCTGTTCCAACCTTGCGCTGTAGCGTACAATTCGAACCTCTGCAAATAGGCGTCCATGTCGTCGAATTCTGAATTGAACGCAGGCAGTTTCGGAATTCGCGAAATCGACTTCTGGTCAATCACCGTATGATTGTCACTCCCAGAGTTCTGACTACGCAACGCCGCCAACTGTACATCCTGGTTATGCTGTACACTTTTCAGCTCCAATTCATGTATACGTACACGTTCTGCTTCTTCGAGTTCCATTTTCTTTAACTGAACAACTGCTTCTTGTTCTAAACGCTTCATTTCTTCCTCATATTTTCTACGTTTCTCATTTTCTTCAAACTCTCTCAGTTTTTCTTCTCTTGCCAATCTACGTTCTTCTCTTTCAACGTCCTCTTTCTCTTTCTTTTCTGTTCTATATGACTGATAACTTTCTTTAGCAAATTCAACTAAACGGTCTCCTGTCAGCTCCATTGACTTACCCAACGTCAGAAAATGTTCCAAATTAGCCATGACAAATATATAGATTTCAAAAACAAAATGTAGAAATCACAACAGACCAAAACTGACGAAAACTGATACTGGTCAACTGATTTTAGGCCAGAAGGTCTGAACTTGATACAATTAAGACGACCACCAGAAATTTCTCATGTAATATCACTGATCTATAATATGTCCAATTAAAGGAACACCGCTGCCACCATTTGTCACAAGCTCCTATGTTAGCTTGTGAGGGTTCTTTTTTCCAATGTAATATGCACTTTTAGAACCTCTTCGTCTTAATGTATGACAAATAAACAATGCACTGATCAATAAATGAATTCTTTTCTTCAACACAAACACAATTATATTCTGACAATTCAACAACATGTAAATTCTTTCTTTATACAACTCTTGTTAACTCTTGACCGGAAGATGCACACAGTCTCTTCGAAATTCAACTCTCATTAACAAGCGATAAGAATATACATACGTTCTCTTTGAATGTCCGCTGTTTCTTTATAACATATTCTTCGACGCTTTCTAACACATACGTTTTCTATAAATTTCTATATCTCAATTATTTCTCAATTCTCTCATATCACACTTCTTGACAACGCCCCCTTTCATATTTGATTTCTCTTCACCATCACTCACAACCGCGACCACTCCCGACAGCGACCTCTGCTCGACTGTACCTGTCATTAACCTTACACGTCCATTCATTCACTCCCAAGCCACCATACCACACACACCTACATAACCTCCTTCACACCTCAACATACACCAGCTCACCTACCACACACACACACACACATAAACGTACCTAAACACACATAAACATACACCAACATTCTTCCTAAATATCACTTTGTGACATATGCTGCATCACAGGTAGCCAGTGAAGATCATGGAGTACCGGAGTAATGAGCTGCTGTGATGTCGTTCAAGTTATCAGACTTGCAGCCGCACTTTGAGCAGCCTGAAACTTCTTGAGTTGGTTGTGTGTAATAAGGGCTAAAAGGCTATTGCAATAGTCTAAGTGTGAAGAGACAAATGCATGAATGAGAGCTTGAGCTACCTCAGGAGTGAGAGGATCGGTGATGGCACATAGCTGACGCAGCTGATTAAAACTGCTTGACACTACTTTGCTAATATGGTCTGATATAGTCAGATTCTTGCCCAGAATCACTCCAAGATCTCTAACGCACATGATCTCTTGATGCTAACTCCTCAGAGATTTAGCTCTTCGACATTAATGAAAATTTCGCTGTCTACTATGGCCTAGTATAATAAACTCGGTTTTTGATGCATTGAGTTTTAGCCGATTTTGTTCAAGCCACTTTCCTATATTGGCTATGCTGTTGGCCAGTAGTGGGATGACGTTCTGGAGATTGGCTGGATTGCAGCTGCAAAAAAGCTGGATGTCATCAGCAAAAAAGCTGGATGTCATCAGCATATACAGGGTGAACAAGTAAAAATTGGCCCCCTTTATGATATTTAATATCTCATCCGCGTGTGTAGCAATTTAAATGATATTTATAGGCCATATACCTGGGAATGTTTCTGATGTAATTGCCAAATTTCATGCTGATATCTTTAGTATTTGCTGAAATATGGCCAAAAAACTAAAGAGACCCACATTTTTAAATTGACATTGGAATATAACGTCATAATAAAGTGATAAAAAATTATTTATTTTATTTGTTGGCCTTGAAAAGGGCTGTTTTAAAGGGGGGTTTCAGATGATTTGCTATGGGAGCAGGTGCTCAAAATGCCCCCTCAGCCTTCACACATGCCGACAAGCGCTTCTTCACTGACAGTATCGACTTCTTGATCTGGTTCTCAGACATACTCTCCGAGATATTCTTCAGCACCATCTTCAATTCCGTGATGTTCCGTGGCTTTGGCTGATACTTTTGATATCTGTCGAGCATGATTCCCCAGACGTGGAATTCAAGTGGATTGATATCTGGGGAGTTGGGTGGCCAGTCATCCTTCTTGATGAAATCTGGACAATGTTGCTCGAGAAAATCCTGGGTCCTGAGAGCAGAGTGGGCAGGTGCTTCATTTTGCTGGAATATAAAAGCTTCTCCTAGCAAATCATGACAGTCCTGCAGACAATCATAATGCTGCTGTGTTTATCTGTTGGCCGTAAGTAACCCTTGACCTTGTCTGGCGCGATGACAACGGCACTATTTTTAGAGTTAAAAAGGATACATTTTGTTATGACATTATGTTTCAATGTCAATTTCAAAATGTGGGTCTCTTTAGTTTTTTGGCCATATTTCAGCAAATGCTAAAGATAGCATGAAATTTGGCAATTACATCAGAAACATTCCCAGGTATATGGCCTATAAATTTAATTAAAATCGCTACACACACGGCCAAGATATTAAATATCATAAAGGGGGCCAGTTTTTACTTGTTCACCCTGTATATGGAATAGCAGCTGGTGGCGGTTGATGACTTCTTGTAACTGGCTAATGAACATTATGAAGAGTAGCAAACCGAGGATGGAGCCCTGAGGTACTCCACAGCTAACTGGCCGAACGCCGGACAGCTGCCCTCCAAAACGGACCTGCATTTCACGGTCGGTAAGATAAGATTTCATCCATCTGAGGACGGCGCCACTGATTCCAAAATAATGCTGTAGTCTTCTAAAGAGAATATCGTAGTCGACACAATCTAAAACTATAGTCAGATCCAGAAGGACAAGTGCAGTCACCTGTACTAGATCGGCAGCTTTGAACACTTCTGACAGGGTGCTGAGCAGGGCAGTTTCAGTAGAATGATGACATCTGTAAGCTGATTGTTTGATAGGCAGAGAATGGTTCTTGTCTAGATGAGATCGCAGTTGATTTGCTGCAATCTGTTCCATGATCTTTGATATAAAGCACGAATTTGATATTGGACGACAGTGTGATATTTCTTGAGCATCAAGATTATGTTTCTTTAATTTTGGCGAGGTGATCGAGCGTTTCAGAGTTCTAGGGACCAATTCCATGTTCTTCAGGTGGCAGACGGGAGTCCTCAACTAATTGGCAGACTTTCTTGACCTTTGCCAGGAAGTAATCAGCGAACTTGTCAGCTGAAAACGTAGAATGGTCTTGCTCAGGCATCGTATTTCGTGCAAGTAGATACGATAGCGATCTCCAGAGCTTGGCTGGAGATTTGTCTTCTTCCTGGACGTGTCATGACCAGTAGCTGTTTTTCTTGGTCTTGAACAGTTCTTGCTTGACCAACAAAGCAGCTGTCCATTTATCTTGATCAGCATCAAGACTTGTAGAATTGAATCTTCTCTCAAGGCGACGGGTAGTATGGCGTGCCATAGTACATTCATCATGGAGCTATGGTTCAGGCATGCATTGCCGTATGTGTTTGGTGTGCAGAGGTGCAAACCTGTCAGCAAGTGCTCGTAGCGTACTATTTAATTGCCTACTTTAATGTTATTATATTTAGGTGATATCAGTGCAATCATCGCTTTGGCTCCTGCACTAAGGTTCAATGGTGGTGGTCACATCAATCACTCCATATTCT
This sequence comes from Metaphire vulgaris, assembly GCA_018105865.1. NCBI lineage: Eukaryota > Metazoa > Annelida > Clitellata > Crassiclitellata > Megascolecidae > Metaphire > Metaphire vulgaris. The sequence goes on along the minus strand of CM030833.1, from coordinate 7,970,912 downwards.
GGCAGAATCTTGGCCCTAAATCAGGGGAAGAACCGACAGGTAAGCAATATAGAACTGTGTTTGTTTTTGTTCTTTTGTAATCTGTTTAATCATATAATATTTGGCAGACAAGGCAACAAAAGAACTCAAAACATGTAAAGAATAGATGAAATAACAGCAGAAATGATGATAATAGGCCACAAGATACAAAAGGAACTACATGATATGATGAGCAAAGTAAATAACAGAAACAGTACCTGAGGATTGGTGTAAGGGGAATAATAATAATATCAGTTTACAAACAAAAAGGAGACAAAACAGACTGTAATAAATACACAGGTATAATGTTACTTAGTATTACTGGAAAAGTATATACAAATATGATTCAAAAAAGATTGAAGAAACATGTAGAACAAGTAAAAATTGATTAACTATTGAAAATAAGGCAGCAGAGAAGTATATTAAGGCAAACTGAAAACTACCGTATTTGCACGATTATTACCCGTGGGTAATACAAGAAATTACAAACCGCAGCCCCCTTCCTTGCGGGGTATATTCGTATGCGGGTTATACTGGTAACTTGAAACAAAAAATGTAAAAACACTGCTTTAAACTAGAAGTTCTAATATGAAGTCAAAGAAACAGTACAAAACGATGAGACAAAATTTAAAGCTTGTTTTGATAGATAAGTAGCTGATAAGCTGCGTAATATTGTATCTACCGATAGGTTGTTTATGTGCACAGAATAGTCTGAATTCAGTGTCAAATATCATCTAAGCATTTGCTCTGAAACGTCTTTCGGGAATGATTGGGGTTTGCCCACCATCTTCAATCCTCCCTTCCTCCTTCCCACTCCTATGTGAGTGGTATATATCTATCTGCTGTGTCCGTGGATATTCTAGCTTTAAAGGCTAGGAAAAGACGGCCTAGCGGGAGGCAGCAACACAATGAATTACACAGAATTCCGTAATTAAACGTCATACGAGTATTTAAATAATGCATTTCCGTAGCAACGATGATAATAAGAGCAATGTTCGTTCCGAGTTCCGACGATGATAATAAGAGCAATGTTCATTAAGTATTCAATTTAAGTTATAAAATGGTCCAGGATAATGTCACGTAATAAATCCTTCTGAGTGTCCGATTAATGAAATTTATCTTCTAATGACTCCGGATTACTGGTAATATGACGAAGATAACATAAAACAATATAAGAAACAATGTTAAACTCTATAACTAATCGATAATTGACGAAATAAGGTGACTATAAAAAGATAGCTTCATGCCAATACAGCGCAGTTTTACACTATTGTTCGTCAGAGCTGGAAAGTTCTGCGTCTTCGAAACCTTCAAACTCCTCAACGTTGTCATCATCGTCATTGAACATGTCAATTATATTCTGAAGATTAGGGTCGTTGATGTCCATGTTCATGAGGCTATCAGTATCAGAATCAGCGTCATCGTCAGAGTCCGAATCAGAGTCAGGCTGCGGCTCAGGTTCAAGTATGCCTATTGATGCTTTTCGAAATCCTTTGCGTATGGTTTGGGGGTTAATTTTATTCCACGTGCTGAGTACCCATTGGCACACTTCCCGATAAGTAGCGCGGTGCTGGTGCCCTGCTGCAGTAAAAGTATGTTCGCCAGATCGCATCCACTCCACCCACTCCGCACGAACATAGCATTTGAACAGGTGATTTACCGATATGTCCAATGGCTGCAATTTTTTGGTAAGTCCACCGGGAATGACGGCTATGTGAGCCCCAGCTGCATTGATGTGCTCTTGGACGGACTTCTCCTTATGCGCAGCCATAGAGTCAAGGATAAGCAGTGATTTCTTTTTAAAGAAAGCACCTGGTCTTGTCCGCAAGCATTTGTCGACCCACAATTTCATCACGTCCGAGTCCATCCAACCTTTTTTGTTGTAGTGGAAAACAATCCCACTTGGTATTTTCTCCCGTGGCATTGTTACTTTTAAATATAACCATTGGCTTTATTTTCACTCCAGCTGCTGTGCACGCCAACACAACAGTAAAGTTATTCCTCTCGTGGCCAGTTGTAGCTACTGCAACTGTTTTTGAGCCAATCTCAGCGACAGTTTGTGTAGAAGGAATGTCGAAGGTCATGGGTACTTCATCCATATTAATGATATCTTCTAGAGGAATTGTATGTTCCCGGATTTCCCGTACAATAAATGCAGAGAAATTGGCCATTAACTCTTCCCAATTGTCAGGAAGTCGTTGTTCAACAGTTGTTCGTGCACGTACAGATAATTTATTTCGAATCATGAATTTTCTGATCCATGAGAAGCCACCATTAAAAGCTTCTATGTTTTTCTGTAGCGCCAATAGCCTGCAACTGAATCTCTACTGTTGAGACTGCTTCATTTTTTTCCCGCCTTTCAACGACCCACTTCTTAAGATCTTCTTCAAGATAAGGCCATCTCATTCTTCGGCCACGTCTCGCTCGTTTCTTTGGATTCATGTTTGCGAGCTCAGTCTTTTTCATTTTCCACTCTCTTACAGACTTTTCGTCGACACCGAATTCCTCGGCAGCTTTCCTATTACTTCCGAGGTTTTCAGCTCTTTGAACTACCGACAACTTAAAGTCGGCTGTGTATGAATGACGTTTAGGCATTGTGATGTGATATCTATAATTTCAAAATAAATATTTTTGAATGTTTTCAAATTTAATAAATAAATTTAAAATTTGGCTGTGCAGTGGCCCGTGAGTTTATATTTATAGGTTAACACAATCTACACCGAACTTAAGTACAGCAGAGAAATTGGCCATTATATAATTTTGATTGGTTAGTCAGTTACTGAGTAACCAAGATTGGCCTATACAGCACAAAAGAAGCATTCTGTTAGCGATCGTTGGGCATAAGTAGTTAATCTATTCAACAAAGAAAAAATTGACACTCTGAAACGTTTCCAAGAGTCTTTGATAATTCTTCTTGTCAAATTTGCAGATAGAAATTTCGTTAGACCGTTAGGCAGGCTGCTTAAAGGTGTGTCGATTGCACGCTTACTTTAACAGTAGAATCTGGATCTAGGCCTATCGGTTACGTTCATTATATCGAAGTATGTGCATCATTAGCGTTGCCACGGGGGTTCAAATGGGGCAACTGCCCCCGCCCCAGACCACCTGCCAGATTCGTGCAAATCCGGTGAGAAAGTTGTTTGTAGAGGGTGTGTGTGGGGTTGGGGTAATGAATCTGACACACCAGCCCCTTTTGCCCCCCCCCCCAAATTCCTGGTGACGCCACTGATGTGTATTATCGTGGTCCCTTGAGCTTCGATTTAGTGGTAATATAATCTACTATAAATGTGTTTATCTTACCCCCATGCGTGTTCCGCTGATCGCTGGATACTATCGTACTTCTATTAGGCGGAAACGCTCGAGCCCCACCGCTCGCAGAGGCTAGGCCAAGGAAGGGGAAAGGCAGAGGGCATAAGCGGCGATCATTAGGATTGTCGGAGATGTCTGAGCCAAGGGGTGTCCATCAGATTCTGGACATAAACGCCGCAATTTTAGCATCTATGAAGAGTTGCATTGAGTTCGGCTGTAAGCCGCAGTCTATGAGGCTGTAGTATGCCTAGGTTAGACACTGTCCATGTAGGCCTATGTCTACTCGATGGAGATGGCAAATATCGTTAGAAATGAATATTCGTTACTCTTAATATATTCATTCCAGATATTCGTTAGAAAATATTCATTAGCCGTTAATCATTACTCTGCTTGCTGGCTGGCAGCGGCTGCTGCTGGTACTTGTCCGTTTTCACTGTCATGCGTCATTAGCTGACACCCAGCATTCAGACGCGTTTTTGCCACCCACCGACTTAATGGATGTAAACGGCTCAACTCACTAATCGCTATAGGCCCCTACGTGCAGGGAACTTGAGCTGTTTAATGTGACCTCGTAGTAAAGTCTATAGAATAGAATAGATAGATAAGCATAGGAAATTGACCATGAATGAATGAATGAATGAATGAATGAATGAATGGTACGTTTTACATGTGCCCAATAGGTTACTAGGTTTATAACATTGCGAGTCACGGATGCTTATTTTTTATATGCATCGTCAGATTTGGGCAGCTTCTGTTTGTTGGCGCAAACATTGGACAGGTGGAGTCACGTTGGTCATCTGCCTAGTATCAAGTTCACTTTATTCATATATACGCTAATTTATGTAGCGCTTTATTACAATTCAGTTCACATATAATAATAATCTTTATTAGTGACGAGCATATAAACGTGCCATTTCAAACATGCGTTTATGCACTGAATCGTAACCCTAACCCTAGCCATAGCAAAACATTTAAAAGCAATCGTACAGTTAGACATCTGACGCTAGAAACCGGTTCCTTTCATTCATATAGCGCCAATTTATGTTACGCCTTATTATTATTTTTCAGTCCATAGGTCTATGATAAAAAGCGGGAATTTCAAACATGTGCTTATAAAATAAAATCTCTAATCACAATAGAACCATTTGAAAGCAATAAATATAACCAGAGACACCTGATGCTAGAATCCGATTAATTTCATTCACATGGCGCACATTTATGTATTAAATGTGAACGAATAAGAGAAAATGTATTGAATTTTGCTAATAATGCGCTATATAAATATATATGTGCACCTTATAAATGAAAATTGCAGGTGCAATGCAGTAGGCTGCCTTGACTTTGTGATCATGACCGGAAGATTCGGGACGGAAGATTCGGGGCGGAAAATTCGGTACCGGTCCTGGAAGATTCGGTACCGGAACATTGGGTAGGGGGCCAGCTGGAGCTCATGCCACCTTATTGCCCCCGTGGGTGGGCGGATAAGACCGTTCTGTCAGTCAACACAGGAAGCGTTCAAGACGGGCAGGGGAAAACGCGGGGGAGAGGGGAATAACTGCGAGCTACGATAATAATCGCACGGCGGGTGGGGGCGGTCCTGGAGCCGCGCGGCATGGAATCGATTTCGGAGGCTGTGTGCGGATGTGTGTGCGTGTGTGTGTGTGTTCCTCTTGTTCGTCGTTCTCGTTCCTCGTGCTTCTCGCAACATCGGTACAGGGCATGCAACCCTCTTATTGAATGCCTGGACCCCCAAGCATTTTACGTATAAGTTGCAGAGGGCCAAAGAAGTCACGCGAGGGCACTGGGCACCGCAACATCGGCACAGGGCATTTAAGATTATTATCAGTGGCGTAGCCACGGGGTTGTTTGGGGTTTTTCAAACAACCCCATTTCCAAAAATATGACCAACACAATTTATGTACAGTAAAACCGTTGACATTTGGTTGAAGGAGTAGTGGGGTCGGGGGGTTCGGCTGTGGCTTCAATGTTAGGCAGTGCTTAGTCTAGACTCCGGGGCTCTAGGGGGGACTAACAAGGCCGGGGGAAATCAGCTAAGGGCTGCTGTTGATGTAGTGTGCCAAAATTTCCGTGAGGAATTTGAAATTTCCAGGGTGAAAAAGTCAATTTTTCCTCCTGAAATGCCCTAGATTAAACCCTGCTATGATTTACATGTAAAATGTACTACCATAGCATATCTATCTATTCTATGGCCTTTTTTATAAGGTCGCATTAAACAGCTCAAGTTCCCTGCACGTATTGCGAGTTGAAACATCTGTTTACATCCATTAAGCCGGTGGGAGGAGCAAAAGCGCGCCTGAACGCTGGGTGTCCGCTAATGACACGCGACAGTTAAACAGCGAACAAATACCAGCAGCAGGTGAGGCGTCATCTTATCTGTATGTCGGTACCGAATTATCCGGTACCGAATCTTCTGGTACCGAATCTTCCACAAGTAAAGTTTTGGTACCGAATTCTCCGGTACCGAATCTTCCGGTACCGAATGTTCCGGGAACCCTTTGTGATGTACCAATATTTGAATAATTGATATTTAAGAAAATACAAAATGTGAAGGAATAAGAGCAAGAAATTTTGAAATCCGCTAATAATGCGCTATACATTTGGCGCATATAAACAAGGATTGCATTTTTTTATTAGCAAGGAGCTCCATTACCTGTCCCAAGTGCCTACCTCGCTGGCATCGCTGCCAGTGTCAATCATTTCCCGCTTTTGTCAACGCCAATGTACCGGTGGTTGCTGTAAACTAATGTCTTGCCTGTATCACGTACGGGATTAAAGTCAAGGGGGGGGTTAATAGTTTTCGGACGTGAAACCAGTTATTCAAATGACGTGATTTTTTGTACAGAATGCACTAAAACTCACGGATATCAATAAATTTTTAAAATTTTCTGGCGATTGTACCCCGGAATCCCGTTAAATTGGGAGGAGAGTGTCAAGGTCATAGATGGATTTACCTATCCTGTCCTCGACATTATAATCGATGCGCATAGGTTAGCTATATCAAGATGAGTTATGAGTCGGATCAACCGAGAAATAATGTAAAGCAACGCAGTGGTGGTATTTCAAATATTATTAAAATGTCATCTGTCTTCCACCTAACGACATGAATATTAGATTAACAAGTTCTCAGCAATATATATCAGTTACTTAAATTACTATTCTATTATTAGTCTACCTAGAGGCTGGTCAATTAACAAGAAAACTTATCACTTCCCTCCCTATCTTTGTGATCCAAGGATGATCTCTTTTCCATCGTTCTTTCTCGACTCTCGATGTTGACCGTGAAGATTCGTTGAGTAGTTTCGAACGGAGTTCTTCTTGCTTCCCTGAGTTTAGGCACAAATGTCCATGTCGTCAGAGCTGCCGTTGAATGTTTTCGACAATCCTCCTCTGCTTCTTGTTTAACGTCCCGACATAATCGTCTCGAAAGATAGTTCGTTGACTTCACAATTAGGCCTATCCCTCATTACTGAATTTCTACACTGTAGTTTTATCGTTTTCTATGACAGATGTGTCATAATCATCATTCACGCTACGAATCCAGTTTCTTTGTTAACAAACCCCACGAGAGGTGTCCATAAACCGTCTGCTCTAAGACCCCCTCTTCCTCTCAACGTATTTATATTTTCTTTAGCGCCCTCTGGCTGTCCATCGACGTCGCAGTAACGTTCCGATAGGTTGATGACAGGCTCCCAAGTCCTCCCACATCTATTATTATTCATAAGCGACCAGCCTCAACGACCAGCCTCAATTAATATAATCACTTTTCTTAACCTGAACGATTTTAACATATATTGAGACCATCACAGAGAGGCTGAGTGTAACCGTCTATGGAAGTTCTGGACACTTTCAAGTTTTGTGGCAGATCGCCGCTTAGGGTCCATCCATAAAGTACATATGCAAAAATGGCGTATTTTAACCCCTCCACGTTGCACACCGTACATTTGTTGGACCCCTCCCCTATGCGTACGTAAAATATAGTTCTCCCCCCTGGTGAAAAATTAATTTTTAGCTATAGTCTCAATTTGTATGTTTCGGTTTTGCCTAATTTATGCCTTATGGAAGTTATGGCTTAATAGAACTGGCTTTTAATATGTTATTCTGATCGCTGTATAGGCCTACTTTTATTTTAATAGGCCGCTACGCACGAGCATTTCGCGCACACCCCACAAACGCTCCGTCAAGTCTGCCGGCCAATTATTTAATTGCCGTGGGAACAATAGTCGGAAACTTTTGTTTGACCGTAAGAAAGTAATCGAGTTCAAATCTAATGTTTGTGTGAATTTACCAGTCTTCTACTTCAGAGGTTTTTTAATTATTACGTAGACCTCTTCCCCTCTCCGTACGCACCCATACGCAAAATTTCCTAAATCTCAAACTCCTCTCCCCCTCGATGCGTACGTAATAAATGGATGGGCCCTTATGGCATTGGGGTTGGGTCTCCACTTTTTATGGCTGGACATGCACGCCATCAATTAATAAGTTACATGTAGTACGGGCATAATATTCCTTTCCAACATTAACTGACTTCTATACAGGGCGTCTCTTCTAGGTCATCTCCCTCTACCAGGTTGACAACTGAATCTGTAAACAAAGTCATTTCGGTCTCTCTCCCTCTCCCAGAAGCAGATGCTGTACTTTGTCCTCAGGGTCATCGGGCTTCTTCACTGCCGGCAGTCTGGCACATGCGGGTTATATGCGTATGTGGGTTATATGCGTGTGCGGCTTATCCTGGGGCGATGGAACATAATTTGTAATTTTCTGCGGGTTATACACGTATGCGGGTTATATATGTGTGCGGGTAATAATCGTGCAAATACGGTATACATGAGTTTCATAGTCTAAACAGGCCTTCAACACAGTTTGACTTGATGGTCTTTGCCAGGCCATGAGAAACACAGGCATCAAAGAATAAATCCTAGGATTAACCTTTTCCAAGGGTTAGCCGTTTAAAGACGGCGGCGGAAAACCATAACGAAACGGCGTTAGCCGTTTTTAAACGGTGCGCTATATAAGCGACTGTGTACTGTGGACCTGCACGATTTTCAAAAATCCAACGCGGCAGCCGAGTTAGCTCACATCCATTCGATAGGAGGCAGCACCGTTTTCGATAATGCTGACTATATATGCAAGAGATATTGGCTGTGTAATAACCAAGGCTGGAAAATGTATAGGAAAAATCATCAGCCGGAGGCTAGAAAGGCCATAACTACGCCAAATACGGTCCGATCTTCAAAATGTTTGCACTATTCTGTTTCAATTACACATCCCTACAACTTTCTCGCTCACAGTTGGGGGAAAATTTTTTTATATCGAGCTTTGAAAATTTTTTATCGGACATGGTCCGATTTTGGGGTGTAGAGGGGACCCTACTCCCCAAATTTTTTTTTGCACAGATGGTTCGAAAGACCAATAAAAATGCTCAACAATGTTGCAAACCGCATCTTTCTAGCTTCTATATAGCCTGAAATATACTGAGTTTTTCGGTTTTTCATCGTCATTTCAACCAGCAATTGACACTCGGGTATGGAACTTCATAATTACCCCAAATATGGTCTGATCTTCAAAATTTTTGCACCATTCTGTTCCAGTTACACTCCTCTAGAACTCTATCGCTCACACTTGGGGGTTTACCGCTGAAGACGTTTTGCTATTGACCTTTGATCAAAATTTGAACAAAATGTTGGGGAGGGGTCCGATTTTGGGGTGTAGAGTGGTCTCTACCCCCAACTTTTTTCTTTTGGCACGGATGGATAGAAAGAGCAATAAAAATGCTGAACAATGGTGCAAACCGCATCTTTCTAGCTTCTATATAGCCTGAAATATAGTAAGTTTATAACGTATATGTTCACGTTTTCATACGAACGCTTTTTCCAAAAATTAATTCCCCCGTCGGGAGATGACTTAAAAAATTTAATTCCTCTTTTAAAAGGTTAATAAAAATAATTTAATGAAATATAATATAATGAAAAAGTAATAAGCACAGTGAATGATGCTTCTTTTCCTGGTAATAATAACATGCTCTGAAACAATCTTCACTTTGGCAGTGTGGTTTCAGTTATTGATTATTTTTCATTTTTATTTTTCAGTTGCAGTTACAGTAAAGCTACGAAATTATTTTCCAGTTAAAGTTACATCATCATCATCATCATCATCATCATCATCATCATCATCATCATCATCATCATCATCATCATCATTATCAGCCTTTATCACTCTTTGTGGAGCATAGGCCACTGGTGCAGGTCCTGCGTATCTGATGACCAAACTGCAACGTGGGTCGGCAACACCTGAGATCCGCCATGTCTGCCTCACTAGCTGTCCCGAGGACACGCCTCTGCACCGTAGGAGACCGTGCATTTCATGTGGCTGCTGCTAGGGCCTGGAATGGCCTACCTTCATTCGTTCAACTTTCCCCTTCGCTCAACATTTTCAAAGAGAGGCTAAAGACTTGGTTGTTCGACACTAGTTAAGAAACTTCAACTCTGTAATGTGTTCACGCAGTCCACCTGTGGACAAGGCACCACAATAATCTGAACGTTACTTACTTGCTTGCTTACTTACTTACTTGATGACTCTGTCTCGTAATTTGACAAGCTTAGAGAAACGTTCCTGGAACTGTTTTTTCAAACTTGAAATGATATCTTGAGCAAATAAGAATAGAAAGGGAGTCTCAACTATATCTTGGCTGTATTTGTCACAAAATGAGAAGTGACTAAATGAGTTTCTTGATAACTGGTTCTCAAATAGAGTCATTTTCTAACAGTCTTAAGTCAATTCTATGTCGTTATGACGCTGATGGCAAAGAAAGGGATTCCTAAAATCATCACTATCATTGCACTCCATATGTAGTCCACAAAGACTGTCGGAGCTAACGGTGGAGAAGTGCTTGTCCATGGCCCTTTTCTTTCTTCGGCCACGTGCATCATAGTTTGGGTGACAAGTCCAGTCCATTCAAGAATATCGTCAATCCATCTTCTCTTTGGTCTTCCTCTTTTCACATACCATCCGATTTTCCCATCATCGGTGTCTTTTTAGTTTTTTGTCTTTCATTTTGCAAATATGTCCAAATATTGATATTTTTGCTGTTTTTGATCTTGTCCACGACAGTCTTTGTTCATCTCAAGTTTCGAGAATAGTATCAGTTCTAATCATATCTTTATAACTTATTTTCATCATTTTTCTATAATTCTATGAATGTTTCTATAACTCAATAATTTTTCTATAATTATATAAATAACAGTCCTATTATTATAATGTCATGTCATGTCATGAAGCCGTTGTCGCTATGCGAAGGTTGGCCGCAACGTTGAACAATAATTCTCCACTGCTCCTTTTTTTAGCTGCTTCCATTAGTGGAGCTCCTTTCATGTTAGACCATGTCGTAATGTTGTCTATCCAGCTGGTTTTGGGTCTGCCTTGCCTCCTGGTTCCTTCTGTCAAACCCGTTATGATTGAGTTTTCAATCGACTCTTCTTTTATTCTGTAACATGTCCAAAATATCTCATTTTTCTTGCTTTGATATGTTTCAGAAATTCCTGATCTACTCCAGCCATTTTGTGTAGTGTCTCATTGGATATAAAATCTGTATAGCGATTCCTTAACATTTTTCTCAAGTATTTGTTTTTAAATGCTTGAATTCGATTTTCTTCTTCTTTATTAAATGTCCATGACACAGCCGTACGAGGCAACAGGCCAAACTAGTGCCCTGATCAATCTTAGCTTTATAAGTTTACTGATTGATTTGTTTTTCCAAACTTTTAGTAATTTGATTATTATATTCATTCCCATGGCCAATCTTGCTTTGATATTGTCTTTGCACTTGCATCATTTTGGATCAGGCTTCCCAGGTATGTAATGTTAGAAACTTGCTCAAGCACCTGTCCATTTGCTAAGATTGTTATTTGATGCTCCATATTTGACATTACTTTTGTTTTGCTTGCGTTTATGCTCATATTGTATTTGGTTCCGGTATGTTCTATTCTTTTCACTGTAGTAGTTCTTGAAGGTCTTTAACTGATGTTGCTACTAGGACAATATCATCTGCATAGCGGAGATTGTCAATTGATCAATTTAATCAATCAATTGATCAATTTTCCTCCTATCTTGAATCCACCTTTATATCCATCTAATGCTTTTCTTGTCAATGCTTCAGCTAAGATGTTAAAGAGACATGGAGAGATGTTACATCCTTGTCTAACACCTTTCTTTATGGGAAACCAATCAGTTATTCTATATTCGACCTTGACATTTGCATTTTGTTGTTTATACAAGTTTTGAACCAAATTAATAAGATGTGGTGGAAAGCCCATTTCCAACATTGTCTGCCAGAGTTTTTTATGTTGCACCATGTCGAAGCCTTGGTGAAATCAATAAAACATAGAAAGATTTTTTGTTTCCGTTTATTGGCTTTTTCAAGTATGATTCTCAGGTTTGTGATTTGGTCTCTAGTTCCTCTTCTTGGTCTGAACCCAGCTTGTTCTGGTGCGATTAATTCTTCAATTTGTTCTGGATTCTGTCTAAAATGATTCTAAGAAGAACTTTTCTAGCATGGGAGACTAATGCGATCGTCGTGTAATTGCTGCATTGTAATGGATCTCCATTTTTCTAGGAGTGGTATTTTTGATCTCAAGTTCATATTTGGTTCTGTTGGATTCATTATTTAACTTTGTGATGTCGATGGAAATTTCATTTCTTTTCTGCTGTCTTTTGAAGCGAAGAGTGATAGATGATTGTAGTAAATTATGATCACTGTCACAGTCAGCCCCTGGCAGTGTACGAGCATTGTTGATTATTTGTCTCCATTTTTTTGGAACTAATACGTAGTCAATTTGACTCCTGGTTCTTTCATCAGGGCTTGTCCAAGTGTATCTTCTTCTATTGTGCTGTTGGAAGAAGGTGTTGGTTATTATCAATTCATTTTCTAAACAGAAATCCACGAGTGTCTGTCCAGCGTCATTCCTGGCTCTGTATCCATATCAACCAGCAACCTCAGTTTCAATTGAGTTTTCTTCTACTCTTGCATTGAAGTCTCCAGGTATCATTATGATGCTTTTCTTTGTTGTTTTGGATATCGTTGTCTTTAGGTCATTATAGAACTTTTCTATTTCTTCGTCAGATTTTTCTGATGGTGGAGCATAGCACTGGATGACTGTCAAATCTAAAGGCCTTGTGCGAAATCTAGCCATGATGATTCTGTTATTGAATGGCTGATATTCAGCTAGACTTCCCACCACTTTGATATTGCCCAATTCATTTAGCCCAATCGTTAAATTTATAATGGCAACCCTACGAATCTAAGCCTACACCTAAGCCTATATCAGCGGTTCTCAACCTGTGGGTCGCGACCCCCAAGGGGGTCGAATGACGATTTGCCAGGGGGTCGCCGGAGACCTTCAGAAATATAGAGTTGTCTCTTTTATTGTTATTGCGCAAAATTTACTCATTTAACATGTAAAAAGGCTGACAAGCAAAAAAGAAAAAAAGGTCGTCAAGAAATTTTATTCTGCAGGGGCCCGAATTTCTCTCGGCGGGCCTGGTTGGGGGTCGCCACATCATGGGAATTGAATTAAAAGGGTCGCGGCACTATAAAGGTTGAGAACCGCTGGCCTATATTGTTCATGCAACATATCTTGCTCGCCAAGAACACCGCTCTCCAACAACAATACAACCTGGCTGCAGGCCCGCCAGAACGAATTTTCATCAGGGGTGCAGATTTTCTCCAGATAAAAGCAGTAGCATCATTTCACACTTTTCTTCGGGGCACGATAATTGTTTGCAAATTTTGGCGATTTTTTTGCACATTTTTTGCAAATGTTGGCAATTTTGGACCAATTTTAGCAAATTTTGGCAATTTTTGGGCCAGTTTTAGCAAATTTTGACAATTTTTGACGAATTTTAGCTGATAGCAGCCCATCTTCTTTCCAGGGGGTGCACTGCACCCCTTACATTTTTCCAGGGGGTGCAGCTGCACCCCTGCACCTCCACTTGCGGTGGGCCTGCCTGGCTGTGTCAAACAGATTTGATGCTCTTTCTGAGTTGACAGATGATGTCAACTGTCATTGGTCTGCAATCTGATCCACTTTCTTGAAATCGACTGATGAAATGATAGTTTTCAAGAAAACCTTCATTAACCATGGATCTTTTAGGGTACCTGCAAGGATCTCAACCTCAAATCCACTGAACAACTCAGGAATATTCATCAAGAGCGGAAGAGTTTGCAGGGTATTTTCAAGGCAAAAGCCAAAAAAGACCGTGTCACTTTTGCCTAACGGCTGGTGAATGAAACAAAGGATGACCTACAGCACAGTCATATGAGATCTGTAAGGGTGCTTTCTCAGAATATAATAAAAAGGATCTATATAAATAAAACATAGAGTTTAAAGAGGGGGGGCGTCATCTTATGTATGTATGTAGTAGGTTTGTAGGTAGTAATGGAGGCTGAAAATGGACTCAGTTTGAAGTATATTAAAGTCTTATATATGTGACACTCTTGTTGATTTTAAGAGAAGGAGAATGTGGGAACTGTAAGCGGGGGAGGCGCTTACATTTGGTGTCAGGTTTGATACTTTTATGGGAGTGTGTGTAGGACTTTCGTGAGGATTTGCGGTCAATTGAAGGGCAAGGACGTTGTTGCCACGTGGCATGCATTCATTAGGAGTCTATACATTCAGAGTAGTTATGGCGTTGGTTGGTGTGCACAGTAGAAACGTTGAGGCTTTGTTTTGAGAGTAAGTTGTGTCGCACTTGTGCCGTTGAGGCTTCGTTTAGAGAGTAAGTTGCGTCAAAGTTGTTTCTTGATATCTGGTTGTGGATTCTGTCTTGCTGGGCGTTCGACGGGAACGCTGCCTCCTGTGTTCTTGCTGGGCGTTCGACGGAAACGCAGCCTCCTGTGTCTGGCTGAGGGTTCGACTGGAACGCTGAAATCGAGTCGTCCGGAGCGTTTGACGGTGACGACGTTTCGTGTCGGGCAGAGCGTTTGACGGTGACGCCGCTTTGGGAGCCTTTTGCTGGAGAGTCCGTTGGGGACACGGATTCATGCCTTCGGGCGTTTCGTCAGGGCGTTGCCTTGGTACCTTCGGAGCATTCGCGGAGACGCGTTGCTTTGGGATTGTCGGTGTCTTTGTGACAGGGTCGTTGGGCTGGCGGAAAAGTCGGTCAGAATTCTTCAATGGTCAAGGTGGTAAGCAGAGGAGACTGTCGTATCATTAGATGAGCAAATTAACATTCTTTCCATTCCATAAAAGAATACCTACATGCTTTGATGAACGGTCAATGGGTGATAGACAACTCGTTTATCCGAGCCATACCAATCTGCGACCATTGCGTACCAGCCACTTCGTCACAGAATCGTGTCAGTGTAAGCATACGCATAAACCATTACGTCGTACGCAAGAAAATCAATTGAAGAGTTACCTTCGGCAACAATTGGACTGTTGGAGGAACGAGAAGGTCGATGGGAAACAGGAACAGGAGAGGGAGAACAGAACTGTAAAGGGAAGATAATCTACTTTTATTGATCACTGATAGTATTTTGAGATACTGGTGTATGTTTAAATTGGTGTAGTTAATTGTTGATGGTACTTGTCGAGGAGTGCGGGCTAGCCCCTCATGCTTACGCAGATGATGTACAGATCCTTGCCTCTTGCCCTGCCAGAGACATTGAACAACTACGTGACCGCGTCACAGCGTGCATAGCCAAGATCAAACTCTGGACTGAGGCAAGTCGTCTGGCTCTCAATCCCACCAAGACGGAAGTTCTCTGGATTACCACCCCAAGGAAGACGCATCTAATTAGCCATGCGCCGTTCGTCATCGATCAGATCCCTATTGTCCCGTCGACTGAGGTCCGTCTTCTCGGAGTTCTATTGGACGAGTTGCTGTCACTCCGGAACCACATCGGCATCGTCGCTCGCAATTCCTTCTACCAGCTCCGGCGGATTAGAGCGATAAGAAGACACATACCTGCGTCTGCTGCGACCCAGCTTGTGCGGGCACTGGTGCTTACGAGAATAGACTACTGTAATAGTATACTACTCGGAACGCCAGACTACCAGCTCAATCGTCTGCAGATGGTCTTGAACGCTTCCGCCCGAGTGATCTTTCAGACCAGGTGGTGTGAGCACGTCACTCCCCAACTTCGGGACAGACTACACTGGCTCCGCATACCGGAGCGGGTAATCTGCAAAAGGTGCTGGTTCACGTTCAGAGCACTCTACGACCCGCTCTGCCCAGACTATCTATCGGTGCTTCTTCGTAAGCGTCCATCAACAGAAGGTCGCTTGAGGCTCCGCTCCTCCACTCGGGTCTGTCTGATGGTGCCTCCTCCCTCGAAAACAGCCAAACTGGGGGAGCGTTCTGTTACTCGAGGGAACCCGGCTCTCTGGAACGCGTTACCAGACAGTGTCACCAGCGCGACCAACTTGGAAACATTCGCTAAGAAACTAAAAACCCACTTGTTCGGACACTCTTTTAATTCAATGTAAAGCACTCTTGACTCTAGCCCGCTAGGACAATAGCGCTTTATAAATTAGCCTATAACTAACTAACTAACTTGATTATTTAGATTTGCCTGTTGTTTGCATTAATGGTTTAATTGACTATTACTGATTGTATTATTGATTATTATGGATCAATTATCAGAGGAATCGGAGATGATGATTTGCATGAAAATGTGGATGCAATGGGAAAAAAGGAGAGAGGAAGAGAGAGAGAAGGAGGAGTTAAAGAGAATAGAAGAGAGACAGTTACGAGAAAAAGTGGCAGGAGGAAATGGAGGCAAGGGAGAGACGAAGAGTAGAAGAGAGAGAAATGGGACAGAGATTTTCAGGAGCAAAGGAGAAGAATAGAAGAGCAGAAGAGGAAACATGAAGAGGAACAGGTTATGGAAGAACAAAGGAAGAAAGAGGAAAAGGGCAAGGAGGAGCAGAGGAAGAAAGAATTTGAGAGGAAGCAAAAGGATATGGAAGAGGAAAAGAGAAGAGCAGAATCAGAGAGGAAAAAGGACAAGATGGAACAAAAGGAGCAGAGTGATTCGTTATCGCAGTGTTTGAAAGAAGAAGTTCTTCAGGAAATGCCTAATGATAGTAATCAACTTTTTGCATACTTTGATTTTGTGGAACAGATTTTTACTGATCTTGAATTTGATGAGGATTTATGGGTGACATTATTATTACCATTTATGTCTGATAAGATCAGGGCATTTGTAATGAATTTACCTCGGTTGACATATCAATATGTAAAAAAAGAAATTTTGAAATTACACAGTTTAAACAAATTTAAGAAAACAAAACCACTGATTTTGGAAAAAGCCAAACCTGGTGTTATTTTTGGTTCATCCTGTGATATTGGAATTGCAAGTGTAAAGGACAGTAGAATTGTTAATAAACCTGTTGTGGTAAAACTTGTTGATGATGTGAAAGATTGTCAAGTGTCGTTGGACATTTTGATGTTGATGAATGTAAAAGGAACTGATTTTATGACAATTGAGCCTACTGTTGTTAAATCTCGACTGAAGTTGTTTAATGAGGTTGTTATTAATGAAGTTGAAATTTGTGAGGAATATTTTGAGATAAAGATTTTGGAACAGCAGACAAGCGATAATGTACTTTTGAAGCTTGATGTCGATGATGTGAAGTTTGATGAATTACCTAATATGTTGAATGATAAGGAACATGATATGTGGTTTGTTGATCAATTTTATGGAGATGATGAGATTGTGAGTAAAGTGGTGGAATGTTTTGATGGCGGTGAATTTGATATTTTGAGTAAAGATATTCCTTTGATGAATGAAGCTTATGATGTTGTAATGATCAATGCAGCAAATGATGATGGGGATGATGACGATGGGGATGAGGAGGATGATATTTATGATGATGATGATGATGATGTTGATGGGAATGATGAACTGATATTGTCAGTTGAAGAGCAAATTGGGCCTTTTCGACTTTTAGTTGAAGTGAAAACAGTCTGTGGAGGTGATGCTTGCTTTGTTGATTACATGTTCATGATGAAATATGTGGATTTAAGGGGTTGTTTTGGATTTAAGTGGTTGTTTTGAATTGAGGGTCAATTGAATAGCAAATATGTGATTTTGGATGATATCTTTGTATGGAACAGAGGATTTTGTAGAACTGTGTTTGACAGAGGAAAGATAATTGTTTGTAATGTTGTGGATAGTAATTGGCTTTATTGGACTGAAATGTTAGATTGAAATTGGCATGATGATCTGTTGTATTTGTATGGTGAATGTATGTTGGTTTAATTTGTGTATTGTGACAGCAGTGATTATGCTGTGGAAACATTTTGACTCAGTTAACAGATTAATATTGAAAGGTCTGTTGCCTCTATTAGTTCTTGTATATCAATGGATGATTGTAATGCATTGGTCAATGTCTAGTTGTAGTATGTCAGTGGACAATTGTAATGCATTGAGCAATGTTATTTATTAGTATAAGTATTTTGATTTATGTTATCTATGGAGGTACCAGTTGTACCAATATGTATGTATGACTAGCAGTTGTAGTCAAAATTTTGTTACTGTAACGTAGATGATGCATTGTATATAATGTAGAAACTGATATGTATAGTAGATAACATAAGATGACGAAAACAAGAGTTTACAAATTATTTATTTTAATTTTTTTTACAATGTATATTATAATTTGTAAACTCAGGAAAGGAAAACATGTAAGGGCGCTTTCTCAGAATATAATAAAAAGGATCTATATAAATAAAACCTAGAGTTTAAAGAGGGGGCGTCATCTTATGAATGTATGTAGTAGGTTTGTAGGTAGTAATGGAGGCTGAAAATGGACTCAGTTTGAAGTATATTAAAGTCTTATATATGACACTCTTGTTGATTTTAAGAGAAGGAGTAGATGGCAACTGTAAGCGGGGGAGGCGCTTACAAGATCTGTATACAGATCAATCAGAACTTGGCAATCAGTCCTCATTCCTCATATTTCTTTCCCAACCTCAATAAGATCAATGATTCCCAGTGTAATTTAATATTAAGTCGATTATACAAATTACATTAGCATCTCAGAGCAAATCACATATCTTGGCATTATTTTAGAAAAGGCTGTAGATTGTAGAAGTTAAACAACCACTATCCCCTTTACCAGCTGGGATGAGAATTCTCGCCAAACGTCGCCGTCAACACACTGGCTGTGACAAGAATTCTCACCATCATCTTTCCCGACCGCTTTGCTAGCTGGTCATAATGAGAAATCTCACTAAAGAGAAGTGAGTGGTTGGTTAGACAGAACAATAAATAAGCTAAACAATGGTGTGTACCTCATCTTTTTAGCTTTCACATAGCCCGAGATTTGGCAAATTTGCAAACTGCAAAATTTTCTCTAAATTCATTGCTAAGACTTATGTTCCAACAAAGGAGTGTTTGGGTTAGAAGTAATATATCTCAACCAAGTGTGATCTTATTTGCAAAATTTTCAATTTATTTTGTTCTACTGACATTCTTCTACAGCTTTGCTGCTCACCCAAGTAGGGTTACCACTGAAAAATTTCAGCTGGTGAGCTTTGAAAAAAATTTGGGAGGGGTTCTATTTTAGGCTGTAAAGTGGACCCTGCCTCCAAATTTTTTGGGCATTAATGGTGAAAAAGAGCAATAAAAAGCTAAACAATGGTGTATGCCTCATCTTTTGAGCTTTTATATTGCCTGATATTTTGCAAACTACAAAATTTTCTCTGTGTTTGTGTTAGAAGCAACAGATATCAAACGAATGTCCTATTTTCAGAATTTTAAATTTATTTTGTTCAACTGGCAATCTCCTACGACTTTGCTGCTTACCCAAGTAGGGTTACCACTAAAAAGTTTAGCTGGTGAGCTTTGAAAAAAATTTGGGAGGGGTTCTATTTTAGGCTGTAGAGTGGACCATACCCACAATTTTTTTGGGCAAGGGTGGTTAGAAAGAGCAATAAAAAGCTAAACAATGGTGGGTACTTAAATCTTTTTAGCTTTCATATCACCCAAGATTTATTAGTTTCTCTTCTATACCAATGTTTCTCATAGCCTGCCATAAGCCTTCGTGCCATACTGAGTCAAAAGCCTGTTTGTAGTCGATGAAATTGATGTATACAGTTTTATTTGCCTCTGTGTATTTTTCTATCAGTTGTCTTAAGGTAAAGAGTTGGTCTATGGTACTTCTTCCAGGTCTGAATCCTGCTTGTTCTTCTCCCATTATCTTTTCTATATAACTACTGATTCTTTTTTATATAATCTTTGTGAAGACTTTTTCTGGTATGCTGAGCAGAGTTATTCCTCTATAGTTATCGCATAATTCTTTGTCTCCTTTTCCTTTGTATATTGGTATGATAATTCCTTTTGTCCAGTCATCTGGCACTGTCTCGTTGTAGTAGATCTTATTAATTAGTTCATACAGGGTGTCTGTAAGTGTTTCTCCTCCTGCTTTCGCTAGTTCAGTTGATATATTATCAATGCCAGGGGCTTTATTTCACTTTAAAACAGAAGTCGGGAATAGACAGGGATGCATGCTATCTCCATCTCTCTTCATAATAATTCTAGAAGTAATCTTTAAAATAGCAACTGAGAATCTAAACATTGGAATGAACTGTAGTGGAGAAAATATATCAAACCTCAAATTTGCAGACAATGTAAGCCTACTAGCGGAGAGTGCTAGAAGTTTAGAAAGGCTTACAGACCAAGTAAATCAAACAAGCAGAAGATTTGGACTCCGGATTAATCCAGCAAAACTAAAGTCATGGCAGTCAACAAAAAAGAGAAAATGATACACATATCAGTAGAAGGAAATAACATCGAACAAGTAAAGAATTTTACATATGTGGGAGGAGAAATATCAAGCGATGGAAGACACGAACAAGATATTAAAAAGAGAGCAGCAAAAGGACTACAGACAATGGGAAGACTTAGACATATTTGGAATGCTAAAGAAATAAAGATCAACACAAAAATTCAAATATACAACACTATCATTGTTCCACAAATGCTTTATGGATCAGAAACGTGGATATTAAAAAGAGCAGATGAAAACAGACTATTGGTGGCAGAAATGAGTTGTTTGAGAAAGATATTGGGAGTAAGTAAATTACAAAGAATAAGAAATGAAGACATCAGGAAAAGACTGGGAATGAAAGAGACAATAATAGATAAAATCAGAAGAAGAAGACTTAGATGGTATGGACATGTAAATAGAATGAAATGCAACAGACTCCCATATAAAGCACTCTACACATACAAAGAAGGAAAAAGAGGAAGAGGAAGACCCAGGAAAAAGTGGATGGATAACATCAAAGAAGACTTCGAAAGATATCAAATGACAATAATAGATGGAATGAGATTAACAACTGAAAAAGATAAATGGAAAAGTTTTGTGTCTAGCTATTGCCTCTAATGAGCTGGCAGAAAGCAACTATGATGATGATGATGATGATCACCCAAGATATAGTAAATTTAAAAAATAACTGTATTCAAGTTTAAAGAACGTTTTTTCCAAAAATAAATGGCCAGCACGGTGACGGCATCTAATTTTTTAATGGGCAGTAAAGGGGTTAAACATGTATTTCATAGATTTGATAAAAGTTTTCAATATGGTCAATCATTATCAGCTGTGGTTAGAGCATGTTATATGTGGGCTTCCCAGCCCATCTTGATACAGTTATTGCATAATTTGTACAGGCAGCAGAGAGCAAGAGTAAGGACAGCTACTTTCTTATCTATCTGGTTTCAGATCTGAAAAGGAGTTAGACAATGCTGTCTTTATTTGTCCTTCCTTGTTCAATATGCTTGCAGAACAGCCAATTTGTTATATGCTTATGCAGTGGCGTAGCCAGGATTTTTTGAAGGGGGATCATGATTCCCTCGATTCCCAACTTGGAAAAATCCTGACAAAAAAGGTCATCAACTATTATTTTGCTTGATGAAGTGGGTTATATAGGTATATGAGCGCGCACAACTATATTGATATTTTTCTCTTTTTTCTTTTTTTTACTTTAAACTTGATACCCAATTTGGCGCCCCAAATTTTGGCGCCCCTTCACCCACAGAATAATAATATGCAATAAAAATATTTTTGGTCAGGCAACCAAGGAGTTTTGACCCCAATCCCCCTGCTATGCCACTGTGTTCGTGTGCCAAGGTAACAAATTCATGCAAACACAAATTGATCAGAATTGTTTCCAAGCTAATTCTGATAAAAATGTTTTCGTATGGCCTGTTGTTGCCTATAATTGTGAAAAATTACATTATTTACTTTTAAATTATTGAATACATCAAATAACCTACTAAAACTTTGTAAGCAGGGTCAAGTGTTTAGAGCAGCGGTTCTCAAACTGGGGTACGCGTACCACCAGGGGTATGCCAGAGGGTTTTCAGGGGGGTACGCCGCCCGGAACTGGCGTATGTTAAAATTTTCGTTAGAATGTGAAACTTTTCATGTATAATGTACATTATTGTACATGCATGTGTGCGCATTTACACTGACCGTAATCCTCCAGTCTGCCACATACATACAATCTGCCTGCACGCACGCACACACACACATGCAGAGTCACGCTTGCGACGCACACATATGGTCATACCACACATTCTATACTGCTGACAGATGAAAAATTCAACCCATAGGCTTAGCGGCCATAGCCCCTCAACCCAGACGTATGCTCCGTAATATAAATAGCATCAGCCTGCGTAGCCACATGGTCAGTGATAGCACCAGCAGATTAGGTTACGTTAATAATGTAGAGGAATTTTAAGCTTACCTGTTTCAATGCATGTTTAGATCTTCATGTGTGCAATGACAAAGATTAATTATAGTGATTTCCATATAATGACGTTAGTCGACAGGTGGCGTCGAAGCGCCTTTACAATGGAATCAAGTGTTTCAAAGTGTTCGATATTTTTAATTATTGATTTGTCGAATTACTAGCAATAATTCTTGCACTGATATATTGTAATAATTTAGTAGAACTTACCTTGGAAATATTCAGTAGATGGCGCCTTCCGTTTCAAAGTTTTGAGCTATCATTAAAATGCATTTTAGCAAACCTTTTTAAAGCGAAAACCTAAAGTCTTATATCTGAGCTCAATGTAGCCAATGCAGTTCGATTGACCGTCAGGGATCAAGGCCCTGAAGACAGTTTGCCGTCGAGACGCTTCAAGACAGTTTGCCTTCTTGCCGCAAGACACTCTGGTTTGGCCGGCATTACACACACCACAACACGGCTGCATGCCCAAGGCGGACGCGTACTCGCGTAGTCCTATCAAACACGCCTTCCAAGGCTGGCGGGGCGCGTAGCATCATGCTCAGCATTACACCTACTGACCTCAGTGTCACAAGCGACGTATGATCGCCTTGAGTTGTTTCATCTCGTGTTAAAGCAAAAAGATAAAAGAGAACTATTTCTCTGCAGATACATCTGCAGACTAAGTTTTAGATCTGTGTATTTGCTTGAAGACTTATTAATAGTTAGTTGCATTAATCGTAGCAGAACTTTTAGTTATTGTTGTATTCTTTAGGATCGCTGCCGACCAGGGGCGTAGTGCATCAAAAAAATAAGGGGAGTCTAAATCAGTCTATAAAAATACCAAATAAATATTGTATCCATAGCCTATAGCCAGCGTAAATTCCTTAACTAACAACGTGTGATGCTTAAAAAGTAGTCTAAAATATAAAATTTAACAGTGATGTGCACTTAAATGATTGAACTTATTTTTAAATTTAAATATTTAGTAAATTCTTTTTAAAAAACACAGTCAGTAAACAGGAAGTTGATTCATATTAGTCTGTTTCACTGCCTTATAAAACCTGTTTATTTCTAAGTATCTAACGAAATTATTTTTTAATTTTTTATTATAATTTATGTGAAGTATAAAAAAGTTATTAATAACATGTAAACAAAAAATTTCTGTTTCTCAAAAAGTGGGGAGTCTGTAGACTCCTCTAGCCACCATTGCACGACGCCTCTGCTGCTGACTCCGTGAGAAGAGCTCTCGGAGGCAACTTATTTGTTCCCTAAAACTTTGCCTTGTCGCCAATGTTTGAATATATGCAGAAATATTTCGCGGAAGTTCTGCATAATAATCTTTTGCATTTCAATTAATGATTAGTTGACTTTCGTAGCAAGGTTGCATTATTACTTAGTATGTTGATGGCATTTCATCTGCGGATTTAATTAATGTGGAAAACGAAGTCTTTCGTTTCAAATTATGTACGCAGATATGTTTGTTTAATAATTGTCGTATAAACTTTGTCAAATATAATAATTCATGAATAAGTAAAGGAAACAAAGACAGTTGTCCGCGGAAAAGATCCGCCTATAATTCATATTTAATCTAAACTGTTTTAAATAAACTGCATAACTACCTCAGAAGATATGTGTTGTCTATTCACAAGCAAGCCATCCAAATACCAGGGTGGGGACCTAATGTTTAAGGACACTGTTTCTCTTCCCACCAAAAGACTATTCCCCTGATTATTTCGGAAACATATCTGCGGAGATTGTCCATTGCCGTTAAAGGGATTAAAAGAGAAATTTTCGTCACAATAATATTATTAACCCACAAGTGAGTTGCAGAATAGTGGGGAGCAACCAACGTTTATCATAGTATCTTACATGAAAATGTGCACATGTAAGATACTGTCACTTTGCATCGAGTGATTTGCTGATGTCTTCCGCGTCCTCCTCCTCCTTCTCAACTACACATACGAAGAAACGCCAGTACAGGAGGATTACATTCAGTATGGATTCACCTACATTGTGAAGGATAGTCACGAACTGCCACAGTGCGTCGTATGCTACAAGGTGCTGTCTGCAGGGGAAATGAAGCCAAGCTTCCTCAAACGCCACTTCAGTGGATTTCATGCAGACTTTGCCCATACCTACCTCTGTGAGCAAGGATTTTCAGCCATCTTCTCCATGAAAACAAAGTTTTGCACACGTTTGTCAGTGGCGGCGGATCTTCAGTTAGCACTGTCCAAAACCACCACCCCGAATTGAAACTCTGGTGGCAGCCAAGCAGGCCCACCCATCTCACTGACTCTGATGTGCACCTGTGGATTGCAACTGAAGGAGTTTATGACTGAAGCTGAGTGACTTGTCTACATGTGGATTCTATTTAGCAACTTTGAAATATACGTTTATAACTCTATAGTCATCATTTGCAAATGTAATTTTTTGTGGGGGGGGATACGCGTCACATTTCAAAACTGTCGTGGACGTACGCGGGGACAAAAAGTTTGAGAACCTCTGGTTTAGAGGTAATCATTTGACACCTGATATTAGTATAATATTCGTGTACTCACTAATTTGTGTAGCACTTTTATTACAATTCACTTTGAATACCTAAAATCGGCATTTCAAACATGCATTTTGCCCCATTACCTGCAACCCCGAAGTTCATCACCCAATGGTAGCATTCATAGCGATAATCCCAAAGATACTCACCCACTACTTTGCAGACCGGTAGTTAGCTGGCGACTGTGAAGAAATGCGTCCAAACGCAAAATATAGCTTCGGTATCGTTCTAGTCGATACATTTTCTATAATTCGTCAATAATCTGATTTTCCTCACCCATCCCAAGGAAAATGTTGCCATTAATTTATCAGAATGTAAGACTTATCCACAAATAAAATCATAAATATTGTTGAATGCACATTGGTCGAAATGTCAAATTATGTGCTACGATTGTGTCTGTTCTTTTGGTTTTCAAACTCTTTGTGTACCTGTTGATTGGCCCAGATAGAGCTTCCAAGAAGCTAAAGTTTGGTGCTAAGATCATGTCTCTAGCTATCACAGAAGTGAAGATATTACAGTGTTACTGTTGCAAATTGGCACAGGTCGACCAAACTTTCAAGACTCATAGCTTGGACATGTGTTGGCCCAAAATGCTAATATTATGGTTTTCAACATTACTCATGGGGATGAACAATTACGCCAGTTTTCATCAAAATCTGAGACGGTGATGTCTGATTTTATTAAAAAGTGTGTTGATTTGACGTCGAATGACCCGCAATTATAAAATTAACCACTTGCAGCTAGAATCTTGTTCATTTCATTCATGTAGCACTAATTTATATAGCACCTTTATTACAATTCATTTGAATTTATCAAATGTGGTGCTGTAAAATAGGCTCTATATCTATATTAGGGTGTCAATTAAAAATAAATTTCAGAATTGTTAAAGTCTCACCCTTGCATTTTGTTCATATACACAAATGAATAACCCATGAAAAATTTTACCATTATTATGATGTATTTAGGGGTTGCACAGTGACCTTGAAAATCGAAATGTCAGCCAATAATAACGCAATGTCATTAATGGTTATTAACGTACAAAAAGTCGTACATACAACATTTGGCTTCAGAAACTGTCAAGTGTCAGTGTCAGTGACTGCTAAGCTGCTGAACAATAACATTTTTATTTGGTAGTGGAAACTGTTTTCGATGAAGTTCAATGACTTGTAGTAAGTATTGCTTTTGCTCTTCCTGGTTTGTCAGCGTCGAGTTGAATGTCTGGATTAGGGCAACACCGCGTTCTGCTGCATCGTTTACGACTTTCAGCTCCCTAACACGTGACTGAGCTGCCAAATATGATTCGTTACTGTCCCAAATGGATGGATCTAGAGACAGAAAATCTGTCGAAATGTTCATCGAAGCAAAGAAATGTTTGGTGCTGGCAGATACAAAGTGACTCAGCTGCTTATTTCCAATGTGCACGTCTTTCAAGGTAATTCGAACCAGAGGACTAGCATCTCCAACGTTTGACAGAGCAGAGACCATGTTTGCCTTTTCAGCTGCAGACAACTGAGAATCGAAGAAAGCCAAGCCAATAAGTTGTTCATTCAGATACCATAAGTGACGCTTGAACGTTTTCATTGCTGCGTCAACAACTGCATCATTTGTTGAACGATATACTTCAAGATCCTTCAGCAATTGTAGATCATTCCCAGGAGCTGAAGTAGGCAAGGTACAGGTAAACCATGCCTTGAAATAGATTCTCACAACAAACAAATTGAACTGTTGAAGACCTGCCAGTTCTGTTGCTGTAAGTCTGAACTGTGATCGAAACATGTAAATCTTTAAGCTGTATAGTATTTTGCCCATCCAGCGTGCCCTGTGGTATGTGCCAGGTGCAATGATATGTTTGTTGGGGTTGTTGCTAGCAGTATCATCACCCAGAAACAGCAAGGCGAGCACCAGGAACTCTTCGTAGTCATCTCTGGGATGAAATAGTTGCAGCTGTTGGCGAATGAATCCAAGCAGGTCGCCTTTTATAATTTCAAAGTGTAAAATCAGGTGTCTGTCTTCAGTCACACTTCATACGTAGAACAATCAATGTGATTCCATGCTTTAGAAAATCTTTCAAATAATTTGATATTAGGCCCACTCGAGCAGCCAATCAATAAGTCAAACACTCTGGCAACAATGAGCTCGTGGACATGATGGCGACAGGAGATCTCGCTGAAGTTTCTGCTGCAGCAATATACAGACACCAGCCTTTATTCCAGTGTTAGTGGCTGTTGTATCAAAACACATCGAATGAATGCAGTTTGTGAGTTTCCACTCTTCGATCAAACGGAACACTGCTGATGCCTGCGCTTCTCCAGTGCTGTTTGGAATCTTAGGAACACCAAGCAGTTTCATAATACCTTCACCTGACACAATGACAGCTAGTCGATCTACTGTATCATTGCCTGTTAGCTCCGGTAACAGTTTACCATGATACCATCCCAGTGAATAGTCAGAGGACCAACCAGGCCATCAAATGAAAACGACTCTTTTAATTGTGATGCAACCGATTCTCTGCTTTTTCTGCATGCTTGGCGAACAGATTCTTTGTTGAGCGTTAATTGTGATGGATTATGCCCAAGAGAATTTGCTACTGCTGCAAGAATAAATGTTGCATTTCAGTCAGACACGTTTGTTCAATGTAACACAGACGCTACATCACGAGACACAATTCCTATGTTACCTGAGTTTCTTGATACTTTCTGTCTTTTGTAATGTGTAGGGCCTATTATATAATCAAAGATCAGCAATTGATTCAGCATAGATTATGTATAAATGTGAACTAAAAAACCTAAAATTGTCACACAGTAACCAAACTTGACACATTGTTACTGATTCTAGTTCTAAGCAAGTTCGATGCGAATAAGGCATTGTTTTAACAGCATTGTGCAACCACTAAATATTGACAGATTTTGTTAAAACTTTGCATTTTGTTTTTTATATAGAAGGGAACAATTTCATAGGGTGAGACTTTAAAAAATCAACAACTTTTTTTCCTCATGGTACTTGTTGGCACCCTACTCTATATAAATTAATATATAGCTATAAAATAGATGCTATATAAATTAAAATCATAGGTGTTTTATATTATGCTACCCGGTAAATTGACTTTGTGATTAACTAATATTTGAATAGAGAGATCAGTAACTGTCAAGGCAGAAGGGTATATGACATTGAATTTGTAGAAAATGGTGCTATAAAAATAGGCACTAAATAAATTAAAATTACAGGTGCTTTATATTATGTTACCTTAACTTTGTGATTACATAATATTTTAATAATGTACATTTGAGAAATCAGTGACTGTCAAGGCATTAGAGTGTATATATATTTTTATATATATCAGTGAATTTGTTTAAAATGGCACTCTAAAAATATATGGGTCAACTGAAAATGCAGGACAGGAAAATGCTGGACTGGAAAATGACGAACAAAATTTCAGAAGTGGAAAATGACGGACGGGAAATTGGCAGACCAAATTTCCGGGGTGGAAAATGCAGGACTGGAAATTAGCGGACCAAATTTTCGGGCTGGAAAATGCAGGACTGGAAAATGAAGGACATTATTATAGTTGGCGTTATTATTGTATTAGTTATGCCAATATATATATAATTATATCTTTATATATAATTATATATATATATATGTGTGTGTGTGTGTGTGTGTGTGGTTCGTTGTAAATTTCAATAATGCTACGTGTGTTCTTTTTTCGCCATAATATTTTTTAAACGTTTTATGTTGACTGCGGTTTTATTGAATTTCTATAACAACTATGTTTGATTAATTTTCTTATAAGTTATTTTCTTTGCACAGTACTTATAGTTGGTGTTATTATTGTATTAGGTATGCCAACTATCTCTTACTTTGTTATATTCTATTAAGTTTTTTCTTGGAACATTATATTTATACTGCTTTAGTAATGAGTTTCTAATACCCACTCTGCTTTATTTTGGTATCTATATATATAATTCTCGATGTCCGGCGGACGGTCCGCCCGTCCGACGGCAACACAGCAGATATTGCAAGACGCTGTTGTCATTGACAACCAAATATTGTTTAATCAAAACTGTACTATTATCAACGGAGCGTTTAACGAAGCGTCTTAATTGCAGCTTAAACCCCCGTCCCCCTTCTCTCACCCCTCCCTCTCCCAATCGCCTAGGCCCCAACCCATTCCCGCCCCGGGCCCAAATCCCCTTCCCTTTCCCCATCCCTCTTACCTCTATCCATCCCTCCCAATCGCCCCGACCCCAACCCATTCCGGTCCCGGCCCCAAATCCACGTTCCCCTTCCCTCTCCCCATCCCCTTTTCCTCTCCCCATCCCTCTCCCAATCGCCCCGGCCCCAACCCATTCCGGCTCCAAATTCCGGCCCCAAATCCCCGTTCCCCTTCCCTCTCCCCATCCATTTTCCCTCTCTCCATCCCTCTCCCAATCGCTCTGGCCCAAACCCATACCCGCCCCGCCTACCCCACAGGCTCCAAACCTCCGTTCCCTTCCCCACCCCTCTCCCAACCCCGTGCCTCTCTCTCCATCCCTCTCCCAATCGCCTCGGCCCCAACCCATCACCGCTCCGCCCTACCCCACCGGCCCCAAACCACGTTCCCAAACATACACAATGCTGCTCTGAAAACCCGTACAACCCACTTTCCTCCTCCCAAACCTCCCTTCCTCTCCCGATGCCCTGCCCCGTTATTATTATTATTATTATTCTTGACAATTTTTATAGCGCCGTAAACATGACATAGATCAAAATCAAAGGCGCTTTACACAATATATATTATATATATATTTATTCCTTCCTAGCCTCAATACCTATTTTTTTAAATTTAACCCCTCAAGTGGGGATTAAATTTTCACATGCCGTCACAGTACTGGGGATTTAATTTTTGGAAAAGCATTCTTCAGAAATGATTGCTGTAACATTTTAAATTTGCAATATCTCAGGCTATATAGGAGCTAAAAAGATGAGGTTTGCACTATTGTTTAGATTGTTTATTCCTCTTTCTAACCGTCCGTGCAAAACAAAAGAAATTTGGGGGTAGAGTCCACTTTACGGCCTAAAATATCACCCTCTCCTCCAAAAATATTTTTATAGCCCCCTAGCAAAATATTTTCAGCGGTAACCCCACTTTGGTCAGCGGCAAAGTTGTAAAGGGATGTCAGAGGAACAAAATAAACCAAAAAGTTTGAAAATCGGTTGACATTTGGTAAAGATCTATCAATTCTAACCCGATGACCCCAATGTTTGAACATAATTATTACCGGTGAATTTCGCGAAAGTTTTGAATTCTGAGAATTCTGATCAAAATTACATGATCCAGCGAAGGCATTATGTCCATTCCCATTGATGCTATTGCTGGATCATGACTGAATTCCTAAATCGATTTCTGTTCCATTAAATATTTTAATTTTAGTTTCCTACTTTTTTGAATTTGCTATATCTCAGGCTATATAAGAGCTAAGAAGATGAGGTTTGCACCGTTGCTTAGCCTTTTTTATTCCTCTTTTAACCGTCTGTGAAAAACAAAAAAGTCTAGCGTTCACGAGGTTTGCGACAATAAAGTGAGAATGAGGAGCAGGCTATTGGTCGGAGTGAAAATGCAGCACAGCAAACAGGAGAATCAAGCACTGCATGTCGTTCGACACTGCCAAATCATTACACTAACATTGACTATCAAGTTTCAGAAAATTCACTCGAATGGACGTTAACTCGGTTGAAGGAAAAGGCGGCGAGTTAGGGAAATTAATTGCGCAAAATCCTATTGCATTTGCACAAAATTGGATGGTAAAACAGCCAATCTCCCCCGTCATTTTTGACGGGTAAACACCTAGTTTCTTAATAAGTCTTGAAGAAAAGAAATTATCTTGTGTTTATATGCGTATGTTTTTCGTTAGCAACATACTATAAAGTAGGCAGAGCATTAACATTCAGTAACATTTCTATTCACTGGCATAATAACAGGACACATGGGACAACATAACAGGTCCTTCATTTCAGGTCTGGCATTTTCCACCCCTGAAATTTGGTCTGCCAATTTCCAGTCCTGCATTTTTCACCCCGGAAATTTGGTCCACCAATTTCCAGTCCTGCATTTTCCACCTCAAAAATTTGGTCCTCCAATTTTCCGTCCATCATTTTCCACCTCGGAAATTTTGTCCGTCATTTTCCAGTCCGGCTTTTTTCAGTTATTGACATTTTTTGGTCCGTCATTTTCTTGTCCTGCATTTTCAGCGCTCCCAAATATACGCCTTATAAATAAAAATTGCATATTTTATTAAAAAGGTGTTCCATTATCTGCCCCAGATGCCTAACTTGTCAGAGTAAAATTTTGACTGCTTTGATCAACTGAAACTTAGGTACTGTAAATTAATATCTTGCCCTAGTAACAGTTGGGGTTAACGCTTTTCGCACGGTTTTCCTTGCCCGAGCCTTACTTGGGGTTAACGCTAAGGAGGTTAATGAAGCTTGTGGTAGGAATATTGAAAAGGAAGGAGGATGAGAGAGAGGGGAGAGGGAGAATATATTTGCTCCTACCGCAATCTATGAGCAGCAACATGTTCAACCACTTTAGAGATTAAATGAAGATTTTGGTTGGAAGGAGAAACCTTGTGCAGAAGTGGTTGAACTATAATATTCTCAGATGGATCGAAAATTGGTTGAAGGGAAGAAGACAGAAGGTTGGCATTAGGGGAGGCCATTCGCAATGGGCAAGAGTTATCAGTGGAGTGCCTCAGGGCTCAGTGCTTGGGCCATTGCTTTTTCTAATATATATAAATGATATCGATGAAGGATTACTGTCCAAAATCTCAAAGTTTGCCGATGATACAAAGTTATGCAGAAATATAGATTCGGAGGATGATGCAAAAATTTTACAAGAAGATCTAAGGAAATTGTTTCAGTGGTCTGTGGACTGGCAGATGCTTTTCAATATTGATAAATGTTCAGTAATGCATGTTGGGAAGTCTAATAATGGTAATGAATATTCTTTAGGGGGGAAGGTTCTAACCACAACAGAAAAAGAAAGAGACTTGGGAATAATCACCCATAGAAGTATGAATCCATCTCACCAATGCATGGAGGCAGCAAAAAGGGAAACCAAATGTTGGGAATGGTGAAAAGGACAATTGTGAGTCGTGACAAAGAGATAATCATTAAACTTTATAAGTCATTAGTAAGGCCTCATCTGGAATACTGTGTTCAGGCTTGGAATCCATTCTTGAAAAAAGATATAGAACTTTTAGAAAAAGTGCAAAGACGAGCAACGAAGATGGTCAATGGGTGCCATAATTTAAGCTCTGAAAAAAAGACTTCAATATTGTGGACTGACAACATTAGAAAGGAGAAGAGAGAGAGGGGATTTGATAGAAACATACAAAATAATGACTGGGAAAGTAGATGTGCCATATGATCGATTCTTTACATTGGCACACTATAGCAGCACAAGAGGCCACAAGTGCAAATTGTTTAAGCAGAGGGTTGGTCCAAGAAAGAAAAACTTTTTTAGTGCAAGGGTTGTGGACAAATGGAACAGTTTGGACGAGGTGGGAGTGACAGTTGAAACAGTGAACGGATTCAAAGGCTATCTAGATAAACTAGGTTATTGAATGCAGATGGTTACATCAGTGGTTTTCACACAGGCTTACTTAGCCTCCTAAACCACTTAAAATCACATTATTATTATTATTATTATTATTATAAAATGCATAGGGGTAAGAAAATAGCCAAGTAAGAGTTAATTTTCCATATGATGCCATTTAGAAAATTAAAAAGAATGTTTGATTGAGAGAGCATTAAGCAAGCAATGCTCTTAATGCAAAACTGCTATCATAATTCGGCGACTTCTATTGAATCCTTCGCTTCAAAACTAAAAACGCACTTGTTTCGCAATTCTTACTGTGACTGATTGTGAATCGCTCTTGCCTATGGCCTTAGTCTTGTTATAGCGTTGATAAATTAGCTAATAATAATAATAATAATAATTCACATTTCTTAAAACTGAATTTGTTTATTTTGATGTTTGAGTTCAGGCGATATACCCAGTTTTATAATTCTTGGAAGTTTCTGTTTCTGTTAGATGACCTGAAGAGTGCAATTGAACTTGATTTTGGATCAATTGAAAATCTTAAAATTCAAATGAGCACTGCTAGTATTGCCGTGCAAGGGTCCGGATGGGGATGGCTTGGTTATAATAGACAGTCAGGTAGACTTCAGATTGCTATCTGCCCAAATCAAGACCCACTTGAAGCCACCACAGGTAAAAATAGTCATTTACTTATTTACCATACTGTGTTAACACTATTCATTAATGAGTTGTCACTTGAATCTTGTCTGTAATAATAATAATAATAATAATAATAATAACTATATTTGTAGTTAGGCAGTTAGTGTGCATAAGTGATGCTGACTAAGAGCTTTTAGAGTTCTGATTGATTTGTTGTAATTTCCAAGTGTTTTGCTTCCAAATTTTTCAACTTTACTCATAGCTATAATTTGATATTTCCTAGTTTATGCAACTTTATTTTCCTTTTGTCCAAATTTACTAATTTACTTTTTAACCTCATAAGCATTAACTCCTTAACCGGGGAGTAATATTAAAGTCAAACTGTTTGAGCTCTGGTGCACACTAGAGAATTTAATTGCAATTTATTATATACTGTAGCCAAAAGCTGCATTTCAACTAAGTTAATTGATACCTTGTAGAGGGGAGGTAAATATTCAAAAATAGCATGTCGTACTTTATGGATGGTTCCTAGAAGCCTTGAGGTCAACTTTGAAAGCTTGTGACTTTTTGCATTCTGCTCTTGTAATTCCGGTCTGAGATCTGATATATTAGTACCATGTCGTAATTAGCATTCTTTCTAATGATAGTCCCAAGCGCTTTCTGCATGCTTCATAACAAAGGATAAACAGTAACAGAAAAATTATCGGTAAAAGTCTATTGTAGCATTCTAAATTACTTAAGTCACTGTGAAATGCATTTTGGCTATCTACAGGGTGTAAAAGTGAAAACGGCACCCCTTTATGATATTTAATATCTCGGCTGCGTGTATAGCGATTTCAATTAAATTTATAGACTATACCTGGGAATGTTTTTGATGCAATTGCCAAATTTCATGCTGATATCTTTAGTGTTTGCTGAAATATGGCCAAGAAACTAAAGAGACCCACATTTTGAAATTGACATTGGAATATAACGTCATAATAAAGTGATAAAAAATATTTTTTTATTTATTTGGAAAAGGACCGTTTTAAAGGGGATTTCAGATGATTTGCTACAGGAGCAGGTGCTCAAAATGCCCCCCTCAGCCTTCACACATGCCGACAAGCGCTTCTTCACTGACAGTATCGACTTCTTGATCTGGTTCTCAGGCAAACTCTCCCAGATATTCTTCAGCACCGTCTTCAACTCCGTGATGTTTTGTGGCTTTGACTGATACTTTTGATATCTGTCGAGCATGATTCCCCAGACGTGGAAGTCAAGTGGATTGATATCTGGGGAGTTGGGTGGCCAATCATCTTTCTTGATGAAATCTGGACAATGTTGCTACAGAAAATTCTGGGTCCTGAGAGCAGTGTGCAGGTGTTCCATCTTGCTGGAATATGAAATCTTCTCCAAGCAAATCATGACAGTCCTGCAGCCAATCATAATGCTGCTGTGTTTATCTGTTGGCCGTAAGTAACCCTTGACCTTGTCTGGCGCAATGACAACGACGCAATTTTAGACTTAAAAACGATACAAATTACTATGACGTTATCTTCTGTTTGTCAATTTTAAAATTTGGGTCTCTTTATTTTTTTGGCCATATTTTAGCAAACGCTAAAGATATCAGCATGAAATTTGGCAATTACATCAGAAACATTCCCAGGTATATGGCCTATAAATTTCATTGAAATCGCTATACACGCAGCCGAGATATTAAATATCATAAAGGGGTGCCCTTTTCACTTTTACACCTTGTATATTATGGGCAGCGGCACAGCCAGGAATGTTTTTTGAGGGGGGGTATAAATCTTAATTGTCATTGTTATTTCAAAATCAAAACATATGTTACCCCTTTACCGTGCGTGACGGCTCAGACATATCCGCTGCCATCTTTCCTTATTTGTGTGCAATCGGGGACACGTCTTGTAACTTTCGTAATGGTTTCTCAATCGAGCGCAACGAATAAGATATGTCATATGCTATAAATCGCTTTAGTATCTTTGTAATCAAAGCTCTAATGTTTGGAATAATGGAGGGTGCCAATAAGAGAGGGAAACAGGAATGGTGTGATGATATTGAGGAGTGGTGTGGAAGCAGTTTACAGGATCTTAGTCACAGAGCAACAAACAGGAAAGAATGACAGAAAACTGTGGATGTGGCATTTCCACCAACGGGCAATGAGCCCATGGTTAATGGCAGCGTCCTGGGACCTATCCTCTTCGTACTATACATTCCCGATATGGTGAGTATTGCCCAGCGGTTCGGGCTGCAAGCTCACCTCTACCCGGACGACACACAAGTCTACGGGAGCTCCCCCTGCGGCGATCCAGAAGCTTCAACAATGTGTCACAAGGTGTTTAGCTGAGATGACCAGTTGGTTGAGGAAGTGCTCTGGATGGGTGCTGAGAGACAGAGACACTGGATACCGTCGTCTTGCATCTACATTGATGGAACTGAGGTGCAACCGGTGTCGATCGTGCGGAATTTAGGGATATATCTTGACAGTACTTTATCAATGGAGTCACTTGTGGCAAATGTAGAGGCAGGATGCTTCAAAGTCCTGCGGCTCATTAGGAGTATCTGTCAATCATTGTCTGCCAATGTTCTTAAAACACTGGTCTCTGCACTGGTGTTGTCCAAATTAGACTACCGGTAATGCAATGCAACTCTCAGTAGGCTACAGAAATACCTACTCAACCGTCTCCAGTCTGTCCTGAACGCTGCTGCGAGAGTGATATGCCAGACCTTATTAGGCGATCACATTACTCCGTTGCTATGCAATCTGCACTGGCTGTCTGTGCCAGAAAAGATCCATTTCAAGCTGGCAATGTTGCCTGAATGGAGCCGGTCCAGAGTATCTTGCATCCAAGCTATCACGAGTGGCTGACCACGTGGGCTGGCAAAGATTGAGATTGGCCGGATCCGCCTTATTGGTGGTTCTGAGGACTGAGTTCTGAATCTTCAGAGATCGAGCATTTGCTGCAGCTCGGGCATGGAATTGTCTACCTACATCAATACAGCTCTCTCCGACTTAGAATACTTTTAAGGAGAGACTTAAAACATGGTTATATCGCACGAGTTATTTGTAACTTTGTAATGTGTTCACACAGTTCGTTTGAACGAGTTACCACATTAATCAGTACGTTGATGATGATGATGATGATGATGATGACGACGATGATCTTAGTAATTATGCTAACATTCCTTGGAGAGGATCAGTTTGGGTTTCGGAAGGGGAAAGGAACACGGGATGCAATCGGATGCTTAAGAATGCTAAGTGAGAGAAGACTTAAAAATGGAAAAAATATCTATATATGCTTTATGGATTACGAAAAAGCGTTTGACAGAGTAGACTGGAGGATTTTGATGAGAGCACTGAAAAGGGTGGGAGTGGATTGGAGAGACAGAAGACTGATAGCAAACCTATACCTTGGACAGTCAGTGAAGGTGAGAATAGAGGGAGAACTGAGTGAATCGTGTATGATTTGGAGAGGAGTAAGGCAGCGATGTCCACTGTCACCGCTGCTGTTTAACATATACATCGAAGAATTAGTACAAGAGGCGATGGAGAATACAGATAAGGGAGTTAAAGTTGGAGTACTACTAAAGGCGCTGCGCTTCGCAGACGATCAGGCCATGCTAGCAAGCAATCAAAAAGGGATTCAGGAAGTAATGGATAAACTGGAACAAGTGTCAGAAAAGTATGGAATGAGAATCAATACAAAAAAGACTAAAGTTATGGTAATAAGTAAAAAAGAAGGAATGAGAGTGGAAATAAAGGTTTATGGACAGATCATAGAGCAAGTGAAGGAATTTAGCTATCTAGGAAGTCTGATAACAACCGATGCCAGATGCAATAAAGAGATAAGAAGACGTATAGCAATAGCAAAGGAAGCTTTTTACAAGAGAAAGGAGCTGATGCAAAGTAAACTAAAACTAAACCTAAAAAAGAGATTAGTAAAAACATTGATATGGAGTGTGGCATTGTATGGGGCGGAGACTTGGACAATGAGAAAGGAAGATATAAAACGATTAGAGGCTTTTGAAATGTGGATTTGGAGAAAAATGCTAAAAGTAAAATACACAGAGCATAAGACAAACGAGGAAGTCATGAAGGAGATAGAAGAAGAAAGAAGCCTGATAGATACAATCCGGAAAAGGCAGAGAAATTGGTTGGGACATGTCCTCCGGCATGACTCTTTACTAAGAACAATAATCGAAGGAAAATGGAGGGAAAGAGAGTGAGAGGTAGACCGAGAAAGATGATGTTGGAGTGGATGATGAATAAAGGATATCAGGAACTCAAAGAAGAAGCAAGCAATCGATCGGAGTGGAATAACTGGATACCTGGACCTGTCGAGAGACAGGTCCAGGTTCAACACTGATGATGATGCTAACATTGATGGGCTTGATTTTGTATAAACAATTGCACTTAATTTTAATTCTACTCAACAAATTGAGTTTAGTAGCAAATTTATTACCCATAACCTTGACAACACATGATCATGCCGAGACACTTTAAAAGAGCAAATGAATAGCTCCAATCAATTACAAAGAAATTTGGAGAATGGCCAGTAGTAACACATGACAGAAAAGAAATTGAAATGGTGAAGAACTACATTTACTTAGGAAGTGAATACTTATTGGAAGCATAGGGAAGTTCAGATTTGCATATTATAAGAAAAATAGCAATAGCGGATGCACATTCAACAGACTACATACCAAAATTTTCAAAAAATATGACATGATGAAAACAAAACTAAGAATTCTCAACACTAGTGTAATGCCAATACTAATATATGGATGTGAATATTGGACCATAAAAATTGAATTTTTAGTTTAACAGATTTAAAGATGGCGCCTTCACAGCCTACGATGCTGTTTGTGCAAAGTCCTCCGACTTCAGTAGGATGCTTCACCTTGTCCCGAATTCATTACTCCAGTGAGAAACTACGTTATTTCTGTTTAACGAATCCAGTCATTTCACGATCCGTTCGTAAGACACTGTTCAAACTTCACATTTGGCGACCACGTCGCCTAGAGTCCTCCGTGCCTAGACGAGTCTCGGGCCACTTGTGGACCGTGTGTGAAGAACTGTTTCCGACTGGGAATGTGGAATGTATGTTCTATAAGGAATAAATATACGGCGGTCATGAATGAAATCGTCTCCAAAGAACTTGACGTCCTTGTGGTCACCAAGTCATGGCATGAACGGTCATCTGATGTTGCAATTTGCAAGGCTACACCACCAGGCTACACTTTTCAAAGCCAAGCATGATCTACTTCTCGAGGCACAAGTGGTCAGAACTGTGACTCAAGAGAGGGTGTATCATATTGCATCGTATTGTAGTATACCACCGTGCTGCTGATAAAGCAAAACAGGTCTCCATCAATGTTACCACAACTACCTTTGAGTCAATGTGCCTGGCATCTTGTACACTAGATGGCCCTTGCACCGTTCTTTCCATCTATCGGCCAGGTTAGCAACCTGTCATAAGTGAACTTTTTAGTGAACTGGAACATTGCCTGGAGCAATTAGCCATATTCAATTCGCATATGATAACGGCTGGAGATTTTAATATTCACATGGAAAGACCTTCTTTACTAGATAATAAAACTCTCAATGCTCTCCTTCATCAATTTGGGCATGTACAACTGGTCAATGAGTCAACTCACATCAATGGAGGATGTTTAGATGTCGTTATCACTCGTGAGGATGTTCCTGAATCCAATATTCAAATATGTATGCCTGCAATATCAGATCATGGCCTTGTCTCAACATCCTTTCTGCTTCCTTCCAGCAAGCCGGTCTACATCCTCAGAAATGTGTGTAACTGGAAAAAGTTCGACGGAGAAGCATTCTGCCTAGGCCTTCAATCAAGCTCTTTGAGTCAATGAATTCAATTCAATCAAGCTCTTTGTGCCAAAACCTAGATGACCTTGCCTCTGCTTCTGTGAGTGCACTGTTTTAATGCACTGCAGATCACTTGCGAATTTGTTGAAGCCTCTGACTTACTTTGTTCATGGATGCACTCAAATCGTCTTTTACTTATCCGCTTAACCGCCCAAGGATTAATAATTCCCTACGCCGGCGATTGCCAAGCGCCACTAGGAAAATGCCGGAAAATTCCGGCGCTATGGCGTGGGCAATTTGCTGTGTATGCCGGATTTTTCCGGCACGGGGCGGTTAAGCGGTTAATCCAGCTAAAACTCAGCTCATCTGGTTTGGTACTCGAGGTCAGCTCTCAAGAATTGATCATCTTTCTATGCAGTCTGCCTTCCCTGACCTCCCTTTCTCCTCCTCTTCTGTCCGTGGTCTTGGCATAATTCTTGACTTTGAGTTAACCTTTTTGGAACATACTAACTCACTTTGTCGCAGTTGTTTCTATCATCTCCGCCAGCTTAGAGTGATTCGACGTGCACTAGACATGCCATCCACTTCTACTTTGATTCATGCATTTATTTGCTCAAGGCTTGACTACTGTGGTTCACTTTTTGCTGGTGTTCCATCAGTGTGACTTGATAAACTCCAGATGGTTCTTTGTTCACCAGCCAGATGATTGCTGCTGTCACAAGACGTGATCAGATTAGTGAATATATGATGTCTGTTCTACATTGCTCGAGGAGCGGTTGCACTCTCTCTTTTGGGTGCCACTTCATCTTGCCTTTCAGAGCTACTCCATCCTCTTAGCTCTATCCCTGGTTGGCCATGTCTTTAGTCCTAAACACATGGTCTTTTCAGTGTGACCCAAGCACAAAGCTCCTTGTTCCTGAAGCAAGGTTTTGAATCAGTTTGCCCTATCCTTTGGAATGCTCTTGACGCCAGTATGCGTGGCTTAGCAACTCCTAATTCTATGGCCCTCTTTTTGAAACGACTTAAAACTTATCTCTTTGTCAATACACAGTAACTTGCTGTTAAATAAAAATAATAAATTAAATCAAAATAACCTACCAGGTGACATATTGACTGCAAATACTTTTAATGAATATTTTACTAATATAGGATTAAATATAAACACCAAAATAAATGAAAATAGTACAGAGCAAAAATTAGCTGATGAACTAACGTTAACAAATAATCCTGATAACAGATCTTTTACTATCTTTCCTACTAATCCCCATGAAATTAAAGATATTATATGTAACCTTAAATCTAAAAATACTACTGGAAATGATGATATTAATCAAAAAATTGTCATTAAATGTGCACCTTATGTAGCTGAAATACTTGCTGAAATAATAAATTCTTCTTTCAAAATGGGAATAGTACCTGATAACTTAAAAATTGCTAAAGTGATTCCAATATTCAAAAATGGTGACAAATCCCAAGTATCAAACTATAGACCTATTTCAATTTTACCCATTTTTCAAAAATCTTTGAAAAAGCCATGTTTGATAGACTACTCAAATATATTGACAAATATAGCATGTTATCAACATCCCAATTTGGATTTAGGCCTAATCACTCAACTTATGTGCCTTTACTAAATCTTACTGACTTAATCACAGAAAATTTTGAGGTTAAAAAATTTACCATAGGAATCTTTCTAGACCTTGCAAAAGCCTTTGACGTAATTGATCATAAATTACTGCTACTTAAACTAAAATACTATGGCATAAATGGTATCACGCTTAAATGGTTTACTAGCTAGCTTACAAATCGGAGTCAATATACTCATATTGACTCTACAAATTCTGCAAAATTGAATATCAAATTTGGGGTACCTCAAGGCTCGATCTTAGGACCACTTTTATTTATCATATTTATAAATGATCTACCAAATGTCTCAAATTTTGTCAAATTCTTTATCTTTGCTGATGACACAAATATTGTAGCTAGTCACAGTAATATCAATGAACTAATACATAAAATAAATGATGAACTACAAAATCTCAGCATGGTTTTACAAAAATAAATTACTATTAAATGTTGATAAAACGAACTTTATTATTTTTCATTCTATACATATATATACCATATTACTAAGTTTATAAATAAAAAAGCTTTACTAAATCTCTATTACACTTTAATACATCCATATTTAACGTACTGTATTGTAATATTATATGGAGTAACAACTATAAATTTATTACAGACAAAATCCAAAATAAAGCCATTAGGCTAATAAGAAATGCACACCAACACTGCAGTACCTCAAATTTATTCTTGAATTTAAATATACTTAACATTGCTAATATATACAGACAACAAACAGCTATTTTCATGTTTAAATATTCCAATAATTTATTACCTTTAACTTTCTATAAGGATGAATTCTTCACATTTACCAATAAATTACGCTCACACAATATAAGAAATCATATTAAATTTACCATTCCTTATGTGCACACAAATACTAGAATCTTCACTATTAAATGTTCGGGACCCAGAATTTGGAATAGCCTTCCCACTGTACTAAAAATGATATCAAACTTAAATGAATTTTAAAAAAGATTAATTAATTTATCATATCAGGTGATTGTTAAATCAAATCATTGACTACCTTAGCACCTTATTTATATTTGTGTCTGTTATGATACCATTTCCATCTTTAACCTCTTAAAGGTTTAATAAAATTTTTTAAAGTCGTCACCATTCGGCTAAATAAATTTGGGAAAAGCGTTGATATGAACTGTGAACATAAATGTTGTAAATTTAGTACATCTCAGGCTATATAGAAGCTAAAGAAATGAGGTTCACACCGTTGTTTAGCATTTTTATTGGTCTTTTGAACCATCCGTGCCAAAAAAATGTTGGGGGTAGGGTCCACTCTACAGCCTAAAATCGGACCCCTCCCAACATTTTTTTCAAATCTCAATAGCACAAAATTTTCAGCGGTGACCCCCCTTATGTGAGCGGCAAACTTGTAGAGGGATGTAATTGGAACAGAATAGTTAAAAAATTTTGAAGATCGGACCATATTTGGGATAGTTAGGATTTTGCGTACCCTAGAA
Source organism: Metaphire vulgaris (assembly GCA_018105865.1). Lineage (NCBI taxonomy): Eukaryota > Metazoa > Annelida > Clitellata > Crassiclitellata > Megascolecidae > Metaphire > Metaphire vulgaris. The sequence continues at coordinate 7,929,120 of CM030833.1, read as the reverse complement.
TGACACTTTTGCAGAGCCATAATCTGACCCCCTATCAAATAAAACCTATTTTCATAGCTTATAGTGATCACAATCGCTAAAAAGAGCTACCATCTACCGAATGGATAACAACTATATCGAATTATTACACTAGAAAGTTTATATAAGGCGAATCCCGTCGCGGAAGAGACGCTGAAGCGGCGCGCAGTTTATAAACGGCGCTAACCTTTGACGAATGTTTGACGCACGCCATTTATAAACGGCGCTATCCTTTAAAGGGTTAATACAAATTTTTACTACTTCCTAAGATACCTACTGGCGGGAACTTTTATTCTCTTCTGGTATCTTTTTATTTTCCTATGACTTGTCTTGTGAAATTGTGAGCTACTACGGTATGTTTTCTTTCTTTTTTTACATGTATCATCAAATTAATGACTGCTTTCATCACCTTCAACTTTTTGATATTAATTGATTTATTTATATATATATATATATATATATATATATATATATATATATATATATATATATATATATATATATATATATACATGCTATAAAGTTTAACAAGGGATGCTATAAGAAGTTTTAAACATGTGTGTCTTAACTCTTTGGCGGCTATGTTGTTTTCACAGAATTTACCCCTCAACAGTTTCCAGAAATATTTTAAGTCAAATATCACAGCAATATTGACAATGGAAAGGGTTTTTGATTATCTACAAGTATATGAAAAGAAACATGTAAAATTTACAATTACATTCTTCATATTTCATGGGAATAAATAAAAAATTAAAAAAATTAAAATTGGACTTTGAAATTCATCAAAAATTTGCCAGCAACAACACAGTGTAAGTCAGCTATCAGAAACATGTACACATATGTTATAAACATTTTAAAAATTATATATAGATGTATAAGTGTCATATTTTATTTTACAGAGGATTTTGTGTGAATGGTCTCAAAGCAATTATAACACATGTATTTTTGGGACTTTTCAAAAAAAGTTGCTAAAAAAAGTTTTAAGCAACAAGACATTAGTGGCAAACTATCTGAAACGTGTAGACGTATGTAATAGACATTAGAAATTATGTAAAATGTGATATTTTAGTTTAGAAAGGATCTTGTGTGAAAGATGCTGAAGCAATTATGACATATATATATATATATATCTGACACAGGTCACATAAGTTCAAAAACTTGGTTTTTTTATATTTTCCAGCAGAATTTGTTCGTTTTCGTTGTCATCGCACCTGGAAATACCCATATCATCAAACTTACCATTTCCAATCGCTTCCAAAACTTCTTTAGTTGAATAAAATTTCTGCCCCTGTGTATAGAAGGGTATTTAAAATTTAAACTAGAAAGATGCTCGCTTCGCTCGCGGTGCAGGATAATACTAAAACCCAATCATTGAATTCATGCTGAACAACGTTTCAATGATGTACATACGCCACCTAGCCAAACTCTGCGCCACGTAATAATTAGGCCTATGTACGTTAAAATCACGCAACTGTGACCATTTGTGACGCTGTACACGTATTTTTTGTGTACGTTAAAATGTACGTTAAAATTGCGCAACTTCCTCAAGCTAGGAACAATTGTTACCAATAGCAACGTCGTCGCACGCCCACCCCTCTGACGCTGCAATGACTCGACTAAACCGTGCTAAACTACGAACAATTGTTACCAATAGCAACGTCGTCTTCGAACATCGCCCACCAACGCATCGCGACGTAAGGACTAAACCGTCTACCAATAGTCAACCAATCAGAACGCTTGAAGGTAACAGACATACAGAATAACGATTTTAATATGATAGATGCCAGAAGGACCGCAAATCTTGCCTACAAATCGACATATTTTTGTAGTCAAAATCGCGAAATAAGCGGTTTTTTCGCAAGTTTTAAAAGCGAAAGCATGTTGGCTTTCGTTAGAATAGCCCTAAATCCTAAATATAGCGGTTTATATTTAGAAATGGGTGCGCATTTCATATACGGTCGTTAACGACCGCATTAGCCGCTGAAGAGTTAAGGCAATTAATAAACAGTTGAAGGGAGGTCTCAATTGTGACATTCTTCGGTAGAGAGTTCCATAGGTGCGGATTGCCCCTCCGGAAGAACCTGTCACCAAAGACAGCCATCTTGGACGGAGGAGGAACCACCAGTTGATGACGGTTGCTTGAATGAAGTTGTGAGTGCCAGTCGACCGCCGTAGACTTGAGGATCAGGCCCAATAGGTAGCTGGGGCGAAAGGGGTCATATAGCGCCCGAAACGTTAGCCAACAACACTTGAAGGCTATGAGCTCCAGGATACAGAGCCAGTGAAGATGATCATGTATACGTGTCAAGTAGATGTGTCAGGTGTGTCACGTGTTCAGTCCAACTCGAGCCGAAGATCAGTCTGAACAGAACACTATTACAATTGTCCACTCCTGCTAAGAACTCCTGCTAAGAGGGCGCGGACGAGGTTGATGACAGTAGGTATTGGTGGATATCACTGATCCTTCACAGCTGATAGAAGCAGATCCGATACGGGTAACATTATCCGGATGTCCAAAGAACAAGTGTCTAGTAGAGATGTGCGGGTACAGCAAAATGCCTACCCGTACCCATGCAAAAGCTTCCTTGCCATACCCTACCCGTACCCATTGAGCTATATCCATACCTGACCCGTACCCATAAAATGTGTACCCTACCCATACCCGCTGGTATGGGTACAAGGACCTGTATCCGTATCCATTCCTAGAGACTATAGAGAGGTAGCAACATTAATGTATTAATGAAAGCAAAGCACATTTTTTAAACATGTCATATGTTGACTAGAATTTTTCAGAAACAGATTTTTTGATTAGGACAGATCTAGGACTTAGGGTATCACATTATAGCCGCCCCATCTATGACCGCCCCTGTTATGACCACCCAATTTGGCGTCCGCCCCAGCTATGACCGCCCCTGTTATGACCACCCAATTTGGCGTCCGCCCCAGCTATGACCGCCCCCGTTAGGACCGTCCCAGCTTTAGCTGCCGTCAGTATCGTTTAGGGTTAGTGTTTCGTGTCAGGTTTATGGTGTGGGTAATAATTATATGAACCTGTATGGGTGCAATACACTGCTTTTCGTCAAAACCCATAGAGTAACTGGGGCGGTCATAACTGGGGCAGTCATAGCTGGGGCGGCTACCACCTGTAACCAGACTTAGGAATCAGGGTAATCTACTTGGCAAATAATAGGCCCAGGTTCTTTCTGTGGGTACTTGACTACTGATTGGTAATGTTCATTGTGTAACACAGTTAGTCAGCTATCCTAAGCCTACATGAATATCGGACAAGGACTAGAAGACTCAATGGGCCTGTTTAAATTATTTAGTAGATATAGTTTAGCTATGAGAAGGCATTGGAGCTGAAGTTAAACAACAAAACAATTTACCAAAGAAACATTATCACTGCAGGACACCATTGCAATGATTTTACGTTTGATTATGTTTGCTACTTTACTGATGACGTCAGATGTTGTCATTGTATTTCCTTTATGTTTTCAGTAAGTAAAATGCCATGCAGTGGCTTATAACTGTCTGACAAACTGAATACAATATACAAGTAGTTACACTAATACACTTTACTCAATAATATTTTTTCTATTACTGCATTGCTAATTTGCTATAGTAGTGAGAAATGAAAATATGTTTTTACATGTAAAAATGGGTGTACCCGTAGCGCTATACCGTACCCGACCCATACCCATAAAATGTGTACCCTACCCTACCCATACCCGTGGGTACGGGTAGGGTATACCCGCGGGTATGGGTATACCCTCACATCTCTAGTTTCTAGTCGAAAAGAATGCAGAGGAGGCGCGGTTCTGTGCTCGGAGTGACGTCAATGTCTCACCGATTGTAAGTGTATTTCAACATATGAGATGCCTCCTCCACAGAGTGCTTAACCAGTGGAATTCAGTCTTCCCTGGGTTCAGCGAAAGTCAATTTTCGTCAGTCCACCTCCGGACTGTGGAGTTGCAGTTCGTGATACGGGACTGCAGACGTTCAACCTCGGTCGCAGAGCAGGAGGTGTACACCTGGACGTCATCAGTGTAGGCATGATAAGCAAGCCTGAACGTTTCGATGATTTGTCCTATGCCGGCCACATAGAGGATAAATAATGGTGGACCGAGTACAGATCCTTGTGGCACTCCACTGATGACACGGCATGGAGCCGACGTGTGGCCCTTCCAGCTGACAAAGTGAAATCTGTCGGCCAAGTAGTTCCGAGTCCAAGAGAGAGCTGGTCTTTTTAGTTCCTATGTGGTTTCTCTAGTTGACGAATAAGGATGTCGTGGTCCACTGTGTCGAAAGCAGCCGAGAGGTCCAGGAGGCAGAGGAGGATCAGCTGACCATTGCGACTGCTTCGACAATGTTGTTGTAAATGTGCAGGGCTGCAGTTTTGGTGGAGTGGCCCTTTTAAAATTTTGACTGGCCTTTGGGCATTATTAGACCATTCATCGTCAGATAGGCCACGGATTGATTTTTAATGACTTTCTCCAGCAGCTTAGGCAGGAAAGGGAGGTTGAAGACGGGGCAGAAGTTAGATAATTCCACTAGGTCCCGGCCTGGCCGCTTGAGGTGTGGGTAGACTACCGCACGCTTCCAAGATGATGGGAAGTCTCCACTACTTAACCTCTTTACTGGGGACCCCGAATATATCCGTCCGTTTTACATTGAGTTACAGTTAAATGCACGGTAATGGTCGACATATGAGTAGTGAGAAATGGTGCAAGCGCCCAAGATTCAACCGTATGTATCATACGTATAATATTTCCAATTATATTATACATTTTATACGCGTACAGTAAAAGTTCCGTACATTAAAAATACGTTGACTAAAGTAAGTGAACTGAAATGTTAAAATTTAGCTGGAAGCATTTGCTTGTTATTCTGTAGTTTAAATCTAATTCAAAGCTGAATGAATTTATCAAAGTGCTTTGAGTAATCTCAGAATCAACTGGTATAAACAGACAGTTGGCTCTATCTACTTAATGATCCATGTCCTCTGGATATCGAGGTGCTACAACCTGTGTAGGGGTGCTGAGGTGACAACCTTGATCTATAGACTGTCAGTCTGCCATTAACGAATAGGACTTGCAGTGAATAGTGGGGATTCCAAATGGAATTTACTGTGGCTGGCCAATAATTAAGTCAGCATTCGACACATCGGTCTACTATAAGGGAGGAGGGGACTAGGTCGCCATAGGACCACCATTAAAGGGGCCATTAAACCAAAGCGACAACCAAATCAAAAGCAACACCTGGGGCGGGGAAGGCCCGAATGGACATGGGCAATTTAAAGAACTGTCGTTTTAATGCTGCTGGATGCATAACTAATATAGGCCGATTAATGGATGTCAATGAATGTTAGAACTAAGGTATGGCAATGAATGTTATAATAAAAAGCCCAGGGGCGGAGGAAGGCACTCCTACGGCGATAGCGAAGAAGGGCGAAGGGAGAGGGTGTCGTTAGAAGACAATAGAGAGTCGAAGTCAGATGGTGGAAGACAGTAAGTCAGGTTTTGGCTTTGGTCTCAGTGAGTCGCTGTTGAGAAAGTAGAGCGCCAAAGTGCCTTCCACCCGTTGAAAAGAATAACGTGTTTGATTAAGTCGTTTTAATAATTCGACGACTCCAGCATTTTCACAACAACTGCATCTTCACAATCAATAACTCTGTGTCTGAATCTTATACTTCCAGCTGGATGCTGAACATTATTTTCTAAGAAACATTACATTCTAAAGGTCAAGGAAGCAATCCTCTTATACTACAGGTTTTATTTTATAAACATTGACCTATAACAAATTATTTATAAGTCCTGGATGACATGTTGCGTTCATTTAACAAAATTGATGAAAATCACTGCAATTCACGGTATTTTGAAAAATTAATGAAATTCACGGCAAACAACAAGAATTACGGAATTCACGGCTTCCGTGACTTTGTGAATTTCTACAGGCCCTATGTGGGCCTATAGATAATAGGTAACCACAGCAGTACGTCGGAGCTCAACGCCACCGCCAATGTATTTCTACGAATAAATATAAAGTATAAATGGGACTTGTTATACGTATGATACGTGTATAATTCCAAGGGGCGTAACGTACGGTCGATTCTTGCAAGCGTCTCGATGGCCTCTTTGTGGAGCCACATCGGTAGAGGGTCGGCTTGACTTTGTTTACAGGGTGACGCTCTCACAATGGGCGTGACCTCTGCGATCGAAGGAGCAGAGAACAAAGTAAGAGCGGACCCAGAGTAATCCAGGAACTGTTGGCAGTGATGTTGGTCCAAAGCTTTGATGCTTGCAACAGTAGAAAAAGACATCTTACTTTCATTATCTACTGATGACTTGGTCTTACAATTTGCTAATTCTTGTGAGCGTAGATTGGAACTGAGATAAACTGTAACTGGCGGCTAAATCTAACATCATCAATTTTTGTGATCAACAAAATTTGGATGCTAAAAACTTATTTTATTGTGAGCCTAGCACTTTGTTCTAAAGTTTGAAGTACCTTTCGATTAACATCAATACGCCTACGACTTGATCTATTCATTCTATTGACTAGTAGGCTTTTCATCTGATCTTGGCAAAAAATATGTGAAAATTTTATACTAAAATTCCAAAAAAGCTTTCAGCTTCAAAGGGCTTTGCCCCCTAACTCTTGAACAGGGGCTCTGCCTCGGTCCTCTGGACCTCGCTGGAGGCTTAGACCCAGACCACCTCGCTCACCTGACCACCTGTAGCCCTCCATACCTGAAAGTCCTGGCTACGCCACTGCAACCTACCCCAGATAAATGGCGTATACCACCTAGGTCGCTGATTGTCTAGACCGGAAATAAGCACCGGAACCCATCGCTCAGACTTGCGTACGGGACCTACCTTTACCCTTATAATGCGCTGTCCATAAAATTGTGATTTGAAAGTTTTTCTCTTTCGGTATGTTTGTATAATTGTTGGTACATTTCTTTGCCTAGGATTGGTTCCATTATTTGGAATTGATGTCTGGGAACATGCCTACTATCTTCAGTATAAGAATGTTAGACCAGATTATGTGAAAGCCATTTGGAATGTTGCTAACTGGAGTGATATTGCTTCAAGATTTGCCAAGGCTAAGACTGGTTAAACTTGTTTTTGGCAGGTGTTTTACAGTGGTACTACCAATTATTGTGTCATTGATGTCAGTTTACTTCATAATGACACTACATGACTTTTTATCAATTCAGTTATTTAGCTGCCTCTTGTATTCAGTCATTTACTTGATTAATAGTAGTGTTATTGGCTTTATTATAACATTAAAGACAATGTTGATTTAACTGGATTTTATTGACATGGTGGTGGTGGTGGTGCATGATAGTAGAGCTGTAAATGCATTGATTGTGCGTTTGATTTTTTAATCCTGAGTTAATCGCGATTTTAACGCACATTTTGTATCGCATTGTACATGCGTGACTATTCATATGTCATGTCATGAAGCCGTCGTTGCTATGCAAAGGTTGGCCGCAACGTTGAACAATAATTCTCCACTGCTCCCTTTTTTTAGCTGCTTCCATTAGTGGAGCTCCTTTCATGTTAGACCATGTCATAAAGTTGTCTATCCAGCTGGTTCTGAGACTGCCTTGCCTCCTGGTTCCTTCTGTCAAACCCGTTATGATTGAGTTTTCAATCGAGTCTTCTGTTTTTCTAGTAACATGTCCAAAATATCTCATTTTTCTTGCTTTGATATGTTTCAGAAATTCCTGATCTACTCCAGCCATTTTGCATAGTGTCTCATTGGATATAAAATCTGTATAGCGAATCCTCAACATTTTTCTCAAGTATTTGTTTTTAAATGCTTGAATTCGATTTTCTTCTTATCCATGACTCACAGCCGTACGAGGCAACAGGCCAAACTAGTGCCCTGATCAATCTTAGCTTTATAAGTTTACTGACTGATTTGTTCTTCCAAACTTTTAGTAATTTGATTATTATATTCATTCCCATGGCCAATCTTGCTTTGATATCATCTCTGCATCTTGCATAATTTTGGATTAGGCTTCCCAGGTATGTGATGTTAGAAACTTGCTCATGCACCTGTCCATTTGCTAAGATTGTTATTTGATGCTCCATATTTGACATTACTTTTGTTTTGCTTGCGTTTATGCTCATATTGTATTTGGTTCCGGTATGTTCTATTCTTTTCACTAGTTCTTGAAGGTTTTTAACTGATGTTGCTACTAGGACAGTATCATCTGCATAGCGGAGATTGTTAATCAATTTTCCTCCTATCTTGAATCCACCTTTATATCCATCTAATGCTTTTCTCATTAATGCTTCAGCTAAGATGTTAAAGAGACATGGAGAGATGTTATATCCTTGTCTAACACCTTTTGTTATGGGAAACCAATCAGTTATTCTGCATTCGACCTTGACATTTGCATTTTGTTGTTTATACAAGTTTTGAAACAAATTAATAAGATGCGGTGGAAAGCCCATTTCCAACATTGTCTGCCAGAGTTTTTTATGTTGCACCGTGTTGACACGGTGCAACATAAGGCCTTGGTGTTTGTCCTTTTTTGAACTTATGCGCTATAAGACTAGACACTCGGAATTTTTGTTCCGTTGAGTTTGTTAATTAATTCTAGAAATCTCGATATTGTTCTTGCGAATTTTTAAAATTTTACTCTTTAATTTTAAGACGTTTTCAGCTGTTTATGTCGGTATATTTTTCTTTAACTATTTTTATTTAGCTCCGCCACAATCCCTTTGACTCAGAATCAACATGACCTATCATCGCTCATTTCATTACCGTTACTAGGCCTATTTGTAATTTAACTCCAAGCATTCTTTTAGTTTTTCTATTAAATTAAATTATTTAACTCCACACTAACATCGGCTGCACTATTGACCTCATGCTGTGCTTGTGATCCGCTGCATGAGCTGAAAGACAATTTAACTTTTCTTCACAATTTTAATTTCCTCGTTAATCTCAGCCTGACATCATGACATTATTTCCTCTCTATTTGTTTGTTCTAACTGTCCATTTCTTTTCCTCGAAACTTGATGTACGCAAACCAATTAATCACTGGACCTACCGCACTGCCGTTGATCAATACTCACATTTGAACAAAATTTCTATCTCCTTTTCATTAACCATCCGTTGTTCACATATTCGTATTCACCGTTCACATTTCCGTCTCACGCGACGCTCAGATATCATCTTCATCCTTCTTGCTCTTTCAGGCGATATCCACCCAAATCCTGGACCATCCCAACCACACATAACACTCTGCACTCTCAACATTAGATCCCTCACTAATCCTCAACACACACATTCACTACATGAACTCACTAACATAAAATTAGACTCCCTATTTCCAATGCACACACTTCATTCCTCTACCATAGACATAGTTGCACTAACTGAAACCTGGGTATCTCCGTCTACTACTTCTTGTCAACTGATTGAGGCAACCCCACCTGGCTTCTCTCTCCTAAGTTTTCCTCGTTCAAAAAAGTCTACCAACTGCTCTTGTAATTTAGGTGGAGGCACCGCTTTCCTTATTCGCGATCATATACAAATTAGCAACTCCTCATCAATTAATTTCTCCTCATTTGAATGTTCATCTGTCACTCTCAATCTTCCTCTCTCAAAACTAACTATTTTTAACATTTATCGCCCCCCATCATCATCAAAATATTCAACCTCATTCATAACATTCCTCGACGAATTTTCCTCCTTTCCAGGCTCTGCGGCTACAACTCCGCATGAGTTCTTAATTACTGGGGATTTCAATGTACATGTTGATAAGTGTGACGATCCCAACTCTATCCAATTCACACAACTGCTTACTCAGACTAACCTTACACAACACATATCTCTTCCTACTCACACTTTTGGACATACTCTAGACTTGCTCATCACGTCTTCTTCTTCATCACTATCTCCAATTTCAGCAATTAGCCAATTCTCTCCATCTGATCATTTTCCCATATTCTCCATTTTAAGTATCTGCTCGCCAACTCCTCCGCCTCGTGGCACCTACTCATTCCGCTGTCTTAACAAAATTGACGTAGCCTTGTTCTGTGACAACATTAAATCATCTGAACTAATTACTAACCCCCCACTTCTCTGCCGTCACTGATCAATAAATACAATTTTGTGTTATCCGGTCTTCTTGATAAACATGCTCCTATCATCACAAGACCTCTTTCATCACACAACAGCAAACCCTGGTATAACTCTTTCATCCACGCTTTCAAGTCTTTTCGCAGACGTCTTGAACGAACATACCATAGAACACATTCTCCATCTGACCTTTTAAATCTTCGTTCAGCCACCAACCGCTACCATAATCTCCTTACATCTGCCAAAAAGAAGTACTATTCTAACATCATTTCAACAAATAGCTCAAACCCACGTAAGCTCTGGAAAACCGTAAATGATCTTTTCCATCGCAAAGAATCAAAACCTCTCCCTCAATCCATTTCTCTGTCAGAACTTGCTGAATCTTTTGCTAATTTCTTCTCTACAAAAATCTCTAAGATTCGCAGTGTCCTTAAGTCTCTCACTATTACTCAAACCATCTCTCCTCATTACCCTTCTCCCCCACAACCTCCATGCAATTTATCCAGCTTCACTCCTGCAACTGATGAAGAGGTATCCAAACTGCTACTTTCTCTCCCAAACAAACAATGTGACCTAGATCCCATACCTACCTCTTTACTCAAACAGTGTGCCATCGTGCTTACGCCTATCATAACTAGAATCATTAACCTCTCTCTTACCTCAGGCACTTTCCCATCCTCATTCAAAAACTCTTTTGTCACTCTTCTCCTAAAAAAGCCTGGTCTTGACAGAGAAGATCTTAATAACTATCGCCCCATCTCAAATCTTTCACTTCTATCAAAACTTACTGAGAAAATTGTGCATTCTAGACTGACTGAACACCTTTCAAATAACTCTCTATATAATGCTCATCAGTCTGCCTACACTAAACATCACTCAACTGAAACCGTTCTTGCCTACATTCATGACAGACTCTTAACCGCAATTGGTCTCCGACAAGTTACTGGCCTTTGTCTCCTCGACCTCTCTGCTGCATTTGATACCATAGATCACAAAATTCTGCTCGAACGACTCTCTCTCTGGTTTGGAATATCTGAAAAAGCTCACAACTGGTTTTCATCTTATCTTAAATCCCGGTCTTTTCAAGTGTCCTGTCTTAGCCAAATTTCTCTATCTCACAGTATAGATTTTGGAGTGCCTCAAGGATCTGTTCTTGGGCCTGTACTGTTCAGCCTTTACACCACTCCGCTCTCATCTTTAATTAATTCCCTTAATTTAAATCACCAACTCTACGCCGATGACACCCAGCTATTCCTTTCCTTCTCACCTCTTTCATTTCATGCTTCTATTATTGAGCTTGAATCTGCATTCTCATCAATCTCTGCTTGGATGTCATCTAATCTCCTCGCTCTTAACCCATCTAAGACAGAGTTTCTTTTAATCGGACTACCCCAACAACTCAAAAAAATTGACAATCCTAAACTAGTTTTGGCTCCTGACACCACAATAATCCCTGTTCCAACTGCTAGAAATCTAGGATTAAAATTTGATTCTTTTCTAAACTTCGAATCACAAATCTCCCAACTATCAAAAGCCTGCTATGTTCATATTCGTGACCTTCGCCGCCTACGCCCTTGCCTAGATACTAAAACTGCCTCCACAATTGCCACCTCAATAGTCCACTCCAAATTAGATTACTGTAACTCCCTCTACTATAACCTTCCCAAAGCCTCTATCAACAAATTGCAATCAATACAAAATGCACTTGCTCGTGCTGTTACTAAGTCACCTAAATTCTCCCATATTTCACCCATACTAAAATCATTACATTGGCTTAAAATAACTGAACGTATCCAATATAAGATAATAACACTTACATATAGCTCACTTCAGTCATCAAAACCTGTCTACCTTAGATCACTATTAACCCCTCAGCCTCCTCGACCCTTACGTTCATCATCTTACCTCACTCTGTCACGCCCACTGAATCAGTCATCCCTGAAAATTTGCAACCGTGCCTTCTCATATGCCTCACCTGAACTTTGGAACTCGATCCCAGCTTCTCTCCGCAGACTTGGACACTTTCAAACAATAAAATCCGAATCCTCACTTCCTATAATACCCGCACTATCTCCTCAAGTCTTCAGGTCTAAGCTTAAATCATTCCTTTTTCTAAAATCACATCCTCCATAGCTGTAACAACCCAGCCTCACTGCCCTTTGGATGTTGACTATTGCCTGGCTGATATATAATATACCTTCCCCATAGCTATTTTAAGAGAGGCTGAGCGCCTAAGAATAAGCAGCTACTGTTGTGCTGTTTTCCAAGGCGCTATAGAAATCCGCGAGATTTTACTTTACTTTACTTTACTTTACTTGGTGAAATCAATAAAACAGAAAGATTTTTTGTTTCCGTTCATTGGCTTTTTCAAGTATGATTGTCAGGTTTGTGATTTGGTCTCTAGTTCCTCTTCTTGGTCTGAACCCAGCTTGTTCTGGTCCGATTTCATTCTTCAATTTATTATTATTATTATTATTATTATCTACGACAATTTATATAGCGCAATAGCACACTGGAGCTAAAGTCAAGAGCGCTTTACAAAGGAGTCACTTATAAGCAGTGATATTTCAGTGAACTGAAACTGAATAGAAACTGAAATTATTTTAAATCAGTTAACTGAAACTGAAACTGAAACTGAAATTATTTCCCGAACTGAAATTGAATAGAAACTGAAATTGAATATAAACTGAAATTATTTCCTGAACTGAAATTGTTAGTAAATACTGAAAATTTTCTAAAGGTCTTTTTGGATTTAAATACACAACTTACCCACTGAGCCTGATTTTGAAAGCGCCAGTCCGGTAAAAGAAATTGTACTTACCTACTTACTTTATCACAAAACTATGCAATGTGCACGAATTACTCTGACATTCTTCAAACTGACTCACACCCAATGTCATATATTCTGTCATCACTTCTAAATTTGGAGTGTCACCTTCACCATTATTTTTAGCGGTTAAAGAAAGCTCATAGGCCTAATGCTCTCTGATTTCACAAGTCGCTTTGCTTCAGTTCTTGATCCCCAGTCATTTCAATTTAATCCTATCCCTGTTGCTGCTTGTCTACTTGACCATACTGTGGCATCAGTGCTACTGGCATCTCGTGAAACAGAACAGCTACTGGCGGCAGCAAAATCATACATAATAATAAGTTGATGTTAGCATCTGCAACACCTACCGGCATGTCCGCTAATACTACAGTGTCTTCCATTCAAGGCCAGCTGGACAACTAACTACTTGTCAGAACTTCAGCAATACTCTGGAGATGAAGATGCACTGACTTTCTGGAGAAAGCGTCGTGCATCCTACGCTCAATTAGCAGATCTGGCTGAAGATTTAATCACTGCACCTGCCTAACAGGCCTATGTTGAGCGAATCTTCTCACTGTGTGGCTTGTTAACAGCTGGCCGAAAGAATCGCCTCACCAAAAATTTAGAAATGCGAGTCTTCTTAAAACTAAATGCACATTGGATTTAACTTAGATACTTAACTTACTGTAGTTACTTAACTGAACAGAACAATTGTTACTTGCCACTTATTGAACGTTGAAAATGATTATCAGCTGTTAACTGAAACTGAAACTGAAATTATTTCCCGAACTGAAACTGAATAGAAACTGAAATTGGCAACCCTAGAACTGAAACTGAATAGAAACTGAAATTATTTCCCGAACTGAAACTGAATAGAAACTGAAATTGGCAACCCTAGAACTGAAACTGAATAGAAACTGAAATTATTTCCCGAACTGAAATATCACTGCTTATAAGAGATGTTAAATAAGTGTGTCTTTAGGAGCTTCTCAAAACAGCCGACGGACTTTGCATTAATAACATCGCTTGGCAACGAGTTCCACAGGGCTGGGTTTCCCCGCGTGACTGATCTGTCACCGAACACGGCAGTCTTTGAAGGGGAGGGACGATCAAAAATGTACGACTACTGGATCGAAGTTCCGCGCGTCTGTCGTCAATTTGTTCTGGATTCTGTCTAAAATGATTCTAAGAAGAACTTTTCTAGCATGGGAGACTAATGCGATCGTCCTGTAATTGCTGCATTGTAATGGATCTTTTTTTAAGGAGTGGTACCAAAGTCGATTTAGTCCAATCATCTGGCCAGACTCCTGTGTTCCATATCTCCACACAGATTTTATGCATTATATCCATGGCGTATGTTTGCAAAATCGTGGCTAATGCACAGTAGTAAAAATAGACTTATGTAATGTCAATATGAAATGTTGCAACCGAAAATGGCTTCAATTTTCAAAAAATCAATATGGCGTCTTTAAATCGTCCGGTAGAGGGCAGAAGACGTCAACATGTGACAGTTGTGACTGCCAAATTTCTTGCAGTACTTGTGCGTAGGGATGTAACTTTTCCGGAAAAGTAGAATGGCCGGAAATTTCCGGAAAAGTTCTAAAAACCTTCAAAACTTCTCTTTTTTTAGAGGTAAACAGACAGCAGTGGACAAAATTAATTACCGCAGGTCCCACAGCTAAGAAAACGAAGTTTTATTATATATTTTTGGCACATAGGGGGGAAATTGGTCGAAAACGGGTTTTCCGATATTTTAACGAGATCTCGCCAATTTAAGTGTTCTACTTGCTGCTCAGGGAACCAGCTTCACCTTATGAATATTCACGAATGTGTCGCATCGAGTGCTGGCGAGAGTGCGAGACTATGGGTAAAAACCGTAAAATAAACAAGTGTTTAGTTTTGTTTTGTGACAATTCGATAATTTTTCGCCTAACATCGAGATTTATTATAGTTTTAACAAATCAGACAGCAAAACGGCGTCGCGTACTCTGGTAACTGGTTCTCTGCGACTTCCGACTCAGACATTATATAGCGCTACCATACTGACAGTTGTTAACTTGTTAATAAATGCCCAACAAATGAATAGTTATAAATAGTAATAATGATAAAAAAAATAATAATAGATATCAGTAATAGTAATCAGTAGTAATAAATACTAATAATAAACAGTAATAATTATTATAAAAAATAACAATAATAATCAACTTTTCCTTTCCGGAAAAGTACCTCAGAAATTTCCAGAGGAAATTTCCTAACTCACATCCCTACTTGTGCGCTATCATAGGCAACTTTTGATCACTATTGGAATTAAAAATTCCAAAAAAAAGTTTGCCTATTCCTATGTCAAGTTGAGTTGAAATAAACCTAAGTTCAGTTCAGTATTCCCTACCTATAAATAAACGTTACGGAATGCCGTAAGAAATTATCTGACCCTGTAGGCCTAATGAAAGAACGCAGTCGGATAACGCATAGGAACCAGCGCAAGTAACCTTTTATGTTTCGTCAGCTGAACATTGGGGAATTCTAACAGATATCGGATTATGTGAGCTTTGAAACCATGATTAGAAAACGTGAAAAGTTGACCTAAAATGACATGAAAGTCCCATCGCAGGTCATGTATAGGCGTGAAAGTGCCATCGTATATAATTTATAAACGTATTAAAAATGTGATACTATGCCACTCTCTATTTATATCAGTCCTTATGACCTAATTTATATGCCCATAAAGAGTATTCCGAGAGATGCAATGAACAGAGTTTTAAGATAGTGTTTTGTTGAGGACGTCATAGGTTAAATGATTATTTATAGACTAGCTGTTAATCCGTCAAAAACAGGGACGTAGCTATAGGAATGGGCTTGGGAGCTCAACCCCCTCCCAAGCCTGAAACTAGCCGCCCCCAATGAATTCAAGCCCAAATGGCGTTGTGGGCTCAAAAGTAAGAAAGGGGAGTGAATCTTGCGCTTCAGCCCCCAAACCTAAAATCCTTCCCATGCCTAGCTACGTCCGTGGCAGGAATATTGTTACCCCTATCTAACACCCTCCCAACACCCCCAATTTGAGGTCGACCCCTCTCCCCCAAAAAAATTTTGGGCGACCCCCTTCAATTCACAATCCTAGAAATAACCGTGGTCCCTGGTCAAAAAAGACGGGGAAAGTGATTTATTGCAAAATTCATATTATTACATATAACAATTTTCAAATCTGAAAATGCAAAGTGAATGCGTAGAATATCATTTAAATATGCAGAAGAAGAATTAGAATATCATTTCTTATGTCCTCACTGAGTGGTCTTGCCCCCCCCCCCAATCACAGTTGGCTACTATAATAGAACCTACGACTTTAGGCCTACAGTTCCAATGGTATTTGGACTCCCACGGGATGCGCCCTCCAGTGTTACCCACGGTCCCTTTTGGGCATACGGCTTCTTTTGGGCTTACGCACCCAAAGGGGCTTTGTCTTCCACCACGGAGGGCTGAGACTTTTTCTTCCCGGGGGGTTGTGCCCCAGTGGAGCATACAGTCCTAAGGGGTGGACTGGGGTTAGGTCCCCCACGCAGTGGCGACGCCAGACGTTTGAGAGTGGGGGTGGCTTATGGCGCGCACATTGAGGGGATCTAGGGGCAGAGCCTTCAGTGGGGTCCAGGGCCAAACCTCTGGTCGGAGGGAGGGGGGTTAGGGGCGAAGCTCCCATGAAGCTGAACAATTTTAACTTGTGCAACATTGGAATTCGTTAGAATTACTATTCCACGCGTAATGAGTGCATTAAACAACTTTTAAGCAATATTTTATCTATCCGTAGAATTTATTGCAAATAGTAACATGGACGGCCATGGCGGGTCCCAGTCCGTCTGATGCACGACTGCTGTTATATAGATATATAAAGAACGCTTGATACTTAGACTAGTAGAGCCGATCCTCAACCATCCCTCTCTCCCCCTCACAAAAATTATCTGCAATTTTGCACGAATCTCACGTGTGGCCCTAATGGCAAGTGGGGGTGTTCAACCCCTCTCCCGTGGCCTCGCCACTGCTTCCACGGGAGGCTGCGCCTCCAGTAAGCTTACATGGAGGATGCGCCCCCAGTAGGACACGTGGGGCCGCAGGTACTACTGGGGGCACAGCCCCAATGGGCCTCTCTCGGGGGCTTTGGCTTAGTCTCTGACGGGAGGTTGCGCCTCAGGAGTCAGTATGACCTACGGCCCCCACATCGGCTGGGGTTTGGTTAGGGTTAGTTAATAACCTTACCCTAACCCTAACAGCGCATACAGGCTGTGAAATTAAAGGCCGAAGGCAAATAAAGACAGCTACTTGGATACCAAAGAAAACGAGCAAATGGGTAATGGATAAACCATGGGTTAATATAAACCTACTGTAAACAGTTAGAAAAAGAAACTTAAATGCTGTGGACACATTGTGCCAATAAATAAATCAATCAACTCCTATGGCGCCACTATCATGTTAGAGGGTTTTCAGTAGTTGTAGATAATTCATCTTAAGCACACCACCGTTAAGGTAGCTCCAGGTTTCTAAGTAGGGCTTGAGCTGTTACCAGGGAGCCAGTGATGTACTGATGATTGCTGTCTGTCGACAGATTCCAAGGTATGTTTGATTATCAGAGAGTATACAGAAGGCAAATACATAGGGTACATAAGTACTTCTGGGTAGAAGAAGTGCTGACCTTCTGTGATAAACAGACCCAAGGTAAGCCCCACAAAAGTTAAACTGTCGCGTCGCGTTATATGATGAATATATGTACTGAAGGGTGAGTGAAGGATTCAGAGTACATGTATTTGAGTCGGGATGTACTGAGATTTGGATCATAATTTTAGTACATTGAGAGTAGAGAACTTCATTAAGTCAGAATTAGTTGGAGTACAAGTACATTTGAGTTTGGAATCTGAGGGTATATGTCAGGAGAGTACATTTTTGAAGAGTACATTGGGAGAGAACTAATCAAGTCTTAGCCAAAAAGCTAAGAGACAGAGACGTCATTTCGCTGTTTTTCAGGGGGGGGGGGCAAAACACTTTCGACCTGACAAGTTTGCGAAAAAGTTGACGACGTTTTTTTTGCTTGTCAGTCATTTTTTTACGATTAGTTACTACAGATTACTCGACATCAAGCACTCCTTTAGGGGCTGCTGACCTTTTTTTGCTTTCTTTCCAGTGTATTTTACCTATTTAGCCAGCCAATTGGTATGTAAAAACTAAATAACACAAACATTGGCGGAAAATTTTTTCCCTTAAAAATCAGGGGGAAATGCCCCCCCCCCCAATGACGTCCCTGCTAAGAGACCATAAGGCGTGCCTTAGGTTGGAGCACCCGTATAGTGGTTGAACGGAGGCATTATGGAGAGTTAGTTCAACACACTATAGAAATTAATATTAGCGAGCAAAGGCATTATAACGACGGGTGCCTGAGCGTGTGTCGCTACAATAATAATAACTCCGCTATGCCGCTGAGCCAGGTATTGCGCGGGGTTCCACAGGGGCCAAGGCATCCAATCCAAACCGCTGAACGATGCTCACTGACATAGTGAGCATCGTTCAGCGGTTTGGATTGCATGCCCACCTCTATTGTTATTGTACATGACAATTTATATAGCGCCGTAACATAACAAGGGCCAAAGTCTAGGGTGCTTTACAAGGAACGTGGAAATGAGATATTAAATAAATACGTCTTTAGTTTGTTTGCAAACTCTCCAAATGAAGTGACGGACGACACGCTGTCCGGCAAAGAATTCCAAAGGAGAGGATTTCCGTGCGAGAATGATCGTTCTCCGAACTTGACAGTCTTCGACGGAGGTGGAACGTACAGTTGAATTCGTCTACTGGACCGAAGGTGAAGCCGTCGATCGCTCCCCACCGGCCTTCGAACGAGCGTCGCGAGGTATTCCGGGCAGAATGGATCGTGTAGAACCCGGAACGTCAACGAACAGCGCTTGAACACGATAGGCTGCGGGACCCTAAGCCAATGCAGTTTGTCCCGAAGTAGAGAGGTCACGTGGTCACGCCAACGCACCCTAAATATCAACCGAGCTGCACTGTTGTGGATTGACTGCAGTATGGCGAGCTGACGGTCGGGAAGGCCCAGAAGTAGCCCGTTGTAGTCGATCCGCGATACCGCGAACCAGTTGTATGACCGCCGCAGACAAAATATACCGACGGACCTCTCTAATCGTTCGAAGTTGCCGGAATCTATGCGGACGATACACAGGTCTACGGGAGCTGTTCCTCTGCGACAACCGAATTGCTCCTGCAGAGAATCACGCTGTGCTTTACAGAGTTGTCCCAGTGGATGAAGACACATCGTCTGCAGCTCAATGCTGCTAAGACCGAGGTACTTTGGTTGGCTGCTGAGATGCAGAAACATTTGATACCGTCTACCTGCATACGTATCGATGGAATTGACGTGCAGCCGGTGTCATCGGTGCGGAACCTCGGGTATATTCCTGGATAATACAGTAGCCTATAAATGAAGGCAGACGTGATGAAGAGTATGGCTGGATGCTAAATTGCCCTCAGGCTGATTAGAAGTATTCGTCGTTCTGTGTCAGCCACTGCACTCAGAACACTGGTCTCCACTCTGGTGCTGGCCAATTAGATTATGGCAATGCTACCCTCGCTGGAATACGGAAAAACCTTCTCAACCGTCTTCAGTCCGTTCTGAACGCTGCTGCTCGCAGGATTTGCCATATTCCACCAGGTGAACATGTAACTACATCGCTTCGTGATCATGGGCGTTCGCAGACATTTTTCCAGGGGGTGCAAAACAGGGTCTTGTGACGAAAGAAATGAAAAATTTTCCAAAGGGTGCAAATCAAAGTTTTGTGACGAAAGAAACAAGTAATTTTATTTTTTCACAACTCCACAATTTTTTAGGGGGTGCAATTGAACCCCCTCCGGACGCCCATGTTCGTGATCTGCACTGGCTATCAGCGCCAGAAAGAATCCACTTCAAGCTCGCGTTATTAACCTACCGATGCCTGAACGGTGTCGGCCCTGCATACTTGGCGACTGAGCTGGTACGAGTGGCTGACTTGGAAGGACGGCAACGCCTGAGATCTGCCCGATCCACCAGAGCCGTAGCTAGGGTTTTCGGCGCCCAGGGCAAGATTTCCATTTTGCGCCCCTCAACAGGGGCGTAGCCAGGAATTTGGGGGGGTATAAAATTTGGGGTATATATTGTTATATATTATATATGTGTAATATATCAGGTTATATATATTATACAAATATTATTCATATATATTATGTATAGTATACATAACTAATATTATATATTATATATGTTATATATATATATATATATATATATATATATATATATATATATATATATATATACTCACTCCCAGCAGAGATTCTACCTGATTTTTGAAAAAGTCTCTTACATTAATTTCCGTTAGTAGGTTTTGTCGATCAAACAAAATATTCCAGTCGTGGCTGTTTGCTTACAGGTCGTGTACTCATAGCTTTTAATAAGCCGACAGACGTGTTCGTACCGTTCTTCATGATTCGATTAGCCGATTATCCGCAGTCAGTGGCGTTCAGATGGTTAATGACGCCCGGGGCCAAGTTGTCCAAGGTACGACTAGGCCCCTACTCCCTCACAACTTATCCAAGTCCCAACAGAAGTTATCTAAAGCTGTCTGTCAGTCCGTGTCGTTCAGAAGCCCGTCGGACACACACACGCACGCACACACACATAACAATACAATTACAATACATTTACAATAACACGGTGCTTTGAACTTCAATTTAACTGGATTTTAATGTAAATCTTTCACTTTGGTCGACGAATGGACGGGCAGTTTGTTTATACGCATTAAGCTGGGGCGCCACGGGCGAACTTTGTGAGCCGAACAAAGTCCCGGCACATATCCCGGTTCCAAAAATGCGACCTACTACGACCTACGAGCAGAAATGAGGCCACACCCCCCGTGTCGTTCAAGTAGCGCATTTAGAGAAAATGTCTGACGAGCAAATCGCCGTGTTATTTCAACGACTCTGGGGGGGACACCCTCTATTTCTACCAACTCCCCTCCTAAATCTTGTTCCCCTAGAGCGGCTCCTTCCTCCCTCCCCTGACCCGATGTCGTTCGTCCGCTGGGTTCCCTTAGTTGATGATTACAGAGAGATATGGATAAGACTGTCTTGGTTTTAACATGTGATTATTATTAACATTATAAGGCTTCCAATAAACATATAACAATCGTCAAGGTTGTCTAAATGCGAACTAATCGAATTTATTCTACGACCACTACGCAATACAGAATTAGCATTAAACTTCTTACCATCACCACTCGCTCCTGTTCCGTCCTTGGATCTCCCTCCTTCCGATCCGTCCTTTCTTCTTTAGCATCCAGGTCTTTCCCGCTGACCGCGTCTTCTCGCGTCTCTGGCAGACCTACCTCGGCCGCAACGCCAACCAATCAACCACGACGACCAACTCTTGTTCTCCCCGCGCTTCACTCTTTTATAAGCTCCGCTCTGGCACGCTGCCATCTCCTTCGGCCTCTCCATTCTCTACCAGCGCCGGCCTTTCTTCTCCGTCTTATTCTCCATCTCCTTCTCCCCTACCCGTTCAACTCTCTCACTGTTTAAACCAAAACCCATCTGCTTCTCCCTTACCCGTTCCACTCTCTCACTGTTTAAACCAAAACCCATCCTCCATCCGATCCATACTTAGTAACAAATATAAAATTGACATGCTAAACTGTATATTAAAGGTTAAATCGAAATTGTTTCTTGATGGTGTTGTTTCGGCCTAAACATATATTTCGATTCTATAATGCAATCTGGCTGCTAATGTAAATTATTATATAGCTCTAACATAGCTGGTAATCCTACAATGAAATCAATCCAATGTTAATTCTCCGTTTCACTATAATGTCATCTCTACCCTATAAAAGCAACTTAAGACATTCTGCAACAATTATATGGGTTAGATAGCCGATGGAGAAGGTCCGACTCCAGCGACAGGCTACTTCCACGAGCGTCTCCACACGATTGAATTGAGCCTCGTGAGCCTGCAGGGTGGGCTGAGCCTCCGTGGTTGCGTCTGCTGTCTGGCGTCTCAGCTGGTTGTCGTTCTCCATCGTGATACTTGGGATCGGCATCCGCAACGCTCCTGACGGCGCCCGCGGATCCACTGCTCTGGCTGGGTCTCCCGAAGGGCTTCCGACTGAAGCTGGTCGGATACTGCCAACCGTCGACACCGTCTCGAGGCTTGGACGGGACGTCGCCATCGTCATCGGCGGCGTGATCTTCAGCGTCCGCTCTCTCCGTGTCTCCGCCTCCTCTCCTTGCCCGACTTCCATGACGTCGGATCCCATCGCCTGTCGATCACTTCTGTCGCCTTCGCTATGTCTGCGTCTGCAAATACATACTACAGAGGCAAATTTACTCTCCCCTCCCCACCCTTTTTCAAAATTCGGGGTGTATTCACCTTCTCCTCTTTTGCCCTCCAGCAAATCTTCAACATCCTCTTATTTCTTTTCACGATCTACTCTTGCCCCGAGGGATCTCATTTTCCCCTTTTACTAACCATTATGATACTTACTCTATTTTCCTGTACATACCTATTTATCTTCTATTTCTGTTGCTTAAATTTCTACTTACTTATTTACTTCATTTGTAGTCCTTTCTGTTTCTACGCTATTCCTTAATGCTATATACCCTTTCAGAATGGATTCTGCTTAACCTCCTCTTACTGTCCCAACAGTATCATGCACTATACATATATATACAGTTACAGCTATTTCTACCCGCGTTTCTTGAATTTATTTTTATTTTTTATTGACTTTTTTGACAACATAGGTCCTATTACAGTTCTATCTTAATTTTATATACAATGCATGTCTAAATATTCTGTATCCTTTCCGTTATTTTCACATATATCGTATCGGGGTCTTAATTAATCTCTTGGGCCGGTTCCCGTGGTCTGGGTTACCAATAAACGCGGTCTCCGGGGACAAAAGTTTTGGGCTTTACTGAAGGAAAATATTTATCTGCCCTCCTTTGAGCGCATCGTTCTAATCTAGTACGGACTAGGGCGTACGATGCCTCCAAATTATCTCTCAGTCTTGTGACATATTCGCTAGGGGTCGCCACTTTTTCGGACGGCGGTATACCATACTCTGGGGAAGGGGTTGCCGGATGTACTGGCGACATTTCTCACAATTTTTCACGAATAGTTCTGTGTACTTTGACCAGCCGACGAAATATCCTCGGCTACGAATTGCTAGACGGGTGCGTCTCACTCCCAAATGGGCCAGGGTGGCTGGGTTTGAGTGTGTCAAGGTCAAGAATTCATTTTGGAGGGCTTTCGGTATGACCAATTGTTTAACCTGGGTCGCACTAATTCTGTACAATATATCATCTATGATTACCGCTTGACTTAGTTGGAAATGCCATTGCTTCAATTCGGCGCTTTCGTATAAAATTTCCGTTGGCTCTGGGGCGCCATCTATTAACCACTGTCTAACTTTACTTAAAACTGGGTCATCCTTCTGGAAAGCTATTATACGGGCAGTAGGAGTCGGGAAATACCTGTCTATTTTTATCAGTTTCTGGTGCACTGCGTGCACTCCTTGGAACATGACTTCGTCTATGTCCCTACCCTTGTCTTTGTCTGTCTCTTCATCCTTCTCTGTGTCATTTAGTCTCTGTCCGTCTTCTGCTTCTGGGTTCACTGCGTGCATTTCTCGTATTGTCTCTCCGTCTCCGTTTCTGTCTATGTCCGTGTGTGTATCTGTCTCCTCGTCGTCGTCCGTTTGGTCCTGTCTTTGTTTGTTCGCTGGCTCTGGGTCATCTTTGTGCGCCTCTTGCGGTTGGAATTTCCAGTCATTTGTCTCGGTCGTATCTTGTAACCACCCAACGGTTGGTTCTTGCTCTGCCCCCTCTACCTTTTCTACAACACTGTCATCGGAATCTATGGCACGCCGACGACTCAATGCATCAGAATTTCCATGTAAAGAACCTCTACGGTATGAAACAACAAAATTAAATTAAGATAAAAAATCTATCCACCTCGCATTTTGACCATATAATTCTGGGGCTTTAAATATGTACTTGAGGGCCATGTGATCTGTTCGGATCTCAAACGGTCTTCCTAAAAGGTGATGTTTAAAATGCTTAACGGCCTGGACTAAGGCGAAAAATTCTCTTCGAGTTGTCGAATAATTTCGCTCGGTGGGGGTAAGTTTATAACTATAATAAGCTACGACTTTTTCTTGTCCTGATTGAATCTGACTTAAAACGCCGCCTAAAGCAAAATCGCTAGCGTCAACATCCAAAATGAAGGGATCATAATCATTTGGCATCGCCACAATTGGTTCAGATGTGAGTGCCATTTTTAATTTTTCGAACGCCGACTGACATTCGGCGCTCCATACAAACGGTTGCCCTTTGCGTGTTAGATCAGTTAAAGGCGCAGCCAGGACAGAAAATTTTTCTATTAATGACTTGTAATACGTGCAAATTCCTATGAAAGCTCGTGCCTCTTTTAACCTCCTTGGTATCGGCCACTGTTTTATTTTTAGCATCTTCTCTGGGTCCGGGGAAATCCCTTGAGCCGAGATAGAGTGGCCCAGAAATATTAGCTTCTTTTGCATTATCTTGCATTTATCAATACGAAACTTAAGACCAGCTTGTTCTACTCGTTCGAACACTTCTGCTAGCCTTTCAATATGGGTCAGGGGGTCGGGTGCAAATATAATGACGTCATCCAAGTAGGCTAAAGAACCCATATAGTCCATCCCTCTAAGAAGTACACTCATCAAGCGACAGCACGTGATGGCGGAGTTGCGTAATCCCATGGGTGTTCGCTTAAATTCAAAAAGGCCTTTTCTTGTTCTAAAAGCAGTCAGGTGACTGTCTGATTCCTTTATTGGAATTTGATGGAATCCAGAACGGAGGTCACAGACGCTAAACCAGGCACTGCCCCCTAGCGAATCCAGGCAGACTTTAGTTAAAGGGACTGGATAGCTATCATATCTAGTTTTCGCGTTAAGAGCGCGATAATCGATGCAAAATCTTAATTTTCCGTCTTTTTTCTTTACTTTACTAACACTACATTTGACGCCCATTCACTCTGAGAGGGCCGTATGACGTCCTGTCTTAACAACAGGTCAGTGTGCTCGTCAATTGCGTCTAGATATGCGCTAGGCTGTCTCCTAAGGGGTTGTCGAATCGGTATATTATCCGTCGTTTTTATACTATGTTCTATCAAATCAGTGCATCCCAAATCAGTATCATTCATTGAGAATACGTTACGGTAGCGAAGCAGTACCTCGGTTAATTTTAATTTTTCTTCATCGGTTGCTTCAGTGGGTAATTTTTCCATAATTGTGGCTACAGCGGTTTTCCATACTTCGTTGTTTTCGGGGTCGGTTTTATGGCCTTTATTCTGGACAATGACTGGGGTGAGTTCACCTAGTACTTCATTAGCTCTTATAACAGCGGGCTTCGGATTCGTATTAGTCATCTGCACTGCTGCTTCCTTCGCCCGGCCTCCGTATACAGCGCGGGCTAAATGTACGCCAGGGCTGACCTCTTTGTGTTCGAGCAACCAACCTCCTTCCCCTTCTCCCTCGGCGTTCCCTATCAACATTTTGGCCGGTATTATACTGGTCGATTCGGGGGGCAGGGTTATTTCTCCCCCTAACTGAACCCGTCTGGCCCAACGCTGGCCAACAAAGGTCGTCAATTTTATTATTTCTTGTCCGATTTGTAACGTGTCAGTCTGAAAGTCTAGCTTGCATTTTTCGCTTTTAAGAAACTCCATTCCTAGTAATATTTCACTTATATCATCGGACACAATAAACCTGACTTTAGAAACACATCTGGGGTTAAATCGTATAGTCAAAATCGTCTCGCCCTTCACATTAATTCTGCTACTGTTGGCTGCATATAAATCGACAACAGTGGGCCTGATTGTGGCGCCTCCAGTGAAACGACTGTGGATCAAATTTTCAGTAGCCCCGGTGTCCATGAGTGACCACAACGGTCGGCCATTTATTCTGGCTTTCACATAAAGTGACTTCGGGCCCCCTGCAATGCTTTTCCGGTTTACACTTTGGTTCACTTGGGGTCTGGGACTTCTATTGCGCCATTTCTCTGGGCAGTTCCGTCTAAGGTGTTCGTGGCTTAAACAGTTCCAACACCGGGGGGGGGGCTCTTTTGATCGGTTATTTTGATCATAGGATCTAGCCTGTGTTTCACGGTTATCAGGGGCGGATCTAGATCGCCAATTATTATCATGTCTATTCATCTCTGGCCCCTCATGTCTCGGTGTAAAGAATGGTGTCGGAGACGGAGCTGGTGACGGACGATTGTTCACTTCGAAACGGACCTGTTTTTCGGTCGCTTGCATCGGGGAAGGGCTGGTTTTCTGACTATACATGGCAGCCATTTTCTGCAACTGGTCGTTAACGGACTGTTGGAATTTTTCCTGCGCCATGTTCTGGACTCTTATGGCTTCTTCAAATCTACGGCAAATCGATTCAGCTTCCGTTCCCCCTTTCGTCCCCTCCATATATTGGACCGGGTGTGGTGTAATTTCGGGTCCGCTCAATTTAGCAAAACTTTCTAACCGAAGGGCTATTTTGAAGGCGTCATTTAGGGTCGTGGGCTCTCGTTCACGGACCTTCAAACTTAACTGGGGGTCTGCTATAGCCTGAACGAACATATCGCGGGCTATACCTTCAATTGCTTCATTATTGCTTTGATTTGGGTAAGATAAACAGGTCAACTTTCGTATCTCAAACACTAGGTCATTTAAAGATTGAGACTTTTTCTGTTTATATCCAAATAATTCCGCCCTATATGTCTCTGACTGGCCCTGACAGCCAAATCGCTGTCTTAAGCGGTCCACCAATTTCTCGTAAGTAAGGTCCCCTATGCCTTGTAAATTCCATAAAATTTCAGTGGCGCCGCCCTCTAGTGCCCACTGGAGGAAGTCACATTTTTCACTTGCATTCCAGGCATTATACCGTGAGCAAATTTCGAACTGTCGGATATAGGACTCGACCGGCCCCGTCCCATTATATTTGGCAGGTTTCATGAACTGTCTGGGTTGATTTCCGGGCCTATCGGTTCTATCCATTGGCCTCGGTGAGTCATGGTCCAAGCGGTGGTTAATATCAATCGGTCTAGTGATCAATGGTAGCGTTCTGCCTGTTCCCCATCGGTCATACTCGGTCTCGGGCCAACAGTTGTCCCGGTTATATACTCTATTCGGATCAATTGTCGGATAGCAATGATTTTGATCGGGGTACTCTATTCTGTCTGCCATTTCGATCGGACCCCTGTTCAATGGCCTAAAACCGGGTGTTTCTGGTCTATAGTACTCGGCCCCCGACCCTCGATTATCACTGCGGTTCGGGTCAATCATCTGTGTGGTGGGCCCCGGCCGGTATCTGCTATCATGATTTCCTCTGTGATCGGTGTCTATCGGGTAATGATCTACGGCCATTCCTCGGGGTCTGTCTGGGTAGTAAAATTCTCCCCCCGTTCTTCGGTCGTGATTGCAGTTATTTTCCCTCCGATCGTAAACCTGATCGTTTTCGGGCCGAGCCCCCCTTTCTTCCCTTCTATAAATCGGTATCGGACTAAGGCCAGGCGATTGCGCCTCGTGTTCGGTGTTTATGGCCAGGTCGACACCCCTTGCTAACGGTCGCTCACTGTCTCGGACCCCTCCTCGTCCTACCCGGTCCCCAGGGTGCTGAGATAATGTTCTGGTCGTACGCCTCGGGGACGGGCTTCGCAACAGGCCATCATTAAGGTTCGGACCCCTCGCTACACTGGCGGTATCATGTCCCCTCCCTCCCCTGTCGTTATCGAAGGCCGTTCTAGCGGGCGGTGTAGCTCCCCGATTATCTCCCCAGGCTCTAACGGATCATCGAAACTAATTTCGGGATCGTCGGGTACCCTTTCCATACTCAACAACGGTATCGACCTTCTCGAATCTACCCGCGTCGATCGTGCCGCCATTTATGCAAAAATGTATGCAAGACAATTTTATGCAATCACGTTATGCACACAAATTTATGCAATCAAGATTATGCAATCCTCACATTAAAATTTCTCTCTCAACTCCAAAATCTCTCGAAAGGGATTAGAAAAAATCACTTCTGGTACCAATTTCAACGACTCTGGGGGGGGACACCCTCTATTTCTACCAACTCCCCTCCTAAATCTTGTTCCCCTAGAGCGGCTCCTTCCTCCCTCCCCTGACCCGATGTCGTTCGTCCGCTGGGTTCCCTTAGTTGATGATTACAGAGAGATATGGATAAGACTGTCTTGGTTTTAACATGTGATTATTATTAACATTATAAGGTTTCCAATAAACATATAACAATCGTCAAGGTTGTCTAAATGCGAACTAATCGAATTTATTCTACGACCACTACGCAATACAGAATTAGCATTAAACTTCTTACCATCACCACTCGCTCCTGTTCCGTCCTTGGATCTCCCTCCTTCCGATCCGTCCTTTCTTCTTTAGCATCCAGGTCTTTCCCGCTGACCGCGTCTTCTCGCGTCTCTGGCAGACCTACCTCGGCCGCAACGCCAACCAACCAACCACGACGACCAACTCTTGTTCTCCCCGCGCTTCCCTCTTTTATAAGCTCCGCTCTGGCACGCTGCCATCTCCTTCGGCCTCTCCATTCTCTACCAGCCCCGGCCTTTCTTCTCCGTCTTATTCTCCATCTCCTTCTCCCCTACCCGTTCAACTCTCTCACTGTTTAAACCAAAACCCATCTGCTTCTCCCTTACCCGTTCCATTATTATGTGGCATGATGTTTTTGGTGGCGCTCAGATCAGTGCATGCACTATCCACGGGGAAAAATAAGAAAAGAAAGAAGCGAGTATGGGTAAGACCATGGATAAGGTGCAGAGAGTTGCACGGTGCGTACCATTCCCTTTTCAGGGAACTGACAGCGACCGACCAACAATCATTTAACAATTTCGTACGAATGGATTTTGCTGCATTTGAAGATTTGTTATCTCGAATTGAACATGACATTGCAAAGGCGGACACCATAATGCGTCGGAGTATATCGACATTTCTGCTTCTTCTTTAACTTCTTTATCCGTTTAATAACTCGCGCCTGATTGGTTGAACAACTAGAAAGTAGGTCGCACACAGTGAGTTGTACGCTGCAAATCGGTCAGCGCGAACGAAGTACGCGCACGACTCACCCCTCCCCAGTCGTCCGGCGCACATTGTGAGCGCGTGGCCAAGCTGTCAATTGAAACCGGCTTATCCATGAGGTGGAAAATGTGCCGGGACTTTGTTCGGCTCACAAAGTTCACCCTAATAACATCTTTCCGCGCCGCCCTTAAGTTTACAGCGAACATCGCGCTGCATGCCTGCATCGTTATTCTTTACTCCCTTGA
Source organism: Metaphire vulgaris (assembly GCA_018105865.1). Classification (NCBI taxonomy): domain Eukaryota; kingdom Metazoa; phylum Annelida; class Clitellata; order Crassiclitellata; family Megascolecidae; genus Metaphire; species Metaphire vulgaris. Next base: position 7,899,788 of record CM030833.1, on the reverse strand, counting down.
GGCTTGAGCCTGCCAATGACCGTTGGACGTGAAAGTCGTGAAATAATCTGTTCAGCACTGTATATGTATACATGAATTTCCTTCCATTAGTAGCTGGTTTCTAAACTTTCTATACCTATGAAACTTTAAACAAAGATAGCGGGTTTCGCTCAATCCAACCTTAAACCTAAGCCTTTGGAAGCAGATATACTGTACAGTAGACACATTTATTACTGGACTTTGTTTACATTGATCAATCGGTCAAATTTACTGTTAGCCGAGCACTGATGTCTGAACTGAGCGGCGTAGTCAGGAATTTGATTGGGGGTATAAATCTTAACTAGTCATTGCTATTTCAAAATCAAAACATATGTTACTGTCCCACGTATGAACAAAACGGCTAAGTATCCAATAAATTTTTTTTAGGTAGTCGGATTTTTTGTCTGGGGGAGGGGTATATATACCGATATACCCCCGTCCATACGCCCCTGCCCCTCAATTTCGAAGTTTCGGTGATGACCTTTTTTAGTCGTCACGGCTCTTTTTTATTTACACCCAGTAAATTTTTTTATTCACTCAAAAAGCGCCCCCCGGGTCGGCGCCCGGGGCGACTTGCCCCCTGCTCCCCCTAGTTACGGCTCTGCGATCCACCTCACTGGTCGTCCCGAGGAGTCGAGGGACGCGCCTTCGAACTATCGGTGATCGCGCATTCCCTGTGGCCGCGTCGTGCGTGGAACTGTCTAACTCCATCTGTGCAACTCTCTCCATCGCTCAGCACCTTCAAAAAGATACTTAAAACCTGGCTATTCCGCAGGAGCTACTCGTGATTTCTTGTGTAATTCTGGTGTGATTCTTTGTAATGTGTTCTCGCAGTTCTTATAGGATAATAGGACGATCGAGTATTCGAGTTACCAACTTACCACAATAATCAGTACGTTCCATAGATTTATTATAATACACTAGATGCCGTCTAGCTATGGCAAAGTCAGGCCAAAGTTGAAGCCAGTTTGCATGGATGGTGTGTCAAGAAATGTTTACCCCGCAGATATCTTGAAGACCTCATAATACTTTAGCGCTATAATATTTATTTGAGGGCAGCACCTACTTATGGGGCTGCCACACGGCGGTTATAGAATGCACGTTTTCACCCGACGGGCTTTGCTGGATGTGTGATAAGCCGTAGGCTAATGGTGAGGATCGCACACAACTGCATTGAGCGCACGGCGAGTGTGGGGGGTTCGAGTAGCACGCGCTCTTTCACGAGACTGCGAAAATTCTGTATCTGGCGTGCATTCAACAAAGTGCATCGGACCCACCAACCAATCAGGCGCGACTTCGGTGACGAGGGCGCCAAACAGTTATAACAATCACTCGATATGTAGGGGTGGCCTAATTTCTGCATGAAGGGAACATTTATGCGCCTGACGAAAGCGTGTGAACTTTGTAACCGGGTGAAAACGTGCGTTCTATAACCGTCGTGTGGCAGCCCCATTAGATATGGACGACGTCACCGCTTTAATATGGTGTACCATAGTTGCTTTAAATGTGTTCCGTTTGATCTTTTACTCATCTTTTCCACAATTCTTATTCGTGCCAATTGATTTCCGAATATAAATACTGTAATCGTATCGTAAAAGTAGATTTTTAGGTCGATTATTAGTTGAGTTTGAAGCCGTTTTGTGTAGTGCTGATTTATGCGACTATAAGCCTATATGTTACTATGTGACCTATGTCTATGTAATTTTCGACAGGCTTATTTGCGGCAGCGACTGCGCAACGTCGCGGGTATTCGCATAAATCAGACGATCAATTACACAATATTTAAACAACTAGTCCACATTAAATAAGTTAAACGGCTAAACGATATCCGTTCCAACAGTGTACCAAAATTTTCAAGATTTCAGCGGGGTAAACATTTCTTGACACACCATCAATGCAAACTGGCCTCACTTTCTGATACCATAGACTCTGTCTTGTGATATTAAAGTCTATGCTACCGGTAATATTTGGGCCAACAGTGTACCAACATTTTCAAGATTTCAGCGGGGTAAACATTTCTTGACACACCATCAATGCAAACTGGCCTCACTTTCTGATACCATAGACTTTGTCTTGTGTTATTAAAGTCTATGCTACCGGTAATAATTGGGAAATAACAATTGGATTTTCGAATTTTTCTCCTATTTCCCCATGTTTGCTGGATTTTAAATTTGGTGGGTATTGTTACTGATAGTATATAGTATCATATGTGGTAATGTGACCCGCTGGGAGAAAAGGTGAGTGGGATCACAGATTAGCGGGAAATTGCATTTTTATCTTGAAAACTTGAATGCTTCAAAAAATTACTTTTTTGGTATTTTAGACAGTATGATGTGTAGACAATTAAATGACCATGTCTTTTTAGTCAAATCTGCATCATTTAGTAGAGAATTTGTTTTAAAACTGAGATAGGTAAAAGGTAACATAAGTGGGCTTCTGACTTTGACGCTCTGTTTAAGCTTACTTACTAATTTTAACAAAATTTTAATGCGTGTGACTGTGAGCTTAGAACCAGCTGACAAATCTGCAATATCGGGCGATTTTTGTTTCTTTCTTTGCTTAAAAGTGAAGTTTAATCATATTTTGTGCTGTTATTTATGAATTACAACATTAGTTTCTTGTTCTTTGTTTTTCATCATTCCGTTACATATGTTGCATCTATAATCACTTTGATTAATATTATCTGATAAGTTTTATTGTGTTCTATTACAGTTTGTTCGTATATCTTGTTTAGATTGTACATTACAACCCTATTATTATGTCCTGCCCACTTATGATACCTTTTTCAATTACTGTGTTATAGTATTAGTAATTATATTTATTTAAATTTTCTACTGATAAATTATGAATAGTTACGGATGAAACTTTAGAGATAGTTTGCATATGTGAAAATTAATACAGAGATAAAATTTCATCCGTAACTCTTGTATAGTTTTAAAATTTTGAACGCTTTAATTTCATCAATAATAAATGGTCAATTTCTCAGAATTTTGAATTTGATAGGCATGAAGTTTGGATGCTGGTATCTCTGAAATGACAAGGTATATTTCTCTAAAACTTTGCTGTGACTGAGCTAATATAACCCTGATATATGCAGCATATGTAACTCAAGAACCCCATATATGGTACCTTTTCTCCCAGCGGGTCACATATAGTGAAATATAAAGTGCGTTCAACTTGTGTCCAAGTGCGAGGTCGGCACCAAGTCTACGGCCGATTTGGGTATTAGAAATGACGCTATAGACGTTAATAATAAAAATTATTATTATTATTATTATTATTATTATTATTATTATTATTCAGTAAGCAAGAAAACCTACAGTTGCACTTGCGGTTACCATTTGTGCGCCATCGGCCGATGCCATGGGCATCAGGGTAGTAGCGCCATAGATTTTTGTTTGATATTCTCCATAAAAGGAGTGCATGTCCTCTTCCACGTCTTGTCCGCATGGCAGACAATGGATGGAAATGCAAAATGTCTATCTGCGACCAGAGATGTTAACAAGAACTGAACTGCCAAGGACAAGGGCTGACCCATTCACGGTGTTTTTTAACATGTTAACTGCGGGGGCCGCGGCCCCCCAGTAGTTTTCCTGGCCCCGCAGTAATTATTGCGGCCCCCTTTCATAAAAAGGCCCCTAGAGGTTATTCCGAATTTTTCTCTATTATGCGTTGGCAGTCTTTTAAGAGAAGCAGTGTCTTTCGAACTGACGCACACAATCACGCTCGAGCGCACAGCCGCACACTGTAGTATAGATTAAAATATGAGTCCGTGATGCAAGGACCAGTCAGCTCTGATGTCTGTTTGGGGTCAGAGGGATGTGTAGCCTACATCTGCAAAACATGGCGCGCGCACGCGCACACACACACAGAGAAGAGATTGGATTACCGGTACTGCGACCAACACAGCAAAGATAGGAATACACACCAGGCATGGTATGAAAAGTCTGAAGTAGTCATATAACATATAGCTCACGGTGTTTTTTAACATGTAAACTACGAGGGCCACTCCCAGTTGTTTTCTTGGCCCCCACAGTAATTATGGCGGTCCGTTTTTCGTAAAAGGCCCCCTAGAGGTTATTCCTAGTTTTTCTTTATTGGGCTAACACTGTTTAGCATATATTTTAGCTTTTGTAATGACTTCTTGTGTTGATCTAACTGAGGAATGAACAATATGCAGATGACACCGCACTAATGGCAGACACAGAAAGAAAACTACGAAGGTCATTAGACAGAGTGAAAGAAGAGAGTGAAAAGAAAGGACTAAGAATAAATACAAAAAGACATACTGTATGGTAATAATAAAAAAATAAATTCCTAGGTGCAGACTACAATATAGGGGGATAAAAATAAAACAGTTAACAAAGTTCAAATATCTAGGAAGCATTTTCACAAGTGATGGAAGAAGTGAAAAGAACGTTGAAACCAGAATAGGGATGGCGAAGACAGCCTTCACTCAACTTAAAAAGACCCTCACAAATAAACACATTACAAGTTACAACAACAACACGGCTCAGAATTCTTCAAAACTATGTTTGGGCAGTTCTGATGTACGGGTCAGAAACATGGACATTGACAAAATCAACAAAAAGGAAACTGGAAGCTGCAGAGATGTGGTTTCTCAGGCATAGGCCTATGCAAAATATTTCATGGACATAAAAAAATAACCAATGAGGAAGCATCAAAAGCATTTGGTGTAAAAAGAAAATTGCTATAAACCATAAGAAAGCGACAGTTGGAATTTTTAGGACAGGACATCTAATTAATAAGGATGGATTGGAAAATCTAGTCATAACAGGAAAAAAGGGTAAAAGCGGTTTGCCCCCGCTGCCTGACTCGCTACTTCACTGGAGCTCAGTATTCTGGACTGTTACTAACGGTAAATGTAGGCCTATGTATGTCATAAGTTGAGTTGAAATAAAAAAATGTCAATCAATCAATTAATAAACTCAAATCGGGAAGTGCCAAAATTAGTTTTAATCTGGAATTTTAAAAGTTTTTCATCGGCCCCCTAGTTGTTTTTGTTTAAAAACACCTTGGACCCATTACTTTTTCTGGTCTTGACTGGTACTCCATCAGTTGTTAGACCAGTTTTGTGAAATCCACTGAAAATACTACACAGCTGTACTGTCTCCTCGAATAGAGCAGACTCTGTTGTCTGACTTTTCGTGGAACCCATGCTGATAAGATCCTCTGTGATATCAAACGACAGCACATCATGAACAAAAACTAGTAGCTGTGCTGTTTTCAATTGACTCGTCTGCAACCAGAGAGGTAAACAAAGTTGGCAGCTGCTTTATTTGTAAGTTGTCACATCTGCTGAGAGACATGAGCGAAACAGTATTATTTAGTCCACTCACCATGAAGCTACCAGTTTTCATTGTTGACTTTTCTTTTTTGATTGGCCACAATTTTTGCTATGAAATAAAAAAAAATTTAGTGCCGAAATGTAATGCTTGGGGTAGGCCGCTCTTGCACATATTTCCCTGCACAAGCTATGCTCAGGGTTAATACTTTAAAGTAATGTAAAGTAAAATCTCGTGGATTTCTATAGCACCTTGGAAAGCAGCACAACAGTAGCTGCTTATTCTTAGGCGCATATGTTGGCTGTCGGCGATGTAGTAGCACGTCGAGATTTTTTCACTCTGAGCGGCAAGCGATGTATATATACGTCACACTGTTTATAAGTAGGGCTGTCAAGTTAATGCATTAACGCGTTAAAGAATTACGCTAATTGCGATTTAAAAAATTAATGCCGTTAAAAGTTTTAATGCAAAGTTTTATCAATATTGGAATGATCAAATTTTAATTTAATTAAATTTGTGCCATTGGTTTTGCTGTTGAATGAACACTTGTAAAATTGTCATTGATAGAGCAGTCAACAATGTTAGGCAATTGACGTTTGAGCGTTTATGTTATTGTTCAGCGATTGAATACTTTTTCATTTGCAACCTGCCATGTGACTATATCTCGACTTTAAATTTAAAATAAATTTGCTCTTGCTGACATCATTTTGTTGACTGTCTAGAACTAGTAAATTTAAATATATAAATAAAACCGTCTAATGCTTTCATTTATGAATTTGCTAACTTTATTAACTCGTAATATTAACTTAGTAGCCAGTTTCTAGAGTATTGCGATTGTGACTATGAAATGTCCGAGTCAGTTCTGTGAGCAACTATTTTATGTGGCTCGTGACATTGCTAGAAGAAGCTGGTTTCTCTGTTGCTAGAAAATGTCAAGAAACTATATTACGTATAAAGTCAATTGCGTATAAAGTCAATTGCGTATAAAGTCAGATTTTTGAATTTTTGCTTAACCCCTTTACCACCCATTTAATTTTTTGATGCTCTCACCATGCTGGCCATTTATTTTTGGGAAAAAACATTCAAAACTGAATACAGTATTTAAATTTACTATATCTCAGACGATATGAAAGCTAAGAAGATGAGGTATGCACCATTGTTTTAGCTCTGTTATTGCTCTTTCTAACCATCGGTACACAACAAAATTTGGGGGTAGGTTTCACTCTGGCCTAAAATAGCACCCCTCCCAAAAAATTTTAAAAGCTCACTTGCTAAAATTTTTGAATGGTAGCCCTACTTGGGTTAGTGGCAAAGTTGTAGGGGAATGTCAGTGGAACAAAATAAATTAAAAATTTTGAAAATGGGACCACATATGTTCGCAATATATTACTTCTAATGCTTCCTCGTCGCCATTTTTACTATAGGCTAGTAAACACTAAACAGGACCGTCAAAAAGATGTTTTGAAGGTTTTATACAGTTTCCCAGTCCGTCAACTGACAGAGGCACAGAGCAAAAGCAGAGGGTTGGGTTGTAGCATGTCAATGAGAGAATTTTACTATCGGGAACATTACCAGATGGACATACATTTGCAACCAGCACTTCTTAGATCCAACTGGGCCAACTCAGATGAATCCGGATCCTGTACCAGCCAACTTAACACATCATACAATCCTACCGTCAAATTGCATTTTTCATGAACGGGGCACAGGGCATACGTCCAGTAACTGTTAAAGTATGATGTCTACTAGGGGCTGTCCATTAATTACGTCAACAATTTAGGGGGAGGGGGTTTGAAAAAGTGACAGTTGTTGACAGGGGGAGGGGGTCAAGAGAAGTTGACGTCAAAAATTTCACTTTTTACAAATAATCAAAAAATAGGAAATTTCATGAAATACTACTTATTACAATGGAAAAAAGCATGGCAAAAAAGTTCATCACCACCACATTTTGACACTCGATGAGAAAAAAAGGAAAAAATGATCATCACCACAAAAAAATAACCTTGTTATTGGGACTTGTCATTGATCTTGGGGGGATCAAAAGTTTTTCACGTAATTATGGGGGGCAGGTTAAGTGAAAGTTGACAGTTTATGACAAGAGGGGGAAGGGGTCAAAAATTGCCCAAAAATTGTTGACATAATGACATAATTAATGGACAGCCCCTAGCCAAACGCTTAACCATCCTACATTATATCACTGCAGTTTCACTCGTACTCGTGGGTCGTTGCCTACTAAAAATCTCTAAAACTAGTTAATTTATTCTGGCTAGGGTGAAGAGCTAACAAGAAATTTAAAAAAAATTATAGCACACACATATATATATATATACAAATTAAGATGATGAAAAAACGGCATGACCACATTTTACTTAACGCTATATTAGACATCACCTATGCACAAGTTCATCCTCTTTCCGGTCGTTAACAATGCTCTGCACTCAGGGCCATATTAAGGTGGGGGCTGTAGTTAGTTAGTTAGTTAGTTACTAAGACAATTTGTAGCCCCCGGCCCATCATGAAAATAGGCCCACTGATTTTCGAGATAACCTTTTTTGCTTGTCAGCACGATTTGGAAGGGAGATAACCTTTTTTGCTTGTCAGAGATTGTGATTTTCCAGTATAGGTGACGGCCTTTTTTTCTCAGCCCCCCGGCCCACTCGGACCATAGTCCGGCCCTGTCTGCACTCGAGCCAACGTTTTAATTCAACAACTGAATTGTTTGTAACTTCACTACGGCGAAGTTTTGCTCCGGGAACGTCTGATTCTAACAGCTTTATTTCGAAAAACGCTCTGCTTGCAGTGCTTGACGCCATGTTCACTAGCTTTTCGCTGACCACATTTGCATAAACAGCTGAGCGCAGCTTGGCCTATTTATTTATATAGATGCATGACGTCACAGATTCGCTTACGCGATAAGTCTAATTGGCTGTTTTCATGACTTCTTCGTTTGTTTGTTTTTCTGTCCATGATATTCTTTGCATTGTTCTGAGAGAAAACATTTAGAAGACATCTAGTCTTTGTCTTATTTTCTTTTTGATGGTCCAGCTTTCACATCCATATGTTGCTACACTCCATGCCATACATTCCTTTAATCTTCTTTTTTTTATGCTGATGTTGCTCTTCCAGGCAGTTTTCAATCTGCTCATTACTTCTCTGCCTTTTTCTAATCGTGAGTTTATTTCTTCTTCAAGATTTCCATCACTGCTGATTATTGCTCCTAGATATGTGAATTTGTCTACCTGTTCAAGATTCTTTTCATTAACAGTATTCTTAATTTTCTTTCTATTTGTTGTCATGACTTTTGTTTTAGCTTCATTGAGGTGTAGGCCATATTTTTTGCTTTCCAAACTTATTCTGTCAACCAGTTGTTGTAATTCTTTTTCTGATGTTGCTATTAAGATTATATCGTCAGCATATCTCAAATTGTTGATTCTTTTTCCACCTAATTTTACCCCTCCTTTAAATTCATGCAAGGCATTTCTCATAAATCATTTCTGATATGATGTTAAATTGGAATGACGATAATATGCATCCTTGCCTAACACCTTTTCTAATTCTAAACCAGTCTGTTATTATGTCATTGATTTTTATTGCTTCTTTTTGATTTTTACACCATTTCATTAGAGGATGTACTAGATGTGCTGGAAATCCCATATCTAGCATGACATACCAGCGTTTTTCATGAGGTATAGAGTCAAAGGCTTTTGTATAATCTACAAAGCACATGTGCAATGGTTGTTGATATTCTTTCTCTTTTTCCACAATAATTCTGAGATTGGTTATTTGATCTCTAGTTCCTCACCCTTTCCTAAAACCAGCTTGTTCTTCTGCCACTTCGTCCTCCATCTTTTTGTCCATTCTATACAATATTACTCGAAGCATGACTTTGCTTGTATGTGCTATCAGTGCAATGGTTCTATAATTTGTGCATTCTTTCCTATCACCTTTTTTTGGCATTGGAATGAATATTGATTTCAGCCAGTCATTAGGCCATTCTGCAGTTTGCCATATTTTACAGCACAATTTATGAATTATGTTAACTGCTTCTTCTTGTCCTAGTTTTAGTAATTCTATAGGGACTTCATCAATCCCTGCTGCTTTTCTGTTTTCTGTTTTTCTCATAGCTTCTTCTACCTCAGGGAGGAGGTTCAAAGTCTTGCTTATTATTTGAATGTTTATTTCTTCCATGTTTTTATATTCTATTTCTCCATCTAACAGTTCGTTTCTGTATTCCTTCCACCTGTCTGCTATCATCTTCTTATCCGATAACATTAAACCATTTTTTGTTCTAATAGAGTGCATTTTTGGAGCAAATTTCCTAGTCAGCTTCTTTAATTTTTCATATGTTACTCTGCTGTTCCCTCTTTTTGCTTGTTCTTCCAGTTCAGTGCAGATGCTATTGATTTGCTGGTTTTTGTCTCTTTTTAAGTTCTTTTGTACCTCTTGTTTTAGCTTTTTGTATTGTTGTTGTTCTTCAGGTGTGGTTGCATTTTTCAATTGTCTTTTTTGTAACTAGCTTCCATGTATCTGATGTTATCCATTCTTTGTTCCTACTTTTTTGTTTCTTCTGTAGATTTTGCGCTGCTGTATCCTTTATTTTGCATTTTATGTCTTCCCATAATTCATTTTCTTCTAGTACTTTTTGTAATATTTCAAACCTATTCTGTACCCTCATTGAATATTCATCAGTCTTTTTCCAAGTTATACTTGATAGGTTGCAATGGTTTCTTTAATTTTTTTAGTTGTTATCTTGATCACTGCCACTAGCAGTTGGTGGTCACTATTAACATCTGCACCAGGGTAAGTTTTACAGTTCATCACAATTCTTCCCCATCTGTCATTTGTTAAAATGTATTCAATTTGATTTTTGGTTTGACCATTTGGTGAGGTCCAAGTGTACCGGTATGTTCTTCTTGGATGCTGCTGGAAGAATGTGTTTTGGATGACCGTGATGACCGCACGATTAAAAAAATTAATTTTGTGATTATTGTGATTAAAAGAATTTAGGCATTTGCAGCTCTATTTATAAGATCTAAATCTATAGTTGGCTTCACACCAAAGACTTTGCCGGTTGTCAGCATGTTAAGGTCAATGGCAATGCTGCCAATCAAGTTTCATAGCCAGTTTATGAGTAATGTGCCATATATTTTACTCTTCCATTGGACATCAGGGGCCACTCAGTGACTAATTGCAGGCCAGTTTTGACTTGCAGTTCGGAGTTTGTGCTTCACTGCTATTGTAGTGTGGATTGGCCAGGAGAGTGAAAGTTGAGCTTGATGGGACTATTCTTTATCAAAAGGACAGGTGTGTCACAAAGTGATAGTTAGGGAGTGATGTTTGTGTATGTGCAAGTGTGTCCATGTGTGCTTATGTATGTTTAGGTGTGCATGAGATGTGAGTTGGTGTTGGCTTGGGTGTGTGAAGGGTTAGGCGTGTAAGGTTTAAGACAGGTGCAGTCGGGCAGCGGTTGCGAAGGTTGTATGCAAGGGGAAAGAAATGGAAAATAGGGGCGTTGTTGAAATGTAGATAACCAGTGTTTTGAGAAATGTGAAAAGTAGAAATCTTAGAAAACGTTATGAGAAATATTAGAAATAGTGGATGTGAGATGTACGTACATTCTGAAATATAACGTGTAGAAATACGTAGAGTTTAAGTGAATAGAAACGTATGTATTAGAAATCGTAGAAGAAAATGTTGTGAAAGAAGCAGCGGACATTCGAAGAGAACGTATGTATCTTCTTGTCGATTGTTAATGAGAGCTGACATTCGAAGAGACTGTGTGTATCTTCTTATCAAGAGTTAACGAGAGCTGTAGAAAGAAAAGAATATACTTTTGTTGAATTGTTTGGAAAATGTGAAGAAGTATTTTGTTTGTAAAAGAAAAAGACTTAGTGTTCATTCATTATATTGCTTTCCATTAAATATGGCTTAGGCACCTACTTTAGACGTGAAGACTATGAAATACTGATGATGAATTGAGAAATATAAAAGAACCCTCACGAATTTGGGGCATATTAGAATTATCCTCATTTACTTCGTGACAAGGTGGTCGTTCATTTCAATGGTTTGGGTGGCCCACATATTGTGTTGTGCCATAATTGTCAAGAAAAGAAGCTGTGATACCATTTAAATTTGTCAATATAACTTTTGAGAGTGTTTGTAGAGAAACCAGCTTTTTAATATTTCACCTAGAAAATGTTGTCATATTTGTGATGTAATTATGGTTTCTGTTGCTTAATTAGATAATAATGATGAAGATGCTTCAAAATACTTTGTGGGCATTGAAAGATTTGTTCTCAAACTAACTATGACCCATGAATGTGATATATTAAATTTTGCTTCAGCAGTATCTGATCACAATGTCATATGTAATGCAGCAGTTCAGACTGATAAATTTTGTTTATGTAACTATCAAGTGGACATCATTCTCTGTAATGCAGCAACACAAACAGTTGATCTTGGTTGTATGCCAGGATTAAATATGACATCAGATGAAAGTTATTTTGAAGGCAGTGATTGTAGGAGTCTACTAATTGAGCCTAGTACTACAAGTAGCACAGTTACTGTTATCAACAAAACTGATATCAACATAGATTTGGATGGTTCTCATCATGTACCAAGTTGTGATGTGGAAGATGGTGATATTTCTCCAAATACAGCAGGAGCTGAGAATACTATCAACATGAATCAGATTGGAACTGAATTGCAACACAATAGCCAATTTGATGATCAGACTCTTACTAAAGGTCAGTGAATTAATTTTAATGGTTGTCTTTGCTAGCTTAGCTGGGGCATGTGTGTTCACCAGCCATTAATTTTTGGGTCAAATTTATATTTAATTGATGTTTGCCACCACCCTTTGGAGAATGCTCTTATATTAATTAAACAACAATATGAAATTAAAATTAAACAGCAGTAAAGTAAAGTAAGTAAAGTAAGTAAAGTAAAATCTCGTGGATTTCTATAGCGCCTTGGAAAGCAGCACAACAGTAGCTGCTTATTCTTAGGCGCTCAGCCTCTCTTAAAATAGCTATAGGAAAGGTGTGGGATCAGCCAGGCAATAGTCAGTATCCGAAGGGCAGTGAGGCTAGGTTGTTACAGCTATGGCGGAAATGATTTAAGAAACAGGAAGGATTTAAGCTTAGACCTGAAGACTTGAGGAGATAGTGCAGGAATTATAGGAAACGGGCAATCAGATTTTATTGTTTTAAAGTGTCCAAGTGTGCGAAGGGAAGCTGGGATCGAGTTCCAGAGTTCAGGTGCAGCATATGAGAAGGCACGGTTGCAAATTTTCAGGGATGACTGATTTAGCAGGCGTGACAGAGTGAGATGAGATGACGAACGTGTGGGTCGAGGAGGCTGAGGGGTTAATAGTGATCTAAGGTAGACAGGTTTTGATGACTGAAGTGAGCTATGTGTAAGTGTTATTATCTTATATTGGATACGTTCTGTTATTTTAAGCCAATGTAATGATTTTAGTATGGGTGAAATATGGGAGAATTTAGGTGACATAGTAACAGCACGAGCTAAAGCATTTTGTATTGATTGCAATTTGTTGATAGAGGCTTTGGGAAGGTTATAGTAGAGGGAGTTACAGTAATCTAATTTGGAGTGGACTATAGAGGTGGCGATTGTGGACGCAGTCTTAATATCAAGACAAGGACGTAGACAACGAAGGTCACGAATATGAATAAAGCAGGCTTTTGAAAGTTAACAAGTAACAAGTAATTCCAACCTTATCTCCATGAACTGTCATTTTGATCTGTCAGTTGATGAACACTCTGGAAAACAATAAAAAAAATTCTGCCAGAACCGCAATTTGACATCACTGACCATAAATTTTTACTGGAAAAGTTGTTCCTGTGGTTTGGCATTTCTGGTGCAGCCAAATGCTTGTTACAATCCTATTTTATCTTTGTCAGATATTTTCACGTTTCATATCAAAACAGCTGCACCATAATTGTCTGCATCTCTAGCTACAACATAACACATAGGACCTTTAATTGTAATGTCTACTAGGGCTGTCAATTATTTTTTTAAAAGCTGCCCAGGTACCTGTCCAAATTTTGCACCTATCCGGGTACCAAAATTAGCATAATCTCTGTAGTGACATCTGATCTCTATGTTTATCCAACTAAATAACCACACTCCCCTCCGGCCTGCAACTAACGAAAGACCACCTCCACTGCTATGTCACACTCCCTCTTATATCACTGCAACTAATTCTATCAGGAGCGAGGGTGAGTGTGACATAATGGTGTCACACTCCCCCTCCAGTCCCTGCAACTAATGATAGAATCATTAGTTGCAGCGGCTGGAGGGGGAGTTGACATAAGGGTCACGTTTCCGAGGGTACTTGGACCCAATTTTACTGCCTGGGTAATAGAACTCCAACGGGTACCCAGGTTTTCAGGTACTCGTTGACACCCCTATTGTCTACATCATGTCCCTCCATACCTCAAAAAGGTCTCCCAACCTCTGACATCAGCTTTATGCTGAATGAACAGATTGGGTCATAACTCATAAGTGAAACCTAAATCTACATTTGCCAGAAATTTTCTAACATGACACTTTTTGCTTGCTCAGGTTCAAGAATCTTCATAAACACAACTTGAAGTGTAAGTTGTAGTTGTCCATATTAGAGATGTGCGGGTACAGCAAAATGCCTACCCGTGCAAAAACTTTTTTACCCTACCCGTACCCGCTAGCGCTATATCCAACCTGTACCCGAAAGCTGTGTACCCTACCCTACCCGTACCCGACATTGGTTGGAATTTGGAACATTTCACACTGATATTCAATCCTGCTACATTTTAAATATTGCATGCAGCACATGAAAGATTTAGGCTGCATCTTACTTCTTTGTCCCACCCTGTACTGCATCAGTTATACTACAGTAATTGCAGTTACACCCTGCCCTTTGTCATCCAGGGCAGCTCGGTTAGGGGCTACTGGCTACCATCAATAATGGTTGCAAGTATATACCACCCAATCACCTATATAATATCGATTTGCATTGTACTATATTGATTGGGCGCTGGGGGAGGTGGTATAGGATACTGTATTTTCATTCGCCCATCATGATGAGTTATCCGAGCTGCCCTGGACGAAATTGGGATGACTAATTCATTGTAAATAGCACGCATGTTTAGATTAGGACAGATCTAGGACTTAGGAATCAGGGTAATCCACTGGGCAAATAGTAGACCTAGGCCCGGGTTCTCTCTGGGGTTCTGGAGTCTAGACTACTGGTTGGTTGGTTGTGTAATACAACTAGTCAGCTAGCCTAAGCCTACATGAATGTCGGACATAGATTAGAACTTCTAGAAGACTCGATGGGCTTGTTTAAAATATTTAGTAGATATAGTTTAGCTATGGGCAGGTATTAGAGCTGAAGTTAAACAACAAAATGATTTACCAAAGGAACTTTCTCACTGGAGGAGTCAGAGGATGCCATTAAAATCATAGATTTATTATTATACATTACTTTACTGATGATGTCAGATGATGTCATCTGTATTTCCTCTATGCTTTCAGTAAGTAAAATGTGTGCTGTCTGACAAACTGAACACATATACAAGTTACACTAATACACTTTACTCAATAATATTTTTCTATTACTGCTTTGCTAATTTACTATAGTAGTGAGAAATGAAAAAATATTTTTTCGGGTAAAAACGGGTATACCCGTACCCGTAGCGCTATACCCGTACCCGATCCATACCCAACAAAATGTGTACCCTACCCGTACTCGCGGGTACGGGTAGGGTATACCTGCAGGTACGTGTATACCCGCCCATCCCTAGTGCATATGCATTGCAACATACCACTCCTGTTTGTACAAGGGGACTTTTTCTGACACTGGTTCTAAAAGCATCATATTACATCATCTGTGATATTATTATTATTATTGTTATTATTATTATCATCATCATCATCATCATCATCATCATCATGGTTAACGCACTCTATTCATTCACTAAGTGAAGAATCATAAGTGCGGGTTGTGACGTGTCTTAACAGTGTAAGCCAAACAGTAGACTACTGTATAGTTTTGAGTCAATATTTAGAAGCTATCAATGAAACAGTTACCGTATATACTGTGCATAAGTCAAAGATGTATGCCTTAAAATTCATTTTAAAACACCAAGTCGACTTATTTGCAAGCCAATGTAATTTTCCAAAAAATGTTTTTAAACTCCATGCTTAACACGTTGACCGTGCCCTGGTGTTATCCAGGCTGGATTATTGTAATAGCCTCCTCCTCGGTCTTCCCGACTATCAGCTGGGCCGACTGCAATCGGTCCTGAATGCCGCCGCCCGGATGATTTTCGGTGCCAGGTGGCATGACCACGTTATCCCGTTATTGAGGGATAAGCTCCATTGGCTCAAGATCCCGGAGCGTATCGTTTTTAAACGATGCTCGCTGACCTTCCGAGCCTTGCATGACCCTTTCTGCCCGGAATATCTTTCGGCGTTGATACGCAGGCCGGTGATGACAGACTGTCGCAAACAGCTTTGTTCTAGCAAACGATCTCACCTCTACGTTCCCCCTCCGTCTAAGACCGCGAAGCTTGGAGAAAGATCTGTGACTCGGGGCAATCCTCTCCTTTGGAACGCACTTCCAGCTTCTGTGACCACGACAACCAACTTCGAGTCGTTCTTATCGAACCTTAAAACTCATTTATTTCGTATATCGTATGACTGTCTTTTGTAAAACGCTCTTGCCTTTGGCCTTGGCCATGCTATAGCGCTACATAAATTATCAAGTAGAATAGAATAGAATAGAATAGTGGCGCTGTGTCTTTGCCAGACGCGGCCATTCTACAACTCCCTTGGCTAAACAGATGCAGATGTCTCTGTTTAGAGACAATCATAGGCCACCTGTTACTAGTATAATAGTTATCTCAACAATGGCAATTGGAGAATACAATGTCGTGGGTCGAGAATGCAAAGCAATGACATTGGCAATTACTGCACTAAAATGGACACAAAATAAATTTTAGCTTTTACTGTATTAGTAAGGAACCCATTTATCTGGTCCAAATGCCTTCCTCACTCCCCGGGCCAATGTCCACTTTACACAAGGGAAGCCTTGACATTGCAAGCAACATAATTACCAGTACATGTTAGCGGGAATTCTCCGGGTGTATGGTTTGCATAGAACAGAGTACGTCATATGACGTCCCCAGGGCCCTGGAATACCAAAATAAGGACGTCAGCTGACGTCCCCAGCGGTCAATGGTTTACTTTAATGCATTACAATGTTAAGTCATGATGTTGTGTCTATTTAAAGATGCATCTGTCAAAAGACAATAGGCATCTATCTCCTTTCTCAATAAGGCTTTAGTCCGGTGGCTAGGTGCAACATTGTGCAAAATGGACCTACAAGCAAAAAATTTACATTTTGTGATCAGGAAAAGAAGGCAAACAACATAGGATATTGACACATCCTGGATTATGAAATTTTTTTTTACAATATTTGGACCCTGATCAAATAATGCTACTAACCATGTCAAATCAACACAGCCATCAGGCGTCACCATCTCAGATTTTGATGAAAATTGGCACGCTTGTTCATCCCCATGAGTAATGTTGAAAACCATAATATTAGAGTTTTGGGTCAACCCATGTCCAAACTATGGGTCATGAAAGTTTGGTCGACCCCGCGCCAACTGACGACAGTAAAACTGTAATGTCTCTACTTCCGTGATAGCTAGAGACATGATCTTTGCACCAAACTTTAGCTTTTTGAAAGCTCTATATAGGCCAATCAACGGGCACACCAAGAGTTTGAAAACCAAAAGAACAGAAGCAATGATAGCACATAATTTGACATTTTGACTATTGCATATTCAAGTATATTTATGATTTTATTTGTGTAGAAGTATTACACTGTGAAGAATAATATTAATGGTGAAAATTTCAGAGTGGTATTCTTATAGTTTTTATTAGTGATCAGGACAAGAAGGCAAACAACATAGGATATTGACACATCCTGAATTATGGGAAAAAATTTGACATATTTGTATCCTAATCAAATTAATGCTACTGGTGAAACGAAAATATTAGTTTATGCATATATCTAATCAATTCTTTCATTCAAAGATACATGTTGTTGCCCTTAAACTATTTGCAGTTGATATTAAACACATTTTGTTAAGTACACAAGCCATTAATTAAAGTATCAGCAATAGTTAGTAGTTGCAGTATATAATATACATCACACCATAACAACATAACACAATGACCTTGCTATGGTTTTATGGCCACAAACATTCACCATCACAACAACACAATGCATTATATGACAGCTTCCTTATGACATTTGCAGTTTTTAAAACAACCTGTTTTGCATCCACAACTGATCAGTGCTCTGAAAGACTTATTTATCTCTGGAATAGTCATCCAGATTGGGGCCCATTTGCCGGTGTCTAATGACCAACCCCAAACACTAGGATCTTGCATTGGCAGCTGCCTGTTAAGAGCATGTGACCAGCAATGTGCTTGGTAAATGGCTCGCTTAACATGTCCCGGTTTAAGCATCCAGTACATAACCATCCATATTGAGCTTTGAAATGGCAGGCTCATTGCTAATTAAAAGACTGAAACAGTCAAGCAAATAATCTGACTTTGACCCCATTCGCAAGACTCCACCGTGAAACAAAACAGGGGGACATGGTTGGTTCTCATGACAAAAAAAATTCATCAAGATCTCCATTACAACTCTGACAAGCTATGAACAGTCTAGAAAATAATTCACAGTCTGTTTTAAGTGAATTAATTCTCAAGCTATCAGAATGTTTTTCTCACAACTGGCTTAAAGGAGAAAAGTGCTAACTTATTTCTATTAATTGGGGTCAAAACAGAGGTAGTAGATGGAACTGTTAGTCTTTCTTTGAAGAATGTTCTGAACTGAGTGAGACCAAGATCGTCAGCTGTTTGAACGGTTAATAGCACCGATGGGTCAGCAAGTTTATTTGAGCACAGCACAATGAAGTCACTGCCGTTTGCTTCAGTGAAAACATTTTCGTTTGCAAACACATTTATAATCTTGTTTACATCAAGTTTGAATTGGTTCTGAACAGTATCTGTTTGTTCATGGTGTTTAAAATCACACGAGGTAGAGTTTAAACTAGAATCAAACTCACTAATCAAACGTATGATTTTGGAACCACATACAGTTCACTTAATGAGTTCAGCTTCATTTTCTGTTAAACCAACTGCACCACCATCACCCTTAAACAAAGCATTTAACTGTTCGTGTGCATGATCAATTGAAATTGATGAACAATTTCTACCTGATTTGTTTACTGTGAATTTGCCTAACATAAACTCATCAAAAATTGCTGGGTGAAGACGAGACAAAGCCAGCATGTCTCGTATGTGAACAGCTTGCATAATTTGTATGATTACATGTAAAACACCATGGAGCCATTTTCTGAATTCTTTTGAGGTATAACAAGAAATCTCCAAGCCTTATAGATCGAACAAAACCTTGAGTTAACAGTTGTAGTTTCAAAACAGTAAAGCAAAATTTAAACCGAGCAGATGACTTGCATTGGTCATTGCACCATTCTACGCAAGACAAGCACACTTCTGGTGCACTGTTTTTACAATAAGATGAGTACTGGAGCTGCAGTGTGACAAATAAAGCAGCAGCACTAATGATTTGTGCATAACGTAAACATTTAACATTTGAACATTTAAGAAATGAGTATGCCATTCCAGATGATGCTATACCAGATTGTACCAAACAGATCCATCTATATGAAGTCCACCCATTAAGACAACAAGTCTTCCCTAAATTGCTGAGGCCAGTGCCACTGGATCTTTTTAGAAAGAGCCTAAAGTGGTTGGTCTAATGTAACTATAGGAATCTGTCCAGGATTTAACATACTAACAAACTTTTGTGTAATAGCAAAAGCATGCTTAATCATAGCAGGCAAGCAAGCACTATGCCTAAATAATGGTAGTAGTACTGAGATTGGCTTTGGACTTATATCACGTGTATGATGATGTGCATGAAATGATGCCCATGACAAGTTAACCACACCATCACTTTTGTCAACATTTTCAGTCGCTGTTTTCAGCCATTCATACTTGCCAGAGTAAATGTCCTTAGTAATTTAACTAAGATCAACATTTATACTTGATTCTGGCAGAATGGGATTTACAGATGGTAAAGCATGTATAGCATTATTAGTTATTCTGGCACAAGCTCGCACCTTTTCGTCAACTGTAAATGTCATTACCTGACGAAGTTTCTTACCAGGTTGGTCACAAAAAGCAACAAGAAGAATCATGAGTAGACGTATCAAGATGACTACGTATTGCACGGGTTCTTTTCTGTGGAGGGATTTCATAAGAAGATTCTGTATCGCCAGGGCTTTTTTTCAGTGGGAACGCATGGGAACGGCGTTCCCACACCTTTTTTGCCAGATTGTATATATAATTATGGATATGTTATAATGCGTTTAGGAACGTACAGGTACGGCGTTCCCACACCTGTTTTGTTAATGAGCAAAAAAGGATGAGTTCCCAAACCTTTTTTCCTAGAAAAAAGCCCTGTGTATCGCTAGTGTTATGACAGCTCACAGCGGCTTGTGATTTCACTAGTCTGTTTAATTTTGTACCATTAATACATCTATTTCTGCATTTAACATGCCAACATGCGCGATTTTTGGTAAGACCGCAAGTGTTTTGACAAAATATGCACTTGTTCCAATCAATGCCACGGGTAGCAACCAGAGCAGTGGTCGCGGCCATCGCGAATCACTTTATTAATGCAGAAGAGATAAAAGATATAAACCTGAAATAGCACCAGGACTTTGTCTAGTAGTTATAAAACAAATAAATCCTAACAAAAATTCCAAGTTGTCTTAAAAAGTCAAGAAAATGTATAATTTGTCAACAGTATTCGGACGCGTCGTCATAGAAACGCAGCGGATATGAGCAGCATACGACCCAATCGTAACCCGCCAATAGCCCAATGCTGCTTGAAATTTCGAACAATTTACGATTAAAATTTATAATTTCCATTAAAGTTTTCGAAATGTGTCGATATCCTGTTCGACTTTATGTTTAACTAACATGGTTTTGGCAAAGTTTCAAGCTTGTAGGTAACGTTTGCACAATGTAAGGGTTTTTTGTTACCAAGCCACCGGACTACTTGCCACCATTATGAGGCAGCAGTTCCTCTTGTCTATCAGATAACGATATACAAGCAACACTATTGCTAACTAGTGCTTTTCCCTGTAAAGCGTTATGGAAAGCAGCCTTTACCGGGATTACTGAGATTGTTTTTCAAAAGTTGCACTTCAGCCCAGTTTCACAGCCTGCGACACAGCTCTAGAAAGCAGTAGTGTCATGCAAAACATTCTGGTCTAGTCAACAATCAGCCTGTAATCCAGATGAATCATGTCATGCAATGCTTTCCTTGGCTTGTGGCCCATCGTGTTGATGATCAGCGTTATTGGTGGAAAAAGTGGCCATCTATTATTATTTTTATTACTAGTATTATTATTATTATTATTATTATTATCATTATTATCATTATTATCAGGATGACCTACCTTTAGTGCCATGGGTGTGATGAAGACAAAAGTCTAGGACACTAATACAAATGTCACTTGAATAAGGTATTAAACAAGTGAGTCTTTAGATTCTTTCAGAATGTTGCAATACAGTTGGCTTTTGGGATGTTCACAGGCAACGAGTTCCACAGAACTGGATTGCCACATGGAGCCAATCTATCTCTGAACTTGGCCCATCTTGGCAGGAGGAGAAACGAGTAACTGCTCCACTGCATGACAGTCATTTGAGGTGGTTCTGGAGACAAGTGAAGAGCTGTAGTCTGGGCAATAAGGATTTTTCAAGACTTGGTAAGTGAACAGGCATTGATTGAAGATGATGCATTCGGGAATTCGAAGCCATTGAAGCTTGTTTCTGAGGAGGGGCATTACATGGTCGTTCCAATGACAGCTAAAGATCAGATGAGCCGAGTCATTCAGGAATGATTGTAGGCAATTCACAATTCAGCTGAATGTCCAAAAGACCAAGGAGGATGCTATTGTAATAGTCTATATCCGAGACAGAAAAAATGCGTATACGAGTTGAATGGCTGTTGGAATTTAGCAACGAATTGCTTTATTCCTACAGAGTTGATTGTTGCAATTCCTGGCAAGATGGCTGATGTGACTGTCAAAGGAAAGTGTTTTATCAATAAGAATGCCAAGGAGCCAAATACCTGAGGATAGTGCATTCATTATCAACATCATCAAGTGCAAAAGGTTGATCAGGTGTTTCCTTCTGTACTCAGCCATAGGAATTTGGTTTTTGTTGGATTCAGCATGAAGAGGTTTGATGCCATCTCTGATTTGATGTTCATGATGCATTCCATAGCTCTATTCAAGTTTGATTAGCTTTGGGAGGGCTACAGAATGAATAAATTTGACCATCATCAACATAGAAGTGTGATTCCAGCCCTTAACCTTGTGGACCCGTAAAGCCGCAAAAGGGGCTTTGGCTAGCGATACAAATATCTGGAAGGCCGTTTTTGAGGTTCAATAGTTTCTGGGGGGCATTGCTTCTTGCCGTTCGCCGGAGAATGAATGGCCTGACAGATGGTTCTCATTGGACAATAGAGGCACGCGAGGCATGCCATTCAATGAAAATTACAGCTTTTGTGTCATCTTGTCACAGAAGCAATTAAATGGGCGGTCTCAGCCACCTCAAATGCCTGTAGATGCGGTCGCATACCTTTCATCGATAACCATTGTTCGATGCGGTCTGACAGATGTGGGCAGGTCCTTCAGAACAATGCAACAAATGCCCCAGGGGCTCAGAGTACAGAGGATAGACCTGCAGGAGCCGTAGGGTCGAGAGAGTTAAGATTTAATTACTTTGCCAACATGAGTCACATGCAGCATAAAAAAGAAGGGGCCCAAGAACTGATCCATGAGGCACACTGCTGAGGACAAGACGTGGAGCAGATGCACGATTGTCGATCCACACGGACTTAGTTCTATCACAGTCAATTGCTCTGAATCCAAGCAAGAACTTGTGCTGTCTTTTAGCGCATAGGTTGTTTTAAGAGGTTGAATAAGGATGCAATGATTTACAGAATTATGTGAGGCTGAGGGTTCCAGGATCCATAATAATTTCTTTGAATTTCATAATTATGTTCGATCTATTTTGAAATAGTGTCAACAGATTGCTGTTGATCAAGGCCAGATTGCTTCAGATGTGGAAACACAATGGCTTGTTTCTGTGAAATCAGGAATACCATATATACCGGTACTCGAGATAAAGTCGATCCGAGTATAAGTCGACCCCTAATTTTTTTTTATTTGAAGGTGTCTAAAATCATTGACCCGGGAATAAGTCGAAGTGACGTCACCGCGGAGTACCCTCTTGAGGTGATCGCGAGAGTCGGAACAATGGCGGACACAAGCAGTGCCGCGGCGCTATTGTGTCGATTGAAAAACGTTGTTTGAGCTTTGAACTATCGAGAAACTGAACGATTTTGACATTCATAGATTGATTCCTGATGATAAAGAACACTTTAAACCTGCTATTCGCTCATTCTTTACAATATGAACCATTTAATTACCGGTAATCTTAAAAATTTATTTTAATATTTATGTAGCGCCAATTTTTACAATTAATATTTATGTGGCGCCTATAAATTAAAAAGCTTAAAATCGCTGATGCCAATTTTTATTTAGATGCCGTAGCATATGTTGAAAGTAATTAATTACCGGTAAACAAAGTTTTAGCTAAATTAATTATTTTCAACATCCTACGTATGGAAACTTTATCTAACAGTTAGTGCCTCGCATATAAGTCAAGGTCAGGATATTAGGCCTGCGAATTAGCCTTAAATTGCTTGACTTTATCGCGAATATATACGGTAGATAGTGAGGTTGACAGGAATGTAGTCTGGAAAGGTGCAAGAGTTTCAATGCAGCCCTTGAGCAATCATGTAGGAAGAGGATGAGAGCAGCACTCTGTTGACACTATTTCAATATAGATCAGGCTTAATTATGAAGTTCCAAAATATTTGCAAGCTCCTCAATTTTTATTGTCGACTTATACGTGGGTCATAGAAAATTTCTTGATGTTTGGCCTAAAAGGGGGTTGATTTGTCTGCGAGATTGACTTATAAGCGAATGTATACGGCAAGTCAGAAAACAACTTTTGGTAAGTTGTGTCCAAACAGATGGAGTGACATTGACGAAGGTAAGGTTGGTGAGAAATTGGCGAGTGCGCCGCTCTAGCAGTTTGTTGGCACCTCACAATCTCAGTAGTCGAGGCTGTTTATGCAGCTGGATGATGTCTGCTGGGTAGCTACTGTTGTAGGTTGATGTGTTGTTAGTGTCTTGAAGATGATGAGTGCATTCTTTTAATGCATGCAGGACTGTACTGGTAGCCAATGAAGACGAGCAAGGATTGGAGTGATGTGTTCTGATTGGTGTGTTTTACGTATGGGCCTAGCTAATGAGTTCTACACCCGCTGCAGGCTTTGTAGATTTTTGTTGAAGATGTTGTAAAGAACTAAGTTGCAGTAGTGTAGTTTACTGATAATCATAGACCAGGCTATTGAGGCAACTGTATACAAATCAATGCTCTTACGGATATGCCTTAGAACCTGAATTTTAAAGTATGACTAATTGCAGAGCGTGTCGTTAATGGTTATTGCGAGACTATGGATATGCTTTCTGTTTGAATGTGATGGGTGCCTATCGCATCAGGTGGCATCCTACTGTCCATGTGTTGCCACAAGCTAATACTGATGACAATGTCTTGTCTTGTATGGATGGCAATGTCTGTCTTGTCTGGGTTCAGTGACAGTCCATTGAGATCGAGCCAGAAGTGCACAGCGTGAAGCCAGTTGTTCAGAGTTAACAGTGTGTCATCGTTGATGAGCATATGTACAGCTGTGTGTGATCAGCATACTGTGCTATATTCACTTTGGATGAAGCTGCAATTTGTCTAATCGGCGCCATGTACAATGTGAATAATAAGTGATCATAGTACAGGGGACCCCCGTTATAACGCGGACTTTGGGGTCCATAACTAGACCCGCGTTATAACGAGGTCCGCGGTATACTGAAATGGACCATATGCAGCGCTATATAAATTTTATTAGCCATCATGATCATAATGGAACAACCACGATTATCGAAAACCCTTGAAAACATCTTCTTTACGTATACGATCCCAGAATAAATGTCGGTGCATCGTTCTATAAGGGTGGATTTGTTCAGAAATATGTAATTAGTTCACAAACGAAGTGTTTTGACAGCGGCAAATAGTCGCATGGCGCTTGTGCAGATGAAGCCCGGCTGATAATACAGTAAGTAACAGTTTGTGGCGACTTACATGATGAATATTAATAAGTAACGGTCGTAACAGATTGCAGTCGGTCCTGAATGTCTCGGCCCGCCTGGTGTTCGGTACTAGATGGAGCAGCCATGTAACGCCATTCCTGAGAGATCATTTGCACTGGTTGCGGGTCTCTGAGCGTGTGGAGTTCAAGCGCCACTGGCTCACGTTCCGTGCGCTGAATGACCCCCACTGCCCTGCGTATCTGTCGGAACTAATCAACCGATCGACGACAGTACCACGTCGCTCCCTTCTCCGTTCCGGCGCCAGCAATCATCTCGTCATCCCCCCTCCACTCAAGACAGCGGGACTGGGGGACCGGTCCTTTCGTCGTGGAAACCCGGCTTCGTGGAACCTGCTCCCGATGGCTGTGACAACCGAGACCTCTCCGGATCGGTTCCTGCAACATCTCAAGACGCATTTGTTTAATGTTTCATTCCCTGTACACAGCGCCTTTGACTTTAGCCACCTAGCTATGTTACTGCGCTTAAGAAATTGTCAAGATTAATAATAATAATAAAGTAACATTGTACTTATGAATATTCATTAATTAAGTCGCTAGAAACTGTTACTTATTAATATTCATTAAGTAAGTCTCCACAAACTGTTACTCCGGTCGGGCGCTAATAAGCTTCGACAAAAATCAGTCATATTGCTTGAAATATTCCACTCAGAGGCCGAATCGCAGCTTTCGCTCACGCCCTGAATTATTTAGGGTCATATTTCTGGGACTTTATCTTTGGATGGCTAGCAATTATCTAAAAATATGAGTTTTGAAAGCATAATGGTAAGAATGGCGTCTCTGGTAGTTTCCTTTGGATGGCTAGCAATTATTTTAAAATATGAGTTTTGAAAGCCTAATGGTAAGAATGGCATCTCTGGTAGTTTCGGATAGCATGAGGCCACGACACCCGAAGATTAGTGTAGCCGCACAGATCGCGGAGCTAAGCTTATGCAGTATAGACAACACAAAAAGGGAATAAACAGTCGGTAATTTTGGATCATTCGCGTGATATCAATTTTCTTATACTGTAATTCAGCTTCTAAGTTGGGATCCAAGCCTGTGTCCGCGGTATAACCGAATCCGCGCTCAAACGGGGCGCGCTCTAACGGGGGTCCCCTGTATAGGTATGTAGCCTTGTGGGACTCCATATTCACAGAGCTCTGTTGATGGCTGTTGGCTGCTTATGCTTACTGTCTGAGGTGTGAGACAAGTCACCTCCAAAATTATTGTAATGATTGTTAGACATTCTTTTCACAAGCAATATGCTCCATTTACAAGCATAATAGTTTACAAGTATTTTATGCCAGACAGGACAGCAAATCCAAACATTAGCTACACTTTCTTGCGGCAATTGCGTAGCATTGACATTAGTTTATGTCTAATATTTGAGCTTTATGATAAATTGCTTCTAAAACCAGTTGTTTGTATTGGTCTCTTATAGTTAAGTCTTTTTATTTTTGACATTTGTCAGAGGGAGAGGAAGATGGTACTGTTGTAATGCCATTACTGTGTCCTTCTGGAATTGAATGTTTATTGGACACGAGCCAAATAGTTATTCATACTGGAAATTTGAGACACGATATTTGTGAGTTGTTCTTGCTTCTTCAATTTTTAAATGATTACTCGGTGTTTTATGTTATTGTAAGTATAGCGTGTGTTCATATTGATGATCTTGAACCGCAGCCGACTACCTTGGTGCAGAATCTAGGCATCTACTTAGACCATACTGTATCAATGAAACAACACGTAGCCAATACTGTAACCAGATGTTTCGCAGCTCTACGATTGATACGGAGCATCCAATGATCCCTCTCCACTTGCAGTCCTTAAGTCGCTGGTCAGTGCTTTAGTTGCTGACAAGACCGGACCATGGCAGCTCCACCCTCACAGGTACTCCTAGTTATCTCCTCAACTGTCTTCAGACGTTGTCGAATGCTGTCACGCATTTTATTCCCCGATCTGGACGGAGCAATCACATAACACCTCTACTGGTAAATCTACACTGGTTTTCAGTGCCAGAACATATCAAATACAAACTGGTGTTGCTGGTGTTACTGTGTCTGCACGGCATGGGTCCGGTATATCTAAAGACCGAACTACATCGTGTTGCAGATCTCGATGGTCAACAATGTCTGAGATGAGCCCTACAGCAGTGCTACACGTCCTGCGAATGCGTTTCTCCACCGTGGGTGATCGCGCATTTCCCGTGGCAGCAGCACGGGTCTGGAATGGTCTACCACCGACCATTCAACTCTCACCATCACTAGATATGTTTAAGGAGTGCTTAAACACCTGACTATTTTGAACTAGTTATGATTCTGTTTGATGCATGACTCTGTAATGTGTTCACTTAGTCCTTTCGGATTAGTCACCACAATAACCTTGACTTTAATAATAATAATAATAATAATAATAATAATGATATTAAAAAAATAATAGATACTGTATTTTCATGCATATCACCCAATGTTATTTACAAACCTGATGTGTCCCATTTACTAAAATAATAGCCTGTTAAAAATTGTTCAAGACAGTTGTCATCAGTTGGGTAAAACTAACCTGTGTCACGATGGTCTAATCCTAGCTCACGTTCTTTATTGATGGGTGAACAATCCAACGCTTGGTGAAGTCTGCTTCACAATGTTGGGAAGAGCTGACATGGAAGGATAAAAAAGCAACATTGCTATGAATGCTTGGCTGCCACAAGCCAGTTATCCCTGTGGTATCTTTTCTGACACCTCTTGCTTAAAACTCGTAAAGTCAAAAATATCGAGAGGTCACAATTTCACGGTTCGTATTCGAGATGACCTTACCTTATAAGTTGCACTACCCATTCAATTAATTACTAAAACTGGCTTGCTGTGCCTATGCTGGTAATTATTTAACAGCCACCAGAAGGAATTGATATCGGACAATGGTTGATAAAATAATGTGGAGCTTGGTTAATTCAAATAAATATGACTGAGGTTCATAGTAAATGAAGCTTTACTGTACAATTGCAGTTTTGAATATAAAGAATATACGCAGAATGGAGGCCATAAGTGAAATGAGACGCATTCTCTTTTATATTGAGCAAGGTGAGTAAAGGTTGCTTGATTAATGAAATGTTTCATCAAATAATTACATTTGCTGAGTCAGAATAAGCCATGAATCTTGTTTTGTAAAAGAAAATATTTTATGTCACATGCTGTTTTTGGGATCCTGCTGTTAATGTGTCGCATGGAGTACAGCATCATATGGGTGTGAAAGTTGGACTCTGAAAAGAATAATACAGAGAAGAATAACAGCTTCTGAAATGTACTCATTACATACCATGCAAGGCATAAGTTGGAAAGATAGGAAAACCAATGAAGAGGTGTTGAAAATGTCAGGCACGGAAAGACGGTTCCTCAACATGTACAAAAGAAGGAAGCTGCAATACTTCGGGCACGTACAACGGAACAGCGATGCTAGGACAACATTGGAGAGGACGATCCAACAAGGAATGATGCCGGGAACTAGACGAAGAGGGCGATCAGGGAGATGATGGGTGGATGACGTGGAAAAGTGGACAGGACTGCAGATGTCAGCAGCAGTCAAGAATACAGAGGATCGACATGGTTGGAGAAAATAAATTCATGCTGTCACCTTAACTTCAGATCATGAAGGAACAAGGAGAAGAAGGTGATGTTAACTCTGGTCTGCGTTAGACTCGTTGGCTTCCAGGGAGTTTATGCCATCCTCTTTGTTTGTTAGCTTGTTTTTGATGTTTTCAGTCGGTCGTCGTTGTCAATTCCGTCGTCTTGGCTGCCTTGAATTAGACATGCAAGCCATTATGGCTGACACTGCACTTAGTCAGCATGACTTTGATTGACTGTCACTCCAGTCATGGCTGGAATTTCTATCTCTGTTGGATATGCTGAATTTGGTGACAGGAATCTCCAGTTGTGGACTTTTCTCTCGTAAATGACCACTTCTTTTGAATTCACCGTCAGATTTTACCATGTCGTGGATTCTGTCTGCTATCGTGTGGACACTCAACTCCATCTTCTTTCCTCTCTTCGCTGAAGTGTTGATATTGGGAATTCACTTGTGGAAGATCTCTCTCTCTCTCTCTCTCTCTCTCTCTCTGTCTGTCTGTCTGTCTGTCTGTCTGTCTGTCTCTCTCTCTCTCTCTCTCTCTCTCTCTCTCTCTCTCTCAAGGATTCACTACAAAATTTCATCACGGCAGAGAACTCCTTTTTAACATATGAGTAGATTAAGGTCGTTATCTTCCGATCCACACTGACATGTCAACGCTGTCAACAGCACTTCTGACGTTGACCTTGCTTCATTTACAGCACTTTTAGAAGTGGGAGGGCTACTAAGTGATTCTAAATTTGGAGAGGCACTATATAAATCCTTTATGAGCATCCAAGTTTCTGATCCATAGAGCAGCGGTTCCCAAACTGTGGTCCGTGGACCGAAGGGGGTCCGTGGAGGATATGGCGGGGGTCTGCGAGAGCCTACCAAAATATTCAGTAGCACTTCATTGTTTTAGCATTAACAGTCTTTGTTCTCAAATTATGTGTGCCGGTCGAGTCACCACTCACCAATAACAATAATAATTAATAAAATCATAAGGAATAATATACTAAAGCTAGCTAGTAAAGTACATAATAATATCTTGATTTAGGTCTATAGGGGTGCCTACTAACACCGCCAGCCGGAGTATAATATTAGCAGGGAAAGAGGGAAACGAAGGAGGTCTCGTGAAAGGGCCCAGCAGAGTGAGCAGACGACTTGAGTTTATTTTATTGAAAGTCCTTATTGAGACATATGAGACATTTATAACAGATTTTGTTTCATTGAAGAAATATTTTGCTCCGTACTGTGTTTAGTCAGTTAGGCCTACCAGCCGCCTGGCCCTGTAGAAATAAAGAGGAAAATAAAGGCTTGTCAGTACTTTCTATTCATATCATTCTGACAACAAATTTCCTTGGCCGCCACCAGACCACGTAGAGCTGCATCTATCAATCTTAAGCAAAGACCGCCATACAGTGGCAGTTCCAAGAATTCTTGGTTGGGGGATGCAATGAATTTCTTGGAAGTTGGTAGAGGGATGAAATGAAATCGCGAAAAAGGCTGACAAGCAAAATATGGTCATCAGCTCTGTTTTGTCTCTTTTGTATGCAACTACCTCAGTCTACCTGGCGGACATGTAGCGGCGTAATGACTCGTACTGATAAATCCCCTGAAACCCTGACAAGCAAAAAAGGCTTGGTGGGGTGTTGCCTCCCAGTCATCCCAACGTGAAACCGACCCTGCCACCAGACCTCAGCAACAATCAGAAAAAATAGTCAAGTACACAGCATCACACTCACTAATCAGAGTAAGGTCTATAATGGCCATATAGCTATATAGCCATAGTGGCTAACAGAAGATATGAGAAAAATTTTTTTAGACCCAGTAACGAGCACGTAAAAACACAGATAAGATCTTCACAGTCATTAAATATCAATTAAATATCAGTGAACAATAATGCAAACGAAGTATACCAACTGGTGTGGGAATAGTCTGCCCGTTGTTCTTATTAAATATTAACTGTAACATTTACTTGTTAAATCATGTGGTCCGCGAGCTAAGCTGGGAACAAAGTAGGGGTCCGCAATCCAAAAAGTTTGGGAACCTCTGCCATAGAGTATCACTGGCCAGATCAGTGTTTTGACCAATCGTTTTTTTAGATTTACCGGTAGGTTAAAATTCCTTCTGAGCAGTTCTCTTCTGCTTGTAAAGGCTTCTTTGCCCATGGCAATTCTTTTCCTTATTTCTTTATGACACATGGAGTTTGTATCAAGCAGGCATAAAGATACCAGAGGCATTTGAAATGTGGATCTGGTGAAGAATGGAAAAAATCAGCTGGACGGAAAAAATAATAAAGGAAGAAGTCTGGAAGAGGATAGAGGAGAAGAAAAGCCTAATAAATACTATTTGTACAAGACAAAAGAAGTGGATAGGCCATGTTCTGAGAGAAGAATCATGCCTTCTAAGAGTACTAGAAGTACTAGAAGGAAAGAAGAATGGGAAAGCACAGACAAGGCAACCAATAGACATCGATGCTGGAGTGGATGTTCGACACTACAGTTTGTTCGACACTACAGATTTTTTGTTGATGTAAAATGCTCTCGACTTTAGCCTTAGCTATGCTATAGTGTTTCATAAATATCTATGTAATAATAATATAATAATAATAATAATAATAATAATAATAATAATAATATAATACAGAAAAAACAAGTATTCAGCCCTGAAGATAAAAGCTCAAGATATGGAGGAGGAGTGGTGATGCTGGAGTATGGAACCTGTCTTTGGACAGAGCACCTGAAGAAGGAGAGTCTATTAGTCTATTACATTACAGTCTATTACATTTGCTGTAGGTGCGAGACCTATTTGTGAGATGTAGCTGCATCTGCAGCGTCAGCTGAACCTGCAATGCAAAATTATTCTGGTCATTGTCTTACGAGAAAGTTACATTTATCATTCACTAATTCAATTTGATATTTGATTCAAATTTGAACCTCAACAGCCGATTCAATTAACCCTTCAACGGGGTTCGCCGTTTACAAACGGCGGCGGAAAATCATATCCAAATGGGGAGCGCCGTTTATAAACGGCGCGCCAGATAAGCATGTGTGTACCCCAGACAAGATTTTTACATTAATCCAACGCAACAAGCGATTTAGTTACCATCCATTCGATAGGCGGCAGCACCGTTTCCGATATTGTTGACTATATAAGCAAAGGATATTGGCTGTGTAGCGACCAAAGCTGGGAAATGTATAGGAATAATCTCAAGTCCGGGGCTAGAAAAATCATAACTACGCCAAATATGGTCCGATCTTCAAAATTTTTTGCACTATTCTGTTCCAATTATGCTCCTCTAAAACTCTCTCACTCACAGTTGGGGGGTCACCGCTGAAAATTTTTTTATTGAGCTTTGAAATTTTTTTGTCGGAGAGGGTCCGATTTCAGGGTGTAGAGTGGACTCTACCCCCCAAATTTTTTTGCATGGATGGTTCGAAAGACCAATAAAAATGCTCAACAATGGTGCAAACCGCATCTTTCTAGCTTCTATATAGCCTGAAATATACCGAGTTATTCGGTTTTTCACATAGAAAATCCGTTCGTGTAATTGTCATTTCAGTGAGCAATGGGTACTAGGGTATGAAAATTCATAACTACCCCAAATTGGCTCCGATCTTCAAAATGTTTGCACTATTCTGTTCCAATTACACCTCCCTACAACTTTCTCACTCACATTTGGGGGTTACCGCTGAAGACGTTTTGCTATTGAGGTTTGAACAAAATTTGAACAAAATGTTGGGGAGGGGTCCGATTTCAGGGTGTAGAATGGTCCCTACCTCAACTTTTTTCTTTTGGCATGGATGGATAGAAAGAGCAATAAAAATGCTCAACAACGGTGCAAACCGCATCTTTCTGGCTTCTATATAGCCTGAAATATAGTAAGTTTATAACGTATATGTTCACGTTTTCATATGAACGCCTTTTCCCCAAATTAATTACAACGTGAAGGGATGACTTTAAAAATTTAATTCCCCCTTCAAAAGGTTAAAGATTCGATTCAAGCAAACATTTTTGATTAGCAGGTCCCTACTCATAAGCCCTTCTGCTTATTGGAAGTTTGATTTGCAATGCTAGCAGTAACAAATTACAATCTGCGAAAATAGGATGTTCTTGATTTTAGTGTGGTGGTGGCGGTGGTGATGGTAGCGTCAGTGATGATGGTGTTTTTGTTACAAAATTTTTGGATATCACTTGCTACTGGAATTCTTTGTTGAAGTACTGATGCCTATATGGTGTATTCTACCTTGTTATGTTCACATTAACGAAAGTTCTTCTGTTATTTGCTCTTGATTAAAAGCCTTTAATTCAACTGTCCATATGATCCAAACCAAACTGCAAACATACCTATATGATGTGACCAATGCACATTACAGATATTTTTACTTACTTGCTTGGTAGCTTACATAGAAGTTATTGTATTTTGAGTTAACATAAGTTCTTTTTACACTTTTTAAAATGATTGTTTTTAAGATCCTCTACCACCTCTTTTCAAAAATTCATTTCTATTCCGAGTCTACAACAGGAATAAAGAGGCAGGTTTGCCTAATTTATCGTGAACTGTTCTTGTTTATTTTATGAAATCTGTTATATACCCGATTAAATCAAGGTTAGCATTTTCAGGAGTCCTTGCACTTTCAGTCAGTGGAGTAATGAGGGTTGGCGGCGCCTGGGGACAAAGTAGACATATTGTGCCCCTAACTCCAGTGAAAGTCTGACGAGCACCAATAAGGTCCTCGCCTGTTTAATTGGACATGGAAAGTCATTTGTTTTGAATATTGTGCTCCAACTCAATATTGCACCTCTACTCAGTATTGCACCCCTAACTACCCCTGAAAAGGGCGACCAGGAAAAAATCCTCACTCCATTTTGGCGCCCGTTATCCTCTGCGCCCGAGGTGTTTGCCCCTGCCCTCTCGCTACGCTACTGCTTGCAGTTAATAATTAATTAATGTATTTGTGAAGGGTGAATTTGGTGAATATAGTGTAATGTAGTGAGGCACTTATATAGCACCTCATGTATTTCTACTCAGAGGTGCTTCCATATTTATAGTCACTTGATTAGAATATGACACTTTAGTATTTGCAATGAACTGAGTGTGGGAGTAAGAAGTAAGGCGCAGATAGATGGAGACAATCCATTCCAGAAAAAGGGTCATTGCCATATTTTCGTGTATATAAGGGTATCACATTATAGCCGCCCCAGCTATGACCGCCCTAGTTATGACCGCCCAATTTTGCGTCCGCCCCAGCTATGACCGCCCCCGTTATGACCGCCCCAGCTTTAGCTGCTGTCAGTATCATTTAGGGTTAGTGTTTCGTGTCTGGTTTATGGTGTGGGTAATGATTATATGACCCTGTACGGATGCAATACACTGCTTTTCATCAAAACCCATAGAGTAACTGGGGCGGTCATAACCGGGGCGGTCATAGCTGGGGCGGTCATAGCTGGGGCGGCTACCACCTGTAACCGTATATAAGACACACCCGATTATAAGATGCGGGATTTGATGATTTGTGTTTTAAAAATCATGGATTATGCGCTCACATATATATGACACACCGAGAGACTCAAATACTGAGTTTATAATCGGTAACCTGGTTAATTACAATCCTATCTCACCTGAATGTGGCTACCCGCAGAGAGGAAGAGGTATGATAGAGAGAAGGGAGAGAGGAGGGAGGGAGGGGAGGAGAGAGAGAGAGAGAGAGAGAGAGAGAGAGAGAGAGAGAGAGAGAGAGAGAGAGAGAGAGAGAGAGAGAGAGAGAGAGAGAGAGAGAGAGAGAGAGAGAGAGAGAGAGATTGCCTTGAATTGGAAGGGGTTCTGTCGACTGTCAATGCTAAAATAGACCTATATCAATCATTTAAACATCTACTGTAATATTAATTTCTATTTCGTAACCTGCCTAATACAATCCTCTTTCATCTACCGGTATGTGTTGCTGCCGGCTGAGAGATAGACAGAGATGGAGAGAGAATTGAGTTGATTGTGGCTGCAGACGGAGACAGACAGAGAGGGAGTGGATAGAGAAACAAAAAGAGAGAGAGAGAGAGAGAGAGAGAGAGAGAGAGAGAGAGAGAGAGAGAGAGAGAGAGAGAGAGAGAGAGAGAGAGAGAGAGAGATTGTCTTGAATTAGAAGGGGCTCTGTCGACTGTCATAATGCTAAAATAGACCTGCATCAATAATTTAAGCATCTAACACAAATCAATTCAATGTGGTCAGAAATTGGAAGAAAATGAGGGATGGTCAGCATAAAATCCAAATTACTAAAGTAGCAAGGAGCTTTTGAGCTTCTTGAGCATGCAAGAAATAATTGGAAAGGATCAAATTAATGTTAGTCCTGCTGTTGTAAAAGCATTTATAGTATCAGGTAACCCATTAGCAAATTCTATTAAGATTCAAAATAGCAACTTTTCTCTATGCACGCTAGTAGATTTAACCAGGTCAAATGAGAATACAGATTGGCTATGTTATTATCTCAGTTAAAGCACAAATAAGAATTACATTGTTAAATACAGAGGTCTGCAACATATCTTATTGCAATGGTGTATTGTAATGTGCTAAAGCATCTATAGCGCTTCTTTTGGACAAGAATTCAGAAGTGCTTCCATTATAATTGCTTTGGGAAATAGGTTGGTTTTCAAGTATTTTAGAGAGTGTGCATGGAGTTGGTTGTTGCGGGCCTAATGCTCACTTCGAGCACATTTTGGAAGATAACCCAATTGATGAAAAGACTCATTGCCAAAGAAGGGCGAAAAACAAAGCGTGGAGGAAACTAAGTAAACTCAGATTAGCAAGTAAAAGAAATGAGCAGAATCAGCACAGACTCAAGATCTTGGAGGAACAGTATACTCAGAAAAGAAAAGCATCAGCAGTTACTAACAAGATGGCTATTGCAAATTTTGAAGGTAGATTAGCAAAAAATATAAAACAGAACAGTAAAAGTTTCTACAAATATTGTAATAGAAAGTTGAGACGAAAGGACACAGTCGGTCCTCTCTTGGACAGCGCAGGATGTGCAATAACAGACGATGTAGAAACTGCACAGATTCTAGATAACTATTTTTGTTCAGTATTTACAGAGGAAAATACAAATACTATGCCAGAAGCCAAAATTGTGTTTGATGGAAATGAAGAAGAAATGCTAACAGATATAGTGTGTACAAAAGAATGTGTTATCAAGGTTCTGACCAATTTAAAGACAGACAAGAGCCCATGATTAGATGGCTTACATCCAAAGTTTCTTTACGAGGTTCGAAACGAAATAGGACATGCAATTGCTTTGATAATCAATGAATCACTCAGAACTGGAGTAGTACCACAAGACTGGAGAGACGCATTAGTCAGCCCACTGTTCAAGAAGGGAAAACGAAGTGAACCAAGCAATTACAGACCAGTGAGCCTAACATCTGTAATCGGTAAAGTTATAAAAAAATACTGAAAGAAAGCATTTTGGAGCATTTGACTAGGCATAAAATTGTTAAAGATAGTCAGCATGGATTTACAAAGGGGCGTTCATGCCTGACCAACCTGTTGGACTTTCTGGAGGAGGTTTTTGATATGCTAGACAAGGGCAAGGGAGTAGACATAATATATTTAGATTTTGCCAAAGCTTTTGATAAAGTACCCCACATAAGGCTGGCTGCCAAACTGAAGTCCTGTGGAATAAGGGGCAATATTCTCAGATGGATTGAAAATTGGTTGAAGGGAAGAAGACAGAAGGTTGGCATTAGGGGAGGCCATTCGCAATGGGCAAGAGTTATCAGTGGAGTGCCTCAGGGCTCAGTGCTTGGGCCATTGCTTTTTCTAATATATATAAATGATATCGATGAAGGATTACTGTCCAAAATTTCAAAGTTTGCCGATGATACAAAGTTATGTAGAAATATAGACTCGGAGGATGATGCAACAATTTTACAAGAAGATCTAAGGAAATTGTTTCAGTGGTCTGTGGACTGGCAGATGCTTTTCAATATTGATAAATGTTCTGTAATGCATGTTGGAAAGTCTAATAATGGTAATGAATATTCTTTAGGGGGGAAGGTTCTAACCACAACAGAAAAAGAAAGAGACTTGGGGATAATCACCCATAGAAGTATGAATCCATCTCACCAATGCATGGAGGCAGCAAAAAAGGGAAACCAAATGTTGGGAATGGTGAAAAGGACAATTGTGAGTCGTGACAAAGAGATAATCATTAAACTTTATAAGTCATTAGTAAGGCCTCATCTGGAATACTGTGTTCAGGCTTGGAATCCATTCTTGAAAAAATATATAGAACTTTTAGAAAAAGTGCAAAGACGAGCAACGAAGATGGTCAATGGGTGCCATAATTTAAGCTACGAAAAAAGACTTCAATATTGTGGACTGACAACATTAGAAAGGAGAAGAGAAAGAGGGGATTTGATAGAAACATACAAAATAATGACTGGGAAAGTAGATGTGCCATATGATCGATTCTTTACATTGGCACACTATAGCAGCACAAGAGGCCACAAGTGCAAATTGTTTAAGCAGAGGGTTGGTCCAAGAAAGAAAAACTTTTTTAGTGCAAGGGTTGTGGACAAATGGAACAGTTTGGACGAGGTGGGAGTGACAGTTGAAACAGTGAACGGATTCAAAGGCTATCTAGATAAACTAGGTTATTGAATGCAGATGGTTACATCAGTGGTTTTCACACAGGCCTACTTAGCCTCCTAAACCACTTAAAATCACATTATTATTATTATTATTATTACTGTGTGTGCCTCAGCGATGTTAACAAGGACTGATCCCCCAAGGACAAGGATAAGAATGAGGACTGACCCCCAAGGACAAGGATAAGGATGAGGACCAACCCCCAAGGACAAGGATAAGAATGAGGACCAACCCTCAAGCACAAGGACCACAAGGACTGACCTCTAAGGACAAGGATCAAGGACAAGGACTGACCTCTGTAAGACAGAAAAAAGGCAGAAAGGAAAAACCCAAAAACAATTTCAATTTGAATCAAAAAATTAAAAAAGCAATAAAAAGAATTTTTTTAAACAAAATCAACAGTAGAATCCTGCTATATCGAAGCTCAAGGAACCGTGACAAATACTTCGATATATCCGAGTTTTGGTATATCTAATTCTGGGTCATATAAAGCCAACATTTCGTTTTGGGCAAATGTGCATGTACTGCTATTATGTCGTCTAAAATATCGATTTTATGTCAGAATTTTAAGATCTACATCGACAAATGTTAAAAATAATGTCTGTCACTACATAAAGAAATCAAATGAAAAAGTATAACCAAATCTTTAAATTATGAAGATCACTTTCTCTAAAATCCCAATGTTTCTGTTTATTGGTTACAGTTAACAAGGTCAGGCTGGCCGACCAAGCAGACTGATTGACCTTGTGGACAAAGTAGACTACAGTAATTAAAGTTTCCAAGTCTCTAAAAGCAGAGGTCTTGAGGGTGAGGGAACAAAGCCCTCCACCTGCTTTGACTATTTGATGGCCTGCCTATTCAGCCATAGTGCATGTAGTACACAACTCGGGTGAACAAGTGGGGACCCAACCAGAATGCCTTTCCCCTCCTGCCCTACCCTTGCAAAGTGGGGAGGGAGCTCGACCTCAGTCGCCTGGGTGACCGGAAGATTCGGTACCGGAAGATTCGGGACGGAAGATTCGGTACCGGAAAATTCGGTACCGGTCATGGAAGATTCGGTACCGGAACATTGGGAACGGTATCTTCAGGATGGCAAATTCGGTTACATGTGTTAGACACTGGCTCTACCTCTCCCACCCCACCTCTCCTCCCCAATTCCAGGGTCCCTCTGGCCTTGGGTGGTGTCTATGCTTATGTATATGCCCATATATATTTAGGTAGAATATTTAAGTAGAATTTGGGTAGGTATAGGCCTACTATTGATAATTATATTCATTTTACTGATTTATACAGTTTTAGGGTTAGGGTTAGAATTAGGGTTATGGCTACTGATTTGTATGCTGAACATGTACCGATTTATTCGGTACCGAATTATCCGGTACCGAATCTTCCACAAGTAAAATTTTGGTGCCGAATTCTCCGGTACCGAATGTTCCGGTACCGAATGTTCCGGGAACCATCGCCTGGTAGATGATTTGTTGGTCCCGGCTGCAAAGTTTAGAGCGGAGGAGACAATAACCTGCTATACAAAGATTCCCCGAGGCCGTTGACCAAAGTCAAATATTAGATTAACATAATTAATTATCAGTACAATTGAAAATGGCATACAGCTAATTTGGTCCTTATAAGGAATTTTCAAGGACTAAGTAACAAGGACAAGGAAAAGGACCGACCTGCAAGGACGAGGATAAGGATGTGAGGACTGACCATCCAAGGACAAGGACTTCAAATTGGTCCTTAAGGAGTCCTTAAGTCCTGTACCCAAGGAATACAGAATTCAGCTGTGAGGTGAAGCACAAGCCTAGACGTTTGGCTGGCAACCTTCTCTAGGTTAATGGCATATGCTACCTAGAGATGTGCAGGTATACCCGTACCCGCGGGTATACCCTACCTGTACCCGCGGGTATACCCTACCTGTACCCGCGGGTACGGGTAGGGTACACATTTTTCGGGTACGGGTCGGGTACGGGTATAGCGGCTACGGGTACGGGTATACCCGTTTTTGCCCGAAAAATTATATTTTCATTTCTCACTACTATAGCAAATTAGCAATGCAGTAATAGAAAAATAATATTGAGTAAAGTGTATTAGTGTAACTTGTATATCGCGTTCAGTTTGTAAACTGTGTACTGTACCCGTACCCGACATTGGTTGGAATTTGGAGTTTTTTGGAGTTGATCCCGTACCCGCGGGTGCGTGTATGGGTACAAGCCTACAAGGACCTGTACACGGACCCGTGTACCCGTATCTGTTCCTAGAGACTATAGAGAGGCAACAATGAAATAGTAATAGTAAGAATAACTTCTATTACTTAGGAATCAGGATAATCCACTTGGCAAATAGTAGGCCCGGGTTCTGAAGTCTGGAGTCTGGACTACTGGTTGGTAACATTGTGTAATACAAGTAGTCAGCTAGCCTAAGCCTACATGAATGTCGGACATGGATTAGAACTTCTAAAAGACTCGATGGGCTTGTTTAAAATATTTAGTAGATATCATTTATCTATGAGCAGGCATTAGAGCTCAAGTTAAACAACAAAACTTTACCAGAAGAACTTCTTCGGTCGAGGAGTCCTTGGAGGAGTCAGAGGACGCCATTATATATTATTTATTACTGATGATGTCTCTGAAACAAAATATCTCTGAAACAAATTAAAAAGAAAAGACATAAGAAAAGCTGGAACATAGACAAATTAAAGGATCAATCTATAAAAGAAGAATACGAAAGGGCTACAAACGAAAAACTGGATGACACAAAGAATGAAAAGGACCAAAAGATAATCTGGAAACAGCTAAAAGAATGCATAACAGAGGTAGCAGACAACTTATGCGGAAAGCAAGAACAACACATGAAGCAGCCATGGATAACAACAGAAATACTGAATAAAATGGAGGAAAGGAAGAAGCATAAAAATAAGGATTCTGACAAATCGCAACAAACGTATTTACAACTAAAACATGAAATACAAAAAATGTGCAGAGACGCAAAAAACAAATTTATCAATGAGAAGTGCAAGGAAATAGAAGAGTTAGACAAAAGGCACAACCCTCTAGTATATAAAAAAATCAAAGAGCTGAACATGCAGAGAAACAACCCAAACCACGTTATCAGAGATAAGAATGGGAAACTACTGGTAAAAAAGGAGTCCGTACTGATCAGATGGAAAGAATACGTTGAATCCTTGTACAATGACAATAGAGGAGAAATTCCAAAAATTAATCACTCAAAGGAAGAAACGATTATAACTGAAGAAGAAATAAGACAGATTATAAAGAAATTACCCAAAAAGAAAGCAACTGGAGAAGATGGAATTTTGCAGAACTTATACAAAACTTGGGCCGGTAGGATATGAAATAATCACAGAGCTAATAAACATAATATACAAAACAGGAGACATACCGGAGGATTTTTTAAAATGCATATTCATCCCAATTCCAAAGATAAACAAAGCACAAGACTGCGACGACTACAGAATTATAAGCTTGATATCGCATGCATCTAAAATCTTACTACAAGTAATAAAGAACAGAATCACACCATTAGCAGAATCAATATTATCAGAAAATCAACTGGGCTTCAGAAAAGGTAAAGGAACCAGAGATGCCATCTTTCAATTAAGGATACTTTTTATGTAAAAACGCCCAAAAATGGGAAAGAAATTACACATATGCTTCATTGATTATAAAAAAAGCATTCGACAGAATAAATCATCAAAAGCTATTGGAGACACTAAAGTGGGCAGGAATACCAGAACTGGAGCAAAATTTAATCTGTAACTTATACTGGAATGAATACGCCACCATAAGAATAAAAGAGGAGGAATCCGAGAAGATACAAATAAAAGAAGGAGTCAGACAAGGATGCATACTATCCCCTTTACTATTTAACCTATATACAGAGCTATTAATAAAGGAAGCATTAGAACAAACTCCTGGAATGAAAATCAATGGAACAATCTATAACATACTCAGATATGCAGATGATACGGTAATCTTTGCAGAAAAGAGGAAGACCTCCAACTCATAATTAACAAGCTAAACGACAAAAGCAAAGAATACGGGATGGAAATTAACAGAAAGAAAACAAAAACGATGATAGTAAGCAAACACAAAAATGAGAAACACAACATCTTAATTGATAACACTAAGTTGGAACAAGTAAAGGAATACAAATATTTGGGCAGTTTCATAACAGAAAATGGACGATGTACAAGAGACATAAACGCCAGAATTGCTATGGCCAAAGAAGCCTTTTGGAAACAAAAAGAATTACTAAGAAGAAACCTAGACCAAACACTAAAACTATTTAATCCTGAGATGCTATGTATACTCGGTTATCACATTCTCCTGCGAATGCTGGACTCTAACAAAGCAGTTGAAAAATAAAATACAGGCCTTTGAAATGTGGTGCTTCAGAAGAATCTTGAAAATTAGCTGGCAAGAGAGAATAACAAATGAAGAGGTACTAAAGAAAATTGGAGAAAAGAGACAACTCCTGACAGAAATTATAAACAGGAAAACTCAGTATGCTGGACACATAATGCGGGGTTCAAGCACAGAACAAGCAAAAGTCCTATTAGAGGGCAGATATGAGGGAAACAGGGCCAGAGGAAGACCTAGAAGAGACTGGCTGGACGACGTTAAGGAACACATACAGGAAAAGAACTACGGAAGACTAAAAAGGATTGCTGAAGATAGAACGAAGTGGAAACAACTCATGACCGTCAACCTTCAGATATGAAGATGTCTAGTATATTATATGTTTATACTAAAAAGAGACATGTTTGATGTTAAATGTCTCGTAAGAGCATACTCGCTTGCTCCCAGGTTCCTGTAAGTTTGGATCCTGCCGGGCAAGAGAATGCGCTGCCGAGAAACATCATATTTATTCAGATTATTCAGACAATCAAACGTCAATCAAACGTGACGTCATCAGTACCGGACAACCAATAGGATTACGGTAAACTGAGCCACAAACAGGCTGCAACACATCTTACACACTGTAATAATTACATTCCGCGCTCGCGATAAGCCTAGATGATACGTGCACTTCACACAGCAATAAGTTTAGAACTCTTTCAGCAACTCACAGCCAGAAAATGCATTATTCAAACCACTCCATTCCACCAGGATATTCTTCCTGGTGATAGAAATTATAGGGAAGATACTGTACTCGGACTTTTCCAGCGAACGTGACTTCAAATAGACCGACAATTACAAGACCATAGGAATTCGCAGATTCGCCAGATGGCTCTTCTCTAGTCGGATTACAGCCGGTATCTAATCTAGCCGATCCATGCATTCGCTCATACATATCGAGGCTTGCGCAGCCATAAGTACAGCTTTCAGTAAAGACAAATTAGTCAAACACCTAGCTATCTTAGTCACTAGAGTTCTCAAAGGAACCGAATGAATCTCTACACTATTCGTATTCTCCGATATACCAAATTCTGTCGAAGACAAATACGTAACAGTAGGCTGTATTCTTATACTAAAGATGACACATGATGATGATGATGTCAGATGACGTCATCTGTATTTCCTTTATGTTTTCAGTAAATAAAATGCATGCTGTCTGACAAACTGAACGCGATATACAAGTTACACTAATACACTTTACTCAATATTATTTTTCTATTACTGCATTGCTAATTTGCTATAGTAGTGATAAATGAAAATATAATTTTTCGGGTAAAAACGGGTATACCCGTACCCGTAGCCGCTATACCCATACCCGTAGCGCTATACCCGTACCCGACCCGTACCCGAAAAATGTGTACCCTACCCTACCCGTACCCGCGGGTACGGGTACGGGTAGGGTATACCCGCGGGTACGGGTATACCCGCACATCCCTAGTCCGGACTCCAGGACCCTCACGGGATCGATGCCTATGCACTGCTAGGAGCCTGACCATGTGGTTACACAGGCTGATGCTATTTATATCATGCTGCGGCTTACGTGTGGGTTGAAGGACTATGGCCGCTATGCCTATGGGCCAAATGTTTCACCTGTCAGCAGTATAGTATGTGTGCGTAGGCCGTAGGTGTAGGGCATAGGCCGTAGCTGCAA
The DNA here is from genome assembly GCA_018105865.1 of Metaphire vulgaris. Lineage (NCBI taxonomy): Eukaryota > Metazoa > Annelida > Clitellata > Crassiclitellata > Megascolecidae > Metaphire > Metaphire vulgaris. Next base: position 7,856,764 of record CM030833.1, on the reverse strand, counting down.
GCACGAGTCTGTATTTGTGCGTGTGTGTGAGCAGACTGATTGTATGTATGTGGGGGATGACGATAGTCAATGTAAATGGCAGGGTCTGTGCTAATGATGCGTCGCCTGCGTCACGCATGCATGATACACACAGTCATGTATGTTGTAGATGTGGATTGTAGATGACAAAGTTTAACATTCTAAAAAAAATTTTAACATCCTTCAGTCCTGGGGCGGCAAACCTCTTGAAAAACCTCTGTTGTACCCCCTGGGGTATTCGTACCCCAGGTTGAGAAATGCTGATTTAGGCAATGTATTTAAGTACCATGAACTAGTAGTATTATTTTGCTTGATTTTATCTTGAAATGTGAATAGAGATATTATATATTGTTCTAGAAAGTAACTACATGCTTGTTTAGTTGTAATTGGTTAAATTGTATTTTCTGCTTTAATATGAGTCAGCACACTGACTCAGCAGCAGTGAGCAATAAATGAAAATGCAAAATATTGCAGGAAGTGATGCAGGTACTCAATCCAGCTTCTCACACATGTGTTGCATGTGGCTTGGATTGGCATTGGTTTAAATTCTGTCGATTTGAAGCTGTAGTCTATTCTCCTCCTGGAACTGTTGCTGGTTTCATTAAACGCCGGTAAAGTATGCCTTGATTATACCTGTAAGCTGAACTATATTGATTATGCATTCTTATTTTTGTCAATAGATTTATTTTACCCTATGGCCTCTTCACTCCTACAGAAAATACCTGTTCCTCTACTCTCCCAGCTCCCCATCTCTCCATAATGTAACAACTGGGGTCAGTAATGGAATTGTAAGTAATGTCACTGACAGTCAACTGGCTATCTCGAATATTCCATTTTAATACAATAGCCATTGCAACAGAGTCTGCCTGTCCAATATAGATGTATATCAGACATTTGTATGTATGTATGTATAATTGTATATGCACTGTGTCCAGATAAAAAGGGGCAAACTCTTTTCATTATGACTATAAGAAAACTTGGCCAGTTTGTAGAAAAATTTGGATTTTTTATATGAGACTGAATTTGAAATCATGGGATATAAAAATGCACTTTATGTACCTGCCCTTTAGTTACTTTTTGGCATAATATATGATGAGATACTAAACCGCAAAGACCCTAACAACACAGAAGAAACATTTAATGAAATCGATCAATCAGAGGATAGATGTAAATTAGAGGATGAGTTAGAGGAAGAAGACAATATCACAATGGAAGAGATAGAAAGGGCAGTGAAACAGATGAGAAAAAACAAAGCCCCAGGACTCTGCAATATCACAGCAGAAATGCTCCAAAACACTGGTGTATATACAATCAGATGGCTACATCGGGTCATAACAGCAGTATGGGAAACCGAGAAAACACCATTAGACTGGAGAAAAGCAATTATAATACCAATACACAAGAAAGGAGACAGAAAGGAATGCAACAACGCCAGAGGAATCAGTCTTTTAAGTGTACCAGGGAAAGTTTTCACCAGAGTCATGTTAAACAGAATAAATGACACAGTGGATGAAACTCTCAGGGAAAACCAGTGTGGATTCTGGAAAGGAAGAGGATGCGCTGACCAAATCTTCATCCTTCGACAACTCATTGAAAAAAAACTAGAATTTAATGAAGATTTAATTATGTGCTTCATTGATTTTGCCCAAGCTTATGACTCAATCTGGAGAGAAGGGGCATGGAAACTCTTGGGGAAATATGGCATTCATGCCAAAATAATAAGGCTAATTGAAAATTTATATAGCACAGTTTTAGCATGTATCAGAATTGATGGAGAAGAAACTGAGTGGTTCAAAATCAAAACAGGATTTAGACAAGGATGTATTCTATCACCAATACTCTTCAACATTATATTAGATTACATCATGAGACGGATTGAAAACACGAATGGGTTGGGAACATCTCTAAAGCCAGGAAACATAGATGATGCAGAATATGCTGATGATACATGTCTAATAGCAGAATGCCTCTCAAAGATTGTAGAGTTAACACTGGCCTTAATAACGGAGAGTGGAAAATTTGGACTAAAAATAAACACTAATAAAACAAAAATTATGCCAATTACAAAAACAGTTGGGGAATGGCCAATAGTATCACACATCGGAAAAGAAATTGAAAAAGTGAAGAATTTCGTTTACTTGGGAAGTGAATTGGAAGCAAAAGGAGGCTCGGACTTGGAGATTAAACGAAGAATAGCATTGGCAGGATCAACCTCCAACAGGCTGCACACCAATATTTTCAAAAGACATGACATTGGGATGAAAATAAAACTAAGAATTCTCAACACTTGTGTAATACCAATACTAATTTATGGATGTGAATCTTGGACCATAAAAAAAGAATTGGAGAAAAAACTAGTAGCAACAGAAAATAAATGGCTAAGAAGAATACTAAGGATTTGATACAAAGAACATATAACAAATGAAGAAGTTAGAGAGAGAACACTGCAACCGAGCGTCGTGGAAGTTATCAGAAAAAGAAGAATGAAATGGACTGGACACATATTCAGAATGGAAGAAATAAGAAACCCAAAACGAATTTTCAACTACAAACCAGAGGGGAGAAGATCTAAAGGAAGACCTAAAAGATGATGGGTGGATGGTTTGGAAGAGGATCTGCACATGGCAGGGATGAACCTCAATGGAAAAACTGATGGAAGACATCGAATGACTTTGGAAGAAATAGCAAAGGACAGAGAACTTTGGAGAGATTTCATGGAGAAGTCAATAGCTGGACACAGCTGGAGGATGAAGACCTGACCTGATAATATATGACATACTCATGACACCGTTGAATTATTCCACAGGAGACTCTTGCTTTCATACCACCTGAACTGTGACCACCAAGCTCACCAGATTTGAACCTGGTAGACTACTCTATTACATCAACTTTATTGATTACAAACAGGCATTCAACTCAGTCTGGTGGGAAGGACTTTGGCAGACATTAAGACACATCGGAATTGAAGAAAAACTTATCACAATGATACAAATAATATATCAGAAAGCGGAAAGTGCAATCGAAGTGGATGGCGAGATATCCGAATGGTTCCCTACGAATATAGGAACAAGACAAGGATGTATGCTGTCGCCAACACTGTTCATCACAATTCTGGAGTGCATATTTAGATTGGCATTAAAGAATATAAAAACAGGAGTGAAATGCAGTGGGGAAGATCTAAACAACTTGAAGTTTGCAGACGATGTCAGCCTGATGAGTGAAAATATTCAGGATCTACAAACTATCACTAATGAAGTAAATGATATAAGCAAAAATTTGGTCTGAAAATTAACAATGAAAAAACAAAAGTTATGGCTGTTTCGAGGGATGGCAACGAGGAAGTAGAAATCATATTAAATGGACAAATATTGGAAAAAGTTGAAACATTCAAGTATGTAGGAGGAATACTCAAGAGCGACGGAAAACACACAGAGGACGTGAAAATGAAAATAAATACAGGATTACAAACAATGGGAAGAATGAGAACACTATGGAGGAACAAAAGCTTAACAATGAATACAAAACTGAAATTGTACAATACATTAGTAATACCTCAAATTTTATATGGATCGGAAACTTGGGTAATAAAAAAATCAGACAAAAAAAGTTTAATGGTTGCAGAGATGAGCTGTCTAAGAAAAATAATGGGAGTCAGCAAATATCAAAAATTGAGAAATGAAGACTTTAGGCAACAGACAGGAGCCACAGAAACAATTATCGATAAAGTACGCAAAAGGAGATTAAATTGGTTTGGGCATGTTAAAAGAATGGACAACAATAGATGGGCCTACAAAGCACTGCATATGCACAAAATAGAAGGAGACAGATGGAGAGGAAGACCGAGAAAACGATGGATGGATAACATCAAGGAAGATCTGGAAGCAAAGAACATGTCGATTGTTGAAGGATGCAGATTAGCACAAGATCGAGCGAAGTGGAAATGTTTCATATCTAACTATTGCCGCCATGCAGGCAGAAAGTGAAGAAGATGATGATGATGATGATTATGACTACTCTGTGTTGGGTATTCTACAGGAAAGGATATACTGGTCATGCATTTCCTGTCAGAAAGAACTGAAGCAGAGATTGGTGACTGGTGATTGAATCGGCAAAGCTTGATCGCATCGTCGTTGCAGCAGCAATTCATCAGTGGCGCCGATGTTTCAAAACCATGTGTCAATTTTGATGGTTGACATTTTTTATTTTCATTGTAACCGTTTTCAGATAATGTTTGTATCTATCTGAAAACAATTTATTTCTGTTTTAAACTGCAAATTTTTATAGAGATCGCCCAAGTTTTCTTAAAGTTATTGTGAAAATAGAATTGGCCTCCTTTTTATCCATACACAGTGAATGTATGTACAATGAACACTGCCCGTCTAAAAGGCAAATGGCTACAAAAATACTTCAAACAACACCACTCCATTCTATTGACAGCTCTTGGTTGTTATTTTTAGTGCACATCATCTTTAGTCTGTTTAAGCACTGAGTGAAGCATATAAACAGTGAATGTCAGTGGGGGGAGGTTTGGGGGTTAAAACCCCTCCTCTTGGGCGCTGATGAAAATTTTAAAAAATGTGTTTCCATTAATTTTTAATTTTCAGACGCGGTTTTGAGGGTCAAACCCCTCTTTGGGGTTGCTGACCAAAATTTTTTAAACGCAATAGGCATGATGACTTTTTTGCTTGTCAGCATCTGAAAGGAAAAATTTTAGAAGAAAAGACATAGGATGACCTTTTTTTTGCTTGTCAAGATTTTTCGAAAGTTGGTTACGGTCAAAAGTCAAAACCAAACCCCCTTCCGGAAATCCTGGATATGCCACTGGCGAATGTTGAAACCATTACTTTCACTCAGTTCAAAATGGCCACCTTTTTAAAACCAACTTAACCTCTTGCCGGGGTTCGCCATTTATAAACGGCAGCGGAAATTCATATCCAAACGGGTGCGCCGTTTATAAACGGCGTGCCAGATAAGCATGTGTGTACCCCAGACAAGATTTTTACATCAATCCAACACAACAAGCGATTTAGTTACCATCCATTCGATAGGCGGCAGCACCGTTTCCGATATTGTTGACTATATAAGCAAAGGATATTGGCTGTGTAGCGACCAAAGCTGGGAAATGCATAGGAAAAATCTCAAGTCTGGGGCTAGAAAAATCATAACTACGCCAAATATGGTCCGATCTTCAAACTTTTTGCACTATTCTGTTCCAATTACGCTCCTCTAAAACTCTCTCACTCAGTTGGGGGGTCACCGCTGAAATTTTTTTTTATTGAGCTTTGAAAATTTTTTGTCGGAGAGGGTCCGATTTCAGGGTGTAGAGTGGACCCTACCCCCCAAATTTTTTTGCATGGATGGTTCAAAAGACCAATAAAAATGCTCAACAACGGTGCAAACCGCATCTTTCTAGCTTCTATGTAGCCTGAAATATACCGAGTTATTCGGTTTTTCAGATTGAAAATCTGTTTGTGTAATTGTCTGTTTGTGTAATTGTCATTTCAGCGAGCAATGGTACTAGGGTATGAAAAATCATAACTATGCCAAATATGGTCTGATCTACAAAATTTTTGCACCATTCTGTTCCAATCACACCTCCCTACAACTTTCTCGCTCACATTTGGGGGTTACCGCTGAAGACGTTTTGCTATTGAGGTTTGAACAAAATTTGAACAAAATGTTGGGGAGGGGTCCGATTTCAGGGTGTAGAATGGTCCCTCCCCACCAATTTTTTTCTTTTGGCATGTATGGATAGAAAGAGCAATAAAAATGCTCAACAACGGTGCAAACCGCATCTTTCTAGCTTCTATATAGCCTGAAATATAGTAAGTTTATAACATATATGTTCACGTTTTCATATGAACGCCTTTTCCCCAAATTAATTACGCTGTGTGGGGCGACTTTAAAAATTTAATTCCCTCTTTAAAGAGTTAACAATAACATCATGAATAATTGTGAATTAATCGGCCATTAATCAGCTGATGCCAATTGTTGGTTGGTCTGTGCCGATTATTGGTGCACCTCTTGTTGTGATGATTAGAATTTGTGTTTTAATGGAATAATGACTGAATAAATATGGGACCTATTATAGATATGACCATCTGAAACCTGGGTCACAAAAAAAGAAGATGAAAAAGACTACTCTTTGCAGAAATGAGCTGCCTAAGAAGAATTCTTGGAGTTAGCAGACTTCAAAAACTTAGAAATGAAGATATATGGCAGCGGATTGGGCTAAAGAATACCATCATGGACAAACTCAGAAAAAGGAGGCTTACATGGTATGGACATGTAAACAAGATGGAAGACTCGAGACTTCCCAAAAAAGCACTCTACCCATACAAGTAAGGTAAAAAAGGAAGAGGCAGGCCCAGAAAAAATGGATAGACAACATAAAAGATTTTAAATAAAGACAACTGACAATTGCAGAAGGAGGAAAATTAACATTTGACAAAAAGGCCTGGAAATGTTTTCTGACTAGCTATTGCCACTAATGAGTTGGCAGAGAGCAATTATGATGATGATGATGATGATGATGATAGATAGATAGATAGATAGATAGATAGATAGATAGATACTGTAGATAGATAGATAGATAGATAGATACTGTAGATAGATAGATAGATAGATAGATAGATAGATAGATAGATAGATAGATAGATAGATAGATAGATAGATAGATAGATAGATAGATAGATAGATAGATAGATAGATAGATAGATAGATAGATAGATAGATAGATAGATAGATAGATAGATATGACCATGGCAATCAGCAGAAAGGGAAAGACTCAAATCAAAATAGCATTAGATACTACAACAATTGAACAAGTTGAAAGTTTCACCTATGTTGAAGGAGAAATTGTCAGTAATGGGAGTTATCAAGAGGATCTTAAACAAAAATTGCCAAATGATTGCGAACGGTGGGGAGATTACGAAAATCTGGAGCAACAAGGGCATAAGCATAAACATGAAAGTCAATATGCAACACCATAGAAGTACTGCAAATAATATACAATACAGAAGCATGGAGCATGAAAGAAACAGATGAACATAGGCTGCTAGAGGCCGAAATGGCATGCTTATGGAGAATCCTTGGAGTATCCTGGCTACAAAAGATAAGAAACGAGGACATCAGATAGTGTCTCAACATAAAGGATACAATTATCAACAGATTTAGAAGGAAAAGACTCAACTGGTATGGGCACGTCAACAGAGCAACAGAGTGGATGAAGGGAGGCTACCAATGTATTGTGTTCATGCAGTCCGCTATCGGATAAGTTACCACTTGATTCATAACTTTTAATAATAATAATAATAATAATAATAATAATAATACACACTCTACAATCAAATTGAAGGAAATAAAGGAAGACGAAGACCCAGGAAAAAGTGGATGGACATTGGACAACATCGGAGAAGATATGAACATGAAACGAATTTCAATCATAGAAGGAGGATGACTAACAGAAGATAGAACTTCTTGGAAACGTTTTATGTCTAGCTAATGCCACTGAAGGGTTGGCAGAGAGCAAGATGATGATTATAGATATGACCAGATATTGATAGACAGGTGTTCAAAATAGGGTATCTACTTTTTCAGCCATCTAGCTTAATAAATGGAAATGATGTAGCTTTAAAAATGGCTCCTAAATGAATTTCAAAATTTGTGGATTGAAAACAGAGTAAAGATGGGAGTACGTACGTCTAGGTTGTAATCTATCACCAAGCCTATTTAATGTCCTAGCTGAACAAGTAATGAGAAAAGCACTGCAAGGATTTCATCGAGGCTTCAAGATTGGTGGGAAAAAGATAAGTAACCTAAGATAAGCCGATGACATCGTACTACTTGCTACATCTCCGGAAGAACTGCAAGAATTGGTGGACCGTGTACAGGCTGCCGCAGAAGAATACAACATTACAATAAATATTGCAAAAGCAAAAATGACTAATACCAATAACATCACAAAATCAAGGTGGAAGGTTTAACACTAGAATAGGTAGAATGCTTCATATACCTGGGATGTCAAATAACAAACAGTGCAGAATGCAAAATGGAAGTGAAAAAGAGACTAGCCATGGAAACAACAGTAATGATCAGGGTAACCAAACTATGGAAAAGCAAATCAATAAGCTCTACCACAAAACTGCGATTGATGAAAACCTTATGGCCAGTGGCGACATATGGATGCGAACCCTGGACATTAAGAAAAGAAGAAGAAAAACGCAACAGGCCTTTGAGAACATGTGTATAAGAAAACTGCTAAGCATACCATGGACAAAACTACTAACAAATGAGGAAGTTTACAACATGGCCAAAACAGAAAAAGAACTACTGAATCATGTAAAAACAAGAAAACTGAGTTACTTTGGGCATGTGATAAGACAACCACAAGACACCATCGAGGGCAGTGTGATCACAGGACTTGTTGAAGGAAACAGAAGACGAGGATGATCAATGATATGCAGGATTGACAACATTACGACGTGGATTAGCGATGATAAGATGCACCCCTTTATAAGATACAGGGGTTGATGATTTGTGTAAAAAATTTATAGATCAGACGCGCGCCCCCCCCCCCCATATATGTATAAGAGGCACCAACATAGTCAAATATTGAATCTATATTCAGTAACCTGGTTAATTACAATCCTATATCATTTGAATGTGTCTGCCTGCAGAGAGGTATACAGAGATGTGAGAGGGGAGAGAGAGAGAGAGAGAGAGAGAGAGAGAGAGAGAGAGAGAGAGAGAGAGAGAGAGAGAGAGAGAGAGAGAGAGAGAGATTGCCTTGAATTGGAAGGGGTTCTGTCAACCATCGTAATGCTAAAATGGACCTACATCAATCCTTTAAACATTTAATCATCATCATCATCATCACACTCCATAGTCCATAAGGACCGTCGGAGCCAACGGTGTAAAAGTGCTCGCCCATGGCCCTTTCCTTTCTTTGGCCATGTATATCGCATTTTGGGTGGTGTCAAGTCCAGTCCATTCAAGAATGTCATCGATCCATCTTCTCTTTGGTCTTCCTCTTTTTCTCATACCATTTGACCTGCCCATCATCACTGTCTTTATTATTCTGTCCTCCCTCATTCTGCAGATGTGTCCAAATATCGATAATTTTCTTTCTTTGATCTTCTCCACAACAGTTACAGTTACATTTAATACCAAATCTTTATTCAGTAACCTGGTTAATTACAATCCTCTTTCACTTGATTGTGGTTGTCTGTAGAGAGATAGACAGATAGGGAGAGAGAGAGAGAGAAAGAGGGGAGAGAGTGCCTTGAATTGGAAAGGCTTCCTTAATCTAATCTAATCTTAAATTTCTACAGCACCACTTCATAATGCAGAGGAGCATCAGCCGATGGCACGCCAAATCAAAATCAGTACAGATCTAGGTCAAATTCAGGGTATTAGGCTGGACAAATGGGTGACAGTCTATGGTGGATAAGCCATGTCAAAAAGATGGGGTTTTAATCGTGTCCTAAAAATCTGTAATGAATTTGCAATGTGCACATGCAGAGGCAGTGAGTTCCAGAGTTTGGGGGGGAGGGCTACTGAGAAAGCACGAGTACCAAGAACTGTCCCCGTATGAGAGAGGGAGAGAATTATTGCAGATGAGGATCTAGTTGAGTTTTTGTTTATTTGTACATAAAGTTTTGAAAAGAGGTAGCTAGGTTCCTTGTAATAAAGTGCTTGTATACCTGAAGGCAGATTTTAAAGTCTATTCTTTCTTTAATTGGAAGCCAGTGAATTTCCTTATGAACTGGGGTTATGTGCTCACGTTTTGGGGTTTTAGAAACTACCCGAGCCAGTGAATTTTGAACTCGTTGGAGCTTAGCCAGGTGGCATTTAGAGATGCCAAAGAGAAGGGAGTTGCAGTAATCAAGATGGCTAGACACTAAGGCATTAGCCAAGAGCATTAATGTAGGTATATTGAGAAATTTCCTAATACGATACAAATCGAGAAGGTGATGGTAGTGAGCTACTTTACAGATGCTATTTGTATGATTTGTGAAAAAAGTGTGGAATCAAAAATTACTTCTAGATACCATGCAGAAGTGCTTACAGGATTAGTCAAGTCCCTGAGTTTAATACAGTTGACAGAGTCAAATTTCTTGAGCAGGGGCTTTGTGTCTTAAAGTAAAAACTCGGTTTTAACTGGGTTTAAAAGTAATTTATTTGAATCCATTCAGGGCTGAATATGAGAGAATGCTTGAGAAATAGTTTCCAATGAAGTTTCTGATGAAGAGTTATCAAATGAAATATGAATCGGAGTATCATCTGCATGTAGGTGGCAATCCAGGTGATGGTCTGACAGTAGTAACAAAGAGGAGTCATGTATAAAGTGAACAACAGAGGTCCAATAACCAAGCCTTGGGGAACCCACAATTCAAATAGGTGGATGATGAAAAAGTGCCATTTGTGCAGACAGAGTGCAAGGACTCAAGTTGGTAGTGAACCAGTGCAATGCTGAATCTGGATAGACCAAACCAGTACTGGAGATGGTGTAAGAGGATGGAATGATCCACAGTATCAAAAGCTGCTGCTAGATAAAAAAGTATTAATGCGGTGACCTTGCCGTTTTCCATTGTGTTTATGATATGTTTGTGGACAGAACCGAGCAGTTTCAGTAGAATGATATTTATGGTATGCCGATTGAAAGTGAAGGAAAAGGTCATCTGCAGGCAGATGGGTCAATTGGAAATAGGTCTGTAATTTGCTAGGTCATTTGTGCAGAGAGATGATTTCTTTATTAGAGGATGGACCACAGCGTTAGCAAAAGAAGATGGAAAGCGACCTTCTGTTAATGAAAGATTTATCAGATTCAGAATAACTGGACCAAGGACATCAAAGCATTCTTTGAGTATGTAATATGGCAATATATCAGGAGAACAATAAGTAGACGGCAATGAAAAAGTAAATTTGTGAAGAGCAGAAAAACAGGTGGAGGGTGAGCAAGGAAGAGAGAACCCAATTGAAGCAACACTAGAAAACTTTTCCCGAATTTTAGCAATTTTATTCAAAAAGTGCATAAGAAATGTCTATGGTAGAGAAGACACAGGAATGTTGTTTGGGAGAGCAGTATCTTTGTCCTTATGTAAGATTTTATGCAATAATTGCTAAAGTGATCAAGGATTTGAGGGATTTTTGAGGACATATTTGGTCAGAAACATTGATTTGGTAGAAGAGATAAGTTTGCGAAAGAAGTGCTGATTTATTTTTAGAGAGCAAATGTTCAAATGATAAAGTTTTTGTTATGTGTGATTGTGATGGTCCAGGATTAGGATGAATGCCACCTGAGAGAGCTAGAAGGATGGTGATGCTATCTGTGCGTTGGGTGAGACGAAAAAGCGAACGACGGCATGCTAGAGCAGAGACAGTTATTTTGTTCAAGTGTGAATATTGGTCAACAGCAGTGCGATAGGTCAAATGATTTGATGGCATGTGTGAGTCAGGGTTGAGAGACAGGACGTGAACTGTGAGCATGAAAGCGTAGAACAGTAGAAATGTCTTGATGATTTGTGATGTTATCGAATGAGGAGGATCAAGATGTGCAGGTTTGTGTATGAGAGATGATGAGAGCAGTGAAGAGACGACTGAAACAAACCAAGAACAAGCATTAAATATATGACTTATCAAGTTTAATATTGTCATTGACATATTGTCATTCTATAGTGTCTACACCAGTGGTTCCCAACGGGGGTGTATGCCCCACCGGGGGGCAATTTCATTATTTAGGGGGGCAACTGGGCAATTTCAATGTTTAAAATTTTTAGAACAGGATAATTAAAATGACGAGTGTTAAAGAACTTATGGAATATAGATTCATAGAAGAAGCTTTCATTACTAAATATGTAACATATATTAATGCAATTCTGTTTTGCATGTTTTGTATCTGTCATTGCTGTTTTTCATATCTTTCATGCTATTCTGATAATACAATTTCTGTGATTGCTTCTGTATTTGTGTCATGGGGGACATAAGGATTTTAAAACGACTTTGGTGGTGGTGGCCTAAAAAGGTTGGGAACCACTGGTCTACACATAAGTTTCTTAACTATCAGTTACAGAATCTATATTCAGAAACCTCATTAATCACAATCCACATTCATTTAAATGTGGCTGCTGACTGAGAGAGTGAGAGAGACAGAGAGAGAAAGACAGACAGTGATTACCTTGGATTGGAAGGATTTCCTTGCACTGTCAATTGTCCTAATGCTATAATAGGCCTACATCAATTGTTTAAGTATCAAATACCGATTCTCTATTCAGTAACCTCAGCAATCACAATCATTTGTCCAATGCTGCTTCAAATTGGATGTTTAAACAAAGTTTCGCTCTGCTGTTAACCAGGATAGGTCCTATATACTCCTTATCAGGCAGTTTGGTGTGAAGCCATTCGTTAACCGCTTCGCCGCCAGAGACCAAAATAATCCTGACGCCACATGCAAATATCATGAAATTTTATAATTTAATTTTATAATATATTATAATAAAAAAAAAAAAATATATATATTTATAATATATATAATATATATATAATATATATAGTATATATAATATAATATATATAATATATAATATAATATAATATAATATAATATATTGTATATATAATATATTATATTATAATATAATATAATAATTTTATAATTTAATTTTTTATTTCATTTACTGGCCTGAAAGTTTGTAGATACTATAAAACTAATAATCTAACCCTAACCCTTCTGCTAAGAAAAGGGATAGAGATGTGGCAGTTCACCATTGGCTGCCTCCACTGCAAGCGCTGGGGATAGAATTTTGGCCCCCATTTCAAACAAAATTACGCCTAAAATTGTCCCAAAAGTTATCTACAGGCCGACCTTCTTTATTGTTCACGCCAAGGATTAATAATTCCTTATGCCGGGGACTGCCAAGAGGCAATAGGAAAATTCCGGCGCTATGGCGTGAGCAATTTTCCCCGTACGCCGGATTTTTCCGGCACAATGGCGGTTAAGCGGTTAATTGAAGGGACCGGTGGAACAAGGAGGCAAATGCAATCAACCCCCATAGTTTGGGAAGATTATCAATAAACATTAAGGGGTTAATTTCATTCACCTCCCCATTCTACCGGACCCTTAACTGATAATTTCACCATTAAAGGGGTAACTGCATTTACCTTCTTATTCCATCAGTCCCTTCAATTTATAATGTCATCATTAAGGAGTAATTGCATTTACCCCCTTATTCCACTGGGCCATTCAAATCCTGGGTATGGTATTTTCATACCCTATTGATGTCTTTTTTATTATTATTGTCAGACAACTTCTATAGCGCAGTAAGCATAGCTTAGGCTAAAAACAAGAGCGCTTTGACACATGTCACTTATATGCGATGTTAAATAAGCGTGTTTTTAGGTTCGTTCTGAAAGTCTCAACAGTCAGAATTAGTCACACAGTCTGGCAGAGAGTTCCACAGGAGCGGGTTGCCCCGCCTGACCGATCGTTCACCGAACTTAGAGGTCTTGGATGGAGCAGGGACGAGCAGCTGGACCCGACTTCCCGACCGTAGCTGCGATCGTCGTTCGTTCACCGTGGATCGTTGTATCAGCGTGGCTAGGTAGTCGGGGCAGAAGGGATCGTATAAAGCTCGATGAGTGAGCCAGCAACGCTTATAAACGATTCGTTCCTGGACTCGAAGCCAGTGAAGGCGGTCTCGCAACAGCGGCGTGACGTGCTCACGCCAGCGGCTTCAAAAGACTAGCCGTGCAGATAGGTTTAGTACCGACTGTAAACGATTTAACGATTTAACGTCTTAATAGCATCACAATGTGTATTGACTGATCAACCATTAGGCATTTAATTTATTGAGCGTCAGATGTATCTGAAGAGCATCTACTTGCAGTCTTGGATTTATTTATTGATGATATAGATGCTAGTTCTTTGTGTTCTAAAAAAATTAGATAAGATGTCTCTGAATATAGGTTGCACCCATGATGCGGGTTATGCAAAATTTCTTATAAGATGAGTCTTATATGTGCGAAAATATGGTAATGTTTTTAGTACATCTTTTGAGGGATTAAATCAAGGTTAAGGAGATTAAGGACATAAAGACACAACCATTTGGAAGGATCAATCTCTCAGTTTGCAGGTAAGGAAATGCTTGATGGAAGCACTAGTCTGACCCATTGCAACGTATGTGAAGCTTGGACAGTGAAGAAGACAGAGCAGAAAAGAATCACTGCTGTTGAAAGCTGTCATGAAAATAGGACAAAGCTGGAATGAACATAGGACAAGTGCCTCAATTATAGAAGAACTTGGGCTGTTTTACTAGCTATCTTACTAATCGCTTGCAATATACCCATGAAAACAACTAATTCTAATAAAATGAATAGATATATATTAGATGTGCCTCAAGGCTCGATTTTAGGACCCCTTTTATTTATTATTTTTATCAATGACTTGCCTAATGTCTCTACTTTCTTTAATTGCTTACTATTTTCAGGTGACACTAATCTTATAGCAAGTCATACTAACTTAAATGAACTTATCTCACAAATAAATGACACTTCTGAAAATTTCTGACTAGTCTTTAAATAATAAATTATTAATTAATATTGATAAACCCGTTTTTATAATTTTTTTTACCTAAACGCAAGTTAATACCTAACAGTATCCCTAACAGTATCCCTAAAGTAAAAATTAATAATATTGAAATACTCCAAAGAAAACATCTACTGAATTCTTGGGAATAATAATTGATGAGAATCTAAATTGGAGAGAGTATACTCATTTACTAGCTAACAAATTATCTAAAAACTTAAACTTCATCAGACATATTATGAAATTAATAAAAAAAACTCTCTTAGACTTGTACTTTATGATGATTCACCCCTATTTAATATATTGTAATATTATTTTTAGTTTTAACTATAAATGTACCACTGGAAATATTCAAATAATTCAAAATAAAGCAATAAGATTAGCTATTAAATTCTCTCAATTCACTAATACAGCAAATCTTTACAAAAACTCTCATCATCATCTTTCGTAGCCAGAGGAGGGCCGTTGCATTGCCTCGAACCATGGCCACGGAGGATGGCATGACGCCACAGCATGGTAGGAGTGTTGTTGCTGACCCGGCGAAGTTGATCAATCCACTGGATCCTTGGTTGACCACGAGAGCATCTTCAGGAAGGGTCGGGACGATGACCGGATGACACGTCGAGATGGGTGCTAAGGATCCGATGAGCCGCTGCGTCCTCGTCGAGGCGGGCGATGTGGCAGAACAAAGCCAGTCGGCGCTTGATTAATAGTTCGGCAAGTGGAGGCATTCCAGCTCGGGTAAGATCTTCTTGGTCCGTAATAAAGTCATACCATCGAATTCCCATGATGGAGCGAAGACATTTCGTATAGAAGGCTTCTAACTTATGAAGCTCGACAGAAAGTAGCGTCCATGTTTCTGCGGTATAAAGTTGCACTGACATCACGAGGACCTTGTAAAGATGAATCTTTAGACTGAGAGAAATACGTTGGTCTCTCCAGATATTGTGGAGGGAGAACATAGCTGATGAAGCCAGGGAGATGCATCGTTTGAGGTCCTCATTACAGTGCCCATTTGACGACTTGGTACTGCCAAGCTGGTACTGAAGCTCTCTGTTGGCTCTATGGTTTCGCTGCCGATGGACACTGCTGAAGGTGGAGGGCCGTATCCCAGGTTCTGTAACCGTGTCTTTTTCCAGGAGGCCTTCAGACCGAATGCTGCGGCAGTGGCACTGAAGTCGGAGAGATAATTGGCAGAGTCAGCTTTAGGAGGCAGAAAGAAGGCGGTATCGTCGGCGTAGACAAGATCCGAGAAGCAATGAGGACCGACGCTAATTCCTGAAGTAGATGACATATGGCTCAGGATCCAGTTAATGGTGATGCAGAACAGACCAGGAGCGAGGATACACCACTGTCGGACGCCGGACGACGTCTTGAATTTTGCGGAGAGGTTCTGACCGACACTGATGGAGGCGCCTGTGTGTTGATGGAAATCAATAGTAATCAGTCAACGTATTATGTCAGGCATACCCTTTGAACGGAGTGCCTCATAGAGCGTCTCACGGTCAACTGAATCGATTTTCTATCACAGCAACACTCGTTCACAGTTCAAGACTATCCGGACTCTGGCAGGCCATCGACACTTTTCATCCACTCATTCCATCAACAAATTAGATGGTTCCTTCTGCTCCTCCGCGGACGAAGTTCTTTCCCGCTGGGGAGAGTATTTCTCAGTGACTCTGAACTTTCCTTCCGGCACTCCGTCTAGTGTCCTTGATTCTGGCACATCTGAGCCGGAGCCTGATGCTCAGGTTACTCTCGCCATGTACCTGCTGACTGGAAAGTGGAATTATATTGTTATTATTGTTCATGGCAATTTATATAGCGCCATAGCATTGCAAGGGCCAAAGTCAAGGGCACTTTACAAGAAATGATGAAACAAAATTTTAAATAGATAAGTCTTTAATTTGGTCGCAAAGTCACCGAATGAGGTAGCCGCCGCCTAATTATAGTCACATGATTATGACATAGTGATTATATGATGTCTGTTTTACACTGGCTGCCTTATCCCGCTCGAGTTGAGTTTTGTGTGTTGAGAGTGGTTGCACTCTCTCTTTTTGGTGCCACTCCATCTTACCTTTCACTCTATCCCTGGTCGGCCATGTCTTCGGTCTACAACCAATGGTCTTCTCAGTGTGCTCCAAGCACGAATCTCCTTTTTTCTGAAGCGAGGTTTTGAATCAATTGGCCCTATCCTTTGGAATGCTCTTGACGCCAGTATGCATGGCTTAGCAACTCCTAATAGCGCTTATCGACCAATCCGATACGTGACGTCATGCATCTACAATAATTAGGCCAAGGCCGCGTACATGTTTATGCAAATGTGGACAGGCAGTGAACTTGGCGTCAGGCAGTGCGTTTTTACTGTCCACATTTGCATATACACATACGCAATGCAAGTGACCTGATTACCGATTCTAATTTTAACTATAACGCGGTTAGCCGATAAGCGCTATTCTATGGCCCTCTTTTTGAAACGACTTAACCCGTTCCCGGGCAACGCCGTCTTAAGATGGCGCCCGAAAATCATATTCAGACGGGTAAAGCCATTTATAATCGTTGCTCACAGCGCGCCACATAAGGATGTGTGTACTCCGGACATTGAAGTTTTAAACCGCAAAAAAAGCGACTATTCGATTTATTTACTAGCCATTCGATAGATGGCAGCACTTTCTTCGCTGTCGTTGACTATAATATAAGCCAGAAAACTTGCAGAAGATCGTCCAACTTGCCGTTGATCGTCCGTTGATTTTGCATTGAAATGCCTCGAAAAAGACTCAAGTCTGGAGTTTGAAAAATCATAACTCCGCCAATTTTGGCCCGATCTTCAAAATGTTTGCACCATTCTGTTCCAATTACACCGCCCTAAAACTTTTGCGCTCACAGTTGGGGGGTCACCGCTGAATATTTTTTGCTATTGCGCTTTGAAATTTGTTGGGGGGAGGGTTCCGATTTTCGGCTGTAGAGTGGACCTACCCCCAAAATTTTCTTTTTTGGCACGCATGGTTCCAAAGAGCAATAAAAATGCTAAACAACAGTGCAAACCGCCTCTTTCTAGCTTCTATACAGCCTGAAATATACGGAGTTGTTCGGTTTCTCAGATTGAAAATCTGTTCGCAAAATTGTCATTTCTTCGAGCAATGAGTAATATTGTTTGAAAAAGCATAACTGCTCCAAATTTTGTCCAATCTTCAAAATTTTGCATTATTCTGTTCCAATTACACCCCTTTACAAAGTTCTTGCTCACGGTTTGGGGGTTACCGCAGAAAAATTTTTGCTATTGGGCTTGGAACAAAATTTGACCAAAATGTTGGGGAGGGTCCTATTTTGGGCTGTAGGGTGGACCCTACCCCCCAAAATTTCCTTCTTTGGCACGGATGGTTCGAAAGAGCAATAAAAATGCTAAACAACGGTGCAAATCGCATCTTTATAGCTTCTATATAGCCTGAAATATAGTAAGTTTAAAACTTGTATGTTCACATTTTCACATGAACGGCTTTCCCCCAAATTAAATACCCCGATTGGGGACGACTTGAAAAAATTAAATCCCCCTGCAACAGGTTATTACATTACATCATTGTCAAATTATAGTCACATTATACAAAAGAAAAGGCTCCAAAGCTGACTGTGGAAACTACCGACCCATAACCCTCCTGCCAAAATTTGCAGTGTCCTTAAGTCTTCCACTATTACTCAAACCACCTCTCCTCATTATCCTCCTCCCCCTACAACCTCCATGCAATTTATTCAGCTTCACTCCTACAACTGAAAAAGAGGTATCCAAACTTCTACTCTCTTTTCCAAACAAAAAAATGCGACCTAGATAACATACCTACCTCTTTACCCAAACAGTGTGCCGTCGTGCGTACGCCTATCACAGGGGTACGCCTATCACAAGGGTATTAAAACTTCGGCCTGTGGTCCACAGTCCGGACCGCAAGGCTGGTTCTTGTGGACCGCCGCACCTCTTTTAACATGTGTCTTATGCATTTCTGTCATATTACTGTTCCAGTTTTATTACAGCCTTTGGTCAGTCTGTAATAAATCATGATTAAATCTTTAAAATATGCACCAGAGCTCATCTTATGTTTCTATTATTGCTCAAAATTTCTGCGACTGGGACTCTGCTTTTGACCCCGCCAAGATAACGCTTTTCAGGGGGCGCTATCTTGTCATAAGTCTAAATGTCAACATTTGCATTATAGTTTTGCCAATTTTATCGGTTGCTTTGGTGCACTTATAACAGTCTATTAAGAGGTACCGTATTTATTCGTAATTTCCTACTACACCGTAATAGGCATTGAATAGTAAGACTTCACTTATATCTAGTGGACTCTCACGAATGACGGAAGACGGAATGTGGACCGACTTCAAAAAAATTTGAGTACCCCTGGCCTATCATAACTAGAATCATTAATCTCTCTGCACTTTACATTCTCATTCAAAACTCTTTTGTCACTTCTCTCCTAAAAAGCCTGATCTCGACAGAGAAGCTCTTAATAACTATCGCCTCATCTCAAATCTTTCTCTTCTATCAAAACTTACTGAGAATATTGTGCTTTGTAGACTGACCAAACACCTTTCAAATAACTCGCTATATAATGCTCATCAGTCTGCCTATAATAAACTTCACTCAACTGAAACCGTCCTCGCCTACATTCATGAGAGACTCTTAACAGCAATTGGTCTCCGACAAGTTACTGGCCTTTGTCTCCTTGATCTCTCTGCTGCATTTGATGCCATAGATCACAAAATTCTGCTTGAGTGACTCTCTCTCTGGTTTGGCATATCTGAAAAAGCTCACAACTGGTTTGCATCTTACCTTAAATCTCGGTCTTTTTAAGTGTCCTGTCTCGGCCAAATTTCTCTATCTCACAGTGTAGATTTTGGAGTGCCTCAAGGATCTGTTCTTGGGCCTGTACTGTTCAGCCTTTACACCACACCGCTCTCATCTTTAACCCATCAAATGGGCACAGCGTCTGGGACACGTCCAACATTATCTGCCGTTATTTGGGCCCAAAGTCCGGGACATGTCCTGTAGGCTTCCTAGTGATTCATCAATAGTGAGTCAAAGTATCAGATACATTTTATGCCAGAAATCGCTTTAGTATCTATCCATTCAATAGATGACACCTCTTTTCGTGTCAGTATGGCTCTATCTCCTAAGTTATATGTACTCTTTGGGACCGAGGTGTAGAAAATACCGCCGAGAAAACCAAGGTCTGTTCGGTGTAGAAGTAATATATCTCTACCAAATGTGGTCCGATTTTCAATATTTTTTATTTCTTTTGTCACACTGACATTCCCCTACAACTTAGCCGCTGACACAAGTGGGGTTACTGCTGAAAAAGTTTGCTACGGAGCTTAGAAAAAAAATTTGGAAGGGGCACTATTTTAGCCCGTAGAGTGGACCTACCCCCAAATTTGTTGTTGTTGTTGGCACGGATGGTTAGAAAGAGCAATAAAAAAGCTAAAGAATGGTGTATAGCACGTCTTCTTAGCTTTCATATAGCCGGAGATATAGTAAGTTTTTAAAAAAAATACGCTATTTAGTTTTGACTAATTTTCCAGCACTTTTTAACGAAAATTAATGACGTCTAAAATGTAAATCCCCGGCTGAGAGGTTAATTGATTCCCTCATTATAAATCACCAACTCTATGCCAATGACACTCAGCTATTCCTTTCCTTCTCACCTCCTTCAGTTAATGCATCTATTGTTGAGCTCGAATCTGCATTCTCATCAATCTCTGCATGGATGTCATCTAATCTCCTTGCTCTTAATCCATCTAAGACAAGAGTTTCTTTTGATTGGACTACCTCAATAACCAAAAAAATTGACAATCCATAGCTATTTTTGGCTCCTGACACCACAATAACCCCTGTTCCAACTGCAAGAAATCTCGGATTCAAATTTGATTCTTTTCTAAACTTTGAATCACAAATCTCCCAACTTTCAAAAGCCTGCTATGCTCATATTCATGACCTTCGCTGCCTATGTTCTTGTCTTGATACCAAAACTGCCTCCACAATTACCACCTCAATAGTCCACTCCAAATGAGATTACTGTAACTTCCTCTGCTATAACCTTCTCAAAGCCTACATCAACAAATTGCAATCAATACAAAATGCACTAGCTCGCACTGTTACTAATTCACCTAAATTCTCCCATATTTCATCCATACTAAAATTATTACATTGGCTTAAGATAACTGAACGTATCCAATATTAGATAATAACACTCACTTATAGCTCACTTCAGTTATCAAAACCTGTCTACCTTAGATCACTATTTACCCCTCAGCCTCCTCGACCCACACGTTCATGATCTCATCTTACTCTGTCATGCCCTCTGAATCAGTCATCCCTGAAAATTTGCAACCGTTCCTTCTCATACGCGCACCTGAACTTTGAAACTCGATCCCAAGTTCTCTCCTCAGACTTGGACACTTTCAAACAATAAAATCTGAATCCTCATTTCCTGTAATTCCTGCATTATCTTCTCAAGTCTTCAGGTGTAAATTTAAACTTTGTTAAATAAAATCATGTCCTTGATAGCTGTAGAAGCCTAGCTTCACTGCCCTTCGGATGTTGGCTATTGCCTGGCTGATCATGTACCTTTCCCATAGCTATGTTAAGAAAGACTGAGCGCCTAAGAATAAGCAGCTACTGTGTGCTGCTTTCCAGGGCGCGATAGGAATCCACGAGATTTTACTTACTTACTTCTGGCTGGCATCCAGCCACTCCTGAGGATAACCCACCAACCTCAGCAATCAGGCTTCACTCCTGGATGCTCCACCATCGATGCTATTTTTTCCCTGAGACTTCTTTCTATACTGTATCACAAATTCGACCGTCCCTTGAACGTCGCTCACCTCATCAAAACTCTAGACATTCTTAATTTTGCTGATATTTCCATGCAACAAGCTTCAATTTTTATGTTAAGTATACAAACAATCCACTTAGTTGCTATAGAACTGATTATTTTACAATAATAAATAAACTACATACTTGTAATGTAAGAAACAATGATCACTATGCTATTTCTTTTGCTAAAACTTTGATCAGTGCCTTAGTAATCACTAAACTCGACTATGGTAACGCCACCTTAGCAGGGCTCCCGAAACACCTCCACGACAGACTCCAGAGCGTACTTCATGCGGCTGCACGCCTGATCCATCGATCAAGGAAGTATGACCACATCACGCCACTGTTGATCGACCTACACTGGCTCTCAGTCCCCGAGCGAATAACGTATAAGTTGGCAACCCTCGTCTATTGGTGCCTGCACGACATCGGTCCCTCCTATCTCCGGTGCAAACTCCAGAGATCGGCAGACACAGACAGTAGAAGGCATCTGCGATCTGGCTCCACTCAAGCACTCCTCGTGCCGCGCACACACCTTGCCACTGCCGGCGACCGTGCATTTCCGGTTACCGCAGCGAAAGCCTGGAATCGTCTTCCAGCCTGTGTTCAATCATCACCTTCTCTGGACATATTTAAGAAGCGACTGAAGACTTGGCTGTTCGAGATGAGCTATTTTGTTAAATCCTGACCTATATTATTCATGTACTTTGTAATGTGTGCAAGTAGTCCTTTTAGGATGATTCACCGCAATGTGACCGCATAAATCCTAACTTTCAATAAATAAATAAATAAAACTAATATCAGACTATTTACTATGAAACTGTTTGAACCACATATTTGGAATGCTCGGCCTTCTTTTTTAACTAATATAATAAACTTATACGAATTTAAAAGAAAATTAAAACAATATATAATACTTACCAAAAATAAATTATCCAATAAAATTATTATAATTTTTTTCTTCACTATGTGAATTGATTTGTGTTGATATCGTCTGTTTAATTGTCTTAACTATAATAAATCTCAATTCTACTCAAGCTACTTTCTGCTATTCAAGGTACTACCTGCGGAAACATTGTTCCTTTTTGATACCTATTGCTTCCAACTTGTGTGTATAATAAGACAAACTTTACTTTTCCTGATACCTACTTATGAAATGAAATCAACTGTCTAGTTACTTGTTACATATATTTTGTTATATCACTTCAGGTGCTCTTGTTTTTTTATTTAGAAGTGTGCTCTAGCACAGGGCCCCGTAGCCACAGGGTGCCCCATCTTCTTTACGGTGAATTATTTTTGTCTTACAATTGCGTCATTTGCGTGTGACCTCATTATATTATTTAACTTAAAAAATTGTTGTCGGACAGCCAAGGTTGCTTTCCCAAATGTGGAAACAATTTTGAGATTAAAACTAGCACAGGGCCTCATTTGTCATAAATCCGGCACTGCCTAGACAAATGATAAACATTCATATTTCTTATTTCTGTGTAGCAAAAATTTTGCACTTTGCATGTTATACGATAAGGACATTTGTGTGTACTTATGAGCTGGAAACAATAAAATAAAATTAATATGTACACACAAAATTAATATATATATATATATTTCCAACTTCAATCCAGTAGTCGGACATTGCTGATCGTCCCTCCGCCTTCAAAGACCGCCGTGTTCGGTGACAGATCAGTCACGCGGGGAAATCCAGCCCTGTGAAACTCGTTGCCGAGCGATGTTATTAATGCGAAGTCCGTCGGCTGTTTTGAGAAGCTCCTAAAGACACACTTATTTAACATCTCTTATAAGTGACTCCTTTGTAAAGCGCTCTTGACTTTAGCTCCAGTTATGTTACTGCGCTATATAAATTGTCGTAGATAATAATAATAATAATAACTTTACTTAATGTAGTGTTAACAGCTTATGTAGTGATAGAATGAAAGCAGCTGCTCTAGAAATATTAACAAGCTATTTAATCTAGTCAATCAATAGTTATTAGTGTAGCTTTATTGTCTTCTTTATTTGTTGGCATATATATCTTTACATACACTGACAATGCTGTTTGCTTGTTGACTATTAATTTTTTTGTAAATAGGAGCACGTGTCTAGTCCAGGAATTTCAGATTTTGGGACCTTGTGAAGAGGTTTTGCTAAGGCTGCGAGGATCTCCAAATGACCTTAAGGTTAGAACCATCAAAATTTTTTATTTTAAAACCCCGTCACTATGGACTTAAGATTTCACTGACCATGACAATGACCATGTTAACCCATTCACCGGGGATTAAATTTTCAGACGCCTTCACCGTACTGGGGATTTAATTTTTGGAAAAACGTTCTTCAGAAATGAAAACTAACTTTTTAAATTTGCTATATCTCAGGCTATATAAGAGCTAATAAGATGAGGTATGCCATTGTTTAGCTTTTTTATTCCTCTTTCAAACGATCCGTGCAAAACAAAAAATTGTGGGTAGGGTCCACTCTATGGCCTAAAATAAAACCCCTCCAAAATTTTGTTCAAAGCTCCGTAGCTAGAATTTTTCAGCAGTAACCCCACTTTTATCAACGGTAAAGTTGTAGGGGCATATCAGGGGAACAAAATAAATCAAACATTTTGAAAATCAGTCAACATTTGGTAAAGATCAATCAATTCCAACGCGATGACCCTATGTTTGAACATAAGTCTTATCGGTGAATTTCGAGAAAGTGTTGAAGTTTGAAATTTATATATATATATTTTTTTGAATTTGCTATAGCTCAGGCTATATACCGTATATACTCGAGATAAAGTCGATCCGAGTATAAGTCGACCCCTAGATTTTGGGTATTTGAAGGTGTCTAAAGTCATTGACCATATTGACCATGGTCATTTGAATAAGTCAAAGTGACGTCACCGCGGCGAACCCTCTTGAGGTAATAGTGAGAGTCGGAACAATGGCGGATGCGAAGTGGGCATGTGGCGGCAGCGGCGCCATTGTTTTGATTGAAAAACTGCGTTTTAGCTTTGAACTATCGAGAAACTGAACGATTTTGACATTCCCAGATTGATTCCTGATGATTAAGAAAATTTTATACCTGCTATTCGCTCATTCTTGACTATATAAAAATCTTAATTACCGGTAATCTTGAATTTTTTTATATTTATGTAGCGCCAATATTTAATTAATATTTATGTGGCGCCTATAAATTACCAATCTTAAAAGCGCTGATGTCAACTTTTATTTAGATGCCGTAGTGTATGTTGAAAATAATTACACAGAGTTAGCTAAATTAATTATTTTCGACATGCTATGTATGGAAACTTTACCCAACAGTTAGTGCCTTGAGTATAAGTCGAGGTCAGGATATATAACCTGTGAATTGGCCTTAAATTTCTCAACTTTATCACGAATATATACGGTAAGAGCTAAGAAAATACTAACTGTGAAGAAGTAGGACTGGAAATGAACTTTACGAGAACTGTTAACTTCTTTTGCATTAACCCCGAGTAAACCTCAAGGTGGGAAAATGATATAAGAAGCATTAACCTCAAGTTTTACTTGGGAAATATTACTAGTGGTGAGGTAAGCATTTGGAACATGTAGTGGAGCACCTGGCTATTAGAATATGCAATTTTAGTTATATAACGCCAATTTTTACAGCGCATTACTTGCGAAATTCAAAACATTTATCTCCTATTTCTTCACAGTTAGTATTTTCTTCTATATAAGTTACACATATGCTTCATTGATTATAAAAAAGCATTCGACAGAATAAATCATCAAAAGCTATTGGAGACACTAAAATGGGCAGGAATACCAAAACTGGAGCAAAAGTTAATCTGTAACTTATACTGGAATGAATACGCCACCATAAGAATAAAAGAGGAGGAATCCGAGAAGATACAAATAAAAAAAGGAGTCAGACAAGGATGCATACTATCCCCTTTACTATTTAACCTATATACAGAGCTGTTAATAAAGGAAGCATTAGAACAAACTCCTGGAATGAATATCAATGGAACAATCTATAACATACTCAGATATGCAGATGATACGGTAATCTTTGCAGAAAAAGAGGAAGACCTCCAACTCATAATTAACAAGCTAAACGACAAAAGCAAAGAATACGGGATGGAAATTAACAGAAAGAAAACAAAAACGATGATAGTAAGCAAACACAAAAATGAGAAACACAACATCCTAATTGATAGCACTAAGTTGGAACAAGTAAAGGAATACAAATATCTGGGCAGTTTCATAACAGAAAATGGACGATGTACAAGAGACATAAACGCCAGAATTGCTATGGCCAAAGAAGCCTTTTGGAAACAAAAAGAACTACTAAGAAGAAACCTAGACCAAACACTAAAACTACGAATCCTGAGATGCTATGTATACTCGGTTATCACATTCTCCTGCGAATGCTGGACTCTAACAAAGCAGTTGAAAAATAAAATACAGGCCTTTGAAATGTGGTGCTTCAGAAGAATCTTGAAAATTAGCTGGCAAGAGAGAATAACAAATGAAGAGGTACTAAAGAAAATTGGAGAAAAGAGACAACTCCTGACAGAAATTATAAACAGGAAAACTCAGTATGCTGGACACATAATGCGGGGTTCAAGCACAGAACAAGCAAAAGTCCTATTAGAGGGCAGATATGAGGGAAACAGGGCCAGAGGAAGACCTAGAAGAGACTGGCTGGACGACGTTAAGGAACACATACAGGAAAAGAACTATGGAAGACTAAAAAGGATTGCTGAAGACAGAACGAAGTGGAAACAACTCATGACCGTCAACCTTCAGATTGAAGATGACACATGATGATGATGATAAGTTAGGACTGGTACTGATTAAAATTTTCGTGTTCAT
This sequence comes from Metaphire vulgaris, assembly GCA_018105865.1. Taxonomy (NCBI): domain Eukaryota; kingdom Metazoa; phylum Annelida; class Clitellata; order Crassiclitellata; family Megascolecidae; genus Metaphire; species Metaphire vulgaris. Next base: position 7,830,459 of record CM030833.1, on the reverse strand, counting down.
TTAATCAAATTTTTCAAAAATCAATTAATTGATTAATTTCGATCAATTATAATGAACAACAGATCCAACTATTTGTAGGTGATATGTGGTATACACTATACATGTGCGCAATCACCCGACATTAGTTAGTTGCAGCAATCTATGACTTAACTTCAGAATTAACATAAATAATTCAAACTGCAGCACTTAAGTAAGTTACCTTGAATTTTTAAAAACTAAGTAAAAAATAAAATGTAATGAGTTAGTTTAGTTATAAAACTTATACAGTTGACCGACTGTCAGTCATTGTATACTAGGTAAGTAGACATCACTTTAGCCAGTCACAAAGACAAATCAGAGAGTTTACATTTTCTGGAAACAGACATGATCGCATTTTATTGACAATATACCCTAAAGATCAGAGGTGACCGAGCAATTCGGCGTAAACAATTCGGCACGGGCAATTTGGAGCAGGACAAATCGGTGCCAAAGGAAAGAATGTAATAGAATTAAAGAAAGAATTTATTAGAATTAATGTCATGAAAGTTGTATAAAGTTGTAAAACTGTTTCAAAATATGACTGTTTCAAAATATGTCGATAAAGTTATGCAACATTTTTTATAATTGATTATATGTAGTTCGTGACTACAAATAATGATACTGAGCATCTTGTATTGAAGTTCGCTGAATGATGTTAATTCATTGGTTACGGATTCCGGAGCGGATCGTCTTTAAACGGTGTCAACTGACGTTCCGTGTCTTACACGACCCCTCATGTACTGGCTATTAATCCGAGCTGATTCGGAAACCGTTAGCATCTGACCGTCACCTTCAACTATGTTCAAGCAGTCGTCTGGTACTGTACATTCCACCGCCATCGAAGACTGTGAAATTCAGAGAGCGTTCTGTCACTCGTGGCAACCCTCTTTGCAATTCGTTGCCAGACACAGTGACATCTGCTACCTCTTTTGAACGTTTTTCAGTTGCACTGAAGACATATCTATTTAACATTTCATTTCAATTTATGTAAAGTGCTCTTGCTTTTGGCATCAAGCTATGTTATAGCTCTATAGAAATAGTCGAGATAATAATAAATAATAATTATAATCAATAAATTGATGTTTTGGCTACATCCTTTTAAGTACTCGATTGCATTCTGGTTTTCGTAATCTAGCGCAACAGTCCGCAATCGACAATCCAGATCTCGGTACTTCTTTTTCTTAAGAGGAGGCTCATATCCCGCAAGCATACGCTTGACGAGCAATTGATTGTTGTTCTGCTCTGTCTGGAGTTTAACTACTAGCCTTAGCCTTGTTCTCACTCAACTGTCGGGGCGAGATTAGCATTTATTTAAACTCATTGAAACTTTGCACAGAATTGTTCGCGCCGAATTGTCTGTGCCGAATTACCCTAGAACCAGAACTTAACAGTCTCTTGCACGGACCAGATGTTGCTGGTACACAAAGAATTGTCTGCACAAAACTGCTTAGGACAGGAAAATGATGGTTATTAAGTTTCCACCACATGAGAGGATCTACTTTTTCTTCAACAGCTAGCTTAAAAATATAATGTTTGCTCAACTTTCCACTTTCCATTAAATGCTTTACTGCAACGTCGCTCTCATTACTCGCCAGTTTTTGATTTTGGAGTCATTCCGTGTCAATTGAACAAATTTTTGGGGAAGTTCCAGGTTGACCATCTCAAAAATTTATGAAATTACCACAAGTGTTCCCCAAACATCCAAGTGAAAGTATGCAAAATTTTAGCCTGCCCTCTTGAGCAGTTTTTGAGATATTCAACTTTTATAGTACCTAGGGTGGGCTGTTTTTTGGCGTTTCACAACTGCCACTTAAATTTCTCGCAACTTCAGACCTTTATAACTTCAGAAATATAGCTAGGGGCTGAAACTTTTTGGACTTCTTCACTATTAGTATTTTACAAAACAAGAGCAAAACTTTGTCTACAGACAAAACTGTCCTCTCTGCAGAGTCACAAAAAATTTGTACCTTTCCTGATATTCAGTGTTTAGCTCTCCAAAGCGAACCGAACATATCAGCAACGTCAGCTGATTCGGATGTATACATGTCTTGTACTCTCAACACTCTTTTATGGTAGTGAGACATGGATGATGACTGGTCAAGAATGGAAAAGACTTGAAGCTTTTCACACTAAGGATCGATGTTGAATGCTTAACATCAGGTGGTTTAACTTCATATGCAACAATGAAGTATACATACGCTCTGGACATCGTCGTTGTCTTGGCCTCTTTGGACATGTCGCAAGAATCCCACCAGCAGTACCTGCCTCAGCTGCACTTCACTTAGCAAATGCGACTTCGAGACAGACATTAGTATCACAGGATGGCATTGTCCATGAGCAGTGGCGTAGCGTGGTCTCATGCCGCCCATGGCTCCTGGAAAAAATGCCACCCCAACCTGCTCCTATTATAACTAACAAGCAAATAAAACAAAAAAACGTCATCGCCACTCAATTTGCCAGAAAAGGTCATCGCCGCTCAATTTGCTGCCCCTTTCAAATTTTGCCGCCCCTACGCTAAAACTCTCCGACAACCTGACAAGCAAAAAAGGCCATTGCCATTCAATTTGACGCCTCTTTCATGTGTGCCGCCCATGGCTCGAGCCATAGTAGCCATTGGCACGCTACGCTACTGTCCATCAGTGGCGGCTCTAGGATTTGGCAAGTGGGGGGTCGTTGGGGTGGCAACTTCTAATCATGGGGGGCCAACCATTTGTTGTTTAATGTATGTATCATTAAGTATAGGGTCCCAACTGGGGAGCCACTGGGGTGGCCAGACACTCAATAGGGGGCACGGGCCCCCGGTGGAGCCGCCACTGCTGTCCATGAGGCAGACCACCAATCACCTGGCTTCATCAAATCTATGGGGACTGTGGATTACCATTGCACAGAAGAGACTGTTTTGGTGTACAATCTGTTGTGAGACACTATATTAGCTTACTCACGTTGATCTGTACTTACTTAGTTAAGGCAGTATTATTGTATCTTCCGGTTTTGGAGTTTGGTTGAATGAGTCGATTTAGTAAATGTTGTAAAATCGTCTTTTCCTCTCCTTAGTATCGTTTATACGCATCGAGCCTCCAACAAATCGCAATAGCCAAAAGGCTATGCACTTAAATAACAAACAATAATAATAAGAGTGATTTCCTTGTCCAAGTATTTTGCTGCTTCCAGTAGTTTCTAAATATGTTGTCTCCTCATGAGTTCCTGAAATCTATGCAACTTCTATTTATTGAGTACCATAGTTATTTGAAGTCCTCTTTTCATCTCCATATAATTCAATTCCTTCTCCAAGTGCTTTGCCATCCTGGTTGTATACCTGTCCTAGTTTTATTATATCTAGATGCTCTACTCGGCCGCGGGCGAACACCGGTGCCCGACTCAATTACAGCAGTTCACTTTACCGAGTCTATCAGACAGAAAATTGCGGGAATGCGATTCGCCATGTCAACACATGAACCTCCTACATTCTCACTTGTAAAGCCTCTTTTCTCTCCTTCAGCTCCTTCTGAATGCTGACCAAGACGGAAGTAGCCACAGCCATACACGCCTTTCCAGACAAGCACTGCTCCAGCGACCCACTGCCAGCCTGGCTACTCAAGGAGAGCGCTGATATACTAGTTACATTAGTAACAGTGCTCTTTAATTGCTCATTAGCCATTGGGAAAGTGCCCACCATCTTTAAATCAGTTTCATAGTGCAGCGCATCAAGAAACACAACCTAGCTGCGACAGATGTCCAATTGCATAGGCCAATCTCTAATCTATCCGTGCTCTCGAAGCTACTGGAATGATTGTTGTCTAGCCAACTCATTAACTATATCACTTCTTAGGAACTACTACCTGACCTGCAACCAGCATATCGAGTACACCACTCTACCGAGACAGCGATCATGAAGGTTATTGCTGATATGCTGCATGAGCTAGATGCCGGAAAAATAGCGGTGCTGACACTACTAGATCTCACCTCAGCGTTTTACACAGTAGATCATAATACACTGCTGAAGAGACTAACATTAACATACAGAGTTTGCAATACTGTACACCAATGGACACATCAATGACTGATTTTTATGCACGAAGTCAATCAGTTGTTCTGTGTTTATATGGCAGTCATCAGATATGAATCATCTGCATAATGTAGTAATCAATAGATAAATCAATGAAGTGGCCCAAATAATGTAATGTAATTAGAAACGTGTTTAGTGTCACTTCTGTTTATACTCGGAGACGCTCCAAGCTTTAGAATCTCTTGATAAGAAAATGAGACTGTAGTTTGCACTATGTACAGTGCAGGTGATGTGAGGTAATGGAAAAAGATGGTGAAATCAGGTCTCAGGTGAGGGGGTGCAGCCTGTACATTGTTCTGGGGCCCATAAGTAAAGTAAAGTACCGGTAAGTAAAGTAAAATCTCGTGGATTTCTATTGCGCCTTGGAAAGCGGCACAACAGTAGCTGCTTATTCTTAGGCGCTCAGCCTCTCTTAAAATAGCTATGGGGAAGGTATATTATCAGCCAGGCAATAGTCAACATCCAAAGGGCAGTGAGGCTAGGTTGTTACAGCTATGGAGGATATGATTTTAGAAAAAGGAAGGATTTAAGCTTAGACCTAAAGACTTGAGGAGATAATGCAGGAATTATAGGAAATGAAGATTCAGATTTGAAAGTGTCCAAGTCTGCGGAGGGAAGCTGGGATCGAGTTCCAAAGTTCAGGTGCAGCGTATGAGAAGGCACGGTTGCAAATTTTCAGGGATTGATTCAGTGGGCGTGACAGAGTGAGATGAGATCATGAACGTGTGGATCGAGGAGGCTGAGGGGTTAATAGTGATCTAAGGTAGACAGGTTTTGAAGACTGAAGTGAGCTATAGGTAAGTGTTACTATCTTATATTGGATACGTTCAGTTATTTTAAGCCAATGTAATGATTTTAGTATGGGTGAAATATGGGAGAATTTAGGTGACTTAGTAACAGCACGAGCAAGTGCATTTTGTATTGATTGCAATTTGTTGATAGAGGCTTTGGGAAGGTTATAGTAGAGGGAGTTACAATAATCTAATTTGGATTGGACTATTGAGGTGACAATTGTGGAGGCAGTTTTAGTATCTAGGCAAGGACGTAGGCGGCAAAGGTCACGAGTATGAACATAGCAGGGTTTTGATAGTTGGGAGATTTGTGATTCGAAGTTTAGAAAAGAATCAGATTTGAATCCGAGATTTCTAGCAGTTGGAATAGGGATTACTGTGGTGTCAGGAGCCAAAACTAGTTTAGGATTGTCAATTTTTTTGAGTTGTTGAGGTAGTCCAATTAAAAGAAACTCTATCTTAGATGGGTTAAGAGCGAGGAGATTAGATGACAGCCATGCAGAGATTGATGACAATGCAGATTCAAGGTCAATAATAGATGCATTAAATGAAAGAGGTGAGAAGGAAAGGAATAGCCCATAAAGCTCAAAGGGGCAGGGGCCGGTGATGATGATGTATTAACAATAGTTTGAACTATGAAAAAGACTGTGAAAACATAAAAAAGGTCATCTTTGTCAGGGGCCCGGTGAATGTCTGCTTAGGGGCCTGGGCCAATGATGTTAAATAATCAATGCCATAAAACGACTGAGAAGCAAAAAAGTCATCAACACTTTCAGATTTGTACCGTACATACTCGCGGACACGTTGACATCACAGATAGATCAACCCCGTTTTTGGTCAAAGGTAATAAATTATGTAATTTGCTATGACGCGCATATTAGTCGACAAGGAAATTTAGGAGCTTACAGATTTCTTGAATTGCCTAATAATGCTTGGAGTACTTTTTGATGAAACGTTGTCGTTCACTGGCCATGTCAACAACGTGACCCGTGTGTGCTTCCGGCAACTCCAAACGATCAGAGAGGTCTGTCAGTACATTTCGACTGCAGCAACCATACAACTGGTTCGTTTTTTCATCGTGACACGGATTGACTACTGCAACGGGTTACTTCTAGGCCTTCCTGTCCGTCAGCTCACCAGGATACAGTCAATCCTGCAGCTCAGTTGATCTTAAGGTTGCGTTGGCACAACCACGTGACCTCTCTACTTCAGGACAAACTGCATTGGCTACGGGTCTCAGAGCGTATCGTGTTCAAGCGCTGTTTGTTGATGTTCTGGGTTCTACACGATCCATTCTGCTTGGAATACCTTGCGACACTCGTTCGAAGGCCGGTGTGAAGCGATGGACTAAGGTTGTTAAGACCGCTGGTTTTGAAGGACCGGTTAACTGTTCAAAAAAAGACCGATTAACTGGTCAACCGCTCGTTGGTGGCAGTCTGGTGTCATGCCAGCATCAAAGCGTTTTGATGCCGCCAGCGCCTATGCTGGCGTCCTGCGCGGCTACATCAAAGTGCAATGATGCTGCGTGCGCCAATGCCAGCGTACTGCACGGCTACATCAAAGCGCTTTAATGCCATCGGCGCCTATCCCGGCGTCCTGTGCGGCTACAACAAAGCGTTTTTATGTTTTCAAATTGAAATTACGGTTAACCGGTCAAAGTTAAAAGGACCGGTCTTTGCTCTTGGGACCAGTTAACCGTTAACGACCTTACGATCGACGGCTCCACCTTCGTTCCAGTAGGCGGATTCGGCTGTACGTTCCACCTCCGTCAAAGACTGTCGGGTTCAGAGAAGGTTCATTCTCGCGCGGAAATCCCCTCCTCTGGAATTCATTGCCGGACAGCGTGTTGTCCGTCACTTTGGAGAGTTCGTGAGCAAACTAAAGACGTATTTATTCAGCGTCTCGTTCCCACGTTCCTTGTAAAGCATCCTTAACTTTGGCCATTGTTACGTTACAGCGCTATGTAAATTGTCATGAGCGATAACATTAACAATGGCTGATCTACACTGAAATTGAGTCAACAGGCGGCTGCTCCCCTCCTCCAACCCGACATCTCCAAGCTGTTTACAGGTCAAAGGTATTTGCGGTACTCAGAGGCCAAGGTCGGCCGTGTGGTCAAACAGACAGCCTCTCCTCTCCCCAATTAGACGTCTCCAAGCTGATTACAGGCTAAATGTCATTGTGATGCATTAGGCAATGTGTTCCTATACAAAACTTCTTTGGAAAATTGCACTGATTCGCAGATAAGTCGACTCGGCGTTTTAAAATGAATTTTAAGGCATAAATTTCTCGACTAATCCATGAGTATATACGGTACTTGTAGCGAGGACCCAAAATTCTGCTTGGAAAAAGACCGACAAGCAAAAAAGGTCATCAACTTTTTCACACGTCAATTCAGGGACCTGTGACTATTTTTTACACCGGGGCCCGGAAATTCTCTCGGTGGCCCTGGTGAAAATAGTTCGGTATTGTAAGAAGACCGATGACCTTAAAGTGCTGCAAAAGCAAGAATTATCTGTTTATTTTCAACGGGATCTGAAATTGGAAGCCAAGAGAGGGTGGACTGCAAAAATATCTAAAATTTTGAAATAGCAATGAGCTTAGCCACAGAAGGAGGAGCATCATTTATCACAAATTGCACAGTAGAAAGCTTTAAAATATCATGGTAAATAAAGTTAAAAAGAGAGGATCAAGAACAGATCTCTGAGAACCACCAAAGCAGTTCATTGTTAATTTTGAGCAATCTCCAATATGGTTGACAGTTTATTACAATGTTGCCACATATATGTTATTTGTATGACACTTATAGTATTTTTGTTTCTTTCGCATCATTAGGTTTATTCAGTTGATCTTCTGCATGAACTTGGTCGTTTGAGTATACATGGCTGGGTGGGCGTTATGCATGAAATACGCAGAACAGCAAATGACTATGGACTTACGTGTGAGTTTTAGAAAGTACAATAATATTCATCAATGAAAGTATGTAATTTGTGCAGTGTCTATGTCTTGGCCACTTGAGCAATCACACATGAAATGATGTATTATTATTATTATTATTATTATTTTATCATCATCATCATCATCATCAACAACATCATCATCCTCCAGACACGTTTACATCATTTTTACAACATTGTGGGCATGGTGAGGACCAAAGTCATGGGCAAATAGCAAATGCCTCTTGAATGAGATGTGAAAACAAGTGTGTTTTTAAATTCCACTTGAATGAAACTATTGAGTTCGTTTTCATACTGTTGTTACATAGTGTGTCCTATGAAATTGGATTGCCATGAGAAACTGGCCTGTCACCGAGCTTAGCAGTCTTGACTGGAGGATGAACAAGTAGTTGAACATGTACATGCATTGTATTGTAATCTAATTTAGTATTTGTATAGTGCCTCGTATATTTTTACTCAGAGATGCTCCTGGCCTTGGAGTCACTAGATAGTGGAACTTTGGCATTCACATTGAACAGAAGAGCAAGGGAGTAAGTAGTGAGGCCCAAATGGATGGAAGCAATGCATTTCATAGAAAGCGCCCAGGCACTCTGACACTAGGAAATTACGGAAACTGCTCTAGACATTCGTTCTAGCCAGATAGTGCGATACTCAACAATATCCAGAGTTGCCAAATACTTGTGTCATGAAACTGCCAAATCCAAATATTATTTTCACATTTCATGTTTCAATGAAGAATAACTTAACTGAACTGAAGTGAATGAAAGCACCCGCAAAGTTTACATTTAACCAGAACTACGTCACACAAAGAATTACTTGAGGCTGCATATGCCATATGGTAACTGAGTAGTCAGTATTAAGTGACTACTCTTAGCCGGTTACTTTAGTAAGTAATAAGTTAGGGTAATTAGTTAGGAAATAAGTTAGGAAATTGAGAAAGCCCCGACTAAAGATGCAAAGCAATGAAGGTTTGGAACAAGTGAGATTAAAACAGTTACAGTTCAGTTACGTGCAAAAAAGGAACAGATCAACAGCTACAAATAAAATGGCTATTGCAGAGTATGAGAACAAGTTAGCAAAAGACATCAAACAGAACAGCAAGAGTTTTATGGATATGCAAGACGTAAGATGAAGCAAAAAGAAAAAGTTGGACCATTAGTAGCTGATTCTGTAGAAACAGGTGTGCGACAATTGGGTACCGCCGATTGGGCCCCGGACAACTGGGCCCGGCATTTGGGTAATGGGACATCTGGGTACTGGACATCTCGGCCCCGCACCATCGAACTGGACTTAATAATAACTGAGGGTTCTTTGTATAATTTTGGGCTGTCTTCTTTAAGCCCTGTCATCTGCTACAAATTGAGTACAAATTCTTAATGGGAAGTGCTATTTCTTTGATTGTAAATGCAAAGTATAGTTACTACAGGCTTATATGGACTTAAGAAGAACTGAGGCTTTGCTGTATCCCTGTAGCAGTGAATAACTGCGGGAAGTCTTCTTCAAGTCTTTTCATCGGCTACAAATTGAGTACAATTCTTTGAACTCACAGGCATTTTATGATGTTAAAGCATAAAACCGGTATACAAGAATAGTTGTCTATTCTGATTTTGATAGCACAACCAGGAGCACCATTCTCTCTTTCCCTGTTGTACGGGGCTGAGGTGCCCCGGGCCCAGATGTCTCATTACCCAAATGTCCCGTTACCCAAATGCCGGGCCCAGTTGTCCGGGGCCCACTCGGCGGTACCCAGTTGTCCTGATTCGGGAGAAACAGTGATGGACGACATGGAAACAGCAACCATTCTGAATGATTACTTTGGATCAGTGTTCACAAAGGAAAATACAACCAACATACCAAAGCCCATTAATTTATTTTGTGGAAAAGAGGAGGAAGCATTATCAGACATATATTGCAATAAAGAGTGTGTCCTGGAAATTCTGAGTCAAATGAAAACTGACAAAAGCCCTGGAATGGACAATATACATCCAAATTTCTGTATGAGGTAAGACATGAGGTTAGTGAGGTAATAGCCACAATATTCAATGTGTCACTTAAATCGGGAATAATCCCTAGGGACTGGAGGGATGCAGTAGTCACTCCTATATTCAAAAAGGGTAACCGTAGGGAGCCAGGAAACTATAGGCCAGTGAGTCTGGCCTGTATAATATGTAAAGTTCTGGAAAAAATAGTAACAGCAAAGATATTGGACCATCTTATGAGACACAAGATTTTAAAGGCTACCCAGCATGGATTTATTAAGGGAAGATCTTGCTTAACAAACATACTGGACTTTTTAGAGTAGATTTATGACAAGCTAGATGAGGGAAAAGCAGTTGATGTAATATACCTGGACTTTGCAAAAGCATTTGATAAAGTACCTCATTCAAGACTGGCAGCCAAGCTTCAGGCCAGTGAAATTAGAGGTAAAGTTTGTTGTTGGATAAAAAATTGGCTTCTGAACAGAAGACAGAAGGTAGGCATAAGAGGCAAGTATTCAGATTGGGCTGAGGACATAAGTGGGTTGCCACAAGGTTCAGTGTTGGGACCTCTATTGTTTTTAATATACATCAACGACATCGTTGATGATATAATGTCAAAAATTTCAAATTTTGCTGATGACACAAAACTGTCGACAGAGTGATAGCAAAGCAGAGGCAAAAATTTTACAACAAGACCTATATAGACTATCTCAGTGGTCAGCAGATTGGCAAATGCTTTTTAATGCAGATAAATGCTCGGTGATGCACATTGGCAAGAAGGGAACAGATCACGAATTTAAGTTATGTGGGAAAGGACTAAAAGTTACAAACAATGAGAAAGATCTAGGGGTCATCATGCATAACAGCTTAAAGCCATCTATGCAATGTGTAGAGGCAGCTAAAAAGGCCAACAAAATTCTAGGTATGATCAAAAGAATGATAGTGAGCAGAGAGAAGGATGTAATAATAAGACTTTACGAGACATTGGTACGCCCACATTTAGAGTATTGTGTTCAAGCATGGTGTCCATTCCTGAAGAAAGACATAGAGAGCTTAGAAATAGTGCAACACAGCAACAAAGATGATCAAAGGATATCATAAACTAACCTATGAGGAAAAGCTAAAACACTGGACTTGACAACCCTGGAAAAAAGAAGAGAGAGAGGGGATTTGATTGAGACATACAAAATACTAACAAACAAAGTGGAAATGCCAAGAGAAAGGTTTTTTACAACGAAACAGTATGACCGAACCAAAGGACACTGCATGAAACTGTTCAAGAAACGGGTTGGCAGACACAAACAGCACTGTTTAGTGCAAGAGTGGTGGACAGATGGAATGAACTGGATGAGAAGACAGTAACGGCTACAACTGTGAACGAGTTCAAAATAAACCTCAGTAGTTTAGGATATTAGATTGGACGGGAACAACAGTGGTTCTCACACAGGGCAGTCCCTACTGAACCACTTTAAACCTTGTTATTATTATCATTATTATTATTATTATTATTATTATTATTATTATTATTATTATCCTTAAGGTTGTTAAAACTGCTGGTATTTAAGGACAGGTTAACCGTTTAAAAAATAACTGGTTAACCGGTCAGTTGCGATAGCTGTTTACAAGTTGCCAGCTTGACTTTGTGATCTATCATTGCTTAAAATCAAGGGTCTTTAAATTAAGCAATTATACCAATATCAAGAGGCAATTAACATTCTTGATCACAATTGGCTGTAACATAACAGTGAGACTTCTAAAGTGAAAAATCTATGGTGACTGAACTGACACCACACAGTGTTGATTGATGGCAAAGGAAACTTTATTTACCCTTCCAATTAGAAGCAGAATTTGAAAAATAATTGTGATTATCCAGGTTACTGAATTGAGATTCCATAATTGACAGTTACACAATTGATGTTGACCCTATTTGGGCGGTAAAAACAAAACAAGGACTGAGTGAATGGGTGAAAGCAACTATTGGCAGTCGACAAGGAGACCCGATTTCACCTTTGTTATTCATTGCCATCTTAGAAATCATTATGGAAAAAATGGAGGCCAAAACACAAGGAGGTGTAATGATTCAGGGACAGCAAATCAAAGACCTACGATTTGCTGATGACATTGATCTAATGGCTGAGAGTGAGGAAGACCTGCAGAAGCAACTCACAGAGGTATACCAAACCAGCAAAGAATATGGATTACTTATTAACAGAAGCAAAACAAAAGTGATGGTGATGGGAAACAACAAAGGAGTTCAAATACATGTTGATGGTGAAAAGTTGGAATGTGTTGATCAGTTTATTTACTTAGGAAGTCTAATAACCGAAGATAATGACTGCAGCAAGGAGATAAGAAGACGGATTGGAATTGCAAGCAGTACTTTTGCCAATTTGAACATGATCTGGAAAAGTAAAAACATTTGCACAGACATTAAATTGCGAATTATGGACACATGCGTGATATCTACCCTACTGTATGCATGTGAGACATGGACCATGAAGAAACAAGACAGATTAAAACTGAACGCATTTGAAATGAAATGTTATAGGAAAATGCTGAAAATAAGTTATAAAGATATGATCAAAAATGATACTATTCGCAAAGACCTGGGACGAACAAAGACTGTTGTGGAGAAGATCAAAGAAAGAAAATTATCGATATTTGGACACATCTGCAGAATGAGGGATGACAGAATAATAAAGACAGTGATGATGGGCAGGTCAAATGGTATGAGAAAAAGAGGAAGACCAAAGAGAAGATGGATCGATGACATTCTTGAATGGACTGGACTTGACACCACCCAAAATGCGATACACATGGCCAAAGAAAGGAAAGGGCCATGGGTGAGCACTCTTACACCGTTGGCTCCGACGGTCCTTATGGACTATGGAGTGTGATGATGATGATGATGACTATTTGGGCATTATGACGGTTGATGGTTGAGATAAGCCCTTCCAACTCCAAGCAGTTTCTCTCTCAACGGCAGCCATATTCAAGTGAAAAATTGTGATTACCGTATTTTCATGCCAAATCGCCGCTTAACGTTTATAGGCCGCTCCATGTTTACAGGCCACAGAAATCCAGTGGCATGTAAATATTTTCATAGATAAGCCGCACACGAATATAGGCCGCGTGCTCTGATGTTGCAGTATCATTATATATGCATGTGGTTATTCCCAACGGAGAAAGAGGGAGACTGGGAGGAGAGAGACGGGGAGGGCGAGAGAGACAGAGGAGAGAGGTATGGAGGGAGGGAGAGAGAGAAAGAGAGAGACAGAGAGAGAGATGGAGGGGAAAAGTCACTTCTAGGGTTTGAAATATGATAACTACCCCAAATGAGGTCCGATCTTCAAAATTTTGATATATTCTGTTCCAATGACAGCCCCCTTCAACTTTGCCGCTCATCCAAGTGGGAAGGGGTCCTATTTTAGGCTGTAGAGTGGATCCTACCCCCAAAATATTTTTTGGCACGAATGGATAGAAAGAACAATAAAAATGCTAAACAACGGTGCAAACCTAATTTTTTTAATGTAATGTAACGAAATATTTGTATAGCACCTCTTCTGAAGAATCACTCAGAAGCGCTCCCACAGCAAATTACTGCACATTGACAAAGAGATAAGTTTTAAGTTTTTTTTAGCTTCCACATAGCCTGAAATATAGTAAGTTTAAAAAGTTCATGTTCACAGTTCATATGCACGCTTTTTCCAAAATTAATTACCCAGAATGGTGATGTCTTGTAAAATTTAATTCCCCTGTTAAGGGGTTAAACGGTTTGAGAGGCCGGTTCACAACCCTCCCTCCCTCACTCTCTCTCTCGTCTCTCTCTTTCTCTCTCTCTGCCGTCTCTCTCTCTCTCTCTCTCTCTCTCTCTCTCTCTCTCTCTGCTGCGTCTCTCTCCTCCCTCTGCCACGTCTCTCTCTGCCGTCTCTCTCTCTCTCTCTCTCTCTCTCTCTCTCTCTCTCTCTCTCTCTCTCTCTCTCTCTCTCTCTCCCCCCTCTCGCATATCTGTATACCTCTCTGCAGGCAGTCACATTCAAGTGATATAGGATTGTAATTAACTCTCTCTGCCGGATTTATAATTACTGGTAGAATTATTTATGTTAAAGGGCCTCCTGCTATTTGTAAAAATGTTTTTTATAAGCCACTTACTATTATAGGTCACATCTTGTAAAATCATCTATAAGCCATGGCGATTTGGCGTGAAAATACTGTAACCTAGTTACTGAATAGAGGTTCCATAGTTGGTAGTTAAACAATTGACATAGACCTATTATGATGGCTGATGGCAGGGAAACCCTTCCAATTCCAAGCAATCTCTCTCCCTCTCTGTGTCTATGCTGGCAGCCACATTCAATTGAAAGAGGATTATGATTAACCAGGTTACTGAATAGAGATTCATAATTATTTATAGTTTAACAATTGATGCTATGGCGCAATCTACCGTATTCTCACGCATATACCATGCACATGTGTATACCACGCACAGGCATATAACGTACGGTTTTGGGTAGTTTATGTTTTACAAAAGTTGTATAGCGCACACACGTATATGGCACGCACACGTATATAGCGTGCACTTGCATATAGCGCGCATGACGGGAATATAAGTCACGGCCCCAACCGGAAATTTCCAGTAACCTCTTAGTAAAACGGGTTTTAAGTACTGATTGTGCTAAAAAAGACGCTGTTTAATGCATCTGATGCATAAAAAATCACGTAATATCGCCGTTACATAACACATTACGTTACATAACCAAATCGCTGTTACATAACAACACCGGCCGCCATCCATCTCGTCCACGCTCTCGTACTTTCGAGACTGGATTACTGTAACAGTGTCCTTCTCGGACTTCCTGGGAACCAGCTTAGCAGACTCCAGGCGGTCATCAATGCCTCTGCGCGGATTATTTTCGGCTTGAGGTGGCACGACCATGTGACAGGCTCCATTGGCTTAGGGTCCCGGAGCGCATAGTCTACAAGCGGTGTTGGCTGACTTTCCGCGCGCTTCGGGACCCTGCCTGCCCCAATTACTTGTCACGCTTGGTACGGAAACAAACGACGACCGGGTGCCGTCTCCAGCTGAGATCCAGCAGTCGCCATCGGCTTTACGTTCCTCCTCCGGCCAGGACTCGGAAGTTTGGCGAGCGCTCCATGACTCACGGCAACCCACTTCTGTGGAATGCGCTCCCTGATTCGCTGGCCGGGACTACTTCCCCTGAAACGTTCGCCAAAGAACTAAAAACGTACTTGTTCACCAGATCGTACAGTTATTAGCTGTGTGTTGATTGTACAGCGCTTTTGGTTTTAGCCGATGGCCATGTTACGGCGCTTCATAAATAGTCGAATAATAATAATAGTAATAAATGAAATACAAAAGTCTGGTGTTTGGTGTTGTTCGTTTTATATTGCGTATGGCACTCTTTCATTAACAAATCCTAGTCATTTAGCTATTTTGTTAGCGAATTCATTATTTAGCGCTCATTAGTTATCGAATTATAGTTATTTAGCGTTCTTTCGTTATCGAATTCTAGATATTTAGCACTCTTTTCTTAGCGAATTCGTTATTTAGTGTCTAGTCATTTAATGCTCTTTCATTTTAGTAAATTCTAACTGTTTAATGCTCTTTTGTTACCGAATTTGTTTTCTAGTGCTTTCGTTAGCAACTTGTACCTATTTAGTGTTCTTGTTAGAGAATTCGTTATTTAGCGCTCTAGTTATTTACTGTTTTTTTCGTGAGCGAATTCTAGCCATTTAACGTTCGTTAGCGAATTCGCTATTTAACGTCCTTTCGTTAGTGAATTCTAGTTACTTAGCGTTTTTTCGTTTGCGAATTCTAGATATTTGGTGCTTTTCTTAGCGAATTCGTTATTTAGTGTCTTGCTATTTAATGCTCTTAATTTAGAGAGTTCTTAATTTAGCTTTCTATAGTTAGACAATTATAGCTATTTAGCTAATTTCCATTAGCGAATTTTCGCTGAACACGTCAGAGATCAAACGGTAGTAAATAATGAATTATTTACAAATGGCTTACATGTGATCTCAGTGAAAAATCAATAGATAAAACATCGTCTTTTTGTATAAGACGCCACCGGAAGATCTGTTGTAAAAAGTTAACGAGCGACCTATAACCCTGTCTATACGGAGAAAGAGCAGAGGACCAGCGAAGATGAAGAGAAGTTTGCACATTTAGCGCTAAAACCAAGCGCAAGATGACGGCAAACTGCTAAGAACGACGATTTTCCGATGTACGAGCATGCATGTGCAAGGATGCCAGAAAGTGCCATACCGAAAAATTAACTAAGAAACAATACAATAATCTTTATTCGTGTCAAGCACAGCATCAAATAGTACACATGAACAATAAATCTTATTCTTTTATTTTGTATTCTTTTATTTAAATAAAATAACTAGGAAACAATAATTAATTAAGAAAAAATTTAGATAAACAATTTAACTAGACAATTTATTCTTTTATTTCGTTTTCTTTTATTTCAATAATTCGTTCAATAAATCATAATTTAAAATTCATTTAATAAATCATTATTTAAATGGTGATTATACAATTCTTATTTGAATGTCAGTTCTTTTCCATAAAATACATTTTACTTACATAGTCTTTGGATGGATTAGCTATGCAATATGTTGTAGCGAAATTACCCGGTATTATAATAGCCAAGATAGCCTGAGGTCCAATAATAAAGAATAGGTAGAGCAGGGGTACTCAAACTTTTTTGAAGGCGGTCCACATTCAGTCTTCCATCGTTCGTGTGGGGCCACTAGTTACAAGGGAAGTCCAATTATTCCTGTGACTGCTACGGCATAGAAGGCAACTACGAGTAACTACGGATCCTCTTAGTAGTCTGTTATAAGCGAACCAAGGAAACATAAAACAAGACTACATTTTTAAATGCATAGAATAAATTTTAGCTGAATCAGAAAATTTCAGCTAGAGCAGATCTCAAAGCACATTTGCAGTCCTACCAAGTAACTAGCGTGAAATTGTTGCTTCAACTGCATAATCGAAACATAATCAGACAAATAACCAGACAGAGAAATACGCATTGCATTTTGCAGGTGTTGGTCTGTTATAACACTATGATGTTTCGATTTAAAAAATTAATAATCCAGCAGAAAATGCTGATTAACACGTATATTTGGATCCAAACATTGTCAGAACAGAAATTGCTAACTTCTTGGTTACAGGATACTGAGAGTCGGGAACAAAGTTGGCCCAAAAGTTAGTTATACAGACTTCACTGAGTTAATGTTTCAAACATCAGATGCTTGCAAATCAGCTGCTTCAGTCTGCAATAATGTCTGCCTAACATTTGCAAAAACTGAACTGCCAATATCTGTCCAATCACCATCAGGCAAAACAATGAAATGATTGGGGACAAATAAAAACATATATAGGCTTCAGGCATCTTAAATCAATGAAACGTACTTCAAACTCGGCTTTGAACCTACGAAAAAAATCGCCATCTCAGAAACATGTTGGCCAGGCTGTAAATGAGCAGTTTGTAATAATTGATCAAAATGAAGAACTTTGACGCCTTCCAAGTCAGTTATGAAAATATCGATTTTTATGCCAAATGAGAAGGGTGTCTCTTGTAAGTCCACCACTGTTTTTTCTGAGCCTTGAAGTTTAAAATTTAATTCACTCAGATGTCCCATGTTGCCAACAAGAGATGCTATTTGTGCAGTCTTTTCATTATCCTGAATACAATTCAGAACTAGCTTTTTTTGCTTTTAGCGTTTGAAGAAACTCTGAAATATTTTTTCTCATGTTCCAGAATCTTTCCAAAACTCTTCCTTTGCTCAACCATCTGACGTCATTGTGAAGTGGCAAATCTCCAAATTCTGCCGACATATTTTCAAGGAATGAACGCAAACGATGATGCTGTAGTGGTGAATTGCATTGTAGAAAATTGACCAATTTCATGACAGTTACCATAACTAAATTTAGCTCATCAAAAAGTTTTGAGCACAGGGCTGCAGTGACAACAGTAATTAAGCCAATATTACATGCTTTAAATTTCTCAGACACAGAAAGCTATGGCGGTCCACAAGAAACGTCTTTGCGGTCCGGATTGCGGGCTGCGGTTTGAGTACCCCTGAGGTAGAGTATACAAGTAGCTTCTCCAATAGTCATTAGGTGGTGCTGATGGTAAGGTAGATAGTTGATAGAATAAATAAATTAATAATAATAATAAATGAAGTTCCTTAGTAATAATAACTGCCTGAGAAGTATGTAAAAAGTCTAGAGGTTAAATGTAGTATTGTAGAGTATTCAGTTGGTGGCGCTAGTCGTCATCGAGTTATAGACCAATAGTTAGTTACAGTTTAGCACACCTCCTTTAACCTCTTAACAGGGGGCTAAATTTTCAGATGTCATCACAATACTGGGGATTTAAGTTTTGGAAAAACGTTCTTCAGAAATGAATACTGTAACTTTTTAAATTTGCTATATCTCAGTAGAGATGGCAAATATCGTTAGAATTGAATATTCGTTAATCTTAATATATTCAATTCAAATATTCGTTAGAAAATATTTGTTAGAAAATATTCATTAGAAAATATTTATTAGCCAATATTTATTAGCCGGTTCCAGGATTTCTTAGTGGAAGTGGGGATGAAATGAATGTATAGGAAGTTGGTGGGGATGAATAAATAAGGAAAAATAATAAACGTTGCCGAAAAGGCTGACAAAAAGGCAATTTTTCTCCTTAATTTTACAATATTTTTTCTCTAATTTTACTAGACTTTCACGAAAAAGATAGGTCAACAAGCAAAAAAGGTCATCCACAGTTTTCCCCGAAATTTACTTGACTTTTTGCCAAAAAATCGGTTTCACAAGCAAAAAAGTCCAGTGGGGGATGCTTCCCCACTCACCCCACTCATCTCCCACGTCACGTGGAACCGCCACGGACGCTAACTATATAACTATATAAACTTGACGAATCTATACACTATTAACACGCAAAATAGTATAGTTTCAGTACATAATCTATATGCTTTAATAATTATTATTAATTATTAAAACATGCAATAACACTACGTGGCAGTATAGGCCCTATAGTGAACGACACAAAAGATATTTGACAGCAACAGTATATTGGATGCAGTAGCAGTTGACTAGTATTCAAACTTCAGCAAATCATTAATCTGAACCGTTAATGAATAATTCAGCTAATTCGTTAGTCTGCGCGAGTCGTTAGATTCATTATTATTCAGTATAGTAGATAATGGAGATGCATGCATGCCAGCTAGCAGCAGCGGGTGGGGAGAACTGGGGCAGCTTCTGGCCGTGGGTGGTCCACGCCTGGCGGCCAAGCGCTAAATGTGGGAACCAATTGCCTTGCGTGCAAGCAGCAGCAAACAATCCTATGTTTGTAATCTCCTATGGGTGGCGCTGCAAATCGTTAGAATGAATATGAATGAATATTTATTTACCATCTCTATATCTCAGGCTATATAAGAGCTAAGAAGAGGAGGTATGCACTATTGTTTAGCTTTTTTATTTCTCTTTCTAACTCCGTGCAAAACAAAAAAATTGGATGTAGGGTCCACTTTACGACCTAAAATAGCAACCTCTCCCCAAAAAAAATTCAAAGCCCCGTAGCAAAAAATTTTCAACGGTAACCCCAGTTTGGTCAGCGGCAAAGTTGTAAAGGGATGTCAGTGGAAAAAACAAACCAAGAAGTTTGAAAATCGGTCTACATTTGGTAAACATAGGTCAATTCTAACGCGGAAAAGTCGAATAAGTCGAATTCTGAAAGTTATTAGTAGTACCCGTCTCTCCAAAGAATATATATTTTCTCTTTCAAGGAGGCGATATAGCTGAAAAATAAGTGCCATCTATCGAATGGATGGGTACTAAAGCGTTTTATAGCATAAAATGTATATGTTATATCGCGTGGCGTTGACAAAACGCTATGGAACTTCATGACGAGCAGAACTCGGGGATCTCATATAATGAAAGATGGCGCTAGACGAGCGGAACTCGGGGATCCCAGGTAAGGGATTAAGGTAGTATAAGAGTCCCATAAATATAGGTCCCACACTCCCACAGGTATATCTCTCTTACCTTTACAGTTTTATTCTTTCCGTTCTACTTCCAGTGGCGCTTTGTATACAAATATTGGCAAGGAGCTGTATGTGTAAAATAATTTGTATATACTGTGCACTCGAATATACCGCGCGGCCGCCTGCGCGGTTTGCAAAAACGCGTATACCGTGCGCGGTGTATGCGTGAAACTACGGTATGTTTGGTATATGCGTGGGTGCATTATATGTGTGGACACGTTATATGTGTGAAAATATGATACTGTGAGTTTAATGCATGATTATATTTTCTTCTTTTAGTCCCCATTGATCTTGATGTTCATGTCAAAGGACTCCTTTTGTCTTCAGTCCTTGCTATTGTAAGCTCATTTGACTATATTTTTTGTTGAATTTAATTTTTTGTTGAATTGAAAGATGTTCTAAACGAAGATCAGTTACTTTTAATTGGTCTTTTTCCCATGAAGGAGAAATGTTTTAGAACCTGATTGTACTGATTGAACTTTATTCTGATTTGTTAGAGGGTTGTGAGCAGCTATTTTGTAAAGGCAGAGACCATTATATAAAATGAGCAGTGGCGTAGCCAGGATTTCCACCTGGTGTCAAGAGAGGCGGGTTAGCTGTGAAGTCCCGCAGGGATCAGTACTATGCTCACTCTGTTCATCCTCTACATAGGCAAGTTTGGGAGAATAGCGGAATCATTCGGATCATCATCACATGTCTATGCGGACGACAGGCAGATCTATGCCTTCTGCCCCTCAACAGAGGCCGACGGTCTTGTTTTCAGGAGTGTATTCGAGATATAGGACTGTGGGCTTCAGCGAATCGAATTGCACTTAATCTGACTAAGACTGAATTCTTATGGATAAGCACGCCAAAGAGAAATAAATCATCAGGTAAACCGTGCACCATTCCGGATTGAGGATGTAGTTATCCATCCGTCGGCTGAAGTACGTCTATTAGTGGTTCTGCTGGATAAATCTCTGATGCTTGTAGGACATGTCACTAATGTGACCGGAGCTTTCATCAGCTCCAGAAAATTAAGGAAATACGTTGGTACATTCTAATACCGACTACAATTCAACTTACACATGCTTTTTCAGTTGTAGTGCCAGAGTAGACTACTGCAATAAATTTTGCACGGTCTTCAAGCTGAATCGACTTCAATCGGTTCTTAATGCAGCCGCTAGGTTGATTTATTGGGTTAGGTGGCAAGACCACATAACTCTGTTGCTGAGAGACAATCGACACTGGCTACGGATTTCG
The DNA here is from genome assembly GCA_018105865.1 of Metaphire vulgaris. Lineage (NCBI taxonomy): Eukaryota > Metazoa > Annelida > Clitellata > Crassiclitellata > Megascolecidae > Metaphire > Metaphire vulgaris. The sequence continues at coordinate 7,809,317 of CM030833.1, read as the reverse complement.
GAGAGGATTGTCTTCAAATGATATTTATCTGAGCTGATTCGGAGACCATTAGCATCAGACTGCCGTCTCCAACTTTGTTCAAACAGTCAGCTGGGGCTGTACATCCCACCACCATTGAAGACTGCAAAATTTGGAAAGCAATCTGTCTCCAGAGGCAACCTTCTTCTCTGGAAATCGTTACCAGCTGGAGTGACTTTTATTACTTCCTTCAATCAATTTTCACTAATGCTAAAGACACATCTATTTGACATTTCATTTTCATATATGTAAATTGCTCTTGTCCGTGGCCCAAGCTATATTACTGCACTATACAATTGTCAAGACAATAATAATAATAATAATTAAACCTCCATGCAGCACTACTGAAAGTGACGTATCTGATGAGGGCCAAGCAGATAATTATGTCAACACCAAGGAAGGCTATGAACCAGAATTTGACAATGGTAAGCCCTACTTACTAAAGCCAGTCCGAATTTAAAATTTAAATGATTTAGTGAAAGATCTGTCTTTATCAAGAGAAAAGTCAGGACTTTTGGCCTCAAGATTAAAGGAATGGAACTAACTACAAACAGATACTTTTCATGATTGTCATACAAAATATGCATCATATTACAAACTGGAACACAACATTGTTTCTGTGCTAATGTGTGATTAGTCTTAATCTGTATTTAAAGGGCAACTATATGCCTGAGCAGATTAAAACTGAACGTATTTGAAATGAAATGTTATAGAAAAATGATGAAAATAAGTTATAAAGATATGATTAAAAATGATACAATTCGCAAACTCCTGAGACGGACAAAGACTGTTGTGGAGATCAAAGACAGAAAATTATCAACATTTGGACACATCTGCAGATTGAGGCATGAAAAACTAATAAAGACAGTGATGTTGGTAAGATCAGATGGTATGCGAAAAAAGGAAGACCAAAGAGAAGATGGATCGATGATATTCTTGAATGGACTGGACTTGACACCCAAATTGCGATACACATATTACACATGGCCAAAGAAAGGCAAGGGCCATGGACAAGCACTTCTACACCGTTGGCTCCAATGGTCCTTATGGACTATGGAGTATGATGATGCTGATGATATGCCTGAGCAGTGGAGGTTACTGTATTATGGACTCTAGCAAAAATATTTTGAAAGCTGTATTGCTGCATGACAGAAATGAAAGGCCTTCTGTTCCTATTGCTCAAATCACGGAAATGAAAAGACATATGTCAATTAATCTCAGTCAGTTTGAAGTTACTCAGGTGAGATATTTGCCTATAGTTTCCAAGTTTGCATCAACCAAGCGGTACATATTTGGCATTGACAGTGAGGTAAGCCAATTCAAGCAGGAAATGGAGCAGATTGGTAATAAATATGGAATATTTATTTATATAGTGCCTATATGTATAGTGCGTAATTAGCAAAATAATACATTTCTTGTTGAAAGTCTGAATCTTTGTTAACTTACAGTTGGGCCTAGTTTGGTTTGACTGGTATGTTTGTAAATTTCTTCATCTACCGTATTTTCGCGCATATAAGAAGCACCCGCGTATAAGACGCACCCGTGTATAAGACGCGGGTTTTGATGACTTGTATTTAAAAATTTATGTATAAGATGCACCATATATAAGATGCACCAAAAGAGTCAAATACTGAGTCTCTATTCAGTTACCTGGTTAATTACAATCCTATCTCACCTGAATGTGGCTGCCCCTAGAGCAAGAGATAGGAGAGAGGAGAGAGAAAGAAGGGAGGGTAGAAGAGATTGCCTTGAATTGGAAGGGGTTCCGTCAACTGTCATCATGTTAAAATAGACCTACATCAATAATTTAATCATCCCACACTAAATCTTTATTCAATAATCTGACCAATTACAGTCATCTTTCATTTCCATGTTGCTGCCGGCTGAGAGACAGACAGACAGAGGGAGAGACACAAACACAGACAGACAGAGACAACCTTGAATTGGAAGGGCTTCCCTCCACTGTCGTTGACCGTCATATAATGTCTGCACATAAGTTGCTTAACTGTCTATTGTGGAATCTATTCAGAATTCTGATTAATCACAATCCTCATTCACTTAAATTTCACTGCCGGCAGAGAGAGTGAGAGAGACAGACAGATATACTGACAGATACAGAGATTGCCTTGCATTGGAAGGATTTCCCTCCACCAATTCTACTTGCATCTACTGCAGTCTTGGATTTATTTATTGATGATGACTTAGATGGCAGTTATTCATGTTCCAAAAAATTTAGATAAGACGCACCCGAGTATAAGACACACCAAGGGGCTAATTGTATAAAAATTCGTATAAGCCGTGTCTTATGTGCGCGAAAATACAGTAAACAAAGTTTTTACCTCCAATCATCTTTGTCGAGTCCAGGTATCACTACCATATAGCAGAACAGATAGTATGTAGCAAGAGTAGATGTGGATCTTAATCTTGATGCTTAGAGTGGATTGATTCTAGATAAGGTTAATTCGATGCATAGTACTAGATGCAATGCCAATATGCCTGTGGAGTTCATCACAAGAGTTGGAGTCAGAGGCAAGATAGCAGCAGTTGGTCACTGTTGATAAGATTCACCGACAAATTCGCTAATGTAAAACTGACAGATGTGCGCCGACTTATTGACAAAATCCACAAATGTGCTTGCTTGCTCTCACCTCTAATTCTAAACAACCCTATCATATTCTTATTCCCCACTGTGCCTTTTTAAGTCAATCGCTTATGTCAGGTGCGCATTTGATGGGTCATTATTGATACTGGCTTGTCACCGATAGTGAGGTCAATGATGTTGGGACTCAGCTGAATCAAATATCTCCTGACTGCAGACTAACACCTACTGAGGTATATTAAACTGCACAAAATCGAGAACGGTGAATGGTAATAGCAACGTCCACAGCCAGCTTTGCAAACTGATGAATGTACAGACTGGAGTTTTTTATTTTTAAAAATTATATTTTTTAACATTTATCAGACTAAGTTCCAAACTTGCAGATGATCCTGAGATGCTTCTTTATGTGATCTAACCAAATGAAATTTGTCAAGACACCTTTTTTGGGTTTGGTATTGAACTTTACCTCCAGCTGATAGTAAAATCTGGTTGCTAAACATCAAAGCATGCGATCTTGGATGGCGTAGTCAGTTTCATCATATGGAGGTTTTTCTGCCATAAATTGTGGTAGAATGTAGACTCTGGTTCCAGTATCAAGATCAAAAGTAATTTAACAATTGTTGACCAAAAATTGGCTTCAAGAGACAAACTGTTGGCATTTTCACGTCTAATTGACAGAGAACTTGTCTCGGACAGCACACAGAGGAGAAATTATTTCTTTCTAGGCATATGTTGCACATTTTTCGAAAATGGGGCACATCTTGTCAGACTTGTGGAACCTAATACAGATTTTGCACTTTCGTTGCATATTTGATTTGGAGCTCTAAGCTTCGAGTGATCTCTTCAGTCTTCTGTATCATAGTCTACACCTAGGAAATTCTTTTTTGTTAGTACCATACAGTACTAAAAGCTCTCTAACTTCTAAACAGTGATTGTCTGATGTCTCTGAATGTATATCATGCCTATTGTAGTGCTGTCTAATAGATATAGTTTTGCCATGTTTGACAGGTGTATGTAACATCTGTTTATGCACTGTATAATTTGAAGGTTTTAATACATTTATGCTTTACATTTTATTTTGTTAGGATTGGCTATATTCATCTCAGGGTGGCAGATGATGAATATACCAGTTTTGTCACAGTGATGTCAATGATGATTACTTGTTTGCAAGCATTCATGTATTTTTTCAATCTACTTCTGTAGCACAAGCAAGCTGCAGATAAATTTACTGAACAGTTAGCATCTGTTGTTATCTTCTAAAATCTAATTTTAGAATTTTCTTAATGACTGAGCTGCTTGCGGAAAAATGATTTGATGGTTGCGATTTACAACCTAAAATTTATCAGAAACAGCACTTTTATATGCTAAACAGAATAAAGCTTAACTTTGTTGTCAAGTAATTTTCTAAATGTTTGTTGTAATCTATTACTGTAGGCATAAAATTTTAGAATTTCATTTATGAGATTATATTTTCATTTTGAATGCAGTTTATTGATTAATAGGCATAATAAAAAAACTTATGTGTTTACATTCTGCAATCAATAAGTGTGTGGGCCTGGATACAAATGCATGCAAGTGTTGGTCAGAGTGGTATGGAGATGAAGATAATGATATTGACAATACTTTTTTCATGCAGTATTGGTATGGTAATACCTTTTGACAGTACTGTTAACAACATTGAAAGTCAATTAACAACATTGAAAGTCAAACATTTTCACAGAAAACTTGATCATTTCCATCATCCACATTTTGATTCGATTTATGGGGAAGTTCTCCAAGTTCAAGTCCAGCAGAGATACAAGATGAAATGCTGGATGCCGCAACCATTTTTATTTCCGTCATTCTGGAGAGACAGGTCGATACCGATGGTAGTTGCGGAGGGAGGTGGTAGGAACAACGGGAGCAGCGACTGTTGACTCTCAATCGTTTTGATGTACCTCGAATGCGAATAGCAAAGCGAAGTTCTTCTAACATCACGGACCAAATCGACTAGATAAATACCAATCAGTCAACTAATCAAATGACTAATATCATTGCAACAGAATTCGGTTTGTTGGATTTTAAAAGATTTAGTGAGGGAATAGCTTGAGTTATTCAGAAACCAGTTGGAGAGATTTCCATGCCAGGCATGCCATGTCTATGTGGCTAGCTGCATGAAGATTTTCAACGGGAGACAGAAAGTCAGTAAGTAAAATCTCATTAATTTCTATAGCACTTTCAAAAGCAGTAGTTCCTTATTCCTAGGCGCTTAATCTTAACCCCTTAACCGGGCATGACGAGTCGCGCTCATCCAACGTTATCTTTCTGTATTTGGGCGTGACGGGCCAGACTCGTCATGTAAGTTTCGTAGTCGTTCATATATTGTTTTCAGCGGTGACCCCACTTTTGTGGGCGGCAAAGTTATAGAGGGTGTAATTGGAACAGAATAGTTCAAAAATTTTGAAGATTGGACCCAAATTGGGGTAGTTATCACTTTTCGAACCCTAGAACTCATTGTTCAGAGAAAACAAATTTTTTCACAAATGTTGCAAGCGGAAAAAAGTACATTTCAGTATATTTCAGGCTATATAGAAGTTAAAGAAATGAGGTTTGCACCGTTGTTTAGCATTTTTATTGTTCTTTCTATCCATCCATGCCAAAAAATAAATTTAGGGGTATGGTCCATTCTACAGCCTAAAATCGGACCCCTCCAACAAATTTTTTTCAAAGCTCAATAGCACAAAATTTTCCACGGTGACCCCTCTTATATGAGTGGTAAATTTATAGAGGGGCGTAATTGGAACAGAATAGTTAAAAAATGTTGAAGATCGGACCACATTTTGGGTAGTTAGCATTTTGAACCCTAGAAATGACACTTTTGCAAAGCCAAAATCCAACCCTCTGCCAAATAAAACCTATTTTCCTAGCTTATAGTGGGCATAATAGCTAAAAAAAGAGCTACCATCTACCGAATGGAAAACAACTAAATCGGATTATGACATCAGAACGTTTATAAACGGCGAAACCAATTTAGGAACAGACACACACTGAAGTTGCGCGTCATTATAAACGGCGAACACCGTTGGTGAATGGATGACGCACACCGTTTATAAAAGGCGAACTCTGTTAAGGGGTTAAGGATGACAGTGGGGTAGTGTAGAGAATGAACAAAACAGGTTCAAGGACAGATCCTTGTGGTACTCCATAGTATAGATCGAAGGGTAATGAAGTTTGGTTAAGGCATGAAACTTGAAAGGATTGAGATTGAAGATAAGATTGAAACCAGCAGTGAGCTGTAGAAGATATTCAAAACCAGAGGGAAAGGCATTTCAGTAGAATTTTGTGACCTAATGTATCAAAAGCAGCAGAAAGATCAAGAAGACAGAGGCCAATAACTTGTTGAAATCCAATGGCAGTGAGGAGTTTTTCATAAATGTATGCGAGGACAGTTTCTGTTGAGTGATGTTTTGTATAAGCAGATTGATGAGTGTTATATAAGGAGTTTTTTGATAGATGCTCAGTTAGTCTGAAAAGAACAATTTTCTCTGTGAGTTTGGAGAGGACAGACAGCTTTGAAGTGGGCAATAGTTGTTGAGATGCTTTCTGTCAAGGTTTGGCTTTTTGGAAGTGGAGTTACAAGGGAATTTTTAAACGAAGATGGAAATATGCCCTTGGAAAGAGATACCGGTAAGTTAAGTATAGTAGTATAGTATAGTTGGTACAAGAACAGAGGTACACTGTTTAAGAAGAGAGGTTGGTATTGAATCAAGACTGCATCGCTTGTTTGGAAAGGACTGAAGGAATTTAGATACCTCTTCCTCTGTCACAGGAGTGAAGCAGAAAAAATTGGAAGGAGCCACTGGTGTATATAGGTGATGTTGAGAGGTTGTTTGATTGGTCATGGTAGATTCAGATTGGTGCGGATTTTAGAGATTTTTCCGGGAAAAAATTTAGCAAATGATTCAGCAAGTTGGGAGATGGATTGAGGAAGAGGCTTTGCTTTGTTGCAGTGAAATAGACAATTCACAGTGTTCCAGAGTTTGTGGGGATTAGAGCTATTGGATGCAAATAAGTTAGAATAATATTTTTTCTTGGCAGATATGAGGTTGTGGTAGTGATTTGTTGCAGAACAAAGATTTTTAAGGTCAATAGTAGAATGTGTTTGGGTGTAAGCAATAGTGTGCAGAGGGGGGCGGAACAGAATAATGCAAAAAAATTTGAAGATTGGACAAAATTTGGAGTATTTATGCTTTTTCAAACAATATTACTCATTGCTCGAAGAAATGACAATTTTGCGAACAGATTTTCAATCTGAAAAACCGAACAACTCAGTATATTTCAGGCTATATAGAAGCTAGAAAGATGCGGTTTGCACCGTTGTTTAGCATTTTTATTGCTCTTTCGAACCATGCGTGCCCAAAAAAAAATTTTGGGGGTAGGTCCACTCTACAGCCGAAAATCGAAACCCTCCCCCAAAATATTTCAAAGCGCAATAGCAAAAAATTTTCAGCGGTGACCCCCCAACTGTGAGCGCGAAAGTTTTAGGGCGGTGTAATTGGAACATAATAGTGCAAACATTTTGAAGATCGGGCCAAAATTGGCGGAGTTGTGATTTTTCAAACCTCAGACTTGAGATTTTTCGAGGCATTTCAATGCAAAATCCCAGTATTTGGACGATCAATGACAAGCTTTCTTGCTTATATAGTCAGCAACAGCGAAGAAAGTGCTGCCATCTATCAAATGGATAGTAAACTAAATCAAAAAGTTACTCCAGGAGTCCCGGGGCGGTTTAAAACTCCAATGTCCGATGCTTATGTGGCGCACTGTTTAAAGACAGCGTTACACTTTCGAATATGATTTTCGGCCGCCGTTTATAGACGGCACTGCCCGGGAACGGGTTAATTAATTTCCTTGCAATAAAGTGTTGCATTTTGTTTCATCTGTTGACATGGTGTGAGTTTTGTCAGAGTTGATGAATAACCCTTGAATTCTTGCAGCCGTGTCCAGTCGGTTCATCAGCAGTTGCAGTTCTGCTTGAGTCGAAGCCAACAGCACAATATCATCAGCATCATTTTGATTCTTCCTCCTATTTGGGTGCCACTACTGAATCCCTCTGTCTCTCGCATCGCAATTTCAGCCACGGTGTTGAAAAATAGGGAGAGAGAATGCATCCTTGCCTCACTCCTTACTTGATTCTGAAGCTTTGAGATAATGTGCTGGATACTTTTACTTGGGCTCATTGATTCTTGTATAGACTAGATAGAAAGGTCACCAAATGGGTTTTGATACCTCATGGCCAACATTGTTAACCATGGCATTTCATGATGCATGGAGTTAAAAGCTTTAAAGAAGTCCACAAAACATGTAAATGGGCTGCTTATGTTCTTTTGCTTACTGCATTAAAATATGAAGATTAGTAACTTGATCTCTTGTTCCCCATCCTCTCCTGAATTCTGCCTGTTCTTCTGCTAAATTCTGACTCAGTTTTTGTTCTTATTCTTTCTAGTATTATTCACTGTATGAGTTTGCTAGCAAGCGATACCAGGGCCATTGTGCAGTAATTTGTGCACTGCTTCAGATTGCCTTTCTTTGGTATTGGTATGAATATAGAGTTAGTCCATTCGCCAGGCTATTCACCCATTTTCCAGAGTGCTGCACATATTTTGTGCATTCTGTGTGGTGCTGTTTCTCCACCTTTTTTGAACAGTTCAGCTGGTACTTCGTCAGGATCTGGGCTTTTTTCATTACTGTGTTTCACATCACCCATTCTACTTCTGATTGGATTGGTGGTGGCTCTCTTTCTGCTAGCTTGTCCATATTCAGTTTCTGTCTAGCTGATGTATTCATGTCTGTGTTATCATACAATTCTTCGCAGTACTCTTTCCAATGTTAAGTAATCATTTCTTTCTCTATGATGTGTTCTCCAGAGGCTGAGTTGATGCAGTGTACCTGTGTCTTGAATTTATGATGCAACCTTTTTGCTATTCTGATTAGCTATCTCAAGTTTTCTTTGATGTGAGCCTCTTCTAATTCTGTACATAGTTGGTCTAACTCTTATTCTTTGTCTTTGTGAACAGCTTTCCTGACCTGTGTCTTTAGTTCTGCATAAGTTATTTACATCTTTTTACTTTGCTTCTCATTTGGCCTGAATCATATCTTTTCTGAATCGCTATTGGCTATTGCCTAGACTGTTGCCTTCTCCTCCTTTAGTTCTTCCAGGTTAAGCCTTCTTACATGTTCAAGTAGCCAGTTTTAGCCAGATTTATCCTTAACTAGAAAGATGCTCGCTTCGCTTGCACTCGCTTCGCTCGCATGCAGGATAATACTAATATCTATCCACATCGCTCAATGCGAAGCAGGCTCGCTTCGCTCGAGGCAACGAATATTCCAGAACGGCCAATCAGGATGTTCACCCAGCCAACCAATCAGAACGCTTGAAGGTAACCAATGAGAACATTACACAGCCAACCAATCAGAACGCTCACACAGCCAAGCAATCAGAACGCTCGAACGCTTGAAGGTAACCAATCAGAACGCTCACACAGCCAACCAATGAGAACGCTTGAAGGTAACAGACATACAGAGGAAGGATTTTAATATTATAGATGTAGCAACTAACAGTTGATGGTCTGTATCATAGTTGACACCTGGGTATGTTTTACAGTTCAATACGCTTGCTTTCCAGCGTGAATGTACTGTGATGTAATCAATCTGGTACCTTGTAGAGATGGCATATAAATATTCATTTATAATTTTATATTCATTCTAACGAATATTGGGCTCCAGTGAATATTAATGACTATGACTGATTCAAACATTCGTTATTTTTAACGGTTGCAGCACCCCTGATAGGAGACTATGAGCATAGGATTGCTTGTTGCTGTTCCCACGATTGCCGCTTGGCGCCAGGCAGATGACTAGTGTGGACCATCCACAGCCAGAAGCTGCCCAGTTCCCCCACCCGCTGCTGCTAGCTGGCATGCATGCATCTGCATTATTCTACTATTCTGGACCCATACTGAATCTAACGACTTGCCCAGACTAACGAATAGCGGCTCAGACTAACGATTTGCTGAAGTTTGAATACTAGTCAACTGCTACTGCATCCAATATACTGTAGCTGTCGAATATCTTTTGTGTCGTTCACTATGTGGCCTAGGCCTATACTGTTACGTAGTGTTATTATATGTTTCAATAATTAATAATAATTATTAAAACTACTAGAACGTCTGGTATTACATCAACTTACTGACTATCTTTCGTCATATGGCTTGCTACCAGAACTGCAATCGGCTTATCGTGCATTCCACTCCACTGAAACAGCGGTTCTGAAGGTCACCATGGACATCTTACGAGAACTTGATGCTGGTAAAGTGGCGATGCTGGTACTTTTAGACCTCACTGCCACATTTGACACGGTAGATCATGCTACACTATTGCAGAGGCTGACAGCATCCTATGGGGTCTGCAACTCAGCGCTCCAGTGGTTCTCATCTTACCTTGATCTACGAACTCAATTCGTACGCTGCGCCAACTCCTCAACGCCGCCATTCTCATTCAATGTTGAGTCCCACAGGAATCGGTCCTTGGACCCATCCTCTTCGCTCTCTGTGTGGCTGACCTGGTTGGCATAGCTCAAAAATACAGACTACGGGCACATCTCTACGCTGATGACACACAGATTTATGGGAGCTGCACGCCAGTCGCCACCCAACAACTGCAGAGCATTGTGCATTGCAGAGATGACAAACTGGCTGAGATCCAATCGACTCCAGCTTAATGCTGCCAAGACAGAAGTTCTATGGATTGCTACTGACCGGCAGCAGCACCTCTTACCCATGGCGTGTGTTCGTATTGACGATCTGGAGCTGCAGCCGACTACCTCGGTTCGGAATCTAGGCATCTACTTAGACCGTACTGTATCGATGAAACAACACGTGGCCAATGCCGTTGCCGGATGTTTCGCTGCTTTACGATTGATACGGAGTATGCGACGATCCGTCTCCACTACAGTCCTTAAGTCGCTGGTCAGTGCTTTAGTTGCTGACAAGACTGGACTATGGCAACGCCACCCTCGCAGGGACTCTTAGTTATCTCAACCGTCTTCAGACGGTGCTGAATGCTGCCACGCGTTTGATTCACCGTTCTGGACGGTACGACCACGTAACACCTCTACTGGTAGATCTACACTGGCTTTCAGTGCCAGAACGTATCAAATACAAGCTGGCGTCACTGGTGTTCCGGTGTCTGAATGGCATGGGCCCAGCATACCTAAAGACAGAACTGCATCGTGTCTCAGATCTTGATGGTCAACAACGTCTGAGATCGGCCTCCACTGCAGCACTACTCATGCCGCGAATGCGTCTTTCCACCGTGGGTGATCGCGCATTTCCCGTGGCAGCACCACGGGTCTCGAATGGTTTACCACTGGCCATTCAACTCTCACCATCACTAGATGCATTTAAGAAGCACTTAAAGACCTGGCTATTTCGAACTAGTTATGATTCTGTTTTGACATTGTGATGTGTTCACGTAGTCTTTATGGATTAGTTACCACAGTAATCTTAACTTTAATAATAATAATAATAATAATAATAATAATAATAATAATAATAATAATAATATAGATTACGTACTGAAACTGTACTATTTTGTGTGTTAATAGTGTATAGATTCGACAAGTTTATATAGTTGGCGTCAGTGGCGGTTCCACTTGACGTGGGGGGTGAGTGGAAATGCATCCCCCACCGGACTTTTTGCTTTTGAAACCGATTTTTTGGCAAAAAGTCAAGTAAAATTAGAGGGAAACTGCGGATGACCTTTTTGCTTGTTGGCCTATCTTTTTCGCGAAAGTATAGTAAAATTAGAGAAAAATTTTAAAATTATGGAGAAAAATTGCCTTTTTGGCAGCCTTTTTCGGCAAAGTTTATTGATTTTTTCCTTTTTTATCGCCACCATCTTCCTATAGATTCATTTCATCCTCCACCCCCACTGAGAAATCCTGGAACCAGATTATGAATATTTTCTAATGATTATTTTCTAACGAATATTTGAAATGAATATATTCAGAGTAACAAATATTCATTTCTAACGATATTTGCCATCTCTAGTTCCTTGTAGTCCCCTCTGGTGAAATCTATGTATACAGTGTTCTGTGATGTTGTTTAAACCACATGTTCATTAGCATCAAAGCGTGGTCTTCACAGAAGTCCACCAGCCGTTCTCCAGAATAATGACTTGGAAAGTAGATGTGCCATACAATCAATTCCTTACATTGGCAGACTATAGCAACACAGGAGGCCACAAATGCAAATTGTTTAAGCAGAGGGTTGGTCCAAGAAAAAATTTTTAGTGCAAGGGTTGTGGACAAATGGAACAGTTTGGATGAGGTGGGAGTGACAGTTGGAACAGTAAACAAATTCAAAGATTATCTTGGAAAACTAGGTTATTGAATGTGGCGATTTAGTAGTGGTTTTCACACAGGCTTACTTAGCCTCCTAAATCACTTTAAATATTATTATTATTATTATTATTATTATTATTATTATTATTATTATTATTATTATTAATTCTTTTTTCCAGTCCCCACGACCCTGTTACCATGTCCATGGTATCTACTGTTATTATTATTATTATTATTGAACATTAAGATTTATGTGGTAAATTGTCCTAGGAGGACTGCTTGAACACATTACATAGTTCATGAATAATATTATTATTATTATTATTATTATTATTATTAGCTAGACGATTTCTATAGCGCAATAAGCATGGCAAAAGTGGCCAAAGACAAGAGCGCTTTACAAAACTACGAATATCCGATGGTAAATAAATAAGTCTTAAGGTTACGTAGAAAAATTCCAGGAGAGTCAGAGTTTGTGACAAAGTCCGGTAGTGAGTTCCACAGTCCTGGATTGCCCCGTGTAACCGACCTGTCCCTGAACTTAGCCGTTTTAGACGGGGGAGGAACAAGCAGTTTAACGCATATAGGTCGGTATTTAACAGAATAGCTGATCTCGAACAGCCAAGTCTTCAGTCGCTTCTTAAATATTTCCAGAGAAGGTGATGTTTGAACACTGATGGGGAGACGATTCCACGCTTTCGCTGCGGTAACTGAGAAGGTGACCTCCTGGGCGTCAATCCATAGGGGGCCCGGGCCCCAATAATTCGGGCCTGATTCCCTCCATTGATTTAAAGTGGGTTCAGCATATGTTCATCATATTGTACAGCACATGTTGCCCCACTCCAACATCTATAACTGTTTGTTCAATAGGTTGACACTTAGTCACTGCGTTTATCTAAATTGCCTCCAAATGTGAACCTTTTAAACCTGGTAATAAAATCTACTGGAACGGACAAACAGTCGGACAGTAGAAATCTGGCCGCTGGTTGATTAACCCACTTAACAGTCATCATGGGAACAATGTCAAGATGTGATGCTTGTGAGATGAATTCAGTAAATTAAGATAGTTGACGGTTGTTCAGTACAGCAGTGTTAATGCGTTAAAACTAGTGCCGTACTTTAATCGCAATAATTATTAACGCGTTAATCTGTTAATTGCGAATAATTTTGTTAATTGCGACTACTAAATTAATTGCCTCATAATCGCCTCATATTTCTCTAAAGAAACTTTAAAAAACTGAGCTTGAAAGTGATAACATCACGAGTTTTTGTTTAAAGATGACTGAAATGAATGATGCATGTGCTATAAAATGTTTTACCGACTTATGCCTGGTCACTATAGTTGAAATTCTGATAGTCAGTTCTGCAACTGGGGCTGTCCATTAATTACATCAACAATTTAGGGGGCTTGAAAAAGTTTGACAGTTGTTGACAGGAGAGGGGGTCAAGAGAAGTTGACGTCAACAATTTCACTTCTTACAAATAATCAAAAACTAGGAAATTTCATGGAATACTACTTATTATAATTCAAAAAAGCATGGCAAAAAAGGTCATAACCATCACATTTTGACACTCGACGAGCAAAAAAGGGAAAAAATGGTCATCATCGCAAAAAATATTAACCTTGTTATTGGGACCTGTCATTGATCTGGGGGGGTCAAAAGTTTTTGACGTAATTATGGGGGCGGTAACTGAAAGTTGACAGTTGTTGACAAGGGGGAGGGGGTCAAAAATTGCCCAAAAGTTGTTGACATAATTAATGGACAGCCCCACTGGTGCATTATTTCAATTTATTTACTACTTCGGGACCAGAATAATGTTGCTAAAGAAAATGCGATTAATCGCGATTAATAATTTTAATAGCACGATTGATCGTGATTAAATAAATTAATCGTTGAACAGCACTAGTTAAAACGTAATTATGCCAGCCTGCTGAGTGAATGGCATTTGACTCTTTAGATCAATCATATGAGTTTAAGGAAATAACTGGTGAAGCATCTAAATTATATGGAGGTAATGGGAACTGAGTCAACTGACTATATTTAAGACATTTCTCTTGCTTGAACTAGACAGTTAATTGCAGTGATGGGTAACTAGTTAACTAATTAGTTTCTAACTAGAAGTTTAACTAATTTTTTTAGTTATTTTCATAGTTTAATTAAATATAAATAGTTTAGTTAAAATGCTAGTTTAACTGAAAATTTTAGTTAATAACTAAATTGTTGAACTAAAACTTTTTAGTTGGTGTCCCGAATTTTCAATAACAGTCCCTTTTCAGTCTAAATAGAATATTCTTTTCTGGGTCATTTTTTCCAAACTTGACAAACTATTCTGTCCTGTCCTGCAATGTAGACTAAGCCTTAAATATTAAATAGACAATAATTAATGATTTAAATGGTTCATTGACTGATATGTTCATGTTGTGAGCATCGTCTATGTTTTCATGAACACATACCTGATAACTAGAAAATAGTTGTAAAATTAGTTGCAAAAAGTTTAACTATATTTTTTAGTTTAATTAACTATTTTAGAAAGTTAGTTTGCAACTAAAAGTTTAACTACTTATTGCTAGTTTAATTTAGTTATAGTTTAACTACTGTTTTTTAGTTAGTTGCCCATCACTGATTAATGGCAGTGGTTGGTTACGAGTTAACTCAAGTGAGTTTGAGTTAACTCGTTTCAACTGATGTTTATTATGAATTTAAATTAACTCATTATTTCTGTGATTTTCCACCTCCCCACAACCTCCATGCAATTTATCCAGCTTCACTCCTACAACTGAAGAAGAGGTATCCAGACTTCTACTCTCCTTTCCAAACGAACAATGTGACCTATTCCCATACCTACCTCACTACTCAAACAGTGTGTCACCATGCTTACGCCTATCATAACTAGAATCATTAACCTCTCTCTTACCTCAGGCACTTTCCCATCCTCGTTCAAAAACTCTTGTCACTCCTCTCCTAAAATAGCCTGGCCTTGATAGAGAAGATCTTAAACTATCACCCCATCTCAGATCGTTTTCTTCTATCAAAACTTACTGAGAAAATTGTGCTTTCTAGACTAATCAAACACCTTTCTCGCTGTATAACACTTCAGTCTGCCTAGACTAAACATCACTCAACTGAAACTGTCCTCGCCTACATTCTTGCCAGACTCTTAACTGCAATTGATATCTGACAAGCTACTGGCCTTTGTCTCCTTGATATCTCTGCTGCATTTTATGCCATAGATCACAAAATTCTGCTCGAGCAACTTTCTCTCTGGTTTGGCTTATCTGAGAAAGCTCACATCTGGTTTACATCATATCTTAAATCTCGGTCTTTTCCAAGTGTCCTGTCTTGGCCAAATTTCTCTATCTCACAGTGTTGATTGTGGAGTGCCTCAAGGATCTGTTCTTGGGCCTGTACTGTTCATCCTTTACACCACAGCACTTTCTTCTTTAATTAACTCCCTCAATTTAAATCACCAACTCTATGACGATGACACAGCTATTCCTTTCTATCTCATCTTCTTCATTTAATAATGCGCCTATCACTGAGCTTGAATCTGCATTCTCATCAATCTCTTCATGGATGCCATCTAAACTCCTTGCTTTTAATCCATCTAAGACAAGAGTTTCTTTTGATTGGACTACCTCAAAAACTTAAAAAATTGACAGTTCAAAGCTAGTTTTGGCTTCTGACACCACAATAATCCCTGTTCCAACTGCAAGAAATCTCGGATTCAAATTTGATTCTTTTCTAAACTTTGAATCACAAATCTTCCAACTTTCAAAAGCCTGCTACGGTCATATTCGTGACTTTCGCTGCCTACGTCCTTGTCTTGATACCAAAACTGCATCCACAATCGCCAACTCCATAGTCCACTCCAAATTAGATTACTGTAACTCCCTCTACTACAACCTTCCCAAGGCCTCGATCCATAAATTACAATCAATTAAAAATGCACTAGCCCGTGCTGTTACTAATTCATCTAAGTTCTCCCATATTTCGCCCATACTAAAATTATTGCACTGGCTTAAAATAACCGAACGTATCCACGATCGTCATCTCATCTCACTCTTTCATACGCCGCACCTGAACTTTGGAACTCAATCCTAGCTTCCATCCACAAACTTGGACACTTTAAAACAGCGTTGTCCAACCGTCATGCTATTGCGGGCCCGGCGGCCGCACAAAAATGTTTAGACCCTTGGCGGGCCAAGCAAGTTGTAATACTTAATATGTAATGTAATGTAATTAGCTATTTATATTGCGCCTAATCAATCAATGTTAGCAAGCGCATTACAATTAATGCCAATTATGTCAATTATTATATGCACAATTAAACAGATGTGTCTTCAAATGTTTACGGAAAGCGACGGGCGACTTTATGTTCCGTAGCGCTGGTGGAAGGGCGTTCCAGGCATGGGGTCCAGCGTATGAGAAGGCTCGTTGCCCCATGACTGTCCGAAGACGAGGTTTCTGGTATTGGCTGGTAGAGGCTGATCGTAGGCCTGGTCTACCAATGGCGGTTGATGTTGGCTGGAGCAAATCGGCCAAATAGGTCGGACAAAGACCATTCTGTGCACAGAACATCAGCGTGCATAGTTTGTGTTGTATCCGTGACTGGACTGGAAGCCAATGAAGTTCGCGAAGCGCCGGAGTGACGTGGTCTCGAGGTTTTAGGTCCAGCACCAGACGTGCAGCAGCATTTTGTACGCGCTGCAGATTGGCCAGTGTAGACTTTGGAAGGCCGGCAAGAACGGAATTACAATAGTCTAGTCTGGACAGAACAAACGCACAAACCAGTTGCAAGGCGACTTCTTTGCCAGCGATTCGACAAATCTGGCGGATACGTCGTATGTGATAGAAGCAGCTCTTGGCTAACTGTCCAACATGTTGCTTCATGGTCAATTCGTTGTCAAACAGTACTCCGAGATCAGGGAACAGATCATGAATTTAAGTTATGTGGGAAGGGACTAAAAGTTACAAACGAGGAGAAAGATCTAGGGGTCATCATGCACAACAGCTAATTAAAGCCATCTAGGCAATGTGCAGAGGCAGCTAATAAGGCCAACAAAATTCTAGGTATGATCAAAAGAACGATAGTGAGCAGAGAGAAGGATGTAATAATAAGACTTTACAAGACATTGGTACGTCCACATTTAGAGTATTGTGTTCAAGTATGGTGTGTCCATTCCTGAAGAAAGACATAGAGACCTTAGAAAGAGTGCAACACAGAGCAACAAAAATGATCAAGGGATATCATAAACTAACCTATGAGGAAAGGCTAAATCACTGTGGATTGACAACCCTGGAAAAAAGAAGAGAGAGAGGGGATTTGATCGAGACATACAAAATACTAACAAAGTGGAAATGCCAAGAGAAAGATTTTTTTACAATGAAGCAGTATGATAGAACCAGAGGACACAACATGAAACTGTTCAAGAAACGGGTTGGGAGACATAAACAGCATTTTTTTAGTGCAAGAGTGGTGGACAGATGGAATGAACTGGATGAGGGGATAGTAATGGCTACAACTGTAAACGAGTTCAAAATAAACCTCAGTAGTCTAGGGTATTAGATTGGACGGGAACAACAGTGGTTCTCACACAGGGCAGTCCCTACTGAACCACTTTAAACCTTGTTATATTGTTATATTATATTATATCTCTGACGACGGAAGAAGGGCGGGCGATGGTGCCCTGAAGCGCCAGACTACAATCGGTGTTGGACAGCTATGGCGTAATTATGATATATAAATGGCATGCCATAAAATACTGTTATAAAATATGACTTTATCAGAGGCGGATTTACCACGGTACCAGGTGGTGCATCGGTACCGGGCCTCCCTTCAAAATACAAATTTAGGGGCCTCCCTTTTCTAAAAATAATAATTTTTTTAAGACTTTTAATTATTAGTTTCTTTAAAGTAATTTATTTTCGGAGATATACATGAATGTTGTATCGTTAGACGTTAGTAGTGTTTGGACATGGATTAGTAATACACTGTAATTTAGTATTGAAATGCAATTTAGTGCATGCTCCATGAGTCCATGTTAAGAAAGCCTATATATATATGTATATATATACATATTTATATATACATATATATACATATATATATATACATATAGCCCGGTTTAGCTGACCTCAATTAATGGTATGACTCATAATGGCTGGACTCTGACCGAGTGACCGGCGGTTGTACCGGGCCACCGGCGGTCGTAGACGCCCGGCCTCTTGCATCGTTATGCAGATTAGGGGTACTGCATGACTCAACCTGAGTGCCTGTACAGTGTGTCTCGACGGTCAATTCTTACCACGGTACTACCGGTCAAGAAGCGCGGGAAATGGAAGGAGTATGTGTATTTGTATGCATCCGTACCTTTGGAATGGCAATGCATAGTTGCATACAGACTAACGCCATCACTCATTTGTCTTACCGTATCATGAGTAACGCCGTGACGGTGACCTTTTTGGCAAACGATTACAAATCTTAGTTATACTTAGTGCTCTTTTTCTAGAAAAAAGGTACCGGAACTCATCTTCGTGGATGATTAAATTCATAAGAAATAAGTTCAAATAACACTTAAATAAATTAAATTAATTTATACGTCATAACACGTGGAATATAGACGACAGGTCGACCGTTCCCCAGTTCTTGTACACTGACTGCACACGACTGCAAATTAAATGCAAGTTTATTTGA
Source organism: Metaphire vulgaris (assembly GCA_018105865.1). Lineage (NCBI taxonomy): Eukaryota > Metazoa > Annelida > Clitellata > Crassiclitellata > Megascolecidae > Metaphire > Metaphire vulgaris. The sequence continues at coordinate 7,790,622 of CM030833.1, read as the reverse complement.
GTAGAAGTTAATGGCATTTAATTGTTTCATTTTTCAATGACGTTTGTTGTATTTTTACTTCTTTAATTTAAGCAGTGTTTATTCTAGCCACCTTGACATGGGGGGATTTTGAAATGTTTGGAGGGACAAGGTTTGACATCTCAAAAGTCTTGACGAGCAAAAAAACAAACAAAAAAGGTCATCTGCCCGTTTTCCCTTCTTAAAAGCTCTGTGATAAGCTTCCATATTTTTCCCCTCTCCAAAAAATAAAAAATCCCCCGTCGCCACACTTTTATTTATTTTTTTGGGAGGGGAGAATCTCCATCTCCCCATGCAACATATAATATTTTGGGGGGGATTTTTTCATTTTGGGGGAATCCCCAAAAGGGCCTAGAATAAACACTGTCTTTAAGTGACCACGATGGCGCCGGGGGCCTCCATGGAAATATTTGCACCGGGCCTCCAAAATGTAAATCCGCCTCTGGACTTTATAAGACTAAGTGTTAACCATGAAATAAAAAGACACTTCGGTTGTAACTGCTATAAACAGCTATATTCAATATTGCTATAATATTATCCTTTCAACAGTATTCCAGTTAAAATTAAGAAGTAAGTAAGTATTCTACCGACTTAGTGTCTTAGTTAGACTTAGTAAGACTAGTGATAGTCAGTCGATTGATTCTGTTCAATTTCAATCTGATGATCCATTTTATTCTATTGAATGAAGGGTTTCTAATCTAGTGCGAGCACTGCGGAAAAGGCTTTTCTTTAGCAATACCAGCAATGTCAATATCAATGATTGTGATGCCAGGTTGGATACAAGAAACGAGTGTTATTACATTAGCAAACTGCTCAAAACGGCGTCAAATTTGAACTGAGCGAGAACGAGACGCAGCGAGATGACAAAATGTAAGTAAGTTATTAGAGAGTGACACGGTAACGGTTACCGCGGTAGTGGGGACAATTTGGCCAAAAAGTGCGGTATTACCGCGGTAACGGGTTCTTGTCACGCGGGAACGTGGACATTTACTACGGTAATACCGTGGTAAAGGTATCGGTATTATCAATTTGATGCTTTCTTGTTATCAAGTTGATGCTTTAAGAAAAAGGAAGGATTTAAGCTTAGGTCTGAAGACTTGAGGAGACAATGCAGGAATTATAGGAAATGGGGACTCAGATTTGATTGTTTGAAAATTTTAAAGTGTGCGGAGGGAAGCGGAGCTCGAGTTACAAAGTACAGGTGCAGCGTATGACAAGGCACGGTTGCAATTTTTCAGGGATGACTGATTCAGCGGGCGTGAAAGAGTGAGATGAGATCATGAACGTGTGGGTCGAGGAGGCTGAGGGGTTAATAGTGATCTAAGGTAGACAGGCTTTGATGACTGAAGTGAACTATATGTAAGTGTTATTATCTTATATTGGATACGTTCAGGGACCCCCTGATTTTTAGGAAAAAAATTTTTCGCCAGCGTTTGTGTTATTTAGTTTTTACATGCCCTAAAGGAGTGCTTGATATCGAGCAATCTGAAGTAACTAATCCAGTGGCGTAACCACGCCCAGGCAATTACGGGCAATGCCAGGGTTACTTTGCTTTCTGCCCGGGTTGACAAAATATAAAAATTATGTCTTTATTATTTGGATTTGCTTACTTTTGCACTGTCATGCACGTCATTGCAATACTATTCTAATAGTCTAAAACTAAAGTATCTGGAATACGTGTCTCACAGGTTACAGGTATCAGTTAGAAGTGCAGTAATTACTACAGTCGTATTGTTTGGCGAGTATATGTATCTGCGTGATATATCGAATTTTAGTCATTTCCTATGCATCTTCCTCTACCGAAGTGAACGCTATCTACAGCGTAATGTGATAATTGGCGATCTGGCGATGGCTAAAGATTTATGAATGCCGACTGATACCAGGGATAGCTGAAGTAGCTTTGACCTGTGCGCTCGAAAGACCCTCGTCGGGTCGGGTCGGGTCGACCCGCCTTATAGGAGAAAAATGGCAGCTGCTTTGAGATTTGACCTTTTTGACCCGAGAGGTACTCCGATTTCCCTGTGTATTTGGTCTGAAACGGGAGGTCAGCAGTCAGCACTGGGCAAGGCACATTGACATTAAAAGAGCATTCCTAAAATTCCTAATTTCCTTTGTATAATATCAGAGCAGGTGGGTCACCGTGGGTGTGCTTTAAGAGTTGACGCTTATTACAGTTCGCGCCAAGAGTAAATTTATTGTTTTACTCACAATTTCTCGTAGTCTAGTTTCACGGACACAGCGTCTGGATTGTAAAAGTTGTCTGCGTTTGAATTTCTCAAGAATTCTAAAGAGCTGAACATAATTGACTTATGCTTAGAAACATCAGATGACGTATGCCAAACTATTCGTCGAGTGCAACTAGTCATCATTGCCAGACGCTTGCCAGACAGTTAAAATATCGGCGTCGTTGCGAACTCTACTGTAGAAATGAACAGAATAAACAGTCTCAGCCTCTGAATAAGAGCCCAGAGGACAGTTCCAGAGAACTAGATAACAGTGTAGCCTAAATTGCATACATACCCATGGATATATTTTGGAGCCAAGAAATAAGCCAAACGTCGTTTCCAAAGTTACTATATTGCAGAATTTCCATGGTTGGCTAATTCTGTTCAGCAGGATGCTGCGTATTGCTTCTATTGTCGTTACCAGAGCAAAGAAAGCTCACCCTTTGGTGAACCTGATTGGCAGCATGCAACGGATCAAAGGTAGGGGTCTATGGATTCACTCTTTAAAAGTCATCTGCTGAGCAATTGCGTTGCCTCGTGAAATGGGATCAGTTTAAAATCCTCATGTTAATTTTTTAAAATATTTTTTCGAGTGCCTGTCCATAAATTACGAAAACAAAAGAGGCAAGGGTTTGAAAAGTGTGACAACTGTTGATAAGGCGGAGAGGGGATGGATTAAAATACGCCCCAAAAAATTGCTTACGTAATTTATGGACAGCCCATGGTCAGCTGCCCGGGTTACATCATTTTGACTCTGATTACGCCACTGAACTAATCGTAAAAAAATGACTGACGAGCAAAAAAAAAGGTCGTCAACTTTTTCGCAAACTTGTAACTTGTCAGGCTGTGAAAGTGTTTTGCCCCCCTGAAAAACAGTGAAATGACGTCTCTGGATACGTTCTGTTATTTTAATAACAGAACGTATTATAGAATAGACCTACTCAAGCAGGTAAGGTACAGTCACTGTTACATGCCTACGTTTTAATATGATTGTTCAACAATAATTACCTAATGCCAGGCATATAACCAGAATATCTATAGCTGTCGAAAAACCCCAATTTGAAAATGTTGATTTTTTCAAATCGACTGTTTCTGAAAGAGGAAAATTTGAAATTTATTTGTGTGATCAGCATGACAAAATCTATCTGGTACGCCAGAAATTGCAAAGGAAACAAAAACCTTGTTGACCAGTGTTATCTATCAGTGTAACGCGTGTCAAAAAAATTGTGGCTTGAGTTCAACTTAAAGAGCATCAAACACGGAATGACGGAAAGGAAATTCGGTTACGCCGCTGATGTTATTAAATGAACAATAATAATGCATTTAGAGTAAGTGACTTAAAGCAAGTATGTAAATATAAATAAGAATACCTGACAATTCACATTGACATTCAACTAATTTGGTCCTTGCAAGGACTTTTCAAGGACTAAGTCGTAAAGACAAGGACCGACCTGCGATGATGAGGACAAGAACTAGGTCAACATGGACAAGGACTTAAAATTGGCCCTTATGGAGTCCTTAAGGACAAGGACAAGAATTAACATCTTGCTCCTGGTAAATACAAAATATCAAAAAGCAATTTCTGAATTAATTAGGCCAATTATTTCAATGAGAAAGAAGATTTGTTAACCTGCTTCTCTTGTCTTTCAGCCTCGCTTGTGTGCACAAAATGATGCCATATAAACTCCAGAATCCCCATCATGATTGCCATTGCTAGCCCAAACAGCAAGACAACGAAGATTCCGCCTACATTGGCAACACCTAAAGAGTGCGCTTTTTTCTCCTTCGTTTTGTCATCGCTGGTGCATGTTCCAGCGTTTCTCCACCATTTGTTGTACAGCATCTGGATTCGCCCATTCTCCTGTAGTTCTAATATCGCCATTGTAATTGGATCTCTAAGAGGAGAGTCTACGGTAATTGACAACAAAATTCTATACTTCTGTAACGCTGGTCAACTAAATTTGGGCACATTTCTTTCTCTGCTATTTTTGTGAAGATAGTAGGTTTTTATATGTTGAACATGAATATATATTTGACATTTCTGTGTCACATAGGTTCACATTGGGGCGGGAGATGGCAGAGTGTGTTACGCGCTGAAGCGGTAGGCTGACGGAGCAAGGTTCAAGCCCCATTAGCGCTCCTAGTGGTTTTCACACAGGCAGCAATGCTTCCTAAGACCTAAGTCACTTTAAATCACGCTACATAGTACATGGTTCGAAAGAAAATATTGCAATTACACATTAACATTGTAGCGTATCCGGTGGCATGGGTCTTGCACTGAGATATTGCAGATTGAACAACTAAATCCAAACAATAAATGCTTTGCCTTATATGTGTGTTTACTTTTACTGTTTGTTTACGGTACTTCAGGGCTGCATAATGACACCTGCATTATTTTGTATTGCCATGAACTGCATCATGTCCAATGTATCTAGTTCCAATGGCATTAAGCTCGGGGACTTCCAATTCACTGATACGCATTGAATGCATTGAAACTCGTTTAGAAAAAATGTCTGTGAGTTTCTAAGCAGCTTGGAACAAATTTCGGATATTATCATTTTTAACTTTGCTCCAGGTCATCCCACATCTTGTTAAAGTTGGGTTTCCTTGTCAATTCACACACACACACACACACACACACACACACATACTATCTCTCTCCGGTTCTTTATAGCTTGCGGGGTTCCTTCTCTTCCCCCAGTTTAAGAGCTGTAGGCCTAGTTGTTATCAATCCATTTTTCTTCATCTTTGCGCTAACAGTGTCTGCTGCATCTGTAGTTGTCATCCGTCCACTTTTTTCGTTGCGCTAACAGTGTCTGCTGCTTCTTCACACAGTCATGCAGTTCCTTCCATAGACTTTCTAGTTTCATCATTCTACCCTCCAGACAGGAAAAGCGATTTGTTACTTTACATATTTAGGCCCATATCCAAATTAATTTTCTCTAGCCAATTCATATATGTTAACCGCCATAGTTTGAGTCTGCTTGTTGGACTTCAAACTTACTTTCAAGCATCCATCCATTTTTCCACTTATAACTGATGGCCTAAGTTGCAATCCGCTCCTGGGTACGTTATTATTATTATTATTATTATTATTATTATTATTATTATTATTATTATTATTATTATTATTATCATCATCATCATCATTATTATTATTATACTAGACAATTTATTCAGCGCCGTATGCATGACATAAATCAAAGTCAAGGGCGCTTTACACAAATTTAATAAAGCTGGATGGTAAAATCGCTTTAGAAAGTTATTTATCGTCGTCTTCACCCTCGTCATCTAGTTTCTCGTCCGATTCTTTCACGAGCGTGTATCAACAGAGATTCACGCCGACAGTGTCCATCGTCATCAGGCCGCTGCCGCCGCCACTGCTCTCGCTTCTCTTTACCGATTGCGGCAGTGGACTGATCGAGATCTTGCCGTGGCTCTGCTCGAACATGTCCAGGATGTCGTTGCGATACGGAAAATCCAGGTCCAACCATGTTTCCCTCTGCGGACGAACGATAGAGTCAATAGACCGACTTTTTGGAGTCGAGGACGGCGACTCGTCGGCGCGATGACCTGGGTTGTTCCGACGAACGAACGAGACGGTTGGAAGGAGGACAATCCGAGAGGACACGAAACCAACATTGTTGTTGTTGTTATTGTTGTTGTTCGACGTTGTTGTTCGACGGCCCTCTGGCGACTGACGCTGTCCCGAATGACGGCTGGGAACGCCCCACCAGACCCTTATTTTTGAGTCGAAAACGACGCTCTCGACGTTTGTGCAGCTGTCCAGCACGTTCACTCGGACGACGAGGCAGTTTAAAAGAGAAAGGCTTCCAAAAACCGGAACGAAAGAACGAGAAGACTCGAAAACGACGCGATAGTTTGCAAGTGCAAAATCACCTGCGGGCTGCTGGTTCAGCGCCCTCTATCGAATGTAGAGCACTCCTTATGCTCTATATTCGATAGAGGGAATCTAAAGGGAAAGATAGATCTTTCACATCATTTGTTCTGTGTTCTGTAAGTAAGTAAGTAAGTAAACTCTCGTTAATTTATATAGCGCTTTGGAAGTAGTACAGTAGTAACTGCTTGTTTCTTCTTCTTTTTCTTCTTCTTCTTAAGTTCTCTGCCCGAAAGCAGGCCCTGGTTCCCATTGGCTCCATCCTTCTATGTCAGCAACTTGGGCAGCATTCCTTATGCTCTATATTCGATAGAACATAAGGAGCATAGGGAATATAAGAGCTATATTCCTTATGCTATATATTCTATAGAGTTTTGCATTTCCTTATGCTACATGTCCGGTTATTATTTACCAATATGTAGTCAATGTGGTTTCTAGTACGACAATCAGGCAAAATCCACGTGAATTTCATTCTTTGTCGCATTGAACTTGCGTTTACTATAACTAATTCATCCCCCTGACAAAATTCAATTCGTCAAATAAACATTGTCTTTTGGATGCCATTCCTATCTCTCTTTTGAAAGAATGCTTTGATGTACTTGCACATCTACTCACCTCCCTAATATACCTATCCTTGTCGGAAGGGACAGTTCCTTCATCTTTTGCACACGCTATTGTTAAGTCGCTTCTCAAGAAAGCGTCTCTCGATGTTGAGAACTTAAATAATTATAGGCCAATCTCTAATCTACATTTCATATCGAAACTTTTTGAACGTATAGTTGCACGAAGGTTGGAGAACCATCTCTTGTCAAATTCTCTTTATGCACCTGTTCAATCGACCTGTCGTAAGCTTCATTCCACAGAAACACCTCTTCTTACTGTTCAAAATAGTATCATAACCGCTATGGATCAGGGTAGGGTTACTGCTCTTGTTGTACTACTGGATCTCACTGCTGCATTTGAACCACTCGATAGCCTACTCATTCACCAGCTCGAAAACTGGTTTGGCACTACCGGTGTTGCACTAAATTGGTTCAAGTCTTATCTTCAAAATCCTACACAATTAGTGTGTGTGTCAAGACTCAAGAGCCGCATGTCAGAATATAGAAAGCTTGATTGCGGTGTTCCACAAGGTTCTGTTATAGGACCTCTTCTGTTTACACTCTATACTGCCCCTCTCAGTCACCTTCTCACCATGCAAATGCTGCTTATCATTTGTATGCAGATAATACCAAAATTTTCTTGAGTTTCGACCAACCATCTACCTCACCATCGATTGAACTTCTGTCGAGCATTCTGGCTTCAGTTCACACTTGGATGACTGAAAACAAACTGCTTCTAAATCCAGGAAAAACGCAATTTCTGCTAGTAGGAACACCACCTCAGCTTAAGAAGATTGACTTGTCATCAGCGTGTCTTTCTGTTGGCACTTCACTGATTCGTTCTTCTCAGTCTGCTCGCAATCTTGGTATAATCTTTGACAATCACCCCTCATTCTCAGAACACATCGATTTCGTCTGCCGTTCTGCTCACTATAACATACGAGATATAAAGAGGATCAGACACCTCATCCCTTCCTCTGCACTTATTCCTCATGGCCAACGCTTGATATCGAGCCGTCTCGACTATTGCAATTCGCTTTATACTGGGATTTCAAAATCTAACTTAATCCGCCTGCAAAGGATTCAAAATTCATTAGCCAGAGGAACTGGAACTACCAAATATGAGCACATCACATCAATCCTAAAATCACTTCATTGGCTGCCTGTCAAACAAAGGATCGAATTCAATATAAGTCTCATTGTGCATAAAACGCTCCACAACAAATCAATCAATGTATCTCCGATCATTACTGACTGTTCAAGACAACCAGCACTCAACTAGCTCGTCTGCTGCTACTACTCTTTACATACACTATAGCAAGACCACTACTGGAAAACGTGCTCTTTCTGTTGCCGGACCAAGACTTTGGAATTCTCTGCCGGCACAGGTCCGCCAGACTGAATGTCTTACTACATTCAGGTCTAGACTTAAAACACATCTATTCCTGACTGCAGATCGTCCTTCGCCTGGAATCTGGAAGTACGGACTGACCTCTGTATTACAACCTCGAATCACCACGGACAAGATCACGACTATGATTTTTTTCACTGAAGCGACCACCACTGGTGCTGATGTACTGCTACAATGGCGCTAAAGAAGTTTTACTACTACTACTACTACTACTACTACTACTACTACTACTACTACTACTACTACTACTACTACTACTACTACTACATCTTGTCCAGATTCATTCCAAGTTCATATTGCATTAGAGTGGTTCACATCCTACCTTCAACATCGCTGTCAATCTGTTTATTGTAATGGTGCTCAGTCAAACTCAGTTAAATTAGATTTTGGTGTTCCCCAGGGATCTGTTTTAGGCCCTCTCCTTTTCACCTTATATACAATGCCCCTTGGATCGCTTCTTTCAAAATTCTCTGCTGACTATCATTTATATGCTGACGATACACAGTTATTCATTGCCTTTGATGATAAAACCTCTTCTGGGTCACTAGAAAATTTATCCATTTGTCTGAAAAATGTTCAGTCTTGGATGTTTAGTAATAAGCTTGCATTAAACCTTTCAAAGACCGAGTTTTTACTTCTTGGTACATCTTTTAATTTAAGTAAATTTGAGGACATGCATTCCTTTAAATTTGACAACATTTCAGTTAATCAAAGTCAGTCTGTCCGCAACCTAGGTGTAATATTTGACAAAAACCTGTCTTTTAATGATCACATAAATAAGGTTAGCAGAGCTGCTCATTTTCAAATCAGAGCCATTCAACGAATTCGTGATCTTGTGCCGAAACCTGCTCTGATTCCTCTTGCCAATGCTTTTGTCAGCAGTAGGCTTGATTATTGCAATTCTCTTTACAATGGTATGGCCAAATCTAACATACAAAAACTTCAAAGGATTCAGAATTCTGTGGCTCGGGCCATTACAAAAACTCGCAAACATGATCACATTAGACCTGTCCTTCAAAAGTTACACTGGCTGCCAGTAGAACAGAGAATTGTTTTTAAGACTGGTGTCCTTGTTTTTAAAATTCTGCAGTCTGGCCAACCTCAATATTTAAAATCCATGATAAACCATCCAAAACATTATCATTCAACAAGATTTGCTGATTCATTGTTAAATGTACCTAGAACCAACACTGAAATTGGTAAGAGAGCTTTTTCTATTTCTGGGCCAAAAATCTGGAACTCTCTCCCTCTGGTTGTCAGATCTTCCAATAAACTGAGCATTTTCAGATCTAGGCTTAAAACACATCTCTTCCAACTAGCATTTCCTCCATAGTCTGTCTTGCTGTTTCCCTCTGACTGATCTCTGGAATGACCTGGTCTTTTGCGGATGGATTTGAAGTACCATCGATTGATACCCTTGAGTATTAGAAATGGTGCTATAGAAGTGCATTATTATTATTATTATTATTATTATTATTATTATTATTATTATTATTATTATTATCATATTGTTACGATTAAGCCGAATAAAGTTCAGTTTCTCCGGATAATTTTAGTTGTTAAGAATTTGACGAATTTAGTTCAGTTCTTGATTAAAATGTAACGAATACTAAAGATCTATTTCAGTCAATCACAACAACAATGGCGCTGCGTCCCATCGCGCTTCATCTCTCCTAGAGGGTGCCACGTTATGACGTCACTAGGAGATCGTAACACTGCCCCCTCCTTAGACCTGTTCGCCCCGAACAGTGCAGTCTCCTCTATATGCCCACAGACGATCGACGTGGACGACTTTCATCTTCGACCGAAGGCTTTTTCGAATCCGGTACACGACATCATTTATTCTTTTTACAACCTCGTACGGACCTTCCCAGTTCTGTTGTAGCTTCGGACTTCGACCACGAACTCTTCTTGGATTGTAAAGCCATACTAAGTCGCCAATGTTGAATCCAGGAGAATTCGCTCGGGGGTCGTATCGAGATTTCATCCGATCTGACGCAATTTGAATGCGACCCCTGGCAAAATTGTGAACGACCTCCAATCTTCGCCTCAAGTCGCCAACGTACTGCGATGTTGTTGTTGCGTCATCTCGGGAGTTCCAAATTTGAGATCACACGGGAGACGCATTTCTCGACCGAATAGGATATTGGTTGGCGACAGATTAGCGGTGTCGTGGATAGGGGATCGATACGACATTAGGAACAATGGAATGAATCTATCCCAGTCATCTTGATGGTCACTGGCCATTTTTGACAGATGCTGATCTAAAGTCCGGTTGAAACGTTCTACCATGCCATCGGACTGTGGATGTAGAGGTGTTGTACGAGTCTTCCGGATACCAAGGATGTTACACATTTCTTGGAAGACCCTGGATTCGAAATTTCGCCCTTGATCAGAATGTAGTTCCAAAGGGACTCCGAAACGACTCACCCATTGCTCCACCAAGACATCCGCTACTGTTGTTGACTCTTGATTCGGAATGGGGAAAACCTCCGGCCATTTGCTCAAGTAGTCGATTATCACCAAAACATACCGGTTTCCTCTTGTCGAGAGCGGAAAAGGCCCGGCAACGTCGATGGCTATTCTTTCAAAAGGGACACCAACGTTGTACTTCTGCATACGACCTCTGGTTCTCGTGCGTGGTCCTTTTCTGGCCGAACATACATCGCACCTTCTGCACCAATCCTCCACATCATTTCGGCAGTTTATCCAGTAGAATCGCTGACGTACTTTGGCCAGAGTCTTGTTTACTCCCGGATGTCCTCCAGAGCTGCCATTGTGAGCTTCGTGCAAGACTTCTTCGATTCGAGTCCTCGGCAACACCACTTGCAGTCTGTTTGATAACCCATCTGCACTCCCACACCCTCTTTAGGACTCCGTCCTCTATTCTTAAAGAATCCCACTGCGCCCAGAATGACTTTGTGCCCGTCCCTCTAGCAGACACCTGTTCCCAGTTGGGTCTTTCTCCACATTCTAGCCATTCAATGACCGGTGCAATGTCACAATCCGCAAGCTGCTCTTTACGTACCTCCGCATTACACCATGCCGTCGGCAATGCGACTCCAAGTAAGCGGATATCAGCGGCTTCCTCATCTTTGATCTCTGCTCGGCTGCAGTGCTTGCAGTCGGGATCACAGGGACGCCGAGAGAGAGCGTCTGCATTATTGTGCCGTGCACCTTTCCGGTGCTGTATCTGGAAATCGTAACTCTGAAGTCTCTCAATCCAACGCGCTACTTGTCCCTCTGGATTTTTAAAATTAAGAAGCCACCCCAGAGCTGCGTGGTCTGTCCGCATCAGGAATCTTTGTCCATAGAGGTACGTGTGGGAATGCTTGACAGACTCCACAACAGCAAGGAGCTCACGGCGACTTACGCAATAATTTTTCTCTTGCCGTGACAAGGTACGACTGTAATATCCAACAACCATCTCCTCGCCGTTGATCGCTTGTGAGAGCACTGCCCCGAGCCCGTTGTTGCTTGCATCTGTGTCCAAGATAAATGTCTTTCCTGGTTGTGGATAGCACAGGACAGATGTGGACGTGAGAGCATCCTTCAGCCGTATGAAGGCACTCTGACACTCTGGAGTCCATATGAACTGACGCCAATTTTGCGTTAATTGATGGAGTTCTTTGGCAATCGATGCGAAATTGGCAACAAGACGCCGATAGTAAGTGCATAGTCCGAGGAAGCTCCTCAGCCCAGTCACATCTTTTGGTATCGGCCAGTTCTTGACAGCCTCAACTTTGGTGGGATCCGTGCGAACTCCTTTGGCCGAAACTACATGTCCGAGATATTTGACCTCCGCTTTGAAGAGAGAACATTTTTTCAAATTTAATTTCAACCCAGCACCCCTAATCCTTTCCATGACTTCTCGAAGATTCTTCAGGTGTTCATCAAACGTTTTTCCGATTACAATAATGTCATCTAAATAGACTAGGCATGTCTTCCAATTTAAACCACGCAGGACGTATTCCATTAGTCGCTCAAAAGTGGCAGGCGCGTTGCAGAGGCCAAAGCTCATCACCGTAAATTGCCATAGACCACCATTTACCGCAAACGCCGTCTTGTGTTTGTCCTCTGGGTGCAGACCGACTTGCCAGTAGCCACTCTTAAGGTCCAGTGTTGAAAACCACTTCGCTCCAGAAAGCATGTCCAGTGTGTCATCAATTCTTGGCAAAGGATAGCTGTCCTTTCTCGTCACATCGTTCAAAAGACGATAATCTACACAAAATCGTTGCGATCCATTTTTCTTCCGTACCAAAACGACGGGAGAACTCCATGGGCTTTGAGATGGTTCAATCACCCCTTGCTTCTGCATTTGTTCTAGCATATCAGACACTTCCTGTTGTTTGGCCAACGGTAGGCGTCGCGGGCTTGCCTTATAGGCTTTGCGTCCCCAGTGTCGATACTATGGTAAACGACATCCGTTCTTCCGCAATTATTACCATCTGTCGCGATGACGTCTTCAAACTCAAGCAGTAGATCTTTCGCTTTTCTGCAGTCTGCTGTAGAAACTGTCTGTTCTATTTCACACAATATCTCTTGCAGCTGCTGATTTGGCTTTCCAGTTCTTAATGTAGTCGAGTTAGCAACGGGTTCGTTCGCCTGACAGTTGGAAATAGCCTCTACAGGACTGCAATGGGCTACAATGCTACCTTTCTTAAGATGTTTTTCTGAATCTGTTGCATTGAGGATCCGCACTGGTACAACATTCTTCTGGTCGGCCATAACCAACGTCTTTCCAATGACAAGGTCACTTCTTATACAGTCGCTGCTTGGCTCCACGATCCCCAAATATCTCTCCTTTGCATTCTTCTCCAGCCTGGCCCAAGTAACGAATTCAGATTTAGGCGGCACTGAGACGTTTTCTGTGAGCATCACCCGTCTTGTACTCGCTTCCGCATCGAAAAACCAGCAGCGCCAGTTTGTATTTTATGCGCTCAGGGACTGAGAGCCTGAACCGGAGTAGGTTCATCAGTAATTGTGTAATGTGCTCGTGCTGTCTAGTTCGATGGAGAAAGCGTGCGGCGGCGTGCAGTACTGTCTGGAGTCGATTGAGGAGGTACTTCGGTGACCCCGCCAGAGTGGCGTTTCCGTTATCTAGTTTGTGATCACGACGGTGCGAGTCAAGGTCTTGAGAGCAGTGGCGGAGACGTATTTCCGTATGCTGTGCATCATCCGTAGTGCAGCGAAGCGACGTGCAACGGTATGGTTCACGTGATGCTTCATCGTACCAACGCTGTTAAAATAGATGCCGGCTGAAGGTCGAGGTCATTTATCCGGAATTGAGTGATAGGAAGCAGGTGCCTAAGAGAAGTGACAGGAACCAACCAAAAACAACATCGAACTGATAATAAAACCCAGAGACAGAGAAGAGTGGAAATCCATGGTCTTCGACGTAGCAGTAGGCCAACATTGCAAATGAAGAAGATAACGAGAGAAAAAGTAAAATTGACAATTTTGGACATATCTGTAGGATGCAAGACTATAGAAATAAATAGGCCATGCTTTGTGGAATCGAAGGAACACGAAGATAAGACCAGAGAGAAGAACATAAAAGAATGGATCGGCCTGGACCTTCATATTGCGATAGACATGGCCTAAGAAAGAAAAGGAACATGGACAAACCGATAATGCACGACTAAGGGATGAACTGATGATGATGATGACGATGATGATGATGATGATGATGATGATGATGATGTGATGATGACAATGAGAACTTCAACTTGGAAGGAAAAGCTAAGGTAAATGATGCTGAAGAGGACGAAAACAGGACTGATTACGATGATAACGCCAAGTTATGGTGATGTAGACGTCGCGGTATTTGTAATCGCATTTGAGAAACAAAGGCCAGTAGGTCCTACATTTTGTATCCATTAAATTAAGTTTGTAGATGCTGTACAATTATTTCTTACTGATTTGTGTTCCTATTCCGTAGCCTTTGGAGTCGAGAAGTCCTCCGACCTGCATAAGTTCACAGTTTCTCTGGATGTTGTAATCAATCATCGTCGACTCCATAAGGAAGGCGTAGTCACCTTTCAGAACTTTATCAATGCCCTCCTGAGTCGTCTTCATGAAGACACCTGGCTCTCCTCTGCTCATGCTCTGTTCTTGAACTATTTCCATGAAGTTCCACATCGCCTGGTACGTTGGAATCGTCGACTCCTTCGCATTCAATTTATAACACATTAACATTTTCCGTAAAACAATATTAGTCTTTCAATTACAACTAGTATTGTCAGAAGAAGTCGTTTTACCAAGTCTTGAGAAGCCGGGGGATATCGGAAATCGCAACTGATTTTGCTTCACCAAACGTATTTGTCGATCGATGTCTATCGGACAGTTGGGAATTGTTGATGAGGTCGGATTGTGGCGACCGTGTGCCACAGATAGCATTATTATTATTATTATTATTATTATTATTATTATTATTATTATTATTATTATTATTATTATTATTGTTGTTGTTGTTATTATTATTAATTATTATTAATTATTTTCTAAGTATTATTAAAGATTGTTTAACTGCATAAACTTGTTAGTTAATAATTTAATCTAATTAATTAGCGTTTATAATAATGTATTTGTACTAATTTGAATTAATTAATAAAGTTTTAATTCATGCAAAACGGACAGAGCACGCGCTAGGCTAAGACGCTAAGGCTTCGGTAAAATTTTTAGAATCGCCACGGCCGCCCAAGTACCGAGAGATAGGCTATAAAAACCGGTATAGTATATTATAATGACTCCCATATAATAATAACTCCCCCCTCATTATTATATATATAATAAAGACTCCCCCCATCATTATTATATATATAATAATAACTCTTTCTATATTATAATAACTCCCTTAGTTTTTCAGAAGCCAGCTGAGATACCATGGTCTAGAGCACCAAAAGCTTTTTTTTTATATCGAGGATTGTTCCAATAGTGTGCTTGTGGGATTCAAAATTTGTTGTTTTGGTATCAATTAAATTCATTATTGGCATTTAAGTGGAGAAATATGGCTGAAACCATATTGATCAGTGGATAGCATATTAAATGCATCTAAGTAGTTTAGTGGGAGATTGGAAATGGGTCTATAATTTTACATAACCATTTTAGAGACATTTTTATAAATTGGGGTTATTTTGTTCAATTTTTAGGTCTACTTCTTCTGGGGAGTTATTATAATATACAGAGAGTTATTATTATATATATAATAATGAGGGGGGAGTCTTTATTATATATATAATAATGATGGGGGAGTTATTATTATATGGGAGTCATTATAATATGCTACACCGGCAACGATTATAGGTTCAGAACTTCCGAGCCTTCGGTCTTTCAGTCGTGGCCGCTGAAAGATCGCCGCATGTAAGACAGAGCCTGCGCGGAGCGAGGCTCCCGCTGGGAACTGTGCGTCTGGCTGTTCGACGCGTGCGGCAGCGATCGGTCGGCTGTGTACGCTGCGTACGCCTGAACACCGGCGCCCGGTTACCAGAGGTGATTAGCGAAGGTTGGGCCGTAGACGGGGTCGCTTACCACCGCTAACGACGACGCCGTTACCTGGGTTCACTGCTTTCACGGCACCTAAGCGGACGTGGCCCAATAGTTTAAAATTCCGCCTAAAGAGCGGCGCCCGGAGAACAGGGTCCTGACGGCGATGCGCGTCGCCGGCGGCGAGGCACCTTTCGCCGCTACCGACGACGCTAGAGGGATGGGTCCGAAGTTTAACTTTCTGACGGATAAAACGCATAGATAGGGACATTAGAGGGCAAGCGCCCTCAAGGGCTGGTTCTAAAAATCGAAAATCTCCAAAATATGTGAATTTATGTAGCACACGTCAATAGGCGGACGCAGGCGGCTGTTGTAACTAAAGTTCGCTTGAGACGCGCGCCCAGCTGGCAGGAGCTATTGCCGCGTCGCTTAGCCGTAGACGAAGCCCCTGATCACCGCTAAGGAAAACATTCTTAGGCAGGTCCCTACTTTTTCTTATTGACGACAACTACGCGAAAATACAGACAACTGACGAAAAATCCGCCTAAGTGTCCGTCAAAAAGTTTCAAAACTCTGAAAATTTCAGTCATCATGACATGTCGTTTTCGTGGTCGCCCCGCTTATATCGTGAGGCGATAGAGTAAAGAAAGCACAGTGATTGAAAGCGAGTATTTGGAGCCCGTTTAAAGTGCTAAAGCTTATCGTTTCATACTGACGTATCAAAGACTATCGATTGCAGTTCCTGTGCGCTAGTTATTGTGGCTGCCGGACTGAGTCTAGTCAGCGCGTCTTTGTCCGTGTTACCAGTGTTGCCACTGTAGCCATTGTTGTCAGTGTTGCTTGGTTTATTAATAAATACAAATAAACCAATAAAGGCAAGTTGTGTTCGTGTCTTTGAAAGTCACTGTGACGCCGGAGTCTCAGCGCACTGTCCGTGAAGGTGAGCCTTGGCTGTGATGAACCTGGCCTACCTGAGGTCACGTTAGTGCCCAGGAGGTCAATTCTGAGCCAAGGAAGGAGACAGACGCCCGCCTGTCGTAAAGGCGCGGGGAGACAGTTTGGGTGAATCGACGGCCAAGGAAAGAGTGGACCGCCGTCCATTCAGGCACGGATAACCTCGGGTTTGGTGAAAGCGTGCTAAGAAGCCGCAACAGGTTAGAGACAACGCCGCCTGTCTATAAGAGAGCGGAAAACGGATAAATTACCGAGAATGAAGAGACGTGGGGCCAAGTCGAAGCCAGAGACCAGGAATACATATCGAAATCGCTTAAGGCGCCGAGACCAAGCGGTGGCCAGCGATAAGAGGCACGAGTTAAAGGGTCTCTCGGACGAGGCCGGGGCCGGAACGGATAGAGAATCAGAGGAGGGAAACGAGAACCCTATGTTGAGAACCGGCCGTCCTCAGTGTGCGGCCTGCCCCGGCAGCCGCGGACACCTCCTCTGATGTCGGAGAACCAGAAAGGGAAACTGACGCCGTCGATCAGGCAGAGTCGGCGGCAGATGGCGATCGGGAAACCGAGTGGGCGTTGGGGGCCGCCCGACCGCCGGCCGCGCTACGAGACCGCGAGCCGGGGTCGCCACAGGATGTTTTGATGTTTTCACAAATGAGGTAATATAAATTTTGTTAAGATGGCGGAATAAGTAGGTGCCGCGAGGTGAAGATACTTGGAATAGTGAAGACGAAGATCAGATCAGATGATCAGATGGAAAGTATTGATTATTTGCTGAAGAAGACAGTGACGACGAAGGATATGACGTATTCGGTAACCTTACGACAATATCAATTGGCGAAAATCAGATGTTGCCATCATAATTTTGGCTATGCTATTCCAAATTTAGATTAAGCGCCTAGGATTAAACAGCTATTGCGGTACTACATACGAAAGATCTATGTAAATTCACGATATTTTACTTGCTTGCTAGTAGGACCTACATTTTTTTAAAAATAGCTGTCAAAATAAACTCGCCTCAAGTATTGAACTGCTCTTTTATGTCTCTTTTTCTTGTTCGCTTCTTGAATGTTCCTCTGTCTCTGTCTGTCCGTCTGTCTCTCTCTGTTTCTCTGTCTCTCTGTCTCTCTGTCTCTCTGTCTCTCTGTCTCTGTCTCTGTCTCTCTCTGTCTCTCTCTCTTTCTCTCTCTCTCTTTTCTATGCAAGAAACGCCGAATCTGCCCATGAACAGAATGTTCTATATAAATTTTCCCATCCATCGAATTCTAAAATGTTTATAAAACATTCAACCGAGTCTGACCCTGAAGAAGGTCATTGTGGAGCCTCCAGCGATTGTCCCGTAGAGAATGGTTGTCTGCTTAGCAAGGTCTTCTGCGCTTTCTATCGGAGTGAGCATCCTCTCGACGGTAAGGAACGCTGCCAGATTGGCAGTATACGAGGAGATAATGATAAGAGTAAAAAACCACCACATTCCCCCCACTATGCGAGTTGAGATAGCTCGGGGGTTGATGTCTGACCCTTGTTGCATCAGGGTACCGACAACGAACCAAAAGCTGTTACTGAGACTAAAAACATTTTCGAGGACAAGATTGACGGAGTCACAGGGACGGGTGTTGTGCCATTCGTAGGGACTGAAACGGGCGACAAGGTAGAGGAGCAAGCTGACAGTGAAGTAGGCGACGATGACGTAGAACCAGATCTCAGGTGCAAGGGGATTAAGAAACGAAAAGAGACCAGGACTCTCACGGCGGGGACGCTTAAAGAGAATGCTTATGCCGAGATTCATGAATGGCTTTGTGAAATCGATGACCTGCTCCCGAATGTAGTTGATTGTCAATGAAGCCACTGCTAGATCTGCCTTCTGAAATAAAATTCAGTTAAGATTAACACAATGATTTACGTATAAGATTTTGAGGAAATTCAGCACACACTTCTTAGTGGCTTTAAATCAGTGTCTCGCAAACTGTGTGCCGCGGCACACTAGTGTGCCGCTAGAGATTCCAGCTGTGCCGTGAAAGAATTTCAGAATTTTACTATTATTTTAATTTTTTTGTTCCCTTCCTAAAAATTTTGCCGGATGAGCAAGTGTAAAAATGGCGTCATATATAGAACCTCACACCAGCCTGCGGCACAGCCTACAATACAATATATCGGACATCCATTTTTTTATATAACGTTGCGCGCGCAACGATACAACTGCCAGAAATTAACGTCTTTCGTTGACGTCACCGTCCTTGCGACCTTTACAATGTAAAAACAACAGCGTCTGAGCGCGCAAGGATACATTTGACCCAATTACCGTTTTGAAATTATTACATTGCATGTGTTGAGATGTTGCAATAGTAGGGTAACTATAAGTATAGTAACAGTTGAATTTGATGCTTTTACCGAGATTTAGCCCTATGAAATTTGAAATGGATAAATTTTTGGCAAGATCTGAGAAAATGCAAGGTGAAAACGACACTAAGGAAAACAACGGCGAGAATCTACAGTCTATGAACGTTACTTTCGCGTTTGTTACATCTACATATCATTATATGTGACTGCAGACCCGGCAGTTCCTTAATAAAGAACACTCAATTTAATAAATTGTTGGTTGGTTTTGTAATTTTATGAAGAATGTGCCGTGAAAAAAATTTGTTCTGTTTAGTGTGCCGCGAGGTAAAAAGTTTGCGAGACACTGCTTTAAATGATTATAAACCTTGAGACATCTTTAGTTAATCTTTGCGAAATTCTACATTTTAATATAATTTATTGCGTCTAGCCTATAGACGCTAACAGGTCACAGGCAGTGATGGACAACTAACTAAAAACATTAGTTAAACTATAACTAAATTTAGACTAGAAATAAGTAGTTTAACTTTTAGTTGCAAACTAACTTTCTAAAATAGTTAACTAAACTAAAAATGTAGATAAACTTTTGCAACTAATTTTACAACTATTTCCTAGGTATCAGGTATGTGTTCAGGAAAACATCGATGTTCGCAACATGAACATATCAGTCAATGAACCATTGAAATCATTAATTATTGTCTATTTAGTATTTAAGTCTTAGTCTAGTCTGCAGGAACTCAAGTTTGTCAAGTTTGTTTGGAAAAAATGACCCAGAAAAGAATAGATTGAAAAAGAAGTTATTGAGAATTCGGGACACCAACTAAAAAGTTTTAGTTCAACTAATTAGTTATTAACTAAAATTTTTCAGTTAAACTAGCATTTTAACTAAACTATTGATATTTAATTAAAATATGAAGATAACTAAAAAAATTAGTAAACTTTTAGTTGGTAACTAATTAGTTAACTAGTTGCCCATCACTGGTTACAGGCAACAGTCATTCCGACTACATGGATTAGAACAGCGGTGGTTCCACGTGGGGATGAGTGGGGATGCATCCTCCATCGGACTTTTTTTTGCTTGTGAAACCTATTTTTAGGTAAAAGTCTAATAAAACAATGTGGAAAAAACTGCGGATGACTTGTTGGCTTGTCGGCCTATTTTTCGGTAAAAGTGAAGTAAAATTTGAGGAAAAATTCCCTTTTGTCAACCTTTTTCGGCAAAGTTTTTTGATTTTTTTCTTCTCTTTTCATCCCCCTCACCAACTTCCTATGATTTGATGTCATCCCCACCAAGAAATTTTAGAACCGCCACTGGACTAGAGAGAAATTTAAATGAAAGTCACTAGGGTTTAAACCAAAGACCCCTTAAGTGAAGGACTGGCGGCGCGCACCATAGACCCCTTAAGTGAAGGACTGGCGGCGCAAGTACTCGGGTCCGCGAACTTGGGTCCATTGAACTTTTGACACCGCAGCATCTATTACATGCCATAACTTAAGTTCGGGTATAGATACAGCTGTAAAATTAGGCAGTCTAACTCAGAATTGAATTTCCTACAAATAAAATATCAAGCAACCGGAAGTTGATGACATCTTTACTTATTTAATTATGAAATTAAACAAATTAATGTGTGTCTATTGAGTTGCTAATACAATAGCATCAACTACATGCTGCAACTGGAGTTTGCACAATGATACAGCTATGACAGCCATGAAACCTGGTAGTCACACTCAGAAATGAACTCCCTATGCATTTCAAGTAACCGGAAGTTGATGACGCCATTACTTATTTAATTAATAAATTAATAAATTAACGTGTATCCATTGAGTTGCTAACACCATAGCATCTATTATATGATGCAAATGGAGTTTGCAGCTATGAACTTGGTAGTTACACTCAGAAATGAAATAATCTACCCATCCCAGGTGACCGGAGGTTTATGACATCATGACTTATTTCAAGTTACCTGAAATTGATGACGTCACTACTTATTAAATTAACAAATAAAGAGATTAACGTGCGTCAAATGAGTTCCTAGTAATTGCTGTAGCTGAAAAATAACATAGTTGTATCATCAAATGTGCTTGTTGATACAGCTATGTTATTTTGTTAATTAAATAACTAATGACGTCATCAACTTCCGGTTACCAGGGATGTGTAGAAAGTTCATTTCTGAGTGTAACTACCAAGTTTCATAGCTGAAAACTCCAGTTGCAACGTGTAATAGATGCTATTGCATTAGCAACTCAATGAACACACGCTAATTTGTTAATTTGTTAATGAAATAAGTCATGACGTCATCAAAACTTCCGGTTACTTGAAATGCGTAGAGAGTTCATTTCTGAGTGTGACTATCAGGTTTCATGGCTGTCATAGCTGTATCATTGTGCAAACTCCAGTTGCAGCATGTAATTGATGCTCTTGTATTAGCAACTCAATGGACACGCATTAATTTGTTTAATTTCATAATTAAATAAGTAAAGATGTCATCAACTTCCGGTTGCTTGATATTTGTAGGAAATTCAATTCTGAGTTAGACTGCCTAATTTTACAGCTGTATCTATACCCGAACTTAAGTTATGGCATGTAATAGATGATGCGGTATGTTTGACAAACGTACGCGAATATCAGCCTCCATGTTCAGTCGCGATCTGTATTTGGTTTTTATGGCAGAGAGTGCAGAAAAGGCTCTCAGACAACAGGGGATATTCCAGAGAACATGCCATCCAGATTGATAACAGTGACTTTCTGTTGAACTCCAAGCGAAGCAGTGGCGTAGCCAAGTAGGGTTTGGGGGTTAAACCCTCTGCCAAGGTGATTTTGAAGAATAAAATTAAGCCTAATTAGGGCTTTGGTTTAGCGGTAATCAAAATTATAGTGGGATAAGGTTTGGAGGAAGTAGAGATGAGGGGAGGGGAATACTTCCGCAAGCGTAGCCGCCATCTTAATGTCGAAAGATTTCTTTATGTTGAACTGAATCTTACAAAATATTGTGTGTTTAATAAAATACGTAAACATACGACTCGTCGTTGTTGTCGTCAGAACTTTAGTTGTGTGAAGTGTGTCAGCACGCCCTGGAGCGCCGGACATCGCTGACACCCTCTTGGTTGGCCGACCAAACATTTATTTTATCGCGTATTATTATTTTGTAGTGAGTGTGCTCTAATAGCTACAGACATACAGTAAAGTATCATTGATTTGAATTCTCTGTAAATTTTGATGTTTTGGGATTCATTCGACGGGAAAAAATAGATAGGGTGATGCTTCACTATTTCCCAAGTAAATATTTCTCGGTGCTTTACCTCTCTCAATGGTCGTTCGTAACCCCTTCTCAATGGTCGGTCCTTCGTAACAGGCTTCTTAGTGCTTGGACTTGTACTGTGCTTAAGTACCAAAAAACAAGTGCTTGTGCTTGGCCTTGGCCTTGGACAATGAGTGCTTGGCCTTGTGCTTGGCCTTGAGGGTTGAGGCCTGCAAGTACAACGTTTAATAACAAAGTTACCGAATTTGCAAATTAAAGCATTAGTGCACGTATTAGACTATTAGTTATATGTAGAGGCCAGAGAGTAAATAAGAAAAAGTTTTTGGGTAAATATTACTGCAGTCTGGATCAGGCTTCAGTTTTAAGAACTGGACTGAAAATATTAGTTGAAAGGTGCAGTAATTTTGAAACTAAGCGAAAAGGTTGTTTATTTGAACATGTAGGAGTGTCGAGGAGGAGGAGGAGGAGGAGGAGGAGTGTCGCGCGCAAGCGTGTGATGAGTATCAGCCGACAGTTAGACTGTTTTCTTGGATTTCTCGCGTATTTAGTTGGGTTTTTAACGCCAGTCGGAGCTGGTGGAGATATCTTCACGTAGAGATTACAGTACTTTAATACTTTCTGCGGCAACGACTCGATTTCTGCGGATTTATCGGACTAATTCAAATCGATATGGTTTCTAAAGTGTACACAAAGGACTTCTTACTTAGTTTAAACCACAAGCGGCCTCCAGAGCGCAGTGTCAGGCGTACATTTTTCGTACACTTCCTATGGCAACCTAAATGGCAGTGCAGACGACAGTCGACTGATCAGATCAGGCAGGGCGCGGAAGCCGACCAGATCAAACAAATCATCCCAAATCAGACGACGAAAAATCACCTGACGTTCGGATGGCTGAATGTACAATCCTTAAAAAATAAAACCACAGCTGTGCGAGAACTAATAGACGACAGACACTGTGATGTTATGGCCATGTGTGAAACGTGGCATCAGGACGCTGACGATCTTTGTTTACGCCTGGTCAGCGGATCAAATTACTCGGTTATCAGTAAAAGCAGATCTGAACGGAAGGGGGGTGGATTGGCGATATTCTTCCGGCCACACTACAAACTGACTGAGATCGATCTCCCTAAAGCCAGGGTTGGTTGGGGGTTGGGGGTTGAACCCCCAGCCAACTTCTTTCCAACCCCCAGCTCTTTCTTAAAATTATGTTTGGGGTCGACTCCACCCCAGCTATTGGCCCAACATTTGCTGCTTCTGAAATTCAGAATGAATTATAATAATTCCGGAACTTTGCGATGCCTTAAACAGATGCCTTAAACAGCTGTTGTTGTATCTGCAGAGCCAGGAAGCCACTATATTGACTGCTGCTAGTCATATCGATGACACCATAAATAAGATTCAGGGTTTGAAAGAGGTAAAATATGGTGAAGCAGGTCAAGATGTTGAAAATGAGGAAGGCAGTGTTTATGGTGACAAAAAAGGCATTGTTACAACAATGAGTACATTTTTGGAACATTTTCAGAAAGACCAGCACTACAAAGGTGTTAAAATTGAGATAAAAGCTACAGATGCTGCTAGCTTTGAGAAACGTAAAGGCCAGTTTCTTCAGTCATTGTGTGACAATCTGTGTCAGCGTTTTCCATCTTCAGAATTAATTGAAGCTGCTGCCTGTTTAAATAAATCTACATGGCCATCAAACCCATTGGATACAGCTCTTTAGGGGAGAGGCAAGTTGCAAGTTTGTGTAAGCAGTTTGGTATAAGCTGCATTGATGCAGCAGAAACTGTTGCACAGTATGCAATGTGCAAGAAAACTGATGGCATTACACTGGGAAGAAATTTGAATCATCTCATTCTTTCATCTGCTGACTGCGAGAGAGGATTCAGTCAGATGAATCTCTATCATACCAGTGAAAGAAACAGGCTGTTGGTGTCATCTGTCAATGACTTATTAATGATTGGGATCCATGGTCCCCCTATTACATTCTGGAACGCAGAGAAATGTCATTAGTTGGTTAAAATCAGGCAGACGAGGAGCATTGGATAAAGCGACTGGCCCACCAAAGACAGAAGACATAATGCACAGATCAAACATTTTCACATAATAAATTGACTTCCAGCAGTTGGCTGTAGTTTTTAAGACTTTAAAGATTTGCTAACCTTACCACTTATTGACATTTTAATACGCACCACGTTCAAAATGGTTCAGTGTATAATGACATCCAGACACATTCCCAACCAGGGGCGTCATTGGGGGGGCTGGGGGCCGTGCCCCCCAAGGAAATGAAAAAATAATTTATAATGTATTAATGTGCAAAATATTGCAAAAATTGCCAAAAATTTGCCAAAAAATGTAAAAAATTGAAAATTTGCCCAAATTTACCCAAAAATTGCCCAAAATTTGCCAAAATTACCTAAAATTTGCCAAAAAATTATCTCGCCCCCAAGAAAAGTGCGAAATGATGATACTGTTCCCAACAATTGCATATCGGGTACATGCAGCTTCTGTTATTCAGTGATCGAATTTCAGACAAATGAAAACCTCGACCCCCCCAGCTCAAATTTCACAACTCCAACACTGCCTAAAGCAAAAACATTCGAATCACTCTGCGTACAAATCTCTACAGGACTGACCTCGACCATACTACTACTTGTCTACAGACCTGGATCTCAATACCCCAAGCATGATTTTTATGAGGAATTCGGGTCACTACTGGAGGAGCTTGTCCTTCGCACGACCCCGCTAGTCATCGGAGGCGATTTTAATATACACGCTCAAAATCGAAATGATTGTGAGAATAGACGCCTCCAGGAGATACTCGATGCATTTGGACTAGTCCAGTTGGTCAAACAACCTACACAGTACACACCGGGCCCAATCAACTCTAGACCTAGTCATCACATTAAACGAAGGCCCAAAGGCTCTGATAGAAGTCGATTCTCCA
This sequence comes from Metaphire vulgaris, assembly GCA_018105865.1. Lineage (NCBI taxonomy): Eukaryota > Metazoa > Annelida > Clitellata > Crassiclitellata > Megascolecidae > Metaphire > Metaphire vulgaris. Next base: position 7,765,495 of record CM030833.1, on the reverse strand, counting down.
GACATCATATCAGATCATGCCTGCATTAGCTCAAGATTCGAGATACCTACCTGCGACGCACCTGAAATCAAGAGAAAAGTTAGAAACTGGCTGAAAGTCGACCGCGAACTGTTCAAGACAGCGATCCAGAACAGCTTGCTGGGTAATCTCCCTACGGACAGTACTGTTGAGGACTTAGTAACGATATATAACAACACGTTGAAGAATCTGGTAGACTACTACGCACCGGAACACGAAATACGCACCAAGAGTCATTTGCGAGAACCTTGGTATGACGACGAGTGCAGAGATGCTAGACGAAAATGTCGCCGCCTGGAAAGGAGATCGAGACGAACGAGAGATGAGAGTGACTGGGCCCGATGGTTAAAAGCAATGAAAGCCAGGCAAGAACTTCTAAGAACTAAGAAGAATCACTACTGGACTACGAGAATACGTGAGGAGGGAAAATCCCCGGCGAGACTCTGGCGATCTCTGACACACCTGCTAGCTCGTAATACAGTGCCTGAGCAAGAAAAAGGATCACTTACAGCAGACGGTTTCGCCGATTTTTTCCAGGAGAAGGTGGAGAATGTTCGTCAACAGTCCAGTGACTCCCCGCCTCCCCCTGAAGAAGACGTACAATATCAGGCAAATGAACTAACGGGGTTCGAAACCGTGACTCAGGCTGAAGTTAAAAAGATCATCATGGAGTCACCCACTAAATCGTCTGAACTCGACCCAATACCAACGTTCATGGTCAAGGAAATTATAGATTCTCTTCTTGAACCAATCACCAGGATAGTAAATGCATCGCTCTAGCAAGAGACCATGCCGGGATCTCAGAAACTATCGATTGTCTCACCTAAACTCAAGAAATCTAACGCTGATGCAACTTCGATGACAAACTATCGACCGATTTCCAACTTATCATTTCTATCCAAGATAATAGAAAGTTATAGCTAATCGGCTCCGAAGCCATCTAGAGGACAACAATCTCCTCCCACCTACACAATCCGCCTACAGGACCAACCATTCAACGGAAACGGCTCTTCTCAGCATCCTTTCAGATGTCTTAGAGGCAGCCGACTAAGGCCAAGTTACGGCGCTCATACTATTAGACCTATCCGCGGCACTCGACTGCGTGGATTACGACATCCTTTTGCGAAGGTTAGAATTTCGTTATGGGATCCGGGGATCAGCGCTGCGCTGGTTCAAATTCTACTTACTCAGCGCACGATGCAAGTTCGTTATGGGGGCAAACTGTCCAAGATCAGGCAGGTGCACTTTGGGTTGCCGCAGGGGTCGATTCTTGGCCCTTTATTGTTATTATTATTATTATTAATTTAATTTTATCGTCCTTTTCAAACACATAGGTGTTCATCGGGGACGCCTCAGACCACAAACCGCAGTGCTGATCGGCAGAGCAGACTGTAGCTGAGGAGGGTCGGTTCGGTCCAGGTCAAAAACCAAAAATCAGTCAGGACTATACCAAGACTTAAGGGGGAAATAAATAAGTTTTAAGGTGACGCCTAAAAATATCTAGAGAAGAGGCCATCCGAATATCAAGGGGAAGGGAGTTCCAAACATATGGAGATGCATAACTAAAGGCCCTACACCCAGATTTAGTACGACGAAAGGGAATTTCAAGAAGGCATTTATTTGCAGACCTCGTGGACATATATGGCTGATGATATAATAACATTTCTCGAAGATAAGTGGGATGCTGATTTCTTAGTATCTTAAAAGTGAGGGTAGCAATTTTGAATTTAATACGTTGTTCAATGGGAAGCCAATGCAACCTACGAAGGACAGGGGTAATGTGATCAAATTTCCCCGTTGGAATTACAATTCTCGCAACAGCATTCTGAATAGTCTGGAGACGTTGGAGATTGTTTATTATCTTCATGAGCAACCTAGAGGACGTCATCAGCAGGTTTCAAATACACAGGCACTACTATGCAGACGACATACAGCTCTACCGAAGTAGTAAACCTGCAGAGCTTCGAAACTCGATTAACCTACTCGAAGAGTGCGTAGCAGAGGTTGCAGAAGCGCTCAAACAGAATCGTCTTAAACTTAATCCGCTGAAAACAGAATTCATTGTCCTTGGCCACAGTAAGCAGGTGACGAAGGTCGACATCGACGAGCTGAACCAAGGAGGAGGCCACATCAAACGAACGACTGCAGAGACCTAGGGGTCATACTAGATGAACACCTCACCATGGCTCAACAGGTTAGCAAAGTCGTCTCAGGAATTTTCTACCAACTGAGACAACTGACTGTAATTTTAGACTTACTGAACGAAGATGCGGTGAAAGCTTTAGTACGCGCATTCATTGCTACACGCATTGACTATTGTAATAGTCTGTTACCATATGCCACCGACAAGTAAATAAAAAGGCTACAGGTCGTACAAAACTCATCTGCACGAATACTCACACGGACCAACCGAAGGCAGCATGCGTCACCTATTCTTCGGACCCTCCACTGGTTACCGGTTGCACAACGCATCGAATTCAAAATTCTATCTTTGGTTGACAAGTGCCTACGAGCCGAGGCACCTCAATACCTCACCAGACATTGTCAGGTGCTAAGGAACCAGAGTCGTACAAGGGAATTAAGATCAAATACCATTCGCATCCTCCAGACACCACGAACCAGGACCAGGATGGGTGATTGCACTTTCCGAGTACGCGGCCCAAAACTGTGGAATGACCTACCTACTCACTTGCGCGATGAAACCATGCAGTGGCGGCTCCAGGATTTGGCAAGTGGGGGGCCGTTGGGGTGGTAACTTCTAATCATGGGGGGGCCAACCATTTGTTGTTAGGTATGTAGTATTAAGTACAGTAGCGTCATTTCACACTTTTCTTGGGGGCGAGAAAATTTGTTGCCAAATTTTAGACAAATTTTAGGCAATTTGTGCAAATTTTAGGCAATTTTTGCAAATTTTAGGCAATTGTTTGCAATTTTGGCAGTTTTTGGGCAATTTTTGGGCCAATTTTGGCAAATTTGCAATTTTTAAATATTTTTTGGTAAATTTTTATATATAGTATAGCATATAAATATATAGTATAAATATAGTATAGGGTCTCAACTGGGGGGGGGTCGCTGGAGGGCCAGTATCTCAGTAGGGGGGCACGGGCCCTCTGCCCCCCCCCCCTGGTGGAGCCGCCACTGAAACCATGTCACGAGAAATGTTCTTGAACAAATTAAAGACATACTTGTTTAAGAAAACGGCCGAGGCGCACTAGACAATTAATGCGCCTTATAAATTGACTTTATGAATGAATGAATGAATGTACTTGTGTTTGCTTGTACTTGTGTTTGAATGTAAAGTGCTTGGCTTTGGTCTTGACCTTGGACTATGAGTGTTTGGCCTTGTGCTTGGCCTTGTGCTTGGCCTTGTGCCTTAGGTGCTTGGCCTTCACATGACATGACATCTTTATTTCTTTCTCCATAATTTCTCCACAACTTACATAAAATATAAACAAATAACATGTACATAAGCCTATGTACTTATCTAATAATAACATTGTAACTAATCAAAGGTTGAGAAAGAAATAAGAAATGGTTACTGAAGGATCATGGATCCCGCATGAAAGTAACCAGTACATATGAAATGTTATAATGATAGCAAACATAAATTAAGAAATTAGTTTCATAATTTGAATTTAAGTCAAATTAACAAACATAGCATATAAGTGTCTATAACAAGGTAGACTATAGATTAAATTGGTGCTTGGCCTTGTGCTTGGCCTTGTGCTTGAGGTGCTTGTTAACAAGTCTGCTTCGTAACCCCCACCTTCAGAAAATCCTGGCTACGCCTCTGAAGCGAAGTTCTGTGTCAAATGATAATCCCGCCAGTTTCGCCTGTTCCCGTCCAATTAAATAAGTCAAATGACATTCAAATGGATTTCGAACCTATAGTCAAATATGCCTTTGTCATCATCTCCGAAATACTTATGGAAATAATGTGACAACCGCAGAAGATGAATTTAAACAGTCATTGTAATATTTATCTAGCAGGATCTTGCACTGCCAAAAAGTCACATAACAACGAAACATTTCATAGACGCTTAGTCTTTCTTAAAGCAGCTAGGGGAAAAGTGAAGGCTTTAAAAAAAATTAAGGCTTTTCCTTGGCACATTCGCGGACCCCTTGGCACCTTTCGGCGAACCCCTGGGGGTCCGCGGACCACAGATAGAAAACCACTGCTTTAGAGTGCCTTGGTTAGCGAAGAGGACCAACGAATGGATAATGAAAATAGCTAACTATCAGAACATCCTATTGGATAACGTCGAAAGAAGAAAACTTAACAATCAATAATAATAATAATAATATTTTGGGCACATGATAAGGAAGCAAGGGGATTGTCTCGAGAAAGAAATCGTACAAGAAAAAAGAGCTCAAGAAAGACCGAGGATAACCTGGCTCGGCAACAACCGAACTTAGACGGACTTACAACAAACCAAGCCATAGGGCAACTAACAATAGACAACAAAGGAAAGGTTCAAAGGGACAGTCCATAATGTGAGCAACCCTCGGAGCGAGGTAGGTTAAAGAAGAAGAATACTTATGAGAAGAGCGAAACGATTTGTGTACTGTAATTTGAATAATTCCGTTAGTTATCGATTAAGTAATTATTAAAGGAGCTCAAAATGGCGACTCGTCTTTTCTAGGTAGGACTCAGGTCAGGCCAACTGCCTGAGAAGTTGAGAACCCTGGAACTTTCTGTTTTTGTCATTTAGGAAAGGAAACTAAAAGCTAGACAATCACACTAAGCAAACGACAAGATTAGTGATGATAATAATGTGATTTAAAGTGATCTATGAGGCTTAAGTAAACCTGTGTGACCTTTACAATTAAAGCCATACTTTGTCCATGAGCTGTCTGACCATTCCATTCCAGTTTCCCCCTTTGTCGGGTGCTCCATACTTTCCATCTGGTACAAGTTCAATGGAATATTGAAAGCCAGCTTTGTCAGCTATTTCGTTCAACATATCAACGCAAAATCCTTCGTATTTCTGTTCAGTTTTGGCAAAATGAGCACTTTCCATCATGTAAGGTGCTTCCTAAGTTTCAGATAAACCACAATTATCAATTTAAAATATAGTGAATAAATTAAAACCAAATGATTTGCAACAAAATGCTTTCTCATTCCGAACTAACTCACAATAATTTAGAGCATGGCTGAAAATTAATTTGGCACTAGCATGATGATTTGTAGCGATGCGGATTAAAATATTTGAAAATTCAATTAAACATCTAATCGAATTTAGTATTAACATAAAGCCACCATCATGATGCCGAAGGTCTATATCAACTAATGATTGCATATCAAATTCCAATGCATAAAGACCAAATAAACTATACGATTAGTGCGAGAGAATCAAAATACAGCCTACGCCCTAAAGGGCAATGATTAAACAGACAAACATGTTTACTAAGCGACATAAACTTTGCGACGGAGTCAGCAGTGAGGATAATTCTCTACAACTGTGGCGAAATCACAGAAATGCTAATAAATAGAATTAATAATCAAATGCAATTAAATGTGCAGTCCGATAACACTGAAAAACATGATTTTCTTAACTGAGAAGGTAATAGGTGATTCAGATGGGATACGACACGCTGATTCCAAATCTGTAAGCAGTTTTGCTCTAGCACGTCAGGTTTAAAAGTTATCCCCATCTAAATGTTTGCATGTGTATACTGTCAGTGTCATGTCATGCATTATATACTGTATAGTTTAACATGTGTTTTACGGGAAATTTTGATCTGATTTAAGTATGTCTGCTTTATTTATAATTGTATAAAATAATGTTTACTTTATGAATCAGTGTCTTTGTCTATTTCTGGAAGAGTTTGATAAAATAATTTGAAAGTATTATAATTGAAATGGCATCAAGACGATCATGTGTGACAAGAGTGAATTGTTTTTGCTATGTGTGTGGATCGTACATCATGAAGCACAAGGTAAAGACCATATCATCACTAGTGAAGTTTGCCTACCACCAGTACTTCGGTATGAAGGTAGGCGATCAAGACAAAACCTTGGTCGCCACATGTTTTTTGCATATCGTGCAACTGCAGCCTAACTCAGTGGCTTAAAGGAAACGCAAAATGTCCTTTACTATATCCATGGTTTGGCGAGAGCCCAAGGATCATAATTCTGGCTGTTACTTTTGTTTAACTAACGTTATTAGATTTTCAATCAAGAACAGAAGTGCAATATAGTACCCAAACCTTCAATCTGCCATCAGACCAGTTCCTCATGCGGATGACCTAACGGTACCTAACCCACCACAGAATTTCCATGAGTTACGTGAGCAGTCTGAGGACAGTGAAGGAGGTGCAACCTCCTCAACAACAAGACGAGTATTCTGCTGGTATACCACATCTCATTAATTAATCAAATCTCAGTGACTTTGAACGCGATCTTAATTCAACTAAAGGACAGTCAGAGCTCCTGGGCTCACGACTTAAACAATGGAATCTATTACATACTGATGTAAGCATCACTATCGACATCGCAATAAACGTCTGTCACAGTTCTTCACTTAAAAGCTGTACTACTTCTTTATATAGGAAATGAACAACCATTAGTACCTCTTGTTCATGCAGCTAGGGTTAAGGAATCCTATGAAAGCATGATGGCAGTTCACGACCTCATCAGGCACAGAGAGTTTCAGTGGAGTATCTGTGGCGACTTGAAGGTTGTTGGTCTTGTTACAGTAATGCAAAGTGAATACACTAAACACTGCTGTTTCCTCTGTCTTTGGGATAGCCGTGCCAGACATCAGCACTATTCAGTTCAACAGTGGCCTTCTAGAACTAAATACAATCCAGGCAAAGACAACGTAAAATTTCCTCCATTCCACATTAAGCTTGCCTTAATGAAGAATTTCGTCAAGGCGCTTCACAAAGAAGGTGCCGGCTTTCGTTTCTTGAGGAGTACATTTCCAAAGATCAGTGAGGCCAAGATACAAGAAGGCATTTTCATTGACCCACAGATCAGACAGGTGATACTTTATACAGAGTTAGAAGCAAAGTTGACATCAGTGGAGTCGGTACCATGGCGATCATTCAAAGACGTGGTTGGTGGATTTCTGGGAAATAGGAAGGCATGCAACTATAAGGAGCTGGTGGAAAAACTGATCAGTGACTACCAACAATTGGGAGCTAACATGTCGTTAAAGATGCAATTCCTCCCCTCGCACCTCGATTTCTTTTCTGAGAACCTGGGCGATGTCACCTGGGCGATGTCAGCGATGAGCACGGGGAACGGTTTCACCAGGAAATCACGGTCATGGAACAGTGGTACCAAGTGCACTATAGTCCAACTAAGCTGGGTGATTTCTGCTGGATGTTGCAGCAAGACAGCAGAACCTGTTACAAGAGGAAGTCGTTGAGGTCGATAGTGTTTCCTGCAAAGAGGGCGAGCAAATAGTAGCTATCACCTATAATGACATGTGCTTCAGTTATAGTAGACTAATGCAATTTTCTATTTGCTCGTAACTAAAAATTCTGACGTGATAGAAGATTTTGGTGGTTATATTTGGATTCAGCATCGCCTAATTGTATTAAATCACCACAGTTTGTACCAGTTAATGAAAAAAATTTTTTTTTGTTACTCAGTGTAATAATAATAATAATAATAATAATAATAATAATAGTGTGACGAAATTGAAATTATATATATATATATATATATATATATATATATATATATGTATAGTTGTATACCTGTTTAAGCTTAAGTAGTTAAGGTTAATCGCTAGGTGGCGCTGATGGTAATTTAAGCCATTTAAATCAGGAATAAATCGATAATAATAATATTGAGGATCTTTTAATAATAATTATATAATAATTGTACAATAAATAAGTAAAAAGTCTAAGAGGTTGTGCATAGAGTTTATAGTAGAAGGCATTAGATATTGGAAAGTTATAGCCGATAGATGATTATAGTCTTAGCACACCACCGAAAAGCAAGTAGCCGATATCATAAGTAGGGGCTTAGACCATGGCCAAAGGACTAGGGAGAGGACCGTCAGAGTCCGACGGTGCCTTAAGAGGGTTAGAGCCGGCAAGATCAGGACCGAGCGAATAGGCCGGACTGGGTTGATTAAGTGGTGAGCGTTAATGTACAACGAGTACATGAATAAATGAGTTCAGGATTAGAGTACATTTAGAGATAGTACATGAAGGTTGAGTACATTTAGAAAGAGAGTACACGAGTGAGTGTTAGTAGAATCTTAGCCAAAAAACTAAAGGGGCACAGACGTGCCTTGAGTTTAACACCCCGGTAGAGGTTGAACTTAGACGTCCTGGGTGAGAGAAAGAGGTTCATTTGATACACGCAGAGGTGGTGTTTCGTTACAATAATAATAATAATAATAATAATAATAATAATAATAAAAGTATTTACTCTAAAGTGTATAGCGCTAAAGTTCCAGACTGGGCCAGACATTTAGTCGATGGCGCCAAGGACTGTTAAGATATAGGTAGTTGACGACGTGAGTTTTAGTAAACCTTTCTTTATCTATCTTTAGATCGGCCTACTTGGCATTGTGCAACTGGTTCCCGTCAGAACATCGAAGTTAAGCAATGTCGAGCGCGGTTAGTACTTGGATGGGTGACCATCCCGGAATCTAGTCGTGGTCCCGGCGGCCAACCAAGCTGTTCATCGCTTAGGTGTCAATTAATTGGTAGCAGCGTTAAGATGCAAAAGTAAAGCGCAGGTCTTGTGAAAGCAATTGCAGCCTACTCTACAGTAAGTAGATAAATGGCATAAGCCAGCCGCGTCGCTGATTGCCTATTACGGAGATCAGCGCCGGATCCTACGCTCGTTCGAGTATGGAACTACCTTTACCTTTTCTTTGGTAGCGTTAGAGTGCCCTAAAAGCAGGTTTATGAGACGGCTAAGGACCGGTAAACTGAGGTAAAACTTGAATTGCCAAATTAATAGGTGGGTGTTCCTTCTGTAAAAAGAAGTGCTCATGTACCATTGCACCTTCGGTCGGATAAAGTGTACCAGCACCGCTGCTGCAGTTCCTCGGACGGTCCCAATGTTAAAGCCGCGACGCGGACTAAGAGGGAAGAAGACGAGTGCGAAGGCGCGTTTGAGTCAAAAGGGCGGCAAGGTAATAAAGGTACAACAAAATTTACCTGTATAACACAGGTACGAGGTGCTCGGACATTGAGTTAAGAAAAGGGATGTGACGAGATAAAGAGGTACATTTTGATACACAAAGGTACCGCACGTTGAATTGAGAAGGTGAAGTGTATCGGAGGTAAGACATCTCTGCGAATAAGCTTACATTCATTTAAAAGGGTACCAGAGAGAGCGCATGGTCACGGCGTGTGCACACTAAAGTACGATAGGTCATAGAAAAGTGTGTACATTTTCCTCTCACCACGGAGGAATTCCTAGCCAGAAAGCTAGGACGAACGTACACGTGCCCAGTGGCGGTTCCAAGAACTCTTGGCGGCGGGATGCAATGAATTACTAGGAATTATTATCTTTGATAATTTATATAGCGCTATGCCAAAGGCGATGCCTATATCGAGAGCGCTTCACACCTAACAATCGTACGATGTTCTAAACAAATGCGTCTTAAGGTTGATTGCAAACTGGGTGCTAGTATTGGAGTTAGTAACGTAGTCAGGGAGACCATTCCAGAGGATTGGATTCCCCCGCGTAACTGATCGTTTATCAATCTTAGGCGTCTTTGACGGAGGCGGAACAACCAGTAGAACACGATGGCTCGACCGAAGCTGCCGACTGTCTGCTGGCGTGAGGCGATGTCGTACGAGAGACGTCAGATAGACAGGGCAAGTGGGGTCATTCAGTACCCTGTGTGTAATCCAACAGCGCTTATAGACTATGCGCTCAGGAATACGGAGCCAGTGGAATCTATCTTTGAACAGCGGGATAACATGGTCGCTCCATCTGGCACCATAGATCAATCGGGCGAAGACATTCTGTACTGACTGAAGGCGACGTAGCTTACATGCCGGAAGACCGAGCAGGATACTATTACAGTAATCCAACCTCGACAGGATAAGGGCGCGCACGAGGAGGATCACGACCTCCGTCGGCAGATAGTGACGAGCCTGTCTAATCCTCCGCAGGTGATGATAGCAGGTTCGCGTCATGTTGCTTACGTGGCTCGTCAGCGAGAGAGTCTCGTCCAGAAGAACACCTAGAAGTCTTATCTGAGAGGACGGCGCCACGTCCACTCCCGCGATAGAGAGTGAGGAGTAGATAAGCAGGTGCCTCCTTCTCGATGAACAGACCCAGAGTAGCTCTAACTTCCCCGGGTTCAGCGCCAGTCTATATGTCGCCATCCACTGGTTAATCGCAGTGGTACAGGCGGTAGTCCGTGAGCGCAGGTGCTCCGTGTCCGATGGCGGGCACGAGGAAAGAATTTGCACGTCGTCTGTATATGCATAGGTGTGGCGAACGCCACGTATAGCGAGTGTATTATCTTATTATATAATTCTCGATGTCCGGTCCGGCGAATCTGTCTGTCGGTCACGATACACGGCAGATTTTGCAAGACGCTGTCGCCATAACAACGAAATTGTTTAATCAAAACCGTATAATTAAACAACGCAGCGTTTAACGAAGCGTCTTAATTGCAGCTCAAATCCCCGTTCCCCTTTCCTCACCCTATCCCTCTCCCAATCGCCCAGGCCCCAGCCCATTCCGCTCCGGCCCCAAACCTCCTTTCCCTTACCTTTCCCCACCCCCTTCCCTCTCCCCACCCCTTTCCCAATCGCCCCGACCCCAACCCATTTCGGCCTCGGCCCCAAACCTTCGTTCCCTTCCTCTCCCCACCCCTCTCCCAATCGCCCTGGCCCCAACCCATTCCCGCCCCTGGTCCCAAACCTCCGTTCCCCTTTCCTTTTCCATCCCCTTTCTCTACCCATCCCTCTCCCAATCTACCAGGCCCCAACCCATACCCGCCCTGCCCGGCAGGCCCCAAACCCCGTTCCATCCTCTCTCACCCCTCTCCCAACCCCCGTACCTCTCTCCATCCCTCTCCCAATCGCCCTGGCCCCAACCCATCACTGCTCCGCCCTACCCCCACCGGCCCCAAACCCCATTCCCAAACCTACACAACGCTGCTCCGAAAACCTGTACAACCCACTTTCCTCTTCCCAACCTCCCTTCCCTCTCTCAATGCCCTGCCCCGTTATTATATATATTTATTCCTTCCTAGCCTCAATACCTTTTTTTAAATTTAACACCTCAAGTGGGGATTAATTTTTCAGACGCTGTCACCGTACTGGGGATTTAATTTTTGGAAAAGCGTTCTTCAGAAATGATTGCTGTAACGTTTTAAATTTGCTATATCTCAGGCTATATAGAAGCTAAAAAGATGAGGTTTGCACCATTGTTTAGATTGTTTATTTCTCTTTCTAACCGTCCGTGCAAAACAAACAAATTTGGGGTAGAGTCCACTTTACGGCCTAAAATATCACTTTTTCCCCAAAAATTGTTTAAAGCCCCTAGCAAAATATTTTCAGCGGTAACCCCACTTTGGTCAGCGACAATGTTGTAAAGGGATGTCAGAGGAACAAAATAAACCAAAAAGTTTGAAAATCGGTTGACATTTGATAAAGATCTATCAATTCTAACCCGATGACCCCAATGTTTGAACATAAGTATTATATCGGTGAATTTCGCGAAAGTTTTGAATTGTGAGAAAGTTTCCAAATTTTTTGAATTTGCTATATCTCAGGCTATATAAGAGCTAAGAAGATGAGGTTTGCACCATTGTTTAGCTTTTTTATTCCTCTTTCTAACCGTCCGTGCAAAACAAAAATGTCCAGCGTTCACGAGCTTTCCGACAATCAAGTGAGAATGAGTAGCAGGCTGTTGCTTGGCGTGAAAAATCAGCACAGCAAACAAGAGAATCAAGCACTGCATGTCGTTCGACACTGCCAAATCAGTACACTTACCTTGACTATCAAGTTTCAGAAAATTCCTGCGAATGGGCGTTAACTCGGTTGAAGGAGAAGGCGGCGATTTAAGGAAATTAATTGCGCAAAATCCTATTGCATTCAGGGTCGGCGCTAGGGGGGTGTGTCCGCGGGTCCGGACCCACCCAGCCTCGGGCAGGGGCACCCAAGCAAATCGTTCAAATACGCAGAAAAAATGTTTATTGAGGGGGTGAGGGGTAGTCTGAGCCGGCGGGTCCTGGCTGTGTAGATTGCATTAGACCCACCCAGTCAACAAAACCCAGCGCCGACCCTGATTGCATTTGCACAAAATTGGGTGGTAAAACAGCCAATCTCCCCCGTCATTTTTGACGGGTAAACACCTAGTAATTATTAATTAATTACTATCGTTGTTAAATGTTTATGCCGTATACTTGCTTTTTAAAAATAATTTAATCTAATTAATTAGTTTTATAAATAATGTAAATTTGTACTAATTTTAATTAAAAAAGTACAAAGTACGCGCTAGACTAGGAGGGAGTTAAAGACGCTAAAACTTCGGTAAAACTATTAGATTTGCCACGTCCGCTTGAGATCGGGAGGTTTGTGGGAAACCAGTAACAATTATAGGTCCCCGGGAGAGCCTTCGGTCGAAGCGACTAGGAAGTTTAACCGCAAAAGACCGTCGCATGTTTGACGGAGGCTGCACGAAGCGAAACTTCTACTGAAGACCGACGCGTCTGACTGTTCGATACGTGCAGCTAGCAGAGACGGCGGCGACAGACGCTACGGCCGATAAGGCGACTGACTGCGGCGACGGTGCGACGGAAGACAGGACTAAAGGGCTGACGGCAGCGGCCGGCCAGCTGTAGTCACTGCGTTTGCCTGAAGACCGACTCGTAGTTAGGCGGCCGTGTGTGCAGCGGTTGTAATGTCCGCTTGAACACCGCGCGCGTTGACCGGGGCCTGACGGCGATGCGCTCTGCCGTCAGCGAAGCGTCTTTCCACCGTTGACGACGACGCTGTGGGGGTGGGTCCCGGGTTTAGCTTTCTGACGGCTAGTACGCGAAAATATAGACAGAAGTAGCCGATTCCCCTCAAGCGCCGGTCTTAAAAATTAGAAACTTCTGAAAATTTGCCAGTCATGTAGACGTGATCTAGTATTCGCCCTTTCGTTGCTATTATCGTGAGGCGATAGAGCAAATCACAGCGATTGAAAGCGAATGAATAATGGAGCCCGATAAAGTTGGCCTCCTCGGTGCATATGCGATCAAAGGAAAGGCCTTTTTCATCACAGCCAAGCTTCACCTTCACTGACAATGCGCTGAGACTCCGGTGTCACAGCGACTTCAAAAGACACGAATGCAACTTATCGTTTCATATCGATACATCAAAGGCTATTGATTTCATTCCCCGCGTGCAGTGTTGTAAAGTATTTAAATACTTTCAGTATTTAAATACTATTTAAATACTTTGTCCAGTATTTAAGAAAGTATTTAAATACTCATCCAAAATTAAGTACTTAAATAGTATCTAAATACCGGATGTCCTTCACAAATTGCATATCTGCAATCATCAGATGGACAGAAGAAAATCGTCTGGCATTGAATCCGGACAAGACAGAATTCCTCTGGATCAGCACTCCAGGAAGAAGGAAGTTGTTGAGTCGAGTCCCTTTCACCGTGGGTGATGCCACTATTGTTCCTGTGGCGAGTGTGCGTCTCTTAGGTGTGCTTTTGGACGAAACACTATCGTTTGATGCACACACCAACAACGTTATCCGATGCTGTCATTACCAGATACGGAGGGTCAAGCTGGTTCGGCGCTACCTAACGGTGAGTGCAGCCGTTCAGCTTGTACGGGCCTTCGTCTTGTCAAGAATGGACTACTGTAACAGTGTCTTGCTAGGCCTACCGGAAAACAAGCTAAATCGACTTCAGTCCGTACTGAATCTGGCTGCACGAGTGGTCTTCGGTTGTCGCTGGAATGACCACATCACGCCACTGCTGAGAGATCGCCTCCACTGGTTACGCGTTCAACAGCGTATTGTTTTCAAGCGTTGTTGGCTCACTTTCCGAGCCCTTTATGACCCACACTGCCCAGAATATCTGAGTGCGCTGGTGCAGCGAACCACGTCAAATGAGTCGAGAATGAAGCTTCGGTCGAGTCGTCGAGTCCTACTGCTTGTCCCTCCTCCGTCAAAGACCTCCAAGTTTGGAGAAAGGTCATTCTCCAAAGGGAATCCGTTACTTTGGAATTCGTTACCTGATGTTGTGTTGGAAGCTGTCTCTGCGGAATCCTTTCTTAGGAACTTAAAAACACACTTATTTAATATCGGATTTTATTGATAGAATTTATGTCAAAGCGCTTTTGTCGTAGGCCTTAGCCTTGTTTACTGCGCTGGAGAAATTGTCTAGAAATAATAATAATAATAGTATTTAGATGTATTTAAGAAATTTAAATACTTTGGATTTATTGCAATTTTCACATAATTATAACGTTTCTTATAGACTGTTCGTTTTTACATTTTCCTTACTGATGGTTTTAGACAGTTGAAGAGTTAAGTAGGTCTACATTGACATTGTTAGAAATAATTTTAACTAACATTTCTTTACACAAAAATACGGTTGTGGCGAATCGTGTCAAATACATTATCAAGTGTTTAAAAAGTATTTAAACCTTATTTGCCAGTATTTAAATACTTACCCTGGTATTTGGGTATTTAAAATACTATTTAAATACAACATGAGAACCAAGTATTTATGAAAGTATTTAAATACTTTCAGTGAAGTATTTATTACAACACTGCCCGCGTGGTGCTATTTACTGGATGCCCGAGGGTGCGTCTAGCTAACGCGACTTTGTCCGTGTTACCAGTGTTGCCACTGTAGCCATTGTTTTCATTGTTGCTTGGCTTGTTAATAAATAAAAATAAACCAATAAATAGCAAGTTGCATTCGTGTCTTTTGAAGTCGCTGTGACACCGGAGTCTCAGCGCATTGTCAGTAAAGGTGAAGCTTGGCTGTGATGAAAAAGCCTTTCCTTTGGTCGCATATGCACCGAGGAGGCCAACTCTGAGCCAAGGAAGGAGACAGAAGCCCCGCCTGTCATAAAGGCGCGGGGAGTCAGTTTGGGTGAATTGACCGTCAAGGAAAAGAGTGGACCGCCGTCCATTCAGGCACGGTTAACCCCGGTTTTTGGTGAAAGTGTGAAGAAACAAATAGACGCCGCTGCCCGTCTAGAATTGAATGCAGAGGAAACCATGCGTGCTAAGAAGCCGCAACAGAGGAAAGACATCGCTGCCTGTCTTTAAGGGGAGCGGAAGTCGGTCACTTTACCGACAATGAAAAGGCGTAGTACAAAGTCGAAGCCAGTGACCAAGAATATGTACCAAAATCGCTTAAGGCGCTGAGACCAAAGGGTGGCCAGCGATAAGAGGAGCCAGTTAAAGGCTCTCTCGGACGAGGAAAGAGACAGGACAGACAGAGACACGTCAGACGAGGAAAATCGTGACCCTGTGTTGAGGAGCGGCCATCCTCAGTATGCGGCCTACCCGGCAGCCTCGGACACCTCGTTTGATGATTGTGAATCGGAAAGGCAAACAGACGCCGCCGATCAAGCAGAGTCGGCGGCAGATGGCGATCGGGAAGCCCAGCGGGCGTTGGGGGCCGCCATACCGCCGGTCACGCGACGAGACCGCGATCCGGGGTCGCCACATAGGCAGTCAGTTCGAAAGATCGGATGATCCTGCCGACGTCTGCCACATACAGAACGAACAACAGCGGCCTAAGACAGACCTCTGCGGCACGCCGCTATCAACGTTCCGTCAATCGGAGAGACAGTTATTCCAGAAGACGGTCTGCGACCTATCATGAAGGTAGTCGCGTATCCAGGAGAGGGCCTTGTCCATCACCCCAAAGGTAAGCTGGAGGCGTCTGGTTAGAACCTCGTGGTCGACGGTATCAAAGGCCGCCGAGAGATCGAGCAGGCAAAGGAGGGCCAGACGGCCGTTTGAGACCGCATCGACGAGATCGTTGAAGATCCTCAGGATCACCGTCTCGGTCGAATGGCCCTGCCTGTACGCAGACTGTTCCCTCGGCAGCAGGCCGTTCCTGACAAAGTAGGTAGTAAGTTGTTTATTGACGATTCGCTCGAGCAATTTGGATACAAGCGATAGATTGATGACAGGTCTGTAGTTAGCGACGTCGGCTTGATCAAGACCTGGCTGTGCCGCTGTTTAAGTCTTGGATAGACTAATCCATGCTTCCAGTCAGTCGTAAATTCTCCGCTCGATAGGGAGGCTGTGAATAATGACACCAGGAACGGTGCCAGGATGTCTATTAATGCTTTAATGCTTTCCCGCATAGGAAGATCCCGCCAATTGCCAAAGGAATTATATATATATATATATATATATATAAGCGGTTTAGAAGAAATCTGTAGATTTGATTTAATAAAATATAATGTTCAGAATTGACAATGTATAAACTATAAAGCCATTTTAGTCTGCATGGCTGTACATAGTCATAGTGCAAAATCTGGGTTTCTATTGCTGGAAGTGAATTTGTCGATGACATTGGCTATGGATATGTCCATATCTTTGTGAATATACATCAAGGCTAATCCGTTTAGACGATCATCTTCCATTGAAGACGCATTTTTGGCGGGCCGGTGGGGGGATGAATCCCCAGTCATCCTCAACGTGGAACCTGCCCTGCACGTGCCTTGAGTTAAGTCGACCCTTGTAGCAGGCTGGGCAAGCGTTATCTTGGGCAAAATTGAATACAGTGCATATAAGTTCGTTAGAATCACTGTCCCGGTTCGCTGCAAAACGAATTCCAAATGTTAGTCTTTATACAGGGACCGAGTGTCGCTTGTGGTCCCGTTCGGTTGCAGCAATCGAGTCACCTCGAAACTGATGCAGTGGCAAGTGCTTCTGGTTTGAATGCTCCTCGTTAGTATGAAAATGATCTGGTAGTTAGCCGAATTTAATTGCGAATTACTTGGCCTGCGTAATCGGTTCCCGCCAGAACACCAAAGTTAAGCAACGTTGAGCGCGGTTAATTTTCGGATGGGCTCCAGTGATGGACAACTAACCAAAAATCATTAGTTTAAATACAACTAAATTTAAACTATAAGTAAGTAGTTAAACTTTTAGTTGCAAACTAACTTTCTAAAATAGTTAACTAAACTAAAAATATAGCTAAACTTTTTAAAACTAATTTTACAACTATGACGATTTTTAGTTTTCCGCAATAAATCCTTACTTTAATTGATGTCACGAGCAGAGTTTTATTAAGAAATATTAATCTTCTCCTCTGTGGTTCGTTAATAATTGACATATTCAGTCCATATGCAGTTGACCATTCTCCAACCTGAAGACAGTAATCACAATAAAGGCATTAATTTTATTTAAGCCTAGCTCAACATCGTTTAGGCATCTATAAGACCTCTGCCTTAATTAGTAATATTTTTGAGAGACGCTACGGGTCAATGTAACTGAACGCGTTCGAATTGAGAGGTTACAGAAATAATGAAAATAAGTTTAAAAGATAGGATTAAAATGACACCATCCGCAATAGCCTTAAGCGAACGAGGTCAAAGACAGGTTATATCAATATTTGGACATATTTGCAGAATTAAAGAGGTACAGTAAGACTAATAAAGACAGTGATGACGGTAAAAATCAGATGGTGTGTGAAAAGGTAAAGGTAAAGGTTCGCCCATACTCGATTTCGAGCTTCGGGCCTGGCGCTGATCTCCCGGTGTCAGGCAAGCAGCGACGCAGGTGGCTAAAGCCATTAATCTAGAGTAGTTTGCCATTGCTTTCTCTAGACCCGCGTTTTACCTTCACAGCCACAGCTGCTACTCAGTTATCACCGCCCTCTAGCGAATGAAGGCTGAGTCGACCTTAGGGCTCCTGCGGGGATCGAACCCGCGACCTTCTGCTCCATCGTCCAACGCTGTTACCACTCTACTAACTTTCCGCCCCTGTGTGAAAAGAGGAAGACCAAAAAGAAGATGGTTTGACGATATTCTTGAATGGACTGGACTTAACACCTAAACTGCGATACAAATGGCAAAAGAAAGGAAAGGGTCATGGACGAGCACTTCTCCACCGTTAGCTTCGACAGTCCTTATGGACTATGGCGTGGTGGTGATGATGATGATGATGATGATGATGATGATGATGATCACTTGACATCATACATCATAGTTTTGCCATTGTTCCTTCGCTTTGGCAGACCCATACAATAGCTATATGCTAGAGATATAATATAATAATATAACAAGGTTTAAAGTGGTTCAGTAGGGACTGCCCTGTGTGAGAACCACTGTTGTTCCCGTCCAATCTAATACCCTAGACTACTGAGGTTTATTTTGAACTCGTTTACAGTTGTAGCCATTACTATCCCCTCATCCAGTTCATTCCATCTGTCCACCACTCTTGCACTAAAAAATGCTGTTTATGTCTCCCAACCCGTTTCTTGAACAGTTTCATGTTGTGTCCTCTGGTTCTATCATACTGCTTCATTGTAAAAAATCTTTCTCTTGGCATTTCCACTTTGTTTGTTAGTATTTTGTATGTCTCGATCAAATCCCCTCTCTCTCTTCTTTTTTTCAGGGTTGTCAATCCACAGTGATTTAGCCTTTCCTCATAGGTTAGTTTATGATATCCCTTGATCATTTTTGTTGCTCTGTGTTGCACTCTTTCTAAGGTCTCTATGTCTTTCTTCAGGAATGGACACCATGCTTGAACACAATACTCTAAATGTGGACGTACCAATGTCTTGTAAAGTCTTATTATTACATCCTTCTCTCTGCTCACTATCGTTCTTTTGATCATACCTAGAATTTTGTTGGCCTTATTAGCTGCCTCTGCACATTGCCTAGATGGCTTTAAGCTGTTGTGCATGATGACCCCTAGATCTTTCTCCTCGTTTGTAACTTTTAGTCCCTTCCCACATAACTTAAATTCATGATCTGTTCCCTTCTTCCAAATGTGCATCACCGAGCATTTATCTGTATTAAAAAGCATTTGCCAATCTGCCGACCACTGGGATAGTCTATTAAGGTCTTGTTGTAAAATTTTTGCTTCTGCTTCACTATCACTCTGTCCACACAGTTTTGTGTCATCAGCGAATTTTGAAATTGTTGACATTATATCATCATCGATGTCATTGATGTATATTAAAAACAATAGAGGTCCCAACACTGAACCTTGTGGCACCCCACTTATGTCCTCAGCCCAATCTGAATACTTGCCTCTTATACCTACCTTCTGTCTTCTGCTCTGAAGCCAATTTTTTATCCATCCAAGAACTTTACCTATAATTCCACTGGCCTGAAGCTTGACTGCCAGTCTTGAATGAGGTACTTTATCGAATGCTTTTGCAAAGTCCAGGTATATTACATCAACTGCTTTTCCCTCGTCTAGCTTGTCATGAATCTCCTCTAAAAAGTCTAGTATGTTTGTTAAGCAAGATCTTCCTTTAATAAACCCATGCTGGCTATCCTTTAAAATCTTGTGTCTCATAAGATGGTCCAATATATTTGCTTTTATTATTTTTTCCAGAACTTTGCCTATTATACAGGTCAGGCTCACTGGTCTATAATTTCCAGGCTCCCCACGGTTACCCTTTTTGAATATAGGAGTGACTACTGCATCCCTCCAGTCCCTAGGGACTATTCCCGATTCAAGTGACATATTGAATATTGTGGCTATTACCTCACTAACCTCATGTCTTACCTCATACAGAAATTTTGGATGTATATTGTCTATTCCAGGGCTTTTGTCAGTTTTCATTTGACTCAGAATTTCCAGGACACACTCTTTATTGCAATTTATATCTGATAATACTTCGTCCTCTTTTCCACAAAATAAATTAATGGGCTTTGGTATGTTGGTTGTATTTTTCTTAGTGAACACTGATCCAAAGTAATCGTTCAGAATTGTTGCTGTTTCCATGTCATCCGTCACTGTTTCTCCAGAATCAGCTACTAATGGTCCCACTTTGTCTTTTCGCTTCATCTTACTTCTTGCATATCCATAAAAACTCTTGCTGTTCCGTTTGATGTCTTTTGCTAATTTGTTCTCATACTCTGCAATAGCCGCTTTATTTGTAGCTGTTGATTTGTTCCTCTTTTGCACGTAACTGGACTGTAACTGTTTTAATCTCACCTGTTCCAAACCTTCATTGCTTTGCATTTTTAGTCGGTGCTTTCTCAATTTCTTCCACGCTTTGTTTTTGGCCCTTCTCTTCTTCTGTACCTCTCTAGTAAGATGTGCGGGTATATCCGTACTCGCGGGTATACCCTAGTAACCCTACCCGTACCCGTACCTGCGGGTACGGGTAGGGTACACACTTTACCGGTACGGGTTGGGTACGGGCAGAGCGCTACGGGTACGGGTACACCCGTTTTTACCCGTAAAACATGATATTTTCATATCTCACTACTATAGCAAATTAGTAATGCAGTAATAGAAAAATATTATCGAGTAAAGTGTATTAGTGTAATTTGTATATCGCGTTCAGTTTGTCAGACAGTTTTATGCCACTGCATGCATTTTATTTACTGAAAGCATAAAGGAAATACAAATGACGTTATCTGACGTCATCAGTAAAGTAGCAAACATAATCAAACGTAAAATCATTATAATGTTCCTTTGGTAAATCGTTTTGTTGTTTAACTTCAGCTGTAATGTCTGCTCATAGCTAAACTATATCTACTAAATATTTAAACAGGCCCATCGAGTCTTCTAGTCCATGTCCTACATTCATGCAGGCTTAGGCTAGCTAACTAGTTGTATTACACAATGTTACCAACCAGTAGTCCAATACCCCAGAAAGAACCCGGGCCTACTATTTGCCAAGTGGATTACCCTGATCCCTAAGTCCTAGATCTGTCTTAATCTAAACATTTGCCTCTTTAAAAAAATTCTTGTCAACATATGACATGTTTAATATATGTACTCTGCTTTCATTAATACATTAATGTTGTTGCCTCTCTAGAGTCTCTAGGAACGGATACGGGTACGGGTACAGGTCCTTGTACCCGCACCCACGGGTACGGGTAGGGTAAGGAAGTTTTTGCACGTGTACGAGTAGGGTAGGCATTTTGTTGTAGCCGCACATCTCCACTATTTGCTCAATACGTTTCCCGTTCTGTCTGAATTTAAGTTACTGAAGGAACCAACAGAACAAGCCCAAAGTTCTCGTCAGGGTTCATTGCATAATTACGTAATTCTGGAAATGGCCTTTTTTACCCACCATGCAGCTGCGGTTCCACGTTGGAGATGACTGGGGATGCATCTCCCACCGAGCTTTTTTGCTCGTCAGCGTTTCAGGGGGTTTACCGGTCCGAGTCGCTACGCCACCACATGTCACCCGGTGGTATTTGTGTGTAAGACAGAGCTGATGACCTTTGTTTGCTTGTCAGCCTTTTGCGGCAAGTTTTATTTACATTTGGTGGGGGTGAAGCACTGTTAATGACCTTTTTTGCTTGTCAACCTTTTTCGGAATTTAATTTCACACCACCCACCAACTTTCTAGAAATTCATTGCATCCCCCACCAAGAATTCTTGGAACCGCCACTGCCACCCTATGATGATTAGTAACGTTTCAATAGACCACCTCAGTAGTATGTAACAAATATTTTTACAATTACTTTAAAGTGCAATTACATTTATTTCGTTTTGTAGGTTAGATAATAACGCTAAACGTAACCAAGCATAATAACGGCCTTTATGCCAAAATTTCTAGCTGTAGCTCTTTATCAGATCTTATTTGGTCAATCAGTTTTAAAAGCGTTACGTAACGTTGAGCTCACACCCACCCACATAAAGTTTTGTGACGTTTTCAAGGACCCCAATCACCCTCCAACGTTACGTAATTATGCAATGACTTTTTATTCCGGATGCTATTCTTGTCTCTACCTTTCTAACTTTTTTTCCTTGAAGCTGAAGAACATCGAGTGAGAAATGCTGACGAATGCCTCGATCAAATGAGATGTGACCGCTTAGACCAATCATGTCAACCTATCAACAGCAAATGCTGGTTTACTAGCAGTATCAACGGCAACGCAACAATAACAACAACATATACCAGCTCTACAGGGGCCATCCATTAATTACGTCAACATTTTTTTGCAATTTTTTACTCTCTCCCCTTGTCAACAGCTGTCAAACTTTCTGTGACCTTTATAATTATGTCAGAAACTTTTGACCCCATAAGATCAGTGACGGGTCCCCTTAAAAAGTTTAGAAGGTTATTAGTTTTGTGGTTATGATACCTTTCTGGCTTAAGTCTACTAGGCTTCAGGCTTCTCTAAGTCTGAGGTGCTCTGGTTCGCCACCGAGAGGCAACAACACCTGTTGACGCGTGACTGTGTCAAGATCCACGATCTCGAGCTCCACCCGCTGCCTCAGTGCGGAACTTGGGAATCTACCTATATAGTGTGGCGACCCTGAATCTTCATGTATCCAAGACTGTCGCCAGCTGTTTCTCTTCACTTCGTTTGACTAGGAGTCTGCGTCGGTCTGTCTCTCAAGCTGTCCTTAAGACGTTGGTTGTTGCTCTTGTACTGACTAGGTTGGACTATGGCAACGCTGTTTTGCAGGGTCACCTACCTATTCTTTCGACCGTTTGCAGTCAGTTTTGAATAGTGCCGCTCGTCTCATCTTTCGTTCTGCCCGATATGATCATGTCACCCCGCTTCTAATGGATCTTCATTGGCTGTCGACGCCTGAGCGCATTACGTTCAAGCTATCAACCCTTGTATATCGCTGCCTTCACGGGTTGGGTCCGAACTATCTTGTATCTGAGTTTCGCAGCGTTTCTGACCTCGCGGGCCGCAAGCGGCTTAGATTGTCAACGACATCGTTGCTTATCGTTCCGAGAACGCGTCTTGTCACCGTCGGAGATCGTGTCTTCCCGGTGGCCGCCGCGCGTACTTGGAACTCGCTCCCTGCCGACATACGGGAGTCACCGTCGTTGGATATTTTCAGGAATCAACTGAAGTCCTGGCTTTTCAAGACTAACTACTTGGTTAATTCTGTTTAAAGTGTTCGCGCAGTCTTTTTGACGAGTTACCACTATAATCTTGACGTTCTCTTACTTACTTACTTACTTACTTCCCCTTTTTTGCTCATCAAGTGTCAAAATGGCTTTTCTCCGTTTCAATAAATAGTATTCCATGAAATTTCCTATTATTTTTTATTACTTGTTCAAATGAAATTGTTGACGTCAACTTCTCTTGACCCCCCCTGTCAACAACAGTCAAACTTTTTCAAACTCTCCCCTTATTTTGTTTGCATAATTAATGGACAGCCCCTGCTACTTTCTGTCTCTTTGTGTTTCAATGAGTAAATCCTCGTCAATCAGACACAGCATGAAACTGTTCAAGAAACGGGTTGGGAGACATAAACAGCATTTTTAGTGCAAGAGTGGTGGACAGATGGAATGAACTGGATGAGGGGATAGTAATGGCTACAACTGTAAACGAGTTTAAATCAAACCTCAGTAGTATAGGGTATTAGATTGGACGGGAACAACAGTGGTTCTCACACAGGGCAGTCCCTACTGAACCACTTTAAACCTTGTTATATTATATTATTATATATTATATTAATCAACGTGATTATTATTATTATTATTATTATTATTATTATTATTATTATTATTATTATTACTACTACTACTACTACTACAACAACTACTACTACTACTACTACTACTACTACTACTACTACTACTACTACTACTACTACTACTACTACTACTACTGTGGCAAACCGGGCCTATCGAGGTTCCTACGCCTCCTAAACTCTAGATGGCTCCGCCCGGTTCGGCGCACACGGGGTTAGGACTCAACTAAAGGCACGTGGTCGTTCGTCTTAGCTTTTTGGCTAAGATCTCAGGCTCTCTTACTACCACCTGTCACTACGCGCACTACTCTGTACTTTCTTCCGATGTTCCATGCTTAATCCCTTCCTTAAAGCGTCCTTTCATCTCTACCTATCTGGCTCCGTGCGCCTCACCTCTTTACCTGCGCACCTTACCTCACTCCGTGCACTTTGCCTTTCACCGTGCACCTTACCTCTCTCCGTGCACTTTACCTCTCTCCACACCAATCGCGCCTCCCTGCGCTCAGTGCCTCTACCGTACCAACGCTCAGTGCCTCGCACCGCACCAACGCTCAGTGCCTCGCACCGCACCGCCTTACTCTCAGTGCCTTGCACCGCACCTCTCGCAATGCACCTTCGCACTGCACCTCTCTCAATCCACCTTCGCACTGCACCTCTCTCAATGCACCTGTCGCACCGCCCCTACGGCGCTTCTTCCATAGGTGCACTTAATCTCAAGGGTGCTTCCTTAACCTTAGGGTGCACTCTTCCTACGGGTGCATAGGGTGCATAGGGTGCATAGTGCACTATCCTTATATGCACTTATATGGACCTTCTTACCATCACACGCCGCCTCGGCCATCGGTCCTGATCTGTGGCAGAACCGGCTATTTATACGATTTCGCCGCATGCACTCATCCTGCTAGCTCACACTCATCACCGCTCTCTAATTGCTGCGCGCCATTCACTAATCGTCTACCACTCAGCCTGTCTTTCCTTTATGCAATCTATTATTATTATATTGGGCCTATCGGGCCTCAGCTCACTATTATTAATTACTTGCTACATCTTACCTATGGCTATTTATAAATTCGTCACACCACTATTGCGGTTTCTTAAATGCGCGACTTGCAAGTAGACCAGCAGTTCATTACAAACGATATTGAGGAAGCCTTAATAGATAGACAAAACCAAAACCGTTGCGGGGTGCTTCAACGCCTTAAGGCTGATCAGAGGCATTCGCCGATCAGTGTTCACCACTGTCCTCAAAGGACTGATCTCCTCACTGGTGCTGATCAAGATTGATTATGGTAGAGCAACTCTTACAGGGATACACAATTGCCTACTTAACCGCCTTCAGCCGGTCGGTTCTGAACACCGCTGCGCGAATGATCTACAAGGCCAAACTCGGGTACCATATAACACCACTGCTCCGTGACTTACTTTGGCTGTCAGTTCCGGTGTGGCAGGCAGGGTGGACTCTAGGCACAATTTACTCTAGGGTACATCATACCTAGTACAATGTACTCTAGAGTACATCATACCTATGTACAATGCACTCTAGAGTAGATCGTGCCTAGGTACTGTACAATGTACTCTAGAGTACCCGATAACTGGCGGTAGCATGCACTCTAGAGTACGATTTACTGTACGAACTACCTAGGCATGGTGGACTCCAGGCACAACGTACTGCAGAGTAATTCATAACTAGGCACAACGTACTCTAGGTACTTCATACCTAGGCACAACGTACTCTAAGAACATCATACCTAGGCACACCGTATTATTATTATTATTATTATTATTATTATTATTATTATTATTATTATTATTATTAGCTAGACAATTTCTATAGCGCAGTAAGCATAGCAAAAATGGCCAAAGACAAGAGTGCTTTACAATATTACATATACCTGATGGTGAATAGGCGAATCTTAAGATTACTTAAGTGTGAGTGCGAGAGTGTCAGAGTTCGCGACATAGTCCGGTAGTGAGTTCCACAGTTCTGGATTGCCACATGTAACCGACCTTTCTCCAAACTTGACTGTTTTAGTCGGGGGAGGCACTAGCAATTTGACTCGACTGCAAAATCTGAGCAGCCGACGTCGTTCCAGCGTCGTGGTCCGCTGTAGGAGGAAGGCGACGTAGTCCGGACAAGTAGGGTCGTGTAGCGTTAGGTAAGTCAACAGGCATCGCTTGTAGACGATCCGCTTCCGTATTGGTAGCCAATGGAGTTTATCACGAAGCAGCGGCGTGACAAGCGTATTCCATCGAGCTTCAACGATCAGTCGCGCCGAGACGTTGAGTACGGATTGCAGTTTGTCGAGCAGGTTGGCGGGAAGGCCCAACAGCACACTGCTACAATAATCAATCCAGCTCAGGACTAACGTCCGGACTAGCAGTATCGTAGCCGACACCGTGAGATATCGGTGCATCGCTTTAATCCCCCGTAACTGATGGTAGCATGAGCGGGTGACGTTGGCGATGTGCCTACATGTATTATGGACTCTAGTGTAGTGAATACCAAAGTCCATCAGTTATAAGTAACCAGGGGAAAACCAATGTTGTTGTCATCGTACTTTTCCATACCCACATATCCCTATATCCTCACCACATAGTCCGAGCTGATGACTATGGCCTGATCTACCACGTGATGGATCAGACCATATGGTGTTCGAATGTAATTGGTTACACTCATGTAGTTTGTGCATGTGACATTATATCATGTGAGGCAGAATTGAATAAAAGCTAGCGGATGGTAAAGGGGACAGACAGACTTGAAGTACTCGCTCTCAGACTCTTTGACATCTGGGCTGAGGCGAGGGTCGATCTGCTCCTGAGCTTGAAGCGGCATTAACAACTACGTTTCGTCTCAGTTAGTTTCCCGGTAGTAGGCCAGACCATCATATCTGGTCTACTACATTTGCTGGAGTCGCCGGGGTAGCGAAAACCCCCGTCTCTACGCCTCTCGCAAACGTCGCAAGCGCAACGCAGAACAACGACAGTCTTCGACCAGACCAGTCGACGAGTCAACGCCAGAGCTAATCGGAGCAACGCACGGGAGAACCTGGAGAGCAAGAGTCAATATCGAATCACCGCGCTGATCGTTCAACTCCTCCTCGTTCCCACCGCCACCCGTTCGTTCGAGTAACAACGCCGACACGCTTCAACTAGATGTCCAAGCCAGATAATCCGACCGAGGGACAGATACAATTAAGAAGTGGGACTGTACTCCGCACGAACGTCGAAACTACAACTTCAAGCCAGAATCAACCATCAACCTCTTCTACAGACGCCGTCGCCACAACTTCAGGCTGCACTTCTGAAACTGTAGCTAAGTGTTCATCGTCAACTCAACAGGACGAGGGACCGAAACCAGATCCGCCGAAGCAGACGACAACCAGTTACTTCAATCGAAGAACCGACGACGACTCATACACTTGTACGTACAGATCTACTTTTCAATACTACGACAGGACAACAGACATGACCGAAGGATCGAATTCTCTTTTACCAAATCCTTTCCACGGAAGGACGGATGAGGATGTTTTCGAATTCCTCGATAATTACGAATTATGGGCTACTTTTCGACACGCAGACAGGGAAGGTAAAACCGCTGCACTACCGCTTCTGCTCAAAGACGGTGCTGCGGCGTGGTACCACACCCAACCTTCAGATGTACGTCAATCATACGACAATCTTCGAACTGCATTAATTGATCGTTATGGTCCACAAGAAGCTCATGCCTGGAAGTCGACTGCTGATCTATGGCAGATACGGCAGAGTAAAGGTCAGTCTATCGACGATTACTTGACTTCCATCATCAAGGCTGGGAAAAAAATTAGAGTCGATGATAGTCAATTATATGCCATCGCATTGAATGGTCTCCGCCCCGCTATTAGACAACATGTTATACAACATCCATTGCATGATTTGGACGATCTTAGAAAATGGGGAAGAATAACAGAACTTTCTCTAAAAGATAGTGCTATCGATGACGCACCTTTCGAGGCTACTGCGAAGGAACTGTCCGAACTGAAAGAGGAAATTCGGAAGCTAAGAATCAACGGCTGCGTTCCACCTCCACGAGCGACGTCACCTTCGCTCGAGGCTGTCAATCCTTCAACTCCGAAACATGTCCAGTTCCAGACGATAGACTACCGCCGTTCAAATCAACGAAACGACACTCCGGTCGAGTCTCGTCCTCCTCGCTGGTCTTCACCGAGACGAGGGCCGAGACAACCACCGCAAAACCGTAACTACGCATCGTATCAACCAAGGCAGAGGTCAGCTGTTCCATCTTCCCGATGTAACAACTGTGGAGGTAGAGGTCATTTTAATTCTTCTTGTCCAGCTAGAAACAAAGTTTGCTGGTATTGTCAAAGGGTTGGACATGTTCAGTCTGTGTGCAGAGCTGCCCAGTTTAACAGAACCACACCCCGACCATAGGGAAGGTTACCCGCTCATTTGATGAGTGGGGCAACGAAAGCTAATTTGATAACACAATCTATGGGACAGAATATGATTTATGTAAATGTTGTACGTTGTAAAACTTTGTGTCTTATTGACACTGGGGCCTTTTATTCCTTTATATCGAAAGCATTTTTGGATAAATTGAAACTTCCTTTATTAAAATTTGAAAAACAGGAGATTCAACAAGTCGCATTAGCGGATGGGAAAACAATTGATTTACTTGGAAAAGCTGAAATTACTGTTAAAATTAATGGTTTATCCATTCCATTTCAATTTCGGGTTCTACCTAATCTTACTCATAATCTCATATTAGGTTTGGATTTTCTTGAAGCAACTAGAGCTCAGATTGATTTTTACAGTCGTATTGTAACTTTTTATGATGATTTGACTGCGACGGACTTGACGACATATCGACCGCCTATTAATATAATATTTGCGAGAAAGCCAATAGTGGTGAAACCGCATTCAGAGGTTATAGTATCTACTTCATTGCCTAAACATTTTTATAACCACTTGTGTTTAATAGAACCACTTCAAAACCGTACAGGTCAAAAATTTCTCTGTGCTCGTAGTTTGGTTAAAGCTAAGCCTGGTTATATGGCGTGTAAGATATTGAATCCTACAGATGACGTTATTTGGATTTCTAAAAGAAGACCATTGGCATCTATAGAACAAGTCGATGGTTATAATATTTTTGATGCGCCTAATATTTCTAGTCAGTTATCTGATTTTGATATAGCTTCATGTTCTGCTATATTACCACATTCTTCAGTCGTCTCATCATCAGCCGTCTTATCTGATTCATTTCGTCGACAACCAGACGAACAACCATCGTACACTCAGTCAACTCATATATCGCCGCCTACTGCATTCCATCGACAAACATACACCCATAGAAAATTTCCTATGTCGCATCCTCAGTGTATACCCGACCCGTCAGGCGAATTTCTTGGCACGTCGTCCACAGAAACAGATAACCTCGTCAATAACCATCCTAACCACAGTACACAATCTAACTCGGGTGTATTGGATAGTATAGGATTAAAATATCATTCTGATGCTCTATCTGATCAACAAAATCAGCAGTTGAAAATTTTTTTAGAAAATAATTTTGATGTCTTCGCCATGTCACTAGAGGACCTGGAAGGATCTACTTTACCGCCTATTAAAATTCAAACGACAACTGAAAACCCTATACGTCAAAGAGCGTATAGGCATTCACCAGCAGCTAAGAAAGAAATTGATAAACAGGTCGAAGCTATGTTAAAAGCTAATATAATTGAAGAATCTATTTCTTTATGGTCATCTCCAGTAGTATTAGTACGCAAGAAAAATGGTGAAGTTAGATTTTGCATAGATTTTCGAAAAATTAATAAAATAATTTGCCAAATCGATCATCCTTTGCCTACCCTACCCAATGTTTTCGATACTTTAGCAGATGCAAAGCCAATTTTGTTTAGTTCCCTTGATTTACGTTCTGGATATCATCAATTATTACTAGACCCTTCCTCACGCGAGAAAACTACTTTCGTGACTCATTCATCTCGTTATCAGTTCTTAAGATTGCCATTTGGAATTTGTTCGGCGCCAGCACATTTTTCTTCTCTAATGACGCATCTTTTTAGAGGATTAAACTATAAAACTGTTCTTTGTTATTTAGATGATATATTGGTTTTTAGTAAAAATTTTGAATCACATTTGGAACACTTAAATGAAGTGTTTACTCGTCTAAGATCAGCAAAATTAAAACTACATCCTAAGAAATGTTCTTTTGCATTGTCTAAAATTTTATATTTAGGCCACTTTTTATCTGCAAAAGGAATTGAAGTTGATCAGTCAAAAATTAAAATTATTAAAGAATATCCGGTTCCTAAAAATCAAAAGCAAGTACGTCAATTTCTTGGTTTAGTGAACTATTTTAGAAAATTCATCAGAAATTGCGCACAGAAAGGTCATGGTCTTTACCAGTTGCTGAAGAAAAATGTAGAATTTAATTGGAACGAGGCAGCACAACAAAGTTTTGATTTTTTAAAAGAAGCTCTTTGCAAGGCACCAGTATTAGTCTATCCTGATTTTTCTAAGAGTTTCTCTGTTTCCTGTGATGCGCCTTCTAAAGGAATTTCGTATATATTGTCACAGGCAGATGATTTAGGTCAAGATCATCCTATATGTTATGGAGGCAGATCTCTGACAAAAGCAGAACAGTCATTTTCAGCGACTCATCTTGAATGCCTTGCTCTTATCTCTGCTATTCGTGAATATAACTGTTATTTGGCAAACTCTCAGGTCCTGATCTATACAGACCACGTGAGTCTAACTTTCCTGCAGTCTCTGAAACAGTCCACCACAGGTCGTTTACTAAGATGGTCTTTATTTTTACAATCGTATAATTTCGAGATTAAATATCGACCTGGGCGTAAAAATTCACATGCTGATGCTTTATCAAGATTAGACCTTCCTCCAACAACAGAGGGTGAATCAACAGTAGATGATACAATAATAGCTACTATAGAGCCATCTTGCGACAAGATTGAAACTGATCGCACTTTGAATGTTATACTGGACGCTGAGTTAACAGGTCCTGATCTGCATTCATTCTTAGAGGAAGATATGGCTGAACAACAGCGACAGTGTGAAGAATTGTCGCCTATTATTGCTTATCTGGAAAATGATGTTTTACCTGATAATGCTAACGACACTAGAAAGTTAATTATTATGTCTAATGAGTATATCATGCATAATGGTTTATTATATCATCTTTTTCAACCAAGGTCACGTAAGTCGTCTAGGAGTACGATATGTCAATTGGTCATTCCTAAAAACCTTCGACAGAAAATTTTATTGGGTTTTCACGAGGGGAATGCACATCCTGGAAGTTTGCGGACTTATTTGACACTTCGTTCAAAAGTTTATTGGGTTCATCTCCATAGAGACGTAGAAAATCACGTTGCTTCTTGTACAGAATGTCAACGTTGTAAAATTGTTACTAGAAGGAATCCTTTACAACCTTTAGAAATTCTTCCAGATATGTCTCGTTGGTCCTTCGATATTTTAATTCTCCCTGAAACTAGTGATGGTTACAAATATTTATTATTATTTGTCGAGAGTTTAACTAGGTTTCCTGAAGCTTTTGCCTTGAAAACTCAGACAGCGGATGTCGTAGCGGGCATTTTATATGATCAAATCATATGTCGTTACGGGTGCATGCAGTACCTACTTTCTGATAGAGCTCCAGCTTTTGTAGGAAGTGTCATTTCAGAATTGTCTAGAAAGTTTGGTATTAAGAGACTGCTGACGTCAGCATTTCATCCACAAACTAACTCGCAATCAGAGGTTATAAATAAAACTATTTCCAGTTCGCTTAGAATTCTATGTCAAAATGAAAAGGATTGGGTACGCCATATTCCTAGCATTCTGTTTTCTTTAAGAGCAACAGTTTGTCCAAGATTAAATTACAGCCCGTTTCAATTACTAACGGGAACGCAAATGAGAATTGGTGCAGATGTCTCATTGCCAAGTTTGGAGGATCATGTTGTAACAGCAGAGGATCATGCCATTCGTACAGCAGTACGCTTAGCTCAAATTCGAGATGAAGCTCGAGATAGAACAAAAATATTTCAGGATTATAATAAGGAAAAATATGATAGGAATTCTTCTATCGTTAGTTATAAGCCTGGAGATCTTGTTTGGATGTTAACTCCTCAGGTTAAACCCGGCTTGTCTAAAAAATTATCGCTTAGGTATTCTGGTCCTTTTTATATAGCGCATCAGTTGGGTATGAATACGTATATGCTTCGGAATAGAGGGAATAATAGATTATTGGGCCACTGCGTAAATTCAGATAGGCTTAAACCATATTTTGATAGACTTGATTACACTTCTCCTCAAGACCTTCTATCTGATGAGAATGAACCTAATTTAATAGAAACACCAACGCCTGATGAATCATCAGAGTTAGAACGTAGAGTGCCTGATGATTCTATTCCTGATAGGGACATGCCAGATCCATCCTCAGATGCAAATGACGAACCAAGATCAAATGGATGGTACGCAGCGAAGAAACTTTTAGCATTAAAAAAAGATGGTAGAGATATATATTTTAAAGTAATGTGGGAAGATAAAAATAGCAAACCTACTTGGGTGCACGAGAGAGATGTTACTGAAGCCTTAAAACGAGAATTTTATGCAACTAGAACTAAGAAAGGGAAAAAGAGGAAGACAATCCGTAGATAGATTATTATTATTATTATTATTCACCATTATCTGTGGTAATTGTATTTAGAATTTTCATCTAGAGACGCCCTCGTTGCTAAAGTTTTCATTCAAGTTCAGAGTTCAGTGTTGGAAATTCCAAAATTTTCAGTTTATATACTGCCAGTGGTTATACGCGGGGATACGATTAGCGTTTATCTATAAGCCGACGTAGAACTTGGCAAGCAAGTCGAGTTCCATTCCATAGCGTTCTATAGTACGAACGTCGGTTAAGTTTCAATAGGATAGGCCTATGAGGTAATATCATTTCATAGGATTTTATCATCAACCACTAATTCTAACATCATGGCACTTAAGCAGTACTGTAGAAATAAATGCAGCACTTTTATTATTAATTTAGCTTCACTTCGTTTTTATTCTTAACTTAGTTGAACTAACTGTCATCTTTCTTTTTCATTATTATTTGAATTCATGGACGTGGGCGATCCTATACAATTCTGTTGTATGTGGAAGAAAACTGATGTCCGACATTTCATTAGTAAGCTATTTCATTCCATGTCCAATTGTCCATTTTAAATTTTGTTGCGTGTCTGGTAGAATCATGCCGGCATATTTCCGTCGGGTCGCTCTAGGATGTCAAATCGCCTTAGGTTTGTAGACAGCAACAGAACTTCCATATTTATAGACTACCATAAGGCCCATATTGTCACAAATTTCGTACAACTCAGAGCTTGTGAGCTCCTCATCTTCCCATGGAATGGCTTACTGGTGACTTATTAAGTATTATTCATAGTTTATTCATCATACTTCAAGTATTATTACATAGTCGGTCATTACTCATCAAATATAGTCACATTCATTAAGTTTATAATTATTAACTAATTATTATATCATCATTCTTTATAAATATTTTATGTCTCATATCCTTATGTTTTGTTATGATATCTTGTAAAAACAAGAGATGGAATAACAATCATCCAATTCCTCGGATCAATAGATGTGAGAACATGATTCCGTGTCAGAGTCTTGCTCTAATTGGCGTAAAGCGATTTTCCCTCCTCGATAGCGAGTGTTTGGCAAAATGTAATGAACGGTATGAGGACTACCGTCAGTTATGGTGGAATCTACAGTAGTCAATGTAGAGCCATTTTGAGATTTAATAATTTCTGGTTCATTGTTGGTGACTTTTTCTGTCCTGTTCGTTGATAATACAAGATTAATTTCTATGGTTGTACTGGTTGGCTAACGAAGTTGGCACAGTGCTAGGAAAATCAGCCTGCGTATACAAGCCATTAATCGCACTTTAGGATGTAGTCACTCATTAGCGAGTCTGAAAGACAGATCCGATACATCAGAGCGAATGTGCACACACTGACATACATCATTATCATCTTAGGAGTTTGCATCATTCAACAATTATTTTGTAATGACTCGGCCGAGTTGAGTATCTCTCTAGGGACCACATGGGTTATCTTTTTATGAAACCAGACGGAGAGATGGCAGAAATACTGTCTATTTGTTTTCACAGATTGCCTTCTAAGTTGAAGTTAGGAGAATAACCAAGTGAATCGGATGTTTGCAAGCTTAGTATATTAATTTCAATTTTTGTAGGAGTTCCATTTCTGCTATGGATCCTATGTGCAGTTACGGGTGTCGCCAGCGCGCAGATCAGAGATAATGAATATAGACATAATTTTGGTGTGTTTTTTAAGTACATCGAAAGTTTTGAGATCGTGACAGACAAACACACACATACATTTGATTATAGGCTTCCAACGGAAGAAGCTTTTCAACAGACACCACTGCCTGAGTGTGTTGCGCACAGCAATCAAACAAATAATATGGCTTGTCACTATTCATTGCAACTTTATAAATCACTGAATAGACTACAAAAAAATAGCACATGAGCAGATAAAGGCTGATATTGATCAAATTCATTCCATCTTAAGAACAAAAAGGTCGAAGTTAGCATTAAAAGGAAAGTCTAAAAGAGGAATCTTTGATTTTGTGGGAAACATCGAACATTATCTTTTTGGGATTAGTAGAAAACAAGACTTACAATCCTTAGAAGAAAGGATTGAAACAGTGAACAGTAGAACTAGTCGAGTAATTAATCAGTTCCAGAGTCAAATTTCACGCTTGGCTTCTGCGTCTACAATTTTAAATAAACGAGTTAATGCAGTGGAGAGTCAGTTGGAATACCAAGCTCGGTGGTTTCAAGATTTAGCTATAGAGATACGTGATAATTGGTATACTGTAATTGAATTTTCCGCTATAAAGGCGGATCTTAATGCAAAAAACTATAACACAGAGCTTGGTTATTAATCCTCACTTCACCGAGATACTAGATTGCACATCTCGTTTGGAATCACACAGATTACCACCAGAGACCGTAGACAGACTCGACGACGTTTAATTTTTTTTGAGTGAATTGTACTAGTAAACTGATTGATCATGTAACATGGAACTAATCGTTATTGATTATGATTAATGTGACTTTATGATTACTTATTATGATGATATTTTTTTGAATACATTGATATTAAATGACTGAACTGAACAATTTTTGCTTCTTATTATCAGATATTATTCTATAATCGTTTATAATTCGTTATGCAACGTATTCACTATATTTATACGGACACGCTCTTGGTCAAAAGAAAACCAAATGAGCTTTTGACAACATTTTCATATTATACTTTTGCTATTCATTCGGATTATCATCTTGATGAACATTTTAACGAACATTTTAAAGAACACATCGGTCGCATGCATTGCTTATATAGTTAATGGACACTTATTGAACATTTATTGAACATTATTAATCATCGATTGCTTTGAAAATGTTAACATTTTCTTCGAGACCCCCCTTACGTTATAATTTGGGGCCATTAACACATAATAATTTGCAAATTATATCAAATCACCACTGTATTCCGAGGGCGGAATAAGTTTTTAACGGGGAGGTACTGTAGTGAATACCAAAGTCCATCAGTTATAAGTAACCAGGGGAAAACCAATGTTGTTGTCATCGTACTTTTCCATACCCACATATCCCTATATCCTCACCACATAGTCCGAGCTGATGACTATGGCCTGATCTACCACGTGATGGATCAGACCATATGGTGTTCGAATGTAATTGGTTACACTCATGTAGTTTGTGCATGTGACATTATATCATGTGAGGCAGAATTGAATAAAAGCTAGCGGATGGTAAAGGGGACAGACAGACTTGAAGTACTCGCTCTCAGACTCTTTGACATCTGGGCTGAGGCGAGGGTCGATCTGCTCCTGAGCTTGAAGCGGCATTAACAACTACGTTTCGTCTCAGTTAGTTCCCCGGTAGTAGGCCAGACCATCATATCTGGTCTACTACACTAGAGTACAAAAAGTGTCTAGAGTCCATCCTGCCTCCTACACCGGAACGTATGAAGTTAAAGCTTGTGACATTGGTCTTCCGCTGCCTGAATGGCTCAGGTCCTGCATATCTGGCAACCAAAGTGAAATGTGTCGCCGACCTGACAGACAGACGGACGGACGCACCATGGAAATTAGTATTCACTAGAAAGAATCCATAAGTTTGAAATTGAAGCTAGTTTGTCGCCATCCTTGTTCGGTGATTTTCGATGGTGGCCGTAAAACTTCTAATACAATACAATACAGACGATTATTTTGATCTAGTACATGCTATGTTCACAAATTTTAATAAGCTTGGCTGCAATATGAGCACAAAGATCAATTGCCAACACAGCCATTTAGAATGCTTTCCAGGAAACTTAGGTGATATGAGTGAAGAGCAAAGTGAAAGGATTCACCAAGACATAAAAGTCAGGGAAGGAAGGTGGGACACTCACATGCAGGGCCACCGAGACGGTAGGGGAAATGCACAGGGGCCTGGGGGATTGCAGGGGGCCCGGGACGGTGATGATGATTAACAATAGCCTGAACCCTGAAAAAGACTGACAAGCAAAAAAGGTCATCATCTTTGTCATGAGCACAGTGGCCAGGCGAATGTCAGAGGGTCCTGGCCGATCATATATTAACATCCTTAACAACCCGACAAGCAAAAAATGTCATCAATTTTCACGCTTGATAGGGGCCGAAAAGCAAAAAGAAAGGTCGTCAACAGTTTTTGACACTTGTTAGGGACCCGTGACTATCCTTTGCACAAGAGCTCGGAATTTCTTTCGGCGGGCCTGCTAACATGATGGTAGAATACTGTTGGAACCTTCAGCGAGACTCCCCAGACAGACGTTATTCTTGGAAGTCTTAAAAACGACAGTGGACTGACTAATATATTCATTTCATATGGCATAGGACCTGTGTGTGATATTAACTGAACATTTAGTATATATGCTTACTTTACTTAAATGGCCTCTGTATTTGTTTATCCTTGATTAGAATGCTTTATTAGATGCCTAAATATTTTGCTAAAACACAGAATTTCAACTGATTAAGGAATCCTCATTTAATGCATTATTAGTAGGACCAAAAATATAAGGGCGATTAAGCCGTATCTCAAAAACTAGAGCTGCTGGGACAGAAGTGATACAATTTTTGGAATCAGGGCACCAAAATTACTCAAGAAAAGGTCTAACATTTTAGGCACCAAATTATGTGTTGACCAATGAGTTAGATGAACAAAATGTCGCAGTAAAGCCCAACGTTACAGATGCAATGGTTTAAAAACTTTAAATAATAACAAAATGACGGCCATTGAAAGGATCGAATGCGACGATTTCAACGATCGCCTGTGTGCAGCCAAATCGCCAAAATTCGGCGAAATTCGCCTCAAGATCAAAGTGCCAATACGATCGTAACTCGAACGAACAGCAAATCCCATCTGTTAGGCTACAGGAATTTTTCTATCAAAATACAACGCTCTTGCAAGCAGCATCGATGAAAACACGGTAGAAGCGTGATTACGGCAACGGAATTCCAATTCTAATGGAATCACTGGATTATCAAATTTTCAAGAGATACGATGTGAATAAATTCTAGAGCAAAGAAACATAGTTTGCTAGAATTCTATTATGATCTATGCTCTACTTATTTTGAATCTTGATTGTCTTTCCTATAGGCCTATGCTTAATTGTGTGCTCTCGATAAAATATTTATTTATTTATTTATAACTGACAACTTATATAGTGCAGTAAGCATGACAGAAGGTCAAAATCAAGAGCACTTTACAGCAAATTATTGTCGCGGCCAGCCGGGGTGCAGTTGTTGCAGGATGGTGAATAGCAGTAGTTTTCCCGGCTCGCGACGGAGGACGGTTGCCTTGATCCGATAGAGTAGTTGGTCGAAGGCGCGTGGGATCGCCGTCCAGATCAGCCCGGGTTAATCCCCTCGTCTTCCGGCGGGTGCGCTCTTCGAGGAGGAAGGAATGACCGACGCCGCGGGAGAGTACCTCGACCGCAGTGGCGAACCAAGAGAGAAGGAAGGAATGACCGACGCCGCGGGAGAGTATCTCGACCGCGGTGGCGATCAACGAGAGAAGGGAGGCAAACACTTGTAAGGTTTCAAACGTTTATTGAACGCAAAACACTTACGGATGCCGCCAAACCATCAGCCAAAAGACCGACGGTCAGCCACCGATACGACAACCAGACAAGCACAAGCAGGCGTATCGATGTCGACAGAAATATGCCGGACAAGCACAAGCATAGATCGACTTAACTAGCTAATACAGAACTTGTATATAAGAGCATAACTCCTTACTAATAAAAGGTATGTTAAAGTTCATACCAAAACGGCACCAAACTCGCTAACGGGGCGGTTTGCCTGGCCAAAACTTAAAAGGTAAGTCCCTTTACATATTTAACTTATTTCAGTACTAAGATAATCGCTAACACAGGTAACTTAATTATTATTAACATAAGTTTATATAATTGTTTAATTCAGTGAAGAGAGCGACTTAACGCCACCTAGCGAAAAGTTCGTAAAGCGCCATTAAACACAAAAATCATCGCTATAACGTAAGCGTATAAAATACTAATGAAACATCGCTGTCCATATCTCTTAGTGAAGGCTTACAAATAATTACTAGAAACAGTAGGCCCTAAAATTCGCCACATTATATCTCATTTGTACGAAATATTATGCCTACAATAGGACTACTTGATTGTTTGATAATTGCTAAACTTTCATGAAATTCAAATTCAGAGCGAAATAAGCACTCGTACAATAGCATTTGATGTTGTATTTAGTTTGTCCATTATTCTTTGTAGTTCTCTTTTACTCCCTGTTAGCATCGCTTGATCGTCTGCAAAACGTATGGCTTGTATCAATTTCCCTCCGATGTTTATTCCCGCTCTTTCTTCCTCTAGGGCCTCTCTTGTTCCTCAATGTAGATGCTGAATAGCCGCGGTGATAGTGGACAGCCTTGTCGTGATCCCCTTCCGATTTTATCCGGTCTACGAGTTATCATTCCCAATCCGTATTTGTATTGTTTGTTCCATGTATAAATTCCTAATCAGCCTTCTGTCCCTCCAATCAATTCCTAGTCTTTTCAATGCTTTAAATAACACCGGTCAACAAATTTTATGCAAATTTTTGTTTCCTCTACAAATTTTGGTGAAACTAATAGATTTTGACTTGCTGAACACAAATATGTAATTAGAATTTCTGTATCACGTAAGGTTTTTAAAAAATCGACAATTTAGCATTTAGTATTGTAACGTCTTCTGCAACATAATCCTACAGAAGGATCTAGGCAATATTGACAAGAAATGAGAAAATTAGAAATGTTTTGCTGTAGATTTTCGTTTGTAGTCACTGTCCTGTGCTTCACGTATCAGTGACCAACAGTAGTCTCCGAGCACAGACGGACTCCACTTTCCCTGGTAGCGTTTCTCGATGCTGGCAATGTCTTTGTGAAATCTTTCACCATGTTCATCACTGACGGCGCCGAGATTGTCCGGGAAGAAGTCCAAGTGAGAATGAAGGAAGTGTACCTTCAGTGACATGTTGCATTTCATTGCCTTGTAAGCTTGTAGCAGATTTCCAACTTGTTCAACATAGTTTGGCGCCTTGTAGTTGCCCAGAAAGTAGCAACAACATCCCTGAAGGCTGTCCAGGCAACATGCTCGGCACCCTGCAGAAGGCCCTCAAAGTGACTGTCCTTGAGCATCTCTCGAATCTGTGGGCCAACAAAAACGCCTTCTTTTATTTTAGCATCACTGGTGCGTGGAAACCTCTGTTGTAAGTATGTAAAGTCTTCACTTTCTTTGTTCATTGCTTTGACAAAGTTTTTCATTAACCCAAGTTTGATGTGCAAAGGTGGGAGATAAAAGTTCTTCGGATCAACGAGAGGATCATGTTTAACGTTCTTCTGTCCTGGAACCAAGTCCCTGCGAGGTGGCCAGACCTTTCTCACATAATGTGAATCTCTAGCTCGGCTGTCCCACTCGCAAAGAAAGCAGCAGTACTTGGTGTAGCCTAGCTGCAGACCGAGTAGAATTGCAACAACTTTCAGATCTCCACATATATTCCAGTTGTATCTCGAGTATTCTATGTGTTTCAATAGCAGCTGCATGTTCTCATATGTTTCCTTCATGTAAGCAGCATGTCCAATGGGTACTGAAGGGTATGAATTGCCATTGTGCAGCAAAACAGCCTTTAAACTTAACAGCGAAGAGTCCACAAAAAGTCGCCATTCGGATGGATTGTGCTTACAGCCGAAAGCAGAAAGCAATCCATCAATGTCAATGCAAAAAGTAAGACTGTCGATTTTTTGAAGAATCGAGTCAAGTCTTCATGCCGTTTACGAAATACTGATATTTTTGTACCTGGAGAGAGCAGATCCCATCTTTGCAACCTAGATCTAAGCAATTCTGCTTGATTTTTTGACAAATCTAAGTCTCTGACCAGATCATTGAGCTCTGCCTCAGAAATCAAATGAGGATTGCTGGATGTCGATGGCTCAAACTCTGGGTCTTCCGTAGCTGAATCATCAACTATCTGCAGCATTTCATCTGTCTCTGCATGCTCGTCCTCGTCCTCCAGTGTCCAAAACTCGGGGGGTTGGAACAGGAAGACTCTCGTCGTGTGGCACTGGTCTCATTGCCGAGGCAAGGTTAGGATACTCAATAGACTTCCTATTCTTTGAAGAAAATCCTGTAACATTCGTCATGCAGAAATAGCAATCCGTTGCATGATTATTCTGCTCCCTCCATATCATTGGTATGGCGAATGGCATGGATGGACGCTTACCTGCAAGCCAAGCTCGCAGACTGGTAGCACAAGATGAACAACATATATGAGGTGCCCATACTTTGTCCTGGTCGCCAATTTTGCATCCAAAGTATAACTCATATCCTTTCTTTATGATTGCTGTCATACTCCGCTTCTGTGATTTCAACGTAAACTCTCCACAGATGTAGCAGAACGTGTCACTGCTATTGCGACATCGACGCGACATTTCAGAAACTTTAATTAAATTAGTTAATATATTCAATTCACAGCCTTTAACTAAACAGTTACATCTCATCAAATAGAAAGACTGCAGCTGCTTCCTAGTGCTGCTTGGTATTTATATAGGACTGCGTAACCATAGCAACAATACATGCTAGGCATGTAGTCTTGAAGACAGGTTTGGGCGCGTCTGGGCATGTCTGGACATGCCTAATTATACTAATTTTCAAAATCCATGTAGTTAAGTGAGCCAGCAGTGCATATTACATCTGTTATGGCGGTCACATAATTCTTGCCTAACCTGAATACCCATAACTCAGATAACTCTCGAAAACCACGATTTTAAAATTCTTATAATTTTAAAATTTAAAATCAGCTTTTTCTCAAAAAACTTACGTGATAGGAAAATTTCAAAATTATTCCTGTAATCAGCATGACAAAATCTACCTGGAACACCAGAAATTGCACAGGAAACAAAAACCTTGTTGACCAGTGTAATTTAGGCCATTGCATTCGATCAAATACCTTTTCGTAATCAACAAAACATACATACACATCTTTTCCGCATTCAATGTTTCTTTCACCCATGACCCTCAGCACACCGATGGCATCTCTCGTGCCTCTTCCTCTCCGGAATCCAAATTGATCCTCTCCCAGATGGTTTAAAGCCTCTACTTTTGCTTCAATTCGCTCTTTCATCACTTTTAACAGGATCTTTGATGCATG
The DNA here is from genome assembly GCA_018105865.1 of Metaphire vulgaris. Lineage (NCBI taxonomy): Eukaryota > Metazoa > Annelida > Clitellata > Crassiclitellata > Megascolecidae > Metaphire > Metaphire vulgaris. Next base: position 7,724,109 of record CM030833.1, on the reverse strand, counting down.
ACAAATGAGGCTTATTGTTCGAAAGTCTTGACAATTTTTTGCATTTGCTTTCTTTTCTATAGGTATCATTATAGATTCTTTGAAGTCTTTTGACCATTCCCAGTCTTATAAATTTCTTGGCATATCTTTACTAATTCTTTTGTTGCTTCTTCTCCCAGACATTTAAGCATCTCTGCCGGTACTTCATCATCTCCGACAGCCTTGTTGTTTTCCAGTTCTTTTATTGCTTTTATTATTTCTTCTTTTAGTAGTTCAGGTCCTTTATCGTCCACTTCTTCTTGTGGTTCCAATGGGATTTCTTCAGGTCTTCCTTCTTTGTTATATATTTCTTCGGTGTATTGCTTACATCTTTTCGTGACTTCTTCTTTATTCGTCAATAAAAAGCAGTCTTTATCATTGATCACCTCATTTGATCTTCCTCTTTTTCCTTTCTTACTGAGTTTCTGAGAATATGGCATGAAAATAAACACTCAAAAAAACAAAAATCATGGTAATAACAAAGAGAAAAAGTCCACCTAGATTCACCATAACGGTTGATGGAACAGAACTGGAACAGGTCACACAATTCTGCTACCCTGGGAGCCTAATAACAGAAGATTCCAGATGCCAGGAGGAGATAAAGAGAAGAATAGCGATGGGAAAACAAGCCTTTTTGGACAGAGAACTGGTAAGAGGAGGCCTAAATAGAGAACTAAAGAAGAGACTGATAGAAACGTTGATATGGAGTGTCACTTTATATGCCTCAGAAACCTGGACTCTCCAGAAGAAAGACATACAAAAGCTGGAAGCATTCGAAATGTGGGTATGGAGAATAATGGAAAACATCAAGTGGACGGACAAGAAAACAAACGATGAAGTACTACAGATGGTGGACGAACAAAGATCGATAATCAGTACCATCAAAAAAGACAGTGGAACTGGATTGGTCACGTACTAAGAGGGGAATCACTACTCAGAACAGTAATCGAGGGAAGAATATCAGGAAGGACAAAAGGAAGACTAAGAAGGATGCTACTGGACTGGATGATGAAAACAGACACACAGCGTCGTAAGACCTATGAAGTCAAGAAGGAAGCAAGACGAAGAGAGGAATGGAAACAATGGAACCCTGAACCTGTCCCAGGACAGAGAACATGATGATGATGACAATAGCTTAGCATTCTGTTGTTGACAATTGCTTCGTTTCTAAAGAAATAATAAAGAGAGAGGCGAAAGAATGAACAGATCTTTGCTCAGAAGCAGCTTTCAATGTTGTTCGTGATATACACTGTAGCAACTATTTTCAAATAAAGGTCCAATTGGAACACAAACAATGAGACGGAAAGATTATTATGCGCATTCCAGTGTAAGATTTTCCGTGTTGTAGAAAATTAAGAGCCTGCTGGAATATGCAAGTACTGTCGCTGCAAAATTTACTTCGCATGAAGAGGCCTCATAACGATTGAATTAAATTCTTATTTTCGAGTTGAGTTCTGGAAAAGAAAAGAATCGAAAATTGCGTGGCTCGACTCTTATATAGCTAGCTCTACATGAAAAAAATGATGGCGACGTCTTTCTAAAAAAAACCTACGTGGCTGAGATATCCATAGAATGTGCTTCCGAAATACCAAGCTGTATTGTTATCTGTGTCGCAACTCAGATTCGCTGTTCGCATGTTCCACTGGGTTGTTATCATCTCTAGAGCCACTCCAATAAGCTGGATCGCATCGTAGGTCAAAGCGACTCTCGTCTACAACATCATAAAGACAGTCAGCGAGTCACTTTTAGAAGAAATTCATCTTATCAACTCTTCTGTCGAATGTCTAGATTCGCCGTCTTTTCTTAGAACGACACCCTAATCTCAAGATACCCTGCAGCTATCTCCTTATCTCACGAGAACGCTTTAGACTCATCTCGCGCAGTGCCACTTCTCTATCTTACTCTTGAGCACGCCTTAATAATAATAATAATAATAATAATAATAATAATAATAATAATAATAATAATAATGCACTTCTATAGCACCATTTGACCATTTGACCCGCCGCCTCATAGATACACTGACCTTTGCCCGGCCGACAAACCACCTTGTCTATAGCTATTTCAAGAAAGATTAAGCGCATAAGAATAAGCAGCTACTGCTGTACTGCTTTCCCGGGCGCTGTATAAGTTTACGAGATTTTACTTTACTTACTTACCATTTCTATTTCTAATACTCAAGGGTATCAATCGATGGTACTTCAAATCCATCCGCAAAAGACCAGGTCATTCCAGAGATCAGTGAGAGGGAAACAGCAAGACAGACTATGAAGGAAATGCTAATTGGAAGAGATGTGTTTTAAGCCTAGATCTGAAAATGCTCAGTTTATTGGAAGATCTGACAACCAGAGGGAGAGAGTTCCAGATTTTTGGCCCAGAAATAGAAAAAGCTCTCTTACCAATTTCAGTGTTTGTTCTAGATACATTTAACAATGACCTATATCTACGGCGAACGCCAGTGCTTATTCGCCACCTTGACATGGGGGTTGAAATGTTTGGGGGGGGGGAATGTTTGTCTGCCCAAAAACCTTGACAAGCAAAAAAAGGTCATCATATCCTTCCTGATCTTTCTTCCTCTTCTTTTCCGCATGCTCTACTTTTCCACATGCTCTAATGCTCTTCTGAATATGGTCATATCCTTACCCTCTCGTCACACTTTGGAGGGGATTTCCATCCCCCAATGCAACATATAGAAATTTGAGGGGGGAATTTTCAAACTTGGGGGTGGAAAATCCCTTCCTCCCAAAAAAAGCCTAGAATAAACACTGGGCGAACGCCACGACTTTCCCAGTGGCTGCGCCAGGCTGTTAACTGAGGCAGAGCCTGTAGCAGGGCCTACAATTTTTGCCATGGCCAGCCCAGTCAGAGAAATTTTTGGTCAATCACAAAACTACGCAATGCATACGCAATCACTCGCAATAATTATTAAACTTGTTAATAGCATTAACTTAATTGCAATCCTAAATTAATTATTAATTCTTTATGTCATACGCATTATTATACAAAAAATTAGAAACACATGGTAGCGAATAGTGACAGTAACTGTAGCCTATCATAAGTAGGCAGGCACCTCGGAACGATTTTTCAGCAAGAGGTGAAGATTTTCTCAAGATTAAAGTTGTGACAAGGGCGAAAATGGATAAATTCGTCTAAGAAAAAAGGCAAAAAAGGCCGTGCAAAAAAGGCCGTCGCTCATACTTCTATTTAAAAGTCCTCACAAGCAAAAAAATTAAAAACCCGCCTTATCTTCTAGGGGTGGCGCTGCACCCCCTGATTTTTTCCAGGAGGTGCAGCTGCACCCTGGAAGATAAGGCCGCGTAAGCAAGCAACTTATCACGCACTTGGTCCGCAACGGTCTCATGCCTTACCACCAGTCGGCGTATCGAGCGGGTCACTCCACTGAGACGACATTACTTAAGATCAACAACATAGTCTATGCCATTGCGAATGGGGAGCACGCGCTCTTGTGCATGCTCGACCTCTCCGCGGCGTTCGACACTGTCGACCACTCCATCTTTATACGGCGTCTCGATCTTTCCTTTGGGATAAAAGACACAGCGTTACTTTGGCTGCGCAATTACCTTTATGAAAGAACGCAGTCCGTCTCCTGGAAAGGTCATACATCAGCCAAACGTCCCGTTCGCTGCGGAGTACCACAAGATTCAGCTTTAGGTCCGCTCCTTTTTATCCTCTACGCAGCGGATCTGGGACGAATTGCCGGATCGTATGAGTTAAACTGGCATGCCTTCGCGGATGATGCGCTTCCAGCCGTCCTTCAGATAACGGGGCAGCTGCGATCTCGGTTTGAAGACTGTCTACATGAGATCATGTCATGGACCGCGACAAATCGCCTCGCACTCAATCCCGGTAAAACAGAATTGCTATGGATCAGTACTCCCAGGAAGCCTCACCTATTAGATCGTTCTTCTTTTACGATTGGTGACGCTGTCATCGCTCCGTCCAAGGAGGTGCGCCTTCTTGGTGTACTACTTGATAACTCTCTATCCTTCGCCGGCCAAGTGAGCTCCGTAACTCGTGCCTGCTACTTTCAGCTGCGCAAGATCGCAGAGATTCAACGGTACATCTCTACATCAGCAGCGAAACGCGTAGTCCGGGCACTAGTGCTATCCAGGTTGGATTATTACAATAGTATTCTCCTGGGGCTTCCGGACTACCTGCTGGACCGTCTCCAATCGGTCATATACGCTGCGGCCCGATTGATCTTCAGCGTAAGATGGAGGGATCATGCGACTCCACTACTAAAGGAAAGGCTACACTGGCTGAAGATCTCGGATCGTATAGTTTATAAACTTTCCGAGCACTGAACGATCCTCGGCCCGGAGTATCTTTCTGTGTTCATACGGCGGCCGATGTCGTCAGACTGTCGGAAACAGCTGCGATCGAACAAGCGACTTCGCCCTTATGTCCCTCCTCGTCCAAGACGGTGATGCTGGGGGAGGAAAGATCCGTGACCCGCGGCAACCCTCTTCTCTGGAATGCTCTTCCCGCTTCATTGACATCGATTACATCCTTCTAGGCGTTTGCGACTGCCCTCAAGACGCATTTATTTCGCATATCTTACTAACATTTGTAAAACGCTCTTAAATTCAGCGCTAGCCATGCTATAGCGTTAAATACATTACCTAGGGAATAGAATAGAATAGAATGCACGCCGCTTGCTCTCAAGAGCCTTCTGGGCGTTGTAAGCGCGCTTTCGCACTTGCCTGCTCTCACGGCGATCAAGACATCTAATAATATTGGGTACATTCTGTCTATTGGAAACAGTACGCATTCTCGTAGCAGTTAGATTTGCAAATCTAGAACAGCGGTCCTCAAAGTTTTCCGACGAAGGGTCGAATTTTGTAGCAATTTCTTTTTGTAAAAATCCCGTCATTGGATAAAGTAATATAGATATTGTTTAAGCTTAAAACACTTGCAAAAATGGGAGGGCTGGGCAGATTTGAAAGGCTTTAAATGAAAGATACAACTGGACATAGTGATTATTTTATTATGGATTATATAGTTCAGGAAGCAGAAAATCTGCCTATTCCAACAACTCCGGAGAATCCTGCCCGGACTGGTGATACAGAAGAGTTGAACACGCCATCTGCAAGTATGTGTACACACTGTACAGTAATTGAGTGAGTAAAGCTTTTGCATTATGTTATTAGGTGGCCTTGGTCTTGGTCTCGATGTTAGTGGTCTTGGTCTCGATGTTAGTGGTCTTGTTCTCGCTCTTGGTCTCGATGGTAGTGGTCTTGTTCTCGGTCTTGGTCTCGATGGTAGTGGTCTTGGTCTTATTTTTGTCTCGGAACTGCTGGTCTTTGACTACATCTCTGAGCCTATCTTTCCCGTCATGATTGATGGACAAAATTACTAGACAAATTTCACACTTACGCGAAATCTTTAGTTGAATCCTACAGGCCTCGTTCGGAGGAAGGGCAGACGTTACTGGCGCGAGGCCCTTGCCTCCGCCAAGGGCGACTCCGCAACGACCTGGAGACACCTAGGCAACGTGCTAGGCAAGGACACCAGTCAACGTAGGCAACCGTCCAGCTTCTCTGCGACGGAATATCATCAGTTTCTGGATAATAAGGTCGCCGAAATAAGGCATAGTGTGGCGACCATGTGCCACAGATAGCCTTATTATTATTATTATTATTATTATTATTATTATTATTATTATTATTATTATTATTGATTGCTTAACTGTATAACTTGTTAGTTAATTAATTAATAAAGTTTTAATTCATGTAAAACGGACAGAGCACGCGCTAGGCTGAGACGCTAAGGCTTCGGTAAAATTATTAGAATCGCCACGGCCGCCCAAAGACCGAGAGATAAGTTGTATAAACCGGCAACGACTTATGGTTCCCGAGCCTTCGGTCTTTAGCAACTAGAGAGTTTGGCCGCTGAAAGACCGTCGCCTGTTTGACAGAGGCTGCGCGGAGACGGCGACTGGCTGGCTGCTGACGAAGGGAACAGGCGGTTGGAGCGATGGAAAGACGGAGAGAGAACGCAGCGGTCGGCCGGCTGTGTAGTCGATGCGTACGCCTGAACACTGGCGCCCGGACTACCAGGGGTGGTTAGCGAGGGCTGGGCCCGTAGACGGGGTCGCTTACCACCGATAACGACGACACTGCCTCCTAGGTCCTGCTCTGACGGCATCTAAGCGGACGTGGCCCTACAGCTTGAAATTCCGCCTAAAGAGCGGCGGCCGGGGAACAAGGTCCTGACGGCGATGCGCGTCGCCGGCGGCGATGCGCCCTTCGCCGCTGCCGACGACGCTAGGGGGGTGGGTCCGAAGTTAAGCTTCATGACGGATAAAAAGCATAGATAGGGACATTTGGGAGCGAGCGCCCTCAAGGGCTAGTTCTAAAAATCGAAAATCTCCGAAATATGGGAATTTATATAGCACGCGTCAATAGGCGGACGCAGGCGGCTGTGTATCAAAAGTCCGCTTGAGACGCGCGCCCATCTGGCAGGAGCTATTGCCGCGCCGCTTAGCCGTAGACTAAGCCCCTGACCACCGCTAACGTAAACGCTATTAGACAGGTCCCTACTTTTTCCTATTGACGGCAACTACGCGGAAATACAGACTACAGACGAAAAATCCGCCTAAGTGCCCGTCAAAAAGTTTCAAAACTCTGAAAATTGTCAGTCTTTGTCATCACATGTACTTTTCGTGGTGTGCTCGCTTATACTGTGAAGCGATAGAGTAAAGAAAGCACAGCGATTGAAAGCGAGTATTTGGAGGCCGTTTAACACGTTGACTGCGATACGATGGATTCCTGGGACGCGGCTGGTGTCGAGTGCGTTCGTGCGTGACCAACGTGAATGCCGCTAGATTATTTTCAAGGCACAATCACGTTAGACACCTGTAGGGGAAAATATTTTGAAGCAGATGCGTTTAGAAGCCATCTGTTACTAGTATCATGTTCACTTTACTCAGGTATGCGCCAATTCATAGGAAAAATGCCGGTGCCCTGTAAGGTGACGGAACAATAGTTAGCTCAACAATAGCGATTGGAGAAATTACTGCCATAAAATGGAAACAATTTCAATTTAAATTCCAACCTTTATTATCTGGTCCAAATGCCTCCCTCACACCCCGAGCCAAAAATTGTCCGCTTCACTGGATGGAAGACTTGACAATGCAAGCCACGTAATTACATCGTAGCAGGAATTCTCCGGGTGTACGCTTATACGACGCGTCAGGGAGGATTATAATTACGAGGCTGTGGTTGAGTATATTGTGTTTATTTGAACAAATGTTTATAGGACAAATATTCATACATCTTCCATAGAATACGCCTTTTTGATTGGTCACTCATTCTAGTAGCTAAAGGAAGCAGAAGAATGATTCCAAGATCCGTATAAGCTAAAATAGTTTGCATTGAACTAAGGACGTCATATGACGTCCCTAGCGCCCTGAGAAACCAAAATAAGGACGTCAGTTGACGTCCCTAGCGCTCAACGTGTTAAAGTGCTAAAGCTTATCGTTTCATACTGACGTATCAAAGGCTATTGATTGCAGTTCCTGTGCGCTAGTTATTGTGGCTGCCGGACTGCGTCTAGCTACCGCGTCTTTGTCCGTGTTACCAGTGTTGCCACTGTAGCCATTGTTGTCATTGTTGCTTGGTTTATTAGTAAATAAATAAAAATAAACCAATAAAGGCAAGTTGTGTGCGTGTCTTTGAAAGTCGCTGTGACGCCGGAGTCTCAGCGCACTGTCCGTGAAGGTGAGCCTTGGCTGTGATGAACCTCGCCTACCTGAGGTCACGTTAGTGCCCAGGAGGTCAAGTCTGAGCCAAGGGAGGAGACAGACGCCCGCCTGTCGTAAAGGCGCGGGGAGACAGTTTGGGTGAATCGACGGCTAAGGAAAGAGTGGACCGCCGTCCATTCAGGCACGGATAACCTTGGATTTGGTGAAAGCGTGAGGAAGCAAAGAGACAACGCCGCCTGTCTATAAGAGAGCGGAAGACGGTCAGATTACCGAGAATGAAGGGACGTGGGGCCAAGTCGAAGCCAGAGACCAGGAGTACCTATCGCAATCGCTTAAGGCGCCGAGACCAAGCGGTGGCCAGCGATAAGAGGCATGAGTCAAAGGGTCTCTCGGACGAGGCCGGTGCCGGAACGGATAGAGAATCAGAGGAGGGAAACGAGAACCCTACGTTGAGGAGCGGCCATCCTCAGTGTGCTGCCTGCCCGGCAGCCGCGGACACCTCCTCTGATGTCGGAGAGCCGGAAAGGGAACGTGACGCCGCCGATCAGGCAGAGTCGGCGGCTGATGGCGATCGGAAGACCGAGCGGGCGTTGAGGGCCGCCCGACCGCTGGCCGCGCTACGAGACCGCGAGCCGACGGGGTCGCCACAATAGGACAGCGGGTGTCGGCCCTCCTGAGTTCAGTAGCCATGAGGGCGCCACGATGGAGGCTTTCTCTGCCCCAACGGTTGAAGAAGTAGTAGCCATTGTGAAGAATGCGCCCTGCAAGCAGTGTCAAGCTGACCCTTTGCCGATGTGGCTACTGAAGCTGTCTATCGATACCGTGGCTCCGTTCCGTACGACTCTGATGGCCACCTCTCTCAGAACAGGAGAATTCCCTGGTGTGTGGAAGCAGGCGGTTGTCCACCCACACCTCAAGCGGCCTGGCCTGGATCAAGCGGAACCGGGCAACTTCCGACCGGTATCAAATTTACCGTTTCTCTCAAAACTGGCGGAGAGAATGGTCAATAACCGTCTGGTTACCTACATGAACCAGAATGGACTAATGCCTAAGAACCAGTCCGCCTACCGTCGTGGACACTCGACAGAAACGGCCGTTCTGCGGATAGTCAATGACTTGATCGAATCAGTGGCCAGCGGCCGGATGGCTCTCATCTGCCTCCTCGACCTTTCGGCCGCCTTTGACACCGTCGACCACGGGATCCTTGTCGAACGACTGGAGCGTTCCTATGGACTTAAGGGGGCGGCCCTTGCGTGGATACGTAACTTCCTGGCTGACAGATCTCAGGCTGTCAGTTGGATGGGGTCGACGTCGGCTCCTGGCCGCGTCGATTGCGGTGTTCCGCAAGGCTCGGTCCTCGGACCGCTACTATTTGTCCTGTACACTGCCGACATTAGCAGGATCATTGAATCATTCGGATTTTCAATGCACGCCTACGCTGACGACGTACAGGCCTATTTATCCTGCCAACCGTCCGACGCCGGTAATCTTCAAACTCGGGCCGAGGCCTGCATTGTGGCTGTTCGGGCCTGGACTGATCGGAACCGACTATCACTGAATCCGGCCAAGACCGAGTTCCTGTGGCTGACCACACCGCGCAGGCAGCACCTCATCCACCGTTCCCAATTCCACGTCGACGGTGCGGTCGTCGCCCCCAGTAGACAACTGCGTCTACTTGGGGTTCTTCTCGATGAGACACTTACGTTCGGCGGACATTTGGATAACACCATCCGGTCCTGTTACCATCACCTGCGCCGGATAAGAGAGGTCCGTCGCTACTTGCCTACTTCGGCAGCGATAGACTTGGTTCGCGCACTAGTCGTCTCTCGGGTGGATTATTGTAACAGTGTGCTGTTTGGACTACCGGTCGGTCAACTTAATCGATTGCAGTCGGTCCTGAATGTCTCGGCCCGCCTGGTGTTCGGTGCTAGATGGAGCGGCCATGTAACGCCATTCCTTAGAGATCGGTTGCACTGGTTGCGGGTCCCTGAGCGTGTGGAGTTCAAGCGCCACTGGCTCACGTTCCGTGCGCTGAATGACCCCCACTGTCCTGCGTATCTGTCGGAACTAATCCGCCGATCGACGACAGTACCACGTCGCTCCCTTCTCCGTTCCGGCGCCAGCAATCATCTCGTCGTCCCCCCTCCGCTCAAGACAGCGGGGCTAGGGGACCGGTCCTTTCGTCGTGGAAACCCGGCGTCGTGGAACCTGCTCCCGATGGCTGTGACAACCGAGACCTCTCCGGATCGGTTCCTACAACATCTCAAGACGCATTTGTTTAATGTTTCGTTCCCTGTACAGCGCCTTTGACTTTAGTCACTTAGCTATGTTACTGCGCTTAAGAAATTGTCAAGATTAATAATAATAATAATAATTCACAGGCAAAAACAACCTAGCCTAGCCTTCCCGTCATACTTGACGGGCAAACAGCAAGTAATAATGATCATGATTATTATAAATTATAATAAATATGATTATTGTTTTATATTATTTATTTCTTCCAAAGTCTAACTCCTCCACTGATCCATCCCAGGTGAGAATATTTTACTATGATTGACACTCCCCGTTTAGTTGACGGAATGTGCAAAATTGTAAATTGACAATTTTATCTTTATTTGCATCATGTACAAAGCAAGAGAAAACCACATACGACTGTTTTATAGTTCAGCGTGAGATAATACACCGACTGACCTTAATGATCGGAGGGTCAATGGAATCTAAGAGTTTTGTTCCGCTGTAGATCTGGTACTGTTTCATCTGGCGTAGAAGTTCTGCTGTTTTCGGTCTATTTGGAGAGATTAGTCGAAAAGCGCTGATATGAACTCCATTGTGCGAATAGTCATCCATATTTATTAACTCTGAATCCTGTTTTATATTTTAAAAATTATCTTGATCCACGAGTGCCGACTAAAGATAAAACTTAACTAAATATATCAGATAGGCAATGTTGCGGAAATCTAGCATTTAAATGAAACATTTTGAGCTCCAACCAGGGCTGGAAAACTTAGGTTTTTAAAGATAGGCTATTAAATGTAGGTTTTTAGGTTTTTTAGGTTTAATGTTTGGCATATCAACATCCACAGACCTCTTTCTGTGACGAAATTATTATAATAGCTAATATAGGTGAGCCTGAGATCCAGTGGCGGCTCCACCGGGGGAGCCAGGGGGCCCGTGCCCCCCTATTGAGTGCCTGCCCCCCCCAGTGGCCCCCCAGTTGGGACCCTATACTTAATGCTACATACATTAAACAACAAATGGTTGGCCCCCATGATTAGAAGTTGCCACCCCAACGGCTCCCCCACTTGCCAAATCCTAGAGCCGCCACTGCTGAGATCCCATAATAAAGTACAAAAGTAGTTTATCTAGTATTCGCTAGGTGACTCTGATGGTAAGATAGATAGCTTGTAGAATGAATAAATTAATAATAATGATGATGATAATAATAATAATTATAATAATAATAATAATAATAATAATAATACTAATAATACTAATACTAATAATAATAAAAATAATAATAATAATAATAATAATAATAATAATAATAATAATAAAGGTCCCTTAGTAATAATAAATACCTAAGAAGTATATAAAAAGTCTAGGGAGGTTAAGCGTAAGATATTCAGTAGGTGGCGCTAGACGTCATTGAGTTATGGCCCGGTAGTTAGTTGTCTTCTCCTATCTCAGGTACTACCTCCACTTCTCTCAAACCACTTCAGTCCACTCCACTCCTCCGCTTCACTTCTCCGGTAAACTGAGTTTCGACTTGGAGTATCAGATAGGGTGGATGTACCGTACACTCCCCGTACATGTACTACATTTCCGCTAGGGAAGTGTCAATCCACCGCGAGCGGGTTCCAGGGGCATGGTTGTGCCCCGTCAAAAGATAAGACTGCGGCGCGCTAGGAGAAGGAAAGAGCCCGCTGAGAAGGTCCTAGGTGGTACCTGGATAATTGTCCACCGTGAGGTAGTACTCGAGTTGGCCAATATAGAGAGGTAGTACCTGAGATAAGAAATAGCGAGGTAGTAATTGAGGTAAGAGATAGCGAGATAGTAACTGAGATAAGAGATAGCGAGGTAGTACATGAAAGGAACCGAGGTAGTACCTGAGAGAAGAGCGAGGTAGAACCTGAAGTAGAAGATAGCAAGGTAGTACCTGAGGGAGCGAGGTAGTGCCTGAGAGGAGTTGAGATAGTACCTGAGAGAAGTGGAGGTAGTACCTGAGATATGAGAAGACAATGTAGTACCTGAGATAGAAGATGGCCCAGTACTCTGGAACTCGTTTGCCCCATATCTTAGGGACGAAACACTTTCCCGCGAAACTTTTCTCGCATCACTGAAAACATATTTGTTTAGTACACAAGCCGAGGCGCATTAGGTTTAATAATGCGCCTAGAAATGATGATGATGATGATGATGATGATGATGATGATGATGATGATGATGATGATGAAGTAAGGACCAACAGAAAGAGAGATAGAGAGAAGGAATCAGCCATCGGATAGTAAAACCTGAGCCAAATAGCTAAGTCGACCATCAACACGCCTTAATTGAGAGACCTAATCCTATGTAGCGGCCGGGCGTCAGCCATCCTGGAAAAGTAGTACATAAGGCCCGGTTCGCCACATTTATATATTTTTGTCACATGTCAACACCTATAGACACTTCTCTATATTGTTGTCACATAAGTGTTCTGCTGTCTGGACTGACTGAATAGAAAAAACAAGAAACCTAAGAAACCTAAAATTTGACTTTTTAAAAGTTAGGGTTTTTTAAAAAGCCTAGGCTTTTTTAAATCACATTTTCCAGCCCTGGCGCTATCACCCGTGTATGTAAAAGCCGATATAACAGCGACATACAGTAAGTTAGAGTTCCTATTAACTGAAATTAACTTAGCAAATTGCTCGTAGCGAGCGAATTTTTCAATTGAATTTTTTGTACCATGTCGGCAAAGATGAACTGATGTTTTTCATTTATCATTCCGACCTGTAAAGCCTGCAACAAAGAAAGGCCGTTGAATTGGCATAGAACCCAAACCCTGCGGCATCGTCATGCATTGATAGCAAAGAAAATGATTCGATGGATACAATTTGCCAGATCTAAATATTAGTGCTGCCCAACGATTAATTTATTTAATCGCGATTAATCGTGTAATTAAAATTATTAATCGCGATTAATTTCGATTAATCGCATTTTCTTTAGCAACGTTATTCTGGTCCCAAAGTAGTAATTAAATTGAAATAAACAATTATGCACCAGTTGCAGAACAGACTTTCAGAATTTCAACTAGTAGGCCTATAAACATTTATGCGACCACGCATAGCATTATTATAGCACATGCATCATTAATTTCAGCCAACTTAAAAAAATTCGTGACGTTGTCACTTTCAAGCTCAGGTTTTTAAAAGTTTCTTTAGAGAAATATGAGGCGATTAATTATGATGCGATTAATTTTTTAATCGCGATTTAAAAATTAATTGCGATTAACGGATCAACGTGTTAATCGCGCGTTATTCGCGAATAAAGGACAGCACTACTAAATATTACAGAAATTCTAGGGAACGCTGTCACCGGTAGCAGCACTAAAATATAACCATAATTATAACCATCATCGTTGTCGTCATCATCATCATCTTCTTCTTCTTCTTTTTCTTCCTCCTCTTCTCCTCTTTCTTCTTTACTATGTAAATATTTTACTTTGAAGAAATACGTGAAAGTTTTCAAAAAATGTTATCTGTGAAGCAAAGTCATCCAATCTTCATGTGTTTTGCTTCCAGGATTTCGTCTTAGCAAAATAATGCAAAGCTTAAGACTTCCATGATTAAATGTACTGAAATTTTTTAAAATTATCATGGCGTTTGTTAAGGTTTTGTTTGAGGGAACGCACGGCTCGTAGGAGGGCTTCTGTGAGGTTATGGCTGAGACAGGCGAAAATATTGAAAAGTTCTTTCGATTTTAGCTCTTTCAAAACCTCGCGAAGACTCTCGGCTGTCACTTGACGAATGAATATTGCAAGATCCTTTCCACCGATAGAGTCCACGTTCCGTATTACGTCCTGGACTGAAACGAGGTCTGAAATTTTAGTTGAATAAAAAGTTGAACCTAATTGTCAAAACTTCACTAGGAGTATCCAGAACAATCTCTATGGTCACTGATCTATGCCCACCAGCTAGAAATCTGCTTCTGCCATTGGCGTCTATTAATAGACGACAATGGTTTCTATGGTTTCTGCCCACCAGTGGGCGGAGCAACCGGACTTTGTTGGTAAACACTGGATACCCCTATAGGCGCTATGTGGCAATACGCAAAATGATTTTACAACAAGTCATTCAAAAGTTATTAAACTAAATAAAAAGCGAAAAGCAGTACAAAAATTCGTTCAAATATATCAAAGTACAAAGTTAAAAAATCTATCTGCAAACTTTTAGCAGACATAGTTAGCTTGACTTGCATACAACAATTTGAATGAGGAATTTTAAAAGAAATGTACGTTAAACGTGGCTTTTCTAATTGATGGTAGCTACGTGTCTTCTTCACCGTTGCTATTCAACATTTGCTTTATATAGAAGATTTACATTATATAGACGATGAGAACAAAAACGATGGGGGTAAGCTTAGAGACGGGCGGAAAAAGGAAAAAAAGATAAGAAAAAGGGACGAGGATAGTGGTGGGCGGGAAAAGGATAAGGGATAATAAGATTCGCCGATGACCAGGCAATTATGGCAAACGTCAACGATGGATTACAGAGAGGTTGACGGACTCTTCAAACGCAACATCGAAGGAGCGCTGAATGAAAATCAGCTTAAGAAAGACAAAAATCATGAAACTCAGCAGACTCAGTGAAGAAATTAAAATAATCAATTAGCTAGAATGGCTACTATGGGAGGGAAAATAGAGCAGATAGAATAATTCTGACATTTTAGAAGCCTGCTTGATACAAACGTCAATGCCATAAAGAAATTAAGATTCGACCATACGTATCATGCATGTCGTATTTTTTAATAAGAAAATACGTAAAATACGCGTCTGGTACCGTATGTCAAAAATAAGTCGTCTAAAATAAGTGAACTGATATGTTAAAATTTAGCAGGAAACATTTACTTGTTTTTCTATAGTCTAAATCTAACTCGACGGTGGGTGAGCCAAATTTTTTCAAAGCCCTTTGATTAAGGGGCCGTTCATAAATAACGTCACGCACTTAGCACTAAGTCTGCCCAACTACAACAAAAGATTCGTGACGTGGATCATCAGAGAGAAGTGCTAACATTGTGTTTGGGATCAGATCGGACAGGATTTGATAGACAAAGCGATTGACCAGTGGTTGGGCAAAATTCTACTGGTTATTCGGGCTTAAGGGGTTGCAGTAAACATCGTTTGGACTAAGAGTACCTTCCGCAGTCTGTAGCAAACTTTGTTTTAAGCGATTACGTTACGCATCGTATGTTAATGTTGCAATGACGTCAATTTCAGGTCTACCTGTTTGTTACCGTTTTTCTTCGTCATGTGTTAGAGCAATGTCAATTCATCATCATCTTCTCCTTGTTCCTTCATGAACTGAAGTTAAGGTGACAGCATGAATTTCTTTCCTCCAACCATGTCGATCTTCTGTCTTCTTGACTGCTGCTGACATTTTCATTCCTGTCCACTCTTCCACGTCATCCGCCCATCGTCTCCCTGGTCGCCCTCTTCGTCTAGTTCCCGACATCATTCCTTGTTGGATTGTCCTCTCCAATGTTGACCTAGTGTCGCTGTTCCGCTGTACGTGTCCGAAGTATTGCAGCTTCCTTCTTTTGCACATGTTGAGGAAACGTCTTTCCGTGCCTGACATTTTCAAAACCTCCTCATTGGTTTTCCTATCTCTCCAGCTTATGCTTTGCATGGTACGTAATGAGTACATTTCAAAAGCTTCTATTCTTCTCTGTATTTTTCTTTTCAGAGTCCAACTTTCACATCCATATGATGCTGTACTCCATGCAACACTCTCGATTATCCTCTTCTTTGTTCTCATGCTGATATTATTGTCTTTCCAAATGTTCTTCATTTTTCTGATGGCAACCCTTCCTTTTGTCAATCTGGCCTTTATTTCTTCCTCTAGGGAGCAGTCTTCTGATATAATTGTGCCAAGATATGTAAACTTTCCCACTTGTTCCATTACCTTCTGATCTACTCTGATGGAAACTTTGTCTCCGTTATTTGTCATTACTTTTGATTTATTTACATTTATTTGAAGCCCATATTTCGCACTCGCTTGTTCCACTCTGCTTACTAGTTCTTGAAGTTCCTGTGCGCTCGATGCCAGCAAAACCACATCGTCTGCATACCTTAGATTATTAATGGTTAGTCCACCAACTTTGCATCCCCCTTTGAACCCTTCCAAAGCCACACGCATTATCATTTCTGCTATTATATTAAACAGACGTGGGGATATTATACAACCTTGTCTCACGCCCTTTTTTATTTTGAACCATTCTGTGACTGTTCCCATTATTCGTATGGCACCTTTTTGGTTTTTGTACAAATTTGTTAGTAGTTGAACCAGATGTGCCGGAAAGCCCATCTCCAACATTATATACCATAATTTTTCATGAGGTACAGAGTCAAATGCTTTTGTATAGTCTATAAAGCAGATGTACAGTGGCTGCTGGAATTCTTTTGCCTTTTCCATTATTATTCTTAAATTTGTTATGTGATCCCTTGTGCCACGTCCTTTTCTGAAGCCTGCTTGCTCTATTGCAATCTCCTCCTCCATTTTGTTGTCTATCCTTTCCAAAATGACTCGTAGCAATATCTTACTAATGTGTGATATCAGGGCTATAGTTCTATAATTCGTGCATTCGTTTTTGTCTCCTTTCTTTGGTAACGGTATAAATATTGATTTCAGCCAATCGCTTGGCCACTCACCCGTCTCCCAAATTCTAACACATAATTTGTGCATAATTGTGATTGCCTCATCTTTTCCCAATTTGAGTAATTCAATTGGTATGTCATCCGCTCCCGCAGCTTTCCTGTTGGCAGTTCTTGATATTGCCTTTTCTATTTCTGACTTTAAAGGAGGTGGTTCCTTTTCCCATGTATATGCCTCTGGCATGGATGTTTCTGACTTTTCCTCCTCTGAGCTAAATAATTCCGTTCCATACTCTTCCCATCTTTTCAATATCGCTGCTTTCTCTCCCAACATAATCCCTTCTTTTGATTTGATGCAACATGTTTGAGGCGCAAAGGTTTTTGTAAGCTCCTTTAGCGTTTTAAACACTCCCCTGCTATTTCCTTTTATCGAGTCTTCCTCTAATTCTTCGCATACCTTGTTATAATAATTATTTTTATCCTGCCGTAAGCTTTTCTGCACTTTTGCCTTTACCTCTTTATATTTTTCTTTCAACTCTGTGCTTTTAGCCCCTTTCAATTCCCTCTTCTGTTGTACTAGTTGCATTGTTTCCTTTGTTATCCAAGCTTTGGTTTTCCTCCTGTTTTGTTTTGTAAGTGATTCCTTTGCGCTTTCCTTTATTGCATCTTTGATATCTTGCCATAGTTCTTCTGGCATTTTTTGTTCCTCCAGACTATTTAGTTCTTTGAATCTGTTTTGCACATTTACTTCGTACTCCATGGTGTTTTCCTCAAGGTTAAATTTAATTGAGTGCCCTATCTGTTTTGTTTTCTTCAGTCTTAATTTCCATTCTGCCATCAGAAGCTGATGATCACTGTCCCCATCCGCCCCTGGGTAGGTTTTGCATTTCTTAATTGTTCTTCTCCACCTGATTGAAGATAGAAAATAGTCGATTTGGTTTCTTGTGTGCCCATCAGGCGATGTCCACGTATACAGTCTCCTCGGATGGTTCTGGAAACAAGTGTTTTGGATAACCAATCCTTGTTCTTCACAAAAATCAATTAATTGTTGTCCTGCTTCATTCCTCTTCCCCAAGCCGTACCTGCCCATACATGATTCCGCATCACCTCTTTCTCCAACTTTAGCATTGAAATCCCCGCCTATAATGGTCACTTCATTGCTCGAAAAATGAGACAAAGTATCCTCAAGTTCTCTGTAGAATCTGCATCTGTCTTCTTCCTCTGCTTCTGCAGTTGGTGCGTATACCTGTATGAAGTTTATATTCACTGGTTTCCCTGCTAATTTTATCCACACTATCCTGTCATTCACGGTTTGATATCCCAACACAAATTTTTTCATTTCCTTTTTTATCCATATTGCTACCCCTCTTTGTCCCGTTTCCTCTCCCCCGCTGTATACAATCATATTTTCCTCACTACTGATGAAGTGTCCTTCTTTACTCCACCTTGTTTCTGCTAGTCCTACTATGTCTAGATTTATCCTTTTAAATTCTTTCTCAATCAGAGCCAGTTTACCCAGTTTAAGCAACGTTCTCACATTCCATGTTCCAATCCGTATTGATTCTTTTCTAAGTTTCATCCGATTTCGATCGTCATAATCCTTCTTGAGCTGGATGTCATCTGCCGCTTGGCTTCCCATACTGGGCTTTGACCAAGAAACTTCATTTGCGCCCTTTATGGCCATCCTCTCAGTCGAACCCTCCGATCCTTCCCCAGTAGCTATCTGTTCGGTTGTTGCCCTGGGGGGCTCAGCTCCAACCGAACATTTCCGGTTTCGTAAACTGTAATTCATGCTGTATTCCATAGGTTTGTAGGACAGTAGGTCCCTAGTCTTTCTGTCCCGCAGTTGAAGAGCCTTTATATTGGTTGAACCAATATCTCGCCTCTTCATTCGTCTGACAAAGCTGTTTCACAAAATAACTAGTTGTGTTTCCACCTCTGTCCACTAATCCTATTGCTGCTGCTCAATAAAATAGAGTCCGATCGTCTGCCTCCATCGCCGTTGTCCTGGTCTTGGATCCTCCGCCGATGAAGCCATTGTCTTCCTGCTTCGTCTGTAACCCCAGGCTAGAAGACTGCGCTATACCCCGCAGGACTGGGTCCCTGGCAGAACTTAGCTACTGCAATGCAGTACCCACCCCCGCGACTTGGACGCGCCTGCCAGGAATTACCTGTGTGTAGGTAGTTACGGACTTTCGTCCCCCTACCTACCACAGGCCGGGTTAATTGTTCTGTATGATGCCAGAACAAAAGATTTTTCGAATTCTCAAGTAAATCTTCTCAACTTTCATACTTTTATTTCCTTTGAACCTTAAAGTTCCATCGCTTCAAAATCGAGCGAAATTTATTGGTACACCCTGTATGTATGCATTAGTATTAGCATAGCTTTAGTAAGACTGTGCATTCGCTTAGTTTTTTAGTGGATACGGTATGTATAATTATATATATATACGGTATATAAAGTATATATATATATATATATATATATATATATATATATATATATATACGAAAGCAATTCTACTATTATAAATGCACTGAAGTATCTAACCGTGATAAGTGCCATATAAAATGCAGACTGATTTCCAATGGAAGAATCGAATGAGTGAGAGGTACGCCTTGCTCATGCGAAAGGCAGTTGGGTGTAGGCTGATGGAAAATAGAACCTTGTTTTTGTCTTGTTTGGTCGCTGGTTCAATGTTCGTCCGAATGTACGGAACTTCAAAACGGCTGCAAATGGCGTGGACATGCGTTCCCAGGTCGTCGTTGCCCTGACCGATTATAGCAACGACGCCCATGCTCAGTTGAATGCAAGCTGTCAATGCAATGTAACATACAAAACAAAAGTTACTATTCGATCCAGTCGCTTCAATTTTCAGGTCAGAATGATTAGGCCTAATACGTTTGCGGTCGGCAGCTTGAACATACTGATCGCAACATATCGCTCTTCAATTTTGTCGCTTGAAGACTGAAATACCACTTGAAGGACATTCGATGGAATAATATATTGTCAAAATTGAACTGCGGCTGAATTGGTCTTGAAAAGCGTTGCGTTTTATTTTGACAGTGACTCATACCTCACGTGTAATTATAGCGGACATAATTTCTACGGAATACCTTCAAGTCATGTGTCTGTGGGAGGGGGCTTTTGTCGGTATAAACCAGTGACCAATGGCCGAAGTGCTCGGAAGACAGAAGACAATGACTCTGAGGGCGGAAGATAGATCATCACTAGAAAAGACAACGACCGAAGATTTTTCTCTCACTGACCAGCAGAAGGATAGTTGTCATCAGCAGTGGAAATCCAGCCCGATACTCTTTCTTCAGTACTGGTTGACAAAGGCAGAGGCGAGATGTCGGTCAACTGGCATGAAGGCTCGGCTATCGCGAAACAGAAAGACTAGGGAGCTATTGTTTCATTCATTTATATTGCCAGCAGAATGGACATTACAGAAAACAGATAAATGGGTCTAGCTAGTGTTAAGAGCAGTGGCGTAGCTAGGGGCAGGGGCAAATGTCCCGCGCGCCGTTTTTTGCTCGCCAGGAATTGTTAGAGGCAAGATTCGACCTTACGTATTATACGTATTTTATTCCTGGTGATAAAATACGTATTATGCGCGTACGGTAAAAGTTTCGTACGTTAAAATATGTTGCCTAAAATAAGTCAACTGAAATGTTAAAATTTAGCTGGAAACATTTACTTGTTATTCTATAGTTTAAATCTAATTCGACGTTGTGTTTATTTATCAAAGCGCTTTGACAAATTTCAGGATCAACTGATATAAACAGAAAGCAGTGTCATTGTACTTTGCACCAGACGTCAGTTGGCTCCCTCCAGCTGCTTAATGACCGAGAGCATCTGGATGTCGGGGTCTGCGACAACCTGTATTATTCTGTGGATGGGTGCTGGAGTGACATCTTTGATCTTCCCGAGTTTGTCCTTGGTTGCTGTAGATAAGGGGTTGTCTTTATTTTCCCAAACAAACAATGTGACCTAGATCCCATACCTACTTCTTTACTCAAACAGTGTGCCATCGTGCTTACGCCTATCATAACTAGAATCATTAACCTCTCTCTTACCTCAGGCACTTTCCCATCTTCATTCAAAAACTCTTTTGTCACTCCTCTCCTAAAAAAGCATGGTCTTGACAGAGAAGATCTTAATAACTATCGCCCCATCTCAAATCTTTCACTTCTATCAAAACTTACTGAGAAAATTGTGCTTTCCAGACTGACCGAACACCTTTCAAATAACTCGCTATATAATGCTCATCAGTCTTTCTACACTAAACATCACTCAACTGAAACCGTTCTCGCCTACATTCATGACAGACTCTTAACCGCAATTGGTTCTCCGACAAGTTACTGGCCTTTGTCTCCTTGACCTCTCTGCTGCATTTGATACTATAGATCACAAAATTCTGCTCGAACGACTCTCTCTCTGGTTTGGAATATCTGAAATAGCTCACAACTGGTTTTCATCTTATCTTAAATCCCGGTCTTTTCAAGTGTCCTGTCTTAGCCAAATTTCTCTATCTCACACTGTAGATTTTGGAGTGCCTCAAGGATCTGTTCTTGGGCCTGTACTGTTCAGCCTTTACACCACACCACTCTCATCTTTAATCAATTCCCTCAATTTAAATCACCAACTCTATGCCGATGACACTCAGCTATTCCTTTCCTTCTCACCTCTTTCATTCAATGCTTCTATTATTGAGCTTGAATCTGCATTCTCATCAATCTCTGCTTGGATGTCATCTAATCTCCTCGCTCTTAACCCTTCTAAGACAGAGTTTCTTTAAATTGGACTACCCCAACAACTCAAAAAAATTGACAATCCTAAACTAGTTTTGGCTTCTGACACCACAATAATCCCTGTTCCAACTGCTAGAAATCTAGGATTCAAATTTGATTCTTTTCTAAACTTCGAATCACAAATTTCCCAATTATCAAAAGCCTGCTATGTTCATATTCGTGACCTTCGCCGCCTACGTCCTTGCCTAGATACTAAAACTGCCTCCACAATTGCCACCTCAATAGTCCACTCCAAATTAGATTATTGTAACTCCCTCTACTATAACCTTCCCAAAGCCTCTATCAACAAATTGCAATCAATACAAAATGCACTTGCTCGTGCTGTTACTAAGTCACCTAAATTCTCCCATATTTCACCCATACTAAAATCATTACATTGGCTTAAAATAACTGAACGTATCCAATATAAGATAATAACACTTACACATAGCTCACTTCAGTCATCAAAACCTGTCTACCTTAGGTCACTATTAACCCCTCAGCCTTCTCGACCCACACGTTCGTCATCTCATCTCACTCTGTCACGCCCGCTAAATCAATCATCCCTGAAAATTTGCAACCGTGCCTTCTCATATGCTGCACCTGAACTCTGGAACTCGATCCCAGCTTCCCTTCGCACACTTGGACACTTTAAAACAATAAAATCTGATTGCTCATTTCCTATAATTCCTGCACTATCTCCTCAAGTCTTCAGGTCTAAGCTTAAATCCTTCCTGTTTCTTAAATCATTTCCGCCATAGCTGTAACAACCTAGCCTCACTGCCCTTCGGATATTGACCATTGCCTGGCTGATCCCACACCTTTCCTATAGCTATTTTAAGAGAGGCTGAGCGCCTAAGAATAAGCAGCTACTGTTGTGCTGTTTTCCAAGGCGCTATAGAAATCCACGAGGTTTTACTTTACTTTACTTTATAGACTGTTAGTCTGCGATTAACGATAGGAGGCAGTGAATAGCGGGGATCCAAGTGGAATTAACTGTCACGGGCCGAGAGTTAAGTCAAAGTTCAACACATCGGTCTAGATTTGCTATGTTTGTGGAACATTGATTTATGAGCAGTAATATAACTAATTACAATATAAGTTCTGGATGACATGTCCCGTTCATTTCGCAAAATTGATGAAAATCGCGGTAATTCACGGCTTTTTGAAAAATTCAGGGAATTCACGGCAAACAAAAAATCACTGAATTCACGGCTTACGTGACTTCGTGTATTTCTACAGTAGCTCGACGCCACCGCCAACGTATTTTTAGTTTTGACGCATAAATACGCGTTATGTTATATGGTTATGGTTATAGTACTGGACAACTTCTATAGCGCCGTAGCAGAGCAAAAACCAAAGTCAAAGGCGCTGTCAACAACGCTGACAAATCAACATGGAACGGAAGATGTTGGTCTTGAGGGAAAATCCGCTCAGATGGCACGAAATAGGTCGCTGCTGTGTCGAAATCGGTCAGCGAACCCTTCAGGAGGCGGTCTTCCGCAGCAAAACGTTCCGTCGAAGAGTCAGCAAAAACGCAGAAAGGATGTTGAAGGACCGCATGGATGCTGAGAAAAATTCTCCACGTGGCGAAAAGCAGGAATGGCGAAAATCAGGCGGCGAATCCTTGAGGGCGGTCGTCTGCGAGACAGTAGTCCATCGCAGAACTTGACGGGAACCGACCGAAGATGGAATTCTGCGCGTGAACCGGAACAGTCTTTGTCTTTTATAACCTGTAGACTACGTCGACAGGCTGGTGGCTTATATAAAATGGCGGACCAACCACGCCAACACGGGCGACTTAAATCTGTTCCGTTCAGCGCAGAGAAAACGCAAAGACGATCGCCGACTGCTGCGAAATCGACAGCTATTGGCGACAATCCACGCGATTAGCGCGAAGAAACAAGTGCAAAACGTCGGTAAAACCGCCAAGAATGGCGATATTCCGAAGCACGTACAGACACGTGCGAGCAGCCAAAATGGCGCTACCAGAAGTTATAGTTGGACATAAAATAAATATGATACGCGTATTTTTTCAGGGGACGAACGTAAGCTCGAATCTTGGTTGGAGGTTAGCGACGCACTACTAATTGAAACAAACGACTTTCAGACTTTCTATACTGCTCGTTAGACACTGGCGAGGATCCTTTCTTAGCTGGTCAGACTTTTTTAGGAGTTAAGAAGGATATATGTCTACTTCGCCTCGGGCGCTGCCACCCTACGGTACGCCACTGGTTCAGAGTCTATGCCCTCACATTAGCCTTCTGATCTCTGATGAAGTTTACCACTTCGACTGCAGCCGTTAATAATATTTTTTCTTAAATATGCTGGAATAGCTTTGGGGCTGTCTATTAATTATGTCAACAATTTAGGGGGAGGAGGTTCGAAAAAGTTTGACAGTTGTTGACAGAGGGAGGTGGTCAAGAGAAGTTTACGTCAACAATTTCACTTTTTACAAATAATCAAAAAATAGGAAATTTTATGGAATACTTCTTATTACAATGGAAAAAGCATGGAAAAGGTCATTACCATCACATTTTGACACTCGATGGGCAAAAAGGGAAAATGGTCATCACCGCAAAAAATAATAACCTTGTCATTGGGACCTGTCATTGATCTTGGGAGGGGGTCAAAAGTTTTTGACATAATTATAGGGGGTAACTGAAAGTTGACAGTTGTTGACAAGGGGGAGGGCTCAAAAATTGCCCAAAAATTGTTGACATAATTATGGACAGCCCATTTTGAGGCCAAAGAGTGGTTATGCAAGAAGAAAGCAGTGAAGCATAGAAATATGTCGAGCTCTCTTTCACGCTGAAGCATAACACCCAGCGTTGTTTCAAAGGATTGTTGGTTCACCGTCGGTGCATAATGTACCCGCGCATTCCTCTTTTGATGCCTGGAGCGATATACTAACTAAATTGAAAAAAATAGATTAGTTCAGAAACTAATGCTATGTACGGCCTGTGTTGTGTTTATGTATTTGTGTCGGTTTGCTTTCAGTTGCTTTGATAAGCCACTACTGACTAGCAAGGAAGCAGCTTGTGACCCCACGGGAATGTCGCTGTCATGCCATAAAGTGTCCGCTGCCATAAAGTGCCCGGTCGGACACTTCCTTGCAACCACAAAGTGTCCGACTCGCCGACAAACTGTCCGGGACAATTTACTTGCAATATAATGTCCGGGAAAAATTGAACTGATATGATATGATCATAATAGATACGATTGATTTGATTTTTTATCATTATTGATCATGGTCAGTCTAGTGAGTCGCCCCTTTCAACCCTTTGTCATCTGGGTGAAATCAGTAGTCCGTGGTGGTCAAGGTCGTAGATCCAGGTATAGGCAGTCGCAACATAAGTAATGGCCCTCGTCTTAGTAATTACTGAAAGGCAATCGAAATAATCTCGGACCGATAGAATAATTCGAAAGATTGCCAACTTTGCTAGGTGTTTCTTTGTTCTAAAAACAAACTGGTTTCAACCAGTTTGCATTCACTAGCCCCTATGCATGAAAGCATATGAATTGCCGTAATCCTACATTGTTTCTTTAACGTTGACATTTGTCACAGATTACGTCAGAATGAGCCGGTCACTTTTTGGCATCCCGAACATTTTTTAGCTACATTTTATGGCGCTATCAACCGTTCCGCGGGGCACTTTTCGGTTGCAATTAAGTGTCCTTCCGGACATTTTTCGGCTAGGACACTTTATGGCATGACACCGGCCAATGGAAGAAGAGGATTTTCGATTTCAAAGCCCCAGCTTCAGCCCCGCCACCACAGAGAATGAAGAGTTCTTTTATGTCTGTCTCATCGAGACTGATCATTATTTGGCGTTTTGGTGTTAAAATCTGTCCTAGTGTCGATCCATGGACGCCCATACATTAGGGCAAGTGAAAACTTGCCCCTCTAAAAGACGCAAATCTATATTTTACATTGCATTTTGGCTTTACGCACTGATTTTCATACTGGAATTTTAAAACCTTGCTAAAATATTAACCGGTACCATTGTGTTTTACCCCTGGAAAATGTAGATCTAATTTTTGAAACTATACTTTGGCTAAATAAAGAACACTCGAAGCACACCGGTGAACCTTCTTTACTTGTCCGACATTTCGAACCCAATATGCTTATCTGAAATGTTACCCCTAGAAAAATTTCTGTGGGCGCCCATGCGTCGAGCTTATTGATCATCATGACTTTACGTGTATTCGTTTCCGTAGAAAGGTTGGGACAACTAGCAACTTTACTATATTCTATTATACATAGATTTTAAATGTCTTTTATGACGGATTCAGTTTTGAACTATTACGAACTTTCATTTTAGGCCTAAGTTTTAAATGCCGTAAATGCCCTTATAAACTTATTGTAAATATCTCTAAAAGAAACCATATAGGCCTATGTAATTAGGCTAGAAACAATTCAATTAATAAATCGATGAAATAATTAAAGGATCGGTTAAAACCAATAGGATTTTTAAAGTACAAATAGGGCCTAATCTGTTCTTTTGCATTACCTCACAAGCCGTTTATTACTGCGGCTCTGTATATTAAACTCGAGCAACAAGAACTAGTACATCTAAATTCTGTACTTTGACCCCTGTGCAAGGAGGCTGTTAGGCAGAGAGATGCTGCGATTTGATTGAAGTTTGTCAGGGTGCCTTATAGGCATACGTCATCTTTTGGAACAAGAAGAGGGATGTGTCGTCGTTAAGGACAAAGTCTGGGAAACGGTATGGATCAGCTTCGATGGATGGCTTTGAGGTCATGTGGTTCAATATCCAATCCAGAGCAGGGATGAAGCTAGTATGCAGCCCAGTCGCACGCCAGAGGTCGACTTTAACCTGGCGGAGAGCCTTCTGGCGACTCGCACCCATGCTCCAGTGTTCCGGTGCAGATCTTCTGTCGGGCATACTAGAATATCGAGTATGCCCTTGGGACGTAGAGCAATCAGCGGAATCGAAGGCAGACTTGATGTCGAGAAAGGCAGCGTTTAGTGAGTGATCGAATTCTCGATGCAGTTCGAAGAATATCTTGAGTGCGAGTGTGGCGTAAATGGTGGACCTGCCATGACTGAACCCGGATTGCTGAGGCCTACGAGTCTTCAGCAGGAGGGGCTGGGCGACACGATAAGGTGGGCAAAGGCCTTTATTGGAACCGACAGCAGGGTTATCGGCCGATGTTGCTGCAGGTCGCTTTTGAGTCTGTCCATTTGTATAAAGAAATGATGATGCTGCCCCGCCATTTGGTGGGGACGTTGTCTGATCTTCAAACCTACATGGATAGTGCATGAAGTGTGTAGCTCACAGGATTCAGGGCTCACTCCTATAGTTCAGGGGGTATACCGTCTGGGTCTGTGGCAAGATCATTTTGTAGTTTTTTTGATAACAGAGATGACCTATTTGAGGGTTGGTTCGTCAGCGATGA
This sequence comes from Metaphire vulgaris, assembly GCA_018105865.1. NCBI lineage: Eukaryota > Metazoa > Annelida > Clitellata > Crassiclitellata > Megascolecidae > Metaphire > Metaphire vulgaris. The sequence continues at coordinate 7,697,302 of CM030833.1, read as the reverse complement.
TATCAGAACTGGGCGGAGTCGAGACAGATCCGGATTCGAGTCCACTCGACGAAGATCAAGGAGGAAAGTTCAGAACCGAGAGGTAGTGTTCTTGCCAACGTTGTAGACCCTAATGTTTCGTCGATGGAGGCACATAGCATACCATACATGTAGGTTTTGTTATGTCTGATGCGATATTTGTGAGTAGTTGCCACTGGCGGGAGTTCTGGTGGTTCTGAATACGGGTCTCATCCGGTTGTGCAAGAAGTTGTCGTCGACGGAAGTTCTATCTTGGCCCAATGATTTCGTCGGCAGATTCCAAGACAGCTGATCGGTAATGTAGACCAGCCTGCTTCGATATCTTCCGGGAACTCGACTAGGATGTTAAACTTGTTGGTAAGGCGTGTGGTGTCATATGCTCGCAGTGGGATTTTGCCCCTTTTTGCTTTGTGAGTCTGACAATGAGTTCAGTGACAGCGAGTTCTCATAAGCACGACCACCTAACAGTTCTCGTCACCTACGCACTGATAGAGTTTGCAAATGACGACATCAAAGACTTAAGTATCCGCAGCCGTCGCCTCAGTTTCACAGCACGACATCTTCGTCATATTAGGTGATCTCAACGCAGTAACAGCATAGTTCATCTCTTCGGCTCCGGAGCGCCAAATGATAACATCGATCATCTTCTGCCACTCTATGCCGTAGGCATACATGGTCTCAACCTAACTAAGTGATGGTTCAGCCGCCGAGATATACATCGACATACATATACACCGCCGCCGAGATATCCATCTATATCTATGGCGCCTATCTAAGGCTGCCTTGCATGCGTTTTGTGCATGCCACGTTTCGTCGTCGTTCGACGCAATTTCTGACGCTCCGTGCGTGAATCTTGCGCCGGAGATGAGGTTTTTTCGAGTCCGTCGGTTTTCTGAGGAGTTTCAGCCGTCCTCTTCTGTTTCGCGTCGTTTCGGAAGCCTCGAGTCGGTCTTCACCGCTTTATGCAGGACGTCGCCATGTTGGCTATTGTTATAGCGCCATGCGATGATCGACGGTCGTTCCGGGTTTCGCTCGAGCATTCATCTTCGCGAGGACGGCGTTCCGCTCTTCGGTTCCGACGTGTTTCGTGCTGTCCTCTACCTTTCCACGTCGTCCTGGAAGTTCAAGTCAGTCGCCGTCCGTCGGGTGTGCGCCAAAGTCAGCCGCATCGGCTGCCGCGTGAAAATTCGGCGGGTCTGCGGTTGGCTGTCATTCCGGACTATGCTGGATTTTCCATCTTCGTCGGATTTGCCGATTTCGATAACGGAACTACCTTCTTGCGGAAGACCGCTTCTCCAGGATCTTTTCCGGTGGTTATACCCGCACGGAGAAACTCCTACTACCAACTCGCGGACTTTCAACATCATCTTCCGCTCCTCGTTGGCATGTCAATGGGGCTACAGTATTCCTTGAAGGACCGCTTCTAAAGGACTTTGCGCCGGACTTCTTCACGGCAGCAAAGTTTTTTCCATCATCTCAGTGGATTTTAACATCGCCACCTTCTGGACTTCATTGACATGTCAGCGGTGTCAAAGCGCTTTTGATTTTGGATTTTATACCATGCGTACAGCGCTATATAAATTGTCCTGGATAATAATCGATGAACCTGGCTGCCCCACGATGGTATGAAAAAGAAGATTGATTACGTGATCAACCGGAAAAGAGACAAAAGCCTCTTCAAATCCTGTTGCGCCTACCGCAGCCTAGAATGTCCTGCGAACAATAGAATACAGAACCCATCATATTCTACATGTCCTGGCTTTTGAACGGCATCGACCAATGACTAGTCGCAGTCAGAAATCAATATATAGTAAACTGGAATTAGTTATGGGAAAACTCGCCAATCGCCATCATCTCTCCCAGCGACTAGTAGATTACCTTGCCTATTAACTCATCAATCATCGATCTCGGATCGTGACTTCTCGTCTACTATAAAGATAGAACTCACTACTGATTATTCTTGATTCGCTATGCCTAATGTCTATTATTCGTCGTTTCTGTATCGGTTAGTATTTTTCCGGTGTCGAGTTGCTGGCCCGACACCCAACCCCCAGCTCGGAAGACATGGTTACCATTGCCCACATTTGCCGTCCATTTTCAGGGTTCCTGCTAGGCCTGCCCGCCCCACGTAACGTCGAAGATGGTACTTCGGTGTTAAACACCTTCACCACTGATAGTATAGCCCTAGCAGGCAATCCCCTACTTGTCCGTTCACCCCCGCGCCGCGGTGAGGCTCAGGGGCGTAGCCAGGAATTTGATTTGAGAGGGTATAAATATTTTGGGTGGGTATAAATCTTAACTATAAACCACATAAACCATATAAACTGCATATAACCATATGTAAATCGCATAAAAACTTTAAGGTAGACTGATTTTAGGGGTATATATACACCGATATACCCCCCCCCCCCGTCGCTACGCCCCTGGTGAGGCTGTGGGTTGGATTTGGAGGGGCTACAGAAACGACGAGAAAATTCCAACCAAGAAACAACAGGCAACGAAGTGAAGGTGCGACACCGGACCAGGATCACGTCAGCAATAGTCGAGGGACGTGCTCAGCAACAAGTGTCTCTTTGACGCGGCCGGGTGAAAGTCCTAAGAAAGCCCAGCAGCCGATAAACCAGATCTTCAATGCCAAAACAATCACAAGGATCGGCGCTTGGAACGTCCGTACATGGTATCAATGTGGAAGAATGGACCAAGTGTTGAAAATTGTACGCGACTACAATCTCGACATCTTAGGATTAAGTGAAACGCGATGGATGGGGCAAGGTCGCTTCACTAGCAAAGGAATGACACTTCTGTCCTCTGGCAGAGAGGAACATCAGCGCGGAGTTGGTATCATCCTAAACGAAACCGCTGACAGAGCATTGATAGCATGGAAACCTGTGAGTGACCGCATAATTACAGCCAGATTTCAAACGAGACACACAAAGGCAACACTTACAAGACACAGGTCTATGCACCAACGGAGATGGTCAAAAAAATCTAAAAAGACAAGTTTTACGAGCTGCTGCAGGAAGTGCTAGACAATGTGCCAAGCTATGACATCAAATTGGTCTTTGGTGACTACAATGTAAAGATTGGCAAGAGACGGCATGGAACGGAACAGGTTATTGGGCAGCACGGTTCTGCCATTGAAACAAATGACAACGGTGAAAGACTGACCATGATGTGCAGCACAGTTGGACTGTGTGTAGGGAACTCATTTTTCCAACACAGAAACATACACAAAACAACATGAACTTCTTCTGATGGCAAAACAACAAATGAGATCGACTACATCTTCATCAGCGGTAGATGGAGGTCATCACTCATGGATGTGCGTGCATATAGAGGAGCCGATGTAGGATCAGACCACAACCTAACGAACCTATTGCTGGCAAAAATACGACTATGCCTGAAAAAGATGAAATCAGAAAAAGTCACGCGGCCTTTTGCGATACATAAACTAAAAGAAGATGCATTTGCAGAGGACTTCTATAATGACATGAAAAACAGGTTTGCCATACAGAAGATGTGGCGGGAAAATGGAAATCCTCCAAGAAAGCGGTGAAAAGCAGCGCAGAGGTAGTCATTGGTCGTAGGAGGAGTTCAAGAAGAGCACTGGACTAGAGAAAATTCATGAAGCATTATAGATGCAAGGCAACAGGTGAAGATTATAAGAGACTGCAAAAACTGAGGAAGAATGGCAACAGAAAAACACAATATATAGAAGTTGGACAAAGACGTCAAAATGAGCTGTAGAAAAGATAAAAGGCAATGATTGGACAAAAAAGGTATGGAAGTAGAGGCAGCGACCTCCAAAATTTACTCCAAAAGTCTGTTCAGAATCGTGAAAGAGCTAATTGGATCGGGCAGCATGTCAAACATGCCAATAAAGAGCAAGAATGGAGATATACTTGCAACAGAGGAGGAACAGTCTGCACGATGGATAGAATACTTCAGTGAAGTTCTGAATCAGCCAACACCCACAGAACTCTTTGATATCACAACAGAGGGAGACCGACCTCAAATTGACATCTCTCTTGATAACATAGAAAAAGTGGAAGTATACAGAGGGCCATCCAAAGGTGGAAGAACAACAAAGCAGCTGGGATGGATGAGATTCCGGCTGAACTACTGAAACACGGAAAAGACATCATAGCAATGCAGCTCACTCGCTTATTCAATCTAATTGGGAAAACTGAGGATATTCCACCAGAATGGAGGCGTGGAGTCATTGTACCACTACCGAAAAAAGGCGCCCGAAATGGCTGCAACAATTGGCGAGGAATAACACTGCTGTCAGTACCTGGCAAAGTATTCTGCAGTGTACTGTTGCACAAACTGAAGAAAGGTATACCACAGACACTTCGAGAGGAGCAAGCTGACTTCCGCAGCGGAATATCCTGCACAGAGCACATCCTAACATTAAGGAACATCATTGAGCAATGCCAGAACTGGAAGAAGCCTCTGCATATCAATTACATAGACTTCAAGGAGGCTTTTGATAGCATACATCGGGATACAAGTGGACTACAAAAGATGTTGAATACATTAAACGGAGAGTAAAAGGTTAGGTTTCGAAATCAACGTCAAAAAGACAAAAGTCATGGTGGCAGGTAGAGTGGAGGAGCCGGTGGTAATCACCTTAGACAGCACCCAGTTGGAAACGGTCGAGCAGTTTGTATATCTGGGAAGCTTGGTGCGTGCAGATGGGAATTGTAGTCAGGAGATTAGGAGGAGGATTGGTCTGGCCAGCTCAGCATTGGGTCGCCTTGGCAAACTATGGAGCTCTGGAAAGATCTCCCTCAAGACAAAGCTCCAGCTTTTACTAGTCTGTGTCTTCTCTGTGCTCCTTTATAGAGGCGAGACTTGGACACTGAAAAAGGATGACTGCAGGCGACTCCTGGCTTTTGAAATGCGATGCTACCGACGGCTTCTTAAGATATGGTGGGGAATGAAAATCACGAATAAAGAAGTAAGGAGAAGAATCAGGATCGACAGTGATGTGATAAACACAATCAAAGAAAGGAAGCTCCAGATGTTTGGTCATGTCAGTCGCATGGAGGAGAAGAGAATTCTGAACGTTGCAATGGAGGGAACAATGGAGGGAACACGCCCTCCTGGAAGGCCCAGAAGACGATGGTTCGACGACATCAGAGAGTGGATGGGATTAAATCTTGGAGAGGCAATACATGCGGCACAAGACCGCGAAAATTGGAAAAGAATCGTTCAGCATGCTACTGGTCTCGACGGTTCCTGAGGGGACTATGAGCTGATGATGATGATGACATCGGGATACGCTGTGGGAAATAAACATTTATGGCATCTCTTATAAATATATCAACATATTCCGGGCATTACACAGAAGCTCGACATGCTGCATAAGAACTAGAAATGGCCACACAAAGATGTTTGACATACTGACTGGCGTGGGGCAAGGATGCATCCTCTCATCATTCATGTTTCTCATTGCTATGGACTTCGTCATGAAGAAGACGATAGATGGTCCAAATTTTGGCTTAAAATGGGGCCAAGACAGGTTGGCAGACCTGGACTCTGCTGTTGACATCGCCTTGATAACTTGAAAGACAGACTACCCTACAAGAAATGGCAGACGCACTTTACGAAAACGGAGCAAAAGTTGGGCTAAAAATCAGCTGTGAAAAAACGAAAGAGATGGTAGTGCATGGAGACCCGCAAGTAACACCACTCACTGTTGATGGAAACCAAATGGAACGTGTTGAGACGTTCACCTATCTTGGCAACAACCTTTCCAACAATGGTGACGTTGACCCCAATGTAAATGTAAATGTAAATGTAATGAGCAATTTATATTGCGCCTAATCAATCAGTGTTAGCAAGCGCATTACAATTAATGCCAATTATGTCAATTATTATATGCACAATTAAACAGATGTGTCTTCAAATGTTTAGGGAAAGCGACGGGCGACTTTATGTTCCGTAGCGCTGGTGGAAGGGCGTTCCAGGCATGGGGTCCAGCGTACGAGAAGGCTCATTGCCCCATGACTGTCCGAAGACGAGGTTTCTGGTATTGGCTGGTAGAGGCTGATCGTAGGCCTGGTCTACCAATGGCGGTTGATGTTGGCTGGAGCAAATCGGCCAAATAGGTCGGACAAGACCATTCTGTGCACAGAACATCAGCGTGCATAGTTTGTGTTGTATCCGTGACTGGACTGGAAGCCAATGAAGTTCATGAAGCGCCGGAGTGACGTGGTCTCGAGGTTTTAGGTCCAGCACCAAACGTGCAGCAGCATTTTGTACGCGCTGCAGGTTGGCCAGTGTAGACTTTGAAACGCCGGCAAGAACGGAATTACAATAGTCTAGTCTGGACAGAACAAACGCAGAAACCAGTTGCGAGGCGACTTCTTTGCCAGCGATTCGACAAATCTGGCGGATACGTCGTATGTGATAGAAGCAGCTCCTGGCTAACTGTCCAACATGTTGCTTCATGGTCAATTCGTTGTCAAACAGCACTCCGAGATCTCTGACGACGGAAGAAGGGAGGACGATGGTGCCCTGAAGCGCCAGACTACAATCGGTGTTAGACAGCTTAAGCATGTTAGCATGTGAGCCAAACCATGCAAGCTCAGTCTTGGAAGCATTAAGTTGCAATCGTCGTGAGGAACACCGTCCTTGGACCTCTGTGATGCAATTTTGGAGACGACCAAGAGCAAGACCGACGTCTTTAACGTCCACATGGCCGTAGATCTGTTTATCATCAGCAAAAACATGATGGCGAAGATCATGACGTTGAAAATGAGGGCAAAGTCTTCTGTGTATGTGATGAAGGCAATCGGGCCCAAAGACGAGCTCTGGGGCACAGAGCACTCGAGAGACAAAGCTGGCGAGGAATCATTGAGGTGGCAAAATACCTGCTCGCGTCCAGTGAAGTAAGAACGAAACCAGCCAAGGGGAACTCCGCTGACTCCGAAACGTTCCTTCAGGACACGGAGCAGTATGTCATGATCCACCGTGTCGAAAGCCGAGCTGAAGTCAAGTAGTACAAGTGCAGTGACTGTGCCATCATCTATGGCGCGCACGAGGTCGTTGCGGACTTTAATCACCGCTGTTTCTGTTGAGTGAAATCGCCGATATGCAGATTGATGGACTGGTAAAAGGTGATTGCGCTCAGAAAACTCAGCAAATCGAGCAACGACTAATGCTATTGTCAGAATTGGGAAGACGTCAGCAGTATTCCGACGTCTCAACAAAATATGGAGGTGCAGCTCTATCAGCATTCAGCAAGAGAATCTAGGGTAATTCGGAGCCAAACAATTCGGCGCGGACAATTCGGTGCAAAGTTTCAATGAGTTGAAATAAATGCTAATCTCGCCCCGACGATTGGTTGAGAACAATTAAGAGGATGTAGCCAAAATATCAATTCATTGAATTAACATGATCATTCAGCGAACTTCAATACAAGGTGCTCAGTATCATTATTTGTAGACACGAACTACATATCATCAATTATAAACAGGTTGTATAACTTTATCGACATATTTTTAAACAGTCATTTTTAAACAGTTATACAACTTCACACAACTTTTATGGCATTAATTCTAATAAATTCTTTCTTTAATTCTATTACATTTTTTCTTTTCGCACCGATTTGTCCGCTCCGAATTGCCTGCGCCGAATTGTCCGGCTCCGAATTGCCCGGTCACCCAGCAAGAGTACCAAGCTGCGTCTATACTCTGCCATTGTATTAACGACTGCTCTGTATGCAAGTGAAACGTGGAAGAGGACGAAGGAGACTCAGCAGAGATTAGACGTTTTTCATCGACGATGTTTCCGTCAGATCTTATGGGTGACATAAAAGATTCAAATGAGGAAGTTATACGACTAACTGGCAAGTACTCGCTACACTATACAGTGGACGATCGCAGATGCAGATACGTTGGTCACATCTTGCAAATGCCACCGTCAAGACCAGCAGCTCAAGCAGTGGACTGGTGGAAAAGGCCGAGAAAAACATGGCAAGACACTTTCGCAGAAGACTTGAAAGAGATGGGGCTAGAGATAGCCAAAGCAAAGGAAGTTGCCAATGATCGTGCCGGCTGGAGAAGACTCGTCGCCCAGTGTTCCAGAGGGAACGTGAGTATCTAAGTCTAAGTAATGACTATTATTATTAAGTTGTGTAGTTGAACGGCTAGACTAAGACTGCAATGTTATTTGTCACACGGCTATTGTGAGTGACACTTCACATTATAATAAAAAGTTGATGTGAGGGACATGTGCACTTTTCTCTCTCTCTCTCTCTCTCTCTCTCTCTCTCTCTCTCTCTCTCTCTCCCAAGGGGTCGCCAGGTCGGGACTCGGCGGCGATAACATCTGCCTAAGGGCCGGGAGTCGCATACGATGATACTCGGTCAGTAGGGAAAAGTCAACGGGTGTTCTTTACCAGCTCCCATAGACCTCTTAAAGTAAGGACTGACGTCTGCCATGGTCGGGTCCGCGAACTTGGGTTCATTCAGTAAAGAGCTATTGTCTACCTATTGTATTGTATGGTATGGAAGCCACATTTCCAAACAAAAGTATTCTTAATGCTCTTGACAGACTGATTCGAGTAGTTGTGTGCAAAATTTTTAAAACATGTGAGGCAGATAATGTCGAGTATATCAGAGTCCTGACGGGTTTGGATAGTATGCATGCTATTGTAGAAAAGCGACAAGCATCCTTTGTTAATAGATATGAGAAGAAGCCACTGTACTTTGCTCAGTGCATTACTAGAATTTGTCTGAAGGCAGAGGCTGTACTGTGTAAAGTTTGTTCTTAGTTTATTTGTTTATTATTAGGTTTATTTTTATTATTTTTATTATTATTATTATTTAGTTTTGTTCAGTTGATTTGTGTTTTCCTTGGTTGTGTACTACTGGTTGTGTACTACTTTTTTATGCTGTGCTTGTCACGAATAAAGATGATTATTGTGGGCGAAAAAATGTGAGGGCCTCTATTCTGGATTCTGGCTACGCCACTGCATTCTTGAGACAACTGAATTCAGAAGTTAGAAGTTTGTGTATATACGCGACGGTGCATCCTAATTCTCGGATCCTGGTTACTTCCCGACACACAATCACACACACACACACGCGCACGCACGCACACTTATATATGTCTTTGACGTAGCCGCAGGTGCCCGGAGGCCCGGCCCCCTATTCGGAACGGGACCGGTCGTGAGATTCGACCAAAACCAATGAATAGTTAAAGGCAATTTAAGGGTAGTATTAGATCCAGGAAATCACACCAAGCGTCTGAGACGATGATCTTTTTGGCTCGTCGAACATTTGGGCCGAAAAATGTGAGTGCCACTATTCTCCAATTCTGGCTACGCCACCGCAGTCTTGTAGCACAACTGAATTCAGAAGTTTGTGTGCACTCGCGACGGTGTCTCCTAATTCTCAGATCCTGGCTACTCCCTGGGTTCAATACTAGCTGCTAACTGGAAGAATAAAACGAGGATCAATTCCAAACAACGATTTGACTATATCATCAGCGTAGCCACAATGGGGGTCGGTCCCCTATTCTGGCAGGGATCCCGGCCGTCGGATTTGAGTAACACGGCTGAGAAATTTCGAGAAGGGTAGGTAGTATGATTTAAGAGAATGCATGAATTTGCGAATAACTTCTTGACGAGCCTTGTTTCCCCGAAATTCTACATATCCCTCCTATTTCGGAACCCTGGCTACGCCACCAGTGGCGGCTATAGGATTTGGCAAGTGGGGGGCCGTTGGGGTGGCAACTTCTAATCATGGGGGCCAACCATTTGTTGTTTAATGTATGTAGCATTAAGTATAGGGTCCCAACTGGGGGCCCACTGGGGGGACAGACACTCAATAGGGGGCACGGGCACCCATGGCCCCCTCGGTGGAGCCGCCACTGTACGCCACTGGACTATATTACTGGCAATAATATTGTAACTCTACTCGATGCATATAGTCTCCTAAAGCCGAATTCTTGCCTACTAGATTCCGATGCTAATTACTAAATATTCGGGCTAGATCAGCAGCATCCAATATATGCGAAATACATTGATTTTAATATGATTTATATATCATTTTAAAATCAGTGTATTTTGCAGTGTTATGACGTCATCAACTTCCGGTTACCTGGGATGCGTATAGAGAGTTCATTTCTGAGTGTGACTGCAAAATTTCATGGCTGTATCACTGTGCAAACTCCAGTTATAGCAGTTAATAGATACTATGGTGTTAAAGACAATGGACCCAAGTTCGCGGATCCGAGCTTGGCTGACGTCAGTCCTTAATTTAAGAGGTCTATGCTAGCTCCCCAATAGTGGACCGCACACAGCGGTTCACTATAAATATAATTATTATTATGTCTTAAGACCCCAACACAGACTTACTAATCATTTGACGTACAGTGTAAAGTTCAAAGTCCAGAAGGCACACTTATTATTATTGTCAGACAATTTGCTATAGCGTCGTAGGTGAGCGAATGGCACAAAACAAGGGTGCTTTGACAACTAATTACTCGTAACTGAGCTTAAATAAATGCGTTTTCAAGTTGGTAATAAACTTCGCGGCAGCGTTCGCATTGGTCACACTGTCCGGAAGAGGGTTCCACAGGATCGGGCTTCCCCGTGTAAAAGATCTCTCGCCAAATAGAGGAGTCGAGGATGGTGGAGGCACGAGTAGCTGATTCCGCTTGCTGGACCTTAGCTGAGCCCGCCGTTCAACCTCCGTAGATCTAGTCACCATGGTGGCCAGGTAGCGGGGGCAGCTCGAGTCATATAGAGCTCGATAGGTGAGCCAGCAGAGCTTAAACACTATCCTCTCTTTGATTCGCAGCCAGTGGAGATGGTCTTTCAGCAATGGCGTCACATGCTCATTCCAGCGACGACCTAGGGCACAGCGCGCTGATAGGTTGATCACAGACTGTAGACGGTTGAGCTGGCGGTCTGGGAGTCCAAGTAGTACGCTGTTACAGTAATCGATCCTGGTTAGAATCAGTGCTCGGACGAGTTGAACAGCGGCGCTGGCTGTTATGTAACGTCGGATCGACTTGATTCTCCGCAGCTGATAGTGACAGCTGCGGATCAGACCGCTAATGTGCACCTCGAAGGACAGCGTCTCGTCCAGTAACACCCCAGGAGTCGTACGTTATTTGATGGACCAATAACGTGGTCACCAATATTGAGCGGGACACGATTGATCAACCCGTGCCGCCTGGGCGTGGAGATCCATAATAATTCCGTTTTCTCCGGGTTGAGTGCCAGACTTGTGGTTGGGTATACTCGGATAAATAGCATGGTTCAGATAATCTCTGCCAATACTAGCACCTTCAATATACCGCACTTAGAAAACCCAAGGTCAATTGAACCGATATGACATAGGCATATTGGTTTCGTAGTATGAATTAATCATGTGTATTTGTTTATCCACGTGATTTGTCTGGTTATCCACGTTGTTTCTTTGAACCTGTTTATAAAATCAGGGCCGACGAGAGGGGCAGGGGATACATTTTTACCCGGGCTTGGTGATTGGTGATAAACAAAGGGCCCGCGCTGACCAGAAAAACTTATTTCAATGTAAAAGATGTAAATGATGGCTTTTTTGCTTGTCAGCATTTATTTACTTTTTTGCTTGTCAGCAATTATTTAATATGAGACGACCTTTTTCTTTTTGCTTATCAGTGGCGTCATTTTGGAGGGGCAGGAGGGCCACGCCCTCCAAGGAGATCAAGAAATATAATTTATAATGTACTAAATTAATTAATTAATGTGAAATGTGCAAATATCGCCAAAATTGACCAAAATTTTTAAAAATGTAAAAATCTACAAATTTGCTAAAATTGGTCCTAAATTTGCTTTAAAAAATCTCCAAAAATTGGCCAAAATTGCCCAAATTTTGACCAAAATTGCCTAAAAATTTGCCAAATTTGCCTAAAAATTATCTTGCCCCCAAGAAAAGTGCGAAATGACGCTACTGTTGCTTGTCAGCATTTATTTAATATGAGAGTAAAGGATAACCTTTTTTGGTTGTCAAGGTTTTGAAACAAGAGGCCCGGAATCAATATTTGTCCCCCGGCCCGTATTTCCTCTCGACGGCCCTGTATAAAATACATGGTAAGTCACGCGGGAAGTGGGCATATGACAGTAGGCTATGCGTAGGTCTAAATCTATTGCATAACAAATGTTACATTGAACAATTCTATCAAAGCTCTCAACTGGTGTTATGAACAAACCATGTCATGATGCCAGAAATGGTTCTCAAGCTAAGGACGAGCGTAATACGCCCTGATATTTGTCGAGTATAGCACTTTAAAATAGATCGAAAACACTCTCTTGCCTTTCTTTGTGGCCAAAAAGCTACTGTGAAGATGGAGACGCTGAATATCGAAGATGAGTTTGGCTGCCGGCGTAAGCGTCCTCTCTTGGTTCACCTTGTAAACAGCGAAACGAAAGACCCCCTCCAGAGAAGAATCGTCACTCGAATCAAGAAGTCCACCTATTTCAGCATTTATATACTAACGATGACAAGTAAAATCTAGTACAAGAAACTTGGCATTGTAACAATTTTTGTTAAAATCTATTTAACACGTTGACTGCGATACGATTGATTACTGGGACGCGGCTGGTGTGGAATGCGTTCATTCGTGACCAACGTGAATGCTGCTAGATTATTTTCAAGGCACAATCACATTAGACGCCTGTTAAGGAAAATATTTTGGAACAGATGCGTTTAGAAGCCATCTGTTACTAGTATCATGTTCTCTTTACTCAGGTATGCACCAATTCATAGGGAAAATGCCGGTGCCCTGTAAGGTGACAGAACAATAGTTAGCTCAACAATGGAGAGTGGAGAAATTACTGCCATAAAATGGAAACAATTTCAATTTAAATTTCAACCTTCATTGTCTGGTCCAAATGCCTCCCTCACACCCCGAGCCAAAAATTATCCGCTTCACTGGATGGAAGACTTGACAATGCAAGCCACGTAATTACATTGTAGCAGGAATTCTCCAGGTGTACGTTTATACGACGCGTCAGGGAGGATTATAATTACGAGGCTGTGGTTGAGTATATTGTGGTTTTTGAACAAATGTTTATAGAACAAATATTCATACATCTTCCATAGAATACGCCTTTTTGATTGGTCACTCATTCTAGTAGCTAAAGGAAGCAGAAGAGTGATTCCAAGATCCGCATAAGCTAAAATAGTTTGCATTGAACTAAGGACGTCGTATGACGTCCCTAGCGCCCTGAGAAACCAAAATAATGACGTCAGTTGACGTCCCTAGCGCTCAACGTGTTAAGGGCCATCCATAAGGGCCATCACGCTCCGAGAGGGGTCTAAGAAGGCGTGACAGTTTGTGACAGAGGATAGGCAAGGATTACATGCGATGTCACACTTTCCATACGCATAAAGCCTGAAATATATGGTGATATTTTAATCTCTCTTGTGATTGATGTATTTTAATGTATTCTAACAGATGATGCCACTGGTATATAGTAATTATATAATGCTAGGCACATGAAATTTTAAATCTCAATTAAATTCGTCATCATAACCGCAGAAGAGAACGTGTTAATTCTGATTATATTACTTGGTTAGATGAGGATGAAGTCGATGCGCCTGCAATCGTCCTTCCTGGAAACTATGAGGGTGAAGGATTGATGCCAGTCATAACTAATCGTGTGGGCTTACTTCACACGCTTATGCCGATGACGTTCAGGTCTACTCCTCGTGTAATCCATCTGACGTCGAACGACTACGGTCCTCTATCACGGACTGTATTTCCTCGATCGAACAGTGGACGGATGAAAATCGGTTATCTCTGAATCCAGCAAAGACTGAGTTCCTCTGGTTAAGTACACCTAGAAGGAAACATCTCATACCACGAAATCCGTTTTCAATTGAAGATGTAGACATTGTTCCTTGTACCGAACTACGTCTTCTAGGCGTTCTTTTGGATGAGTCACTTTCGTTTGTCAGTCACTTAAACAATGTGATTCACACCTGTTACTATCAGCTACGCAGGATCCGGGAGATTCGCCGCTACCTGCCATTACCGGACGTGATTAAACTGGTTCGATCCCTCATTCTATCACGAGTGGATTATTGTAACAGTATCTTACTCGGACTTCCTGTCAGCCAGCTAAACCGTCTTCAGATGGTGCTAAATGTTTCAGCACGTCTGATCTTCGGCGCTAGGTGGAATGAGCATGTGACACCGCTATTACGAGACAAACTTCACTGGCTCCGGATTCCGGAGCGTATAGCCTTTAAACGTTGCTGGTTTACATTTAGGTTGTTAAATGATCCTTTCTGCCCCGAGTACTTAACGGCTCTGGTCTGTAAGCCCAAGTCGTCTGATCGGCGTTCGCAGCTTCGATCAAGCAGCCGTTCTCAATTGGTGGTTCCACTCCCGTCTACGACAGCAAAATTTGGGGATCGGTCTGTTTCGAGGGGCAACCCTTTGCTTTGGAACTCCCTGCCGGCGGACGTGACTAGGGTGACATCTCCTGAACTGTTCACTAGGAACCTTAAAACATATTTATTTAATATCTCCTATTAGGGACATTTGTAAAGCGCTCTTGACTTTAGCCTTCGCTATGCGTATTGCGCTATATGAAATTGTCAGAATTAATAATAATAATAATAACTATGGACGGAGACCACTTTGCCATGGATGGATGATGTATAGTGAAATTTTTAAATTTAGCGTTATTCATTGGACAAAACATAGAGCAGTAATATAAAGGACATGCCACATAATTGGTAGTCTAGTTTTTTAGTCATGTTGATTTTTTATTACTTAAGCCAAAAACTGTTAATGATGAAGAAACAGATTTACCATGTTTATTTTGGCCTAATATAATTCCTGTATTTTTATTGTTGCAAACTCAATCCAGGTTCAGTTATTGCTTCAAAGAATAAATGTGATAAAGGTTCAATTAAACGACTAATTCATTTTAAAAATCCACTGGACAGCAAATTTTTTGTTACAAAAGTCATGTTCCAGAAATAAAATTAGTCGCTTCTTATTAATCTTTATGTGCTGAACATTAAAAATGCTGTATCAGGTCTAGTTTTTTGTAATTTGAAATTTCTTGCTTATGACACAAATGTATGGCAATAGTAATGTGCCGATAGTTAATACCTGTACACAATCAAGTCATAGACTTAATCTTAAATTCCTTTGCCTGTTTTTGTACACCTGTCCGGTAGCATCTCGGTGGAGTGTCCAGCAGTAAGCCAGCATGCTAGATGACCATTTCCCTTGTATCTTTGTTTCATTGTTGCGATATCTTGATGAAAACGTTCGCCATGTTCATTACTAACAATACCACGGAAAGCTAGCGAAGTTCGGTCCAAGACCTTCACGAAGTTCTTCACCAAATGGGGCTGTCCATTAATTACGTCAACAAATTAGGGGGAGGGGTTTGAAAAAGTTTGACAGTTGTTGACAGGGGAGAGGGAGGGGTCAAGAGAAGCTGTCGTCAACATTTCTTTTTACAAATGATAAAAATAGGAAATTTTATGGAACACTATTTATTACAACGGAAAAAAGCCTGACAAGCAAGAAAAAAGCCATCACCGCCACATTATGACGCTTGATGAGCAAAAGAAAGGGAAAACGGTATCGTCGCTGCACAAATAATAACCTTCTAAACTTTTTAGGGGGACTAGTCACTGGTCTTAGTGGGGGGTCGAAAGTTTTTGACATAATTATAGGAGGCCACTGAGAGGTGACAGTTGTTGACAAGGGGAGTGGGTCAATAAGTGCCCCAAAATTGTTGACATAATTAATGGACAGCTACAAACATAATTTGATGTGAAGGGGTTGTAGCAGGATTTTGTCAGCCTCAACCAGAGCGGAATGCTGGATATTCTTCTCTCTCCGACTGCAACCTTTTGTTTGCGAGTCCGTTCCTTCCGCAAGTAGTGTACAGTAATTCCCTTGCTCGGCTATCCCACTCACATAAGAAGCACGTGCATTTTGCATATCCCGCTGCAGTCACTTTACAAGGGCTACTACCTTCAAATCGCCACAGAGGTGCCAGCTGTACTTGCTATAGTCAATGAAATGCAATTTAAAAATTTGTTTAAATTGGTAGAGGTTCGAGATAGTTATTGCAATAGGGTTAGGGGGCACTTTTTCCGGACACTGTTTATATTGAGAGTGCACTAAACCAAACGCTGGTATTATTCTACGATTCTGTACAAACATGAAGCTGAAAAGACAATAAGAAACGCCAAGCAGAATGCATTGACGCCTAACGCCCCATATTGTCAGCAATTCGATCATTCCGTGAAAAATAAATGATCGTGCATCTGGTCGCCAGCTGAAATATTGCCAAATTATGAAAACGTAAAAGGTTCATGTAGTGTGAGCCTTGAAAGACGTTAGCAACTGCTGTGAATCGCTAAGTGCCGGGTCGAATCTAAATTAAGCCCATAGTATACAGGCACGTCGGAACGAATTTTTAGCACGGGGTGCAGCTTTGTCAAGTTAAAAGTCCTCACAAGCAGGAAAGGTCATCGCTCTTCCTTGATCTTCTTTTTAAAAATCCTCAAATCCTGACAGGCAAAAACAGTCTCATCTTCCAGAAGGTGCGGCGCTCCCCTATTTTTTCCAGGGGTGCAGTCGCACCCCTGCCAGTGGCGTAGCAACACATGCTCGGGGGCCCTTGGCGAAAAGAAACGGGCAGGGGGGCCTTTCCAGAGACGATCTGACAAGTTTGCGAAAATGTTGACGACCTTTTTTCTTTTTATGCTTGTTCGGTCTTTCGATCTGACAACTTTACAACTTTGCGAAAAAAATTTCTGTACATCGGGTCGGGGGCTCTTTGCAGGTCGGGGGCCCTTGGCATTTGTCCACATGGCTGCTACGCCACTGCCCCCTGCACCCCACTTCCTACGGTCCTGATAGTATAGGAATATAAACTCTTAAGTAGTTTATGAAAGTTTTGGAGACTTATTACTTAAAATTTCCTGCTAAGAGAATATCAAAATAAGATCGTACACGTATAAAGTAAAGAAATATCGACCACAAATATTTGTCTACATTGCTTTTATAATGATTTTGTTGCTTATGGGGATTTGTAAAATTTCCATGGAAAGCATAGATGATGATGATGATGATGATGATGATGATAATAATAATAATAATAATAATAATAATAATAATAATAATAATAATAATAATAATAATAATAACTAGAAAGATGCTCGCTTCGCTCGCGCTCGCTTCGCTCCCAGTGCAGGATACCTATACCTAATACCAAATCATTGAATTCATGCTGAACAACATTTCAATGATGTACTGTACATACGCCACCTAGCCAAGCTCTGCGCCACGTAATAATTAGGCCTATGTACGTTAAAATCACGCAACTGTGACCATTTGTGACGCTGTACACGTATTTTTTGTGTACGTTAAAATGTACGTTAAAATTGCGCAACTTCTTCAAGCTACGAACAATTGTTACCAATAGCAACGTCGTCGCACGTCCACCCCTCTGACGCTGCAATGACTCGACTAAACCGTGCTAAACTACGAACAATTGTTACCAATATCAACGTCGTCTTCGAACATCGCCCACCAACGCATCGCGACGTAAGGACTAAACCGTCTACCAATAGTCAACCAATCAGAACGCTTGAAGGTAACAGACATACAGATTAAGGATTTTAATATTATAGACTAGAAAGATGCTCGCTTCGCTCGCGCTCGCTTCGCTCGCGCTCGCTTCGCTCGCAGTGCAGGATAATACTAATCCAATACCTATACCTAATACCCAATCATTGAATTCATGCTGAACAACATTTCAATGATCGCCACTTAGCCAAGCTCTGCGCCACGTAATAATTAGGCCTATGTACGTTAAAATCACGCAACTGTGGCCATTTGTGACGCTGTACACGTATTTTTTGTGTACGTTAAAATGTACGTTAAAATTGCGCAACTACCTCAGGCTGCGAACAATTGTTACCAATAGCAACGTCGTTGCACGCCCAGCCCTCTGACGCTGCAACGACTCGACTAAACCGGTTCTACGAACAATTGTTACCAATAGCAACGTCGTCTTCGAACATCGTCCACCAACGCATCGCGACGTAAGGACTAAACGGTCTAAACCGTCTACCAATAGTCAACGCTCGCCCACCAACGCATCGCGACGTAAGGACTAAACGGTCTAAACCGTCTACCAATAGTCAACCAATCAGAACGCTTGAAGGTAACAGACAGACATACAGATAAGGATCTTAATATTATAGATAATAGTTATGCACTGTTATCTTAACAGCTCTAAATATATCTAAAGACATCAATCGATGGTAATCCAAAGACCAGGTCATTCCTGAGATCAGACAGCGGAAAACAACGATACAGACTATGGAGGAAATACCATTTATAAGAGATATGTTTCAAACCTAGATTTTAAAATACTTAATTCGCTAGAAGGTCGGACAGCCAAGGTACACTGCACTGTAAGAGAGTTCCAGATTTTTGGGCTTGTTACAAAGAAAGTTCTCTTACCAATTTTAGTGTGGGTTCTAAGTATACGTAACAATGAATCCGCAAATCTTGTTATAATAATAATAATAATAATAATAATAATAATAATAATAATAATAATAATAATAATAATAATAATAATAATAATGTGATTTTAAGTGGTTTAGGAGGTCAAGTAAGCCTGTGTGAAAACTACTGTAACCATTGTTGAACGAGAATGTTTTAGGTGACCAAACATAGATTTTAAATATTGTGGTTGACCAGACTGCAGAATTCTATAAAACAGGAAACCAGTCCTGAATATAATGATCTGTTCAACTGACAACCAGTGTAACTTTTGAAGAACAGGTTTAATATGATCATGCGCAGGAGGTTCAGTGATGGTTCGAACAATAGAATTCGGAATCCTCTGAAGTTTTTGCACATTAGAGTTGGCAAAACCATTATACTGTATAATGAATTGTAATAACTAGGTCCAGTGATAACCAGAAATTGACAAGAGAGAGCAGAACAGATTTGGTCGTTTAGTCGCGGTTTTGTTGGGCTGGTGTCTCGATTGAACAACTGTGATCGCCTAATCGATGTGAATCGTTTCCCGCCAATTTATGCGAACAACTGAACGTTTCTGGCAAGATTTATCTGGACGCAATGGCGGACGGTGGTGAGCGCTCACTACAGCGCGACACTCCCCTCGATTTGAGATCGCGCCGACGTACGCTCGGTCAGGACACACACCGCCGGACGAATCTGCCTCGTTGGGTACAGCGACGATGCAGAGCAGGTGTTTACAGCCGACATGGTCGCCAGTTTCAACGAGATCAATTTCACCATCTTGTCCTCCGCCAACACCGACCAGTGACTGCTCACGACCGACAATACAACTCCTATTTCGGTTTGGCGCCTATGCGGCTACAAGCACGTGTTTTGTGACTGCCACGGATCATCTATTCTTCGAAATTGTAATTCGCTTGTTAGTAGCAAATGAAACAGGCGCAATATAAAGAGCTAGTATACTTACTTTACTTACTTACTTACTACTACTACTACTACTACTACTACTACTACTACTACTACTACTACTACTACTACTACTACTACTACTACTACTGTGGCTGACCTGCCACAGATAGCATTATTATTATTATTATTATTATTATTATTATTATTATTATTATTATTATTATTATTATTATTATTATTATTATAAACGTCTGTTCCTTTCGCGTCATTATTATTATAATTATGTCTTGAAAGTTCCTCGGAAGGCGGCAGCGTTAAATCTCTGGAGTGTCACTGATATTCGCTGTAGCAGAAAGGATGTTTCTCTTTCGTCTCCGGATTGACGCTAAGAAGACTAGGAAGCGGAGACCTTCTTCGTTGATTGGCCCCATCGTCTCCAGAGCCAGAGGGATGAAATGGTACTGCCCAGACAGTTGAACTTTCGGCTGCACGTTCGGCTGCAGCACCCGCAGTTGATGCTGTCTGATGACTAGGAAGCGGCGAAAGTGTCTGCGACCGTAACGTCCCAGATAACGCATTTTCCTGTCCTCCATGGGATGAGTGCAGCCATCCGGTCGTTTTCCGTCGGATCTTGAAAGACCTGAAAGGTTCCTTTGACGACGGGAAACCGGCTTTATCAGCGAACGACATAAGATATCGTTCAGGGCGGCTGGCGGGCGATTCGACCAGGTCCTAGCCGACAGGAGAGACCTACTGCCCATCTTGTTCGACTAGAGTACCGCAGGGACAGCTGTGCGGCATGCACAGTGTCGTTCCGAGTCGTAGACCCACAGATTCGTTGTAGTCTGAGGCCACAGTTATTAGCCAGTCACCTGAGATTGCATTATTATTATTATTATTATTATTATTATTATGATTATTATTATTATTATTATTATTATTATTATTATTATTATTTATTTCTTAACTGTATAAACTTGTTAGTTAATAATTTAATCTAATTAATTAGCGTTATAATAAGGTAATTTTGTACTAATTTTAATTAATTAATAAAGTTTTAATTCATGTAAAACGGACAGAGCACGCGCTAGGCTAAGACGCTAAGGCTTCGGTAAAATTATTAGAATCGCCACGGCCGCCCAAAGACCGAGAGATAAGTTGTATAAACCGGCAACGACTTATGGTTCCCGAGCCTTCGGTCTTTAGCAACTAGAGAGTTTGGCCGCTGAAAGACCGTCGCCTGTGTGACAGAGGCTGCGCGGAGACGGCGACTGGCTGGCTGCTGACGAAGGGAACAGGCGGTTGGAGCGATGGAAAGACGGAGAGAGAACGCAGCGGTCGGCCGGCTGTGTAGTCGATGCGTACGCCTGAACACTGGCGCCCGGACTACCAGGGGTGGTTAGCGAGGGCTGGGCCCGTAGACGGGGTCGCTTACCACCGATAACGACGACACTGCCTCCTAGGTCCTGCTCTGACGGCATCTAAGCGGACGTGGCCCTACAGCTTGAAATTCCGCCTAAAGAGCGGCGGCCGGGGAACAAGGTCCTGACGGCGATGCGCGTCGCCGGCGGCGATGCGCCCTTCGCCGCCGCTGCCGACGACGCTAGGGGTGGGTCCGAAGTTGCTTCATGACGGATAAAAAGCATAGATAGGGACATTTGGGAGCGAGCGCCCTCAAGGGCTAGTTCTAAAAATCGAAAATCTCCGAAATATGGGAATTTATGTAGCCCGCGTCACTAGGCGGACGCGGGCGGCTGTTGAATTAAAGTCCGCTTGAGACGCGCGCCCATCTAGCAGGAGCGATTGCCGCGTCGCTTAGCCGTAGATGAAGCCTCTGATCACCGCTAAGGAAAACGTTCTTAAGCAAGTCCCTACTTTTTCCTATTGACGGCAACTACGCGGAAATACAGACTGTAGACGAAAAATCCGCCTAAGTGTCCGTCAAAAAGTTTCAAAACTCTGAAAATTTTAGTTATTGTCAGTCACTAACATCACATGTACTTTTCGCAGTGTGGCCGCTTATACTGTGAAGCGATAGAGTAAAGAAAGCACAGCGATTGAAAGCGAGTATTTGGAGCCCGTTTAAAGTGCTAAAGCTTATCGTTTCATACTGACGTATCAAAGGCTATTGATTGCAGTTCCTGTGCGCTAGTTATTGTGGCTGCCGGATTGCGTCTAGCTACCGCGTCTTTGTCCGTGTTACCAGTGTTGCCACTGTAGCCATTGTTGTCATTGTTGCTTGGTTTATTAATAAATAAATAAAAATAAACCAATAAAGGCAAGTTGTGTGCGTGTCTTTGAAAGTCGCTGTGACGCCGGAGTCTCAGCGCACTGTCCGTGAAGGTGAGCCTTGGCTGTGATGAACCTCGCCTACCTGAGGTCACGTTAGTGCCCAGGAGGTCAATTCTGAGCCAAGGGAGGAGACAGACGCCCGCCTGTCGTAAAGGCGCGGGGAGACAGTTTGAGTGAATCGACGGCCAGGAAAGAGTGGACCGCCGTCCATTCAGGCACGGATAACCTTGGATTTGGTGAAAGCGTGAGGAAGCAAAGAGACAACGCCGCCTGTCTATAAGAGAGCGGAAGACGGTCAGATTACCGAGAATGAAGAGACGTGGGGCCAAGTCGAAGCCAGAGACCAGGAGTACCTATCGCAATCGCTTAAGGCGCCGAGACCAAGCGGTGGCCAGCGATAAGAGGCATGAGTCAAAGGGTCTCTCGGACGAGGCCGGTGCCGGAACGGATAGAGAATCAGAGGAGGGAAACGAGAACCCTACGTTGAGGAGCGGCCATCCTCAGTGTGCTGCCTGCCCGGCAGCCGCGGACACCTCCTCTGATGTCGAAAAGCCGGAAAGGGAACGTGACGCCGCCGATCAGGCAGAGTCGGCGGCTGATGGCGATCGGGAGACCGAGCGGGCGTTGGGGGCCGCCCGACCGCTGGCCGCGCTACGAGACCGCGAGCCGCCGGGGCCGCCACACTACTACTACTACTACTACTACTACTACTACTACTACTACCACCACCACCACCACCACCACCACCACCACTGTAACTGTCAGAACCACTGCTGCTACTGCTACCAGTACTACTACTACTACTCAGGCCCGCCGAGAGAAATTCTGGGCCCTTGTGCAGACGGGCCGACGGGCCCCTGACAAATCTTAAAAATTGGCGATGAGCTTTTTTTGCTTGTCGTTGATTTCACGATACTATGTTGTAACTCTCGAAAACTAGTGATGACCTTTTTGCTTGTCGCTCTTTTATGATGTCTGATTTCCTGAACCCCCGGGCCCCCTTTTACTCGCCGGCCCCCTGTGCACATAACATGGTGACCTATTTGGTGTTATTAATGTTATTATTGTTAATTATACATCTTCATCAACGACCCGAGCCCCTCCAGACCACCGGGCCCCTGTGCATTTGCCCCCGCCTCCTCTCGGCGACCCTGCTACTGCTGCTACGGTACTACTACTACTACTACTACTACTACTACTACTACTACTACTACTACTACTACTACTACTACTACTACTACTACTACTACTACTAGTCTACTACTACTACAAATAATAATAATAATAATAATAATAATAATAATAATAATAGTAATAGTTGTAGTAGCAGCAGTAATAGTAGCAGCAGCAGCAGCAGTAGTAGTAGTACTAGTCATTGTGGCAAATGACAGTAATAATGCATTTTTTGGTGTCAGTTCGAATGCACATATGTATCAATCGATGGCGCTCCTAATCCAAATAATTCATTGCCCAAAAAATCAAGTCAAGTCTAGAGATCACTTAGAGTAGATAGAGAGCAAAACAGATACACGCTTACATGTAGACTGTGCTTACAAATTCTACTTGTATGTCGTTATTTAGTCTTACTTTATTTGGTATATTGACCGATAAGAACGAGTTCATACTCACCTATTCTAATTAGATCGATATTCGAAGCTGCATAAATCCTCATTAGAGCAAACCATGTTATAAAGAGACAGAAAACACCGCAGTCTGGGCGAACGTAATTCAATTTCATATCCATTATTTCTGTTATGAAAATTGAGATGTTTTTCGGTCCGGTTTATCTTATCCTCTGTATTGGCAACTAGCTCATTCTTTACTGCGAACAAAATCGACAGCCATGATGATCCGTTAGAATATCATTGGAACATCTTTCCTGTAACGGAAACGTCCTTTAGCCAAATATTCAGAACGTAATGTTGACGAAAGCAAAGCAATGCTACACATCAGGTGTAGCAGCGAAGCACTGAGGCAAACAAAATCGCCGCGCTGTAACGATACGTACCACAGCGGCAGCCAGACGGATGAGGGGGGAGGTCACTATCTATTTTACCTTGACTCAATTCTTTCAACACAGGATACCTTCCGACAGCTTCGATGCATGGGTTGACTAAGAGGCACGCAGTTTGCGTCCGTCTCACCTTATAGCGGAGATAACTTCCGTGATGAGTTACCGCCTCTATATTCCTATTTTGAGAAATTCATTTCACTAATATCACTACTATGCTACTTATTCTCAGTGCGCCACCTATTCTCAGACAGTTCTCCATAATCTCACGGTGCGTCGTCTCCTCTTAGAGAGTTGTCGCGACGGCTTTTTGCGGAGTTTCGCCCAACTGAAGACAGAGCCTGAGATTACGGAGCGCAGCCTCTTGTGGTGCGCGGTCCTCACGAGAAGCGCTTTGTACTTTTAGTGAGCTGCCCTCACTCAAATCGACACTTTAGACTCATGAAGTGTCACCCTCACTCAGGAGGATTACCTTGTACTCATGCGCTGTACTATCTACATTATTGTATGCCTTTGGATTCTGCAATCCCAACTCTACACTCTTTTATTTTGGTGATCTTGTTCGGGTAGTACAAGTTATAAGTTATCAAATAACCGGCCGATAGAATCGCGATTTCGGCTCATTGAATGTTACAGGTTAAAATACAATGAATATATGCTTCCTTGTTATCGAATTAATATTTCAATGAATGAATGAATGAATGTATGTTGATAAACGTCATGATATACATATTTATGTCGAATGTTCACGTTTGATTTTGTTTACTGTTCAGTGCAATTCATACACACAATGTATGCTTTGAATGATTGTTGCAGGCTATTTTGCAGCATTTTCACTAGCTTTTGCTTTGCTGGCATTGTACTTGAGCTTCGTATACGCCTGTCATTTTGCATTCAGACATTGCAAGTTGTAGTTGAAGTTTGCTCAGAGTGTTTACAGCTCTGTTACTGAACTTAGTGTGCCCAGAACTATTTCTATGGATGCTCTGCTATGATAAAATTGGTTTAGATTTAAAGGTAAAGTAACAGATAAAGTTAGTCCCGTATTTGAACGAGGGCAGTGTCCGGCGCTGAGCTCCGCCAGGCCATTAACCTAGAGAAGATTGTCATTTCTTTCTTTAGACTCGCGTTTTACCTTCGCAACTGAACGCTGCTACCAATTTATTCACGCCTAAATGATGAATGGTTTGGCTGGCAGCCGGCACCACCATTGGACCCAGGAACGGTCGCCCAACCAAGTACGAATGGCACTTGACGGTGCTTAACTTCGTTGTTGTTATGGGAAATGATCGCAAACAGTCGAAATATGTGCTAATAGACCCCTACAGGCACCTAAAAGCGTTTGAAAATAACTCATCAGGTCTTTACAAAATGTGGCTGAAGTTGAGAGTATGACAATAAATTCTTAACGCTGTCACGGTTAATTTTGAAAATCAAGGATCTTTTTGGGCACGCGTTATTTTACGCTGTAAATCAAAAATACAAGTTTGCACAATGACGTCTAAGCCATAAGTCGAAAAGCAAGGTTCTAACATTGAAACTACTAGGAGCCTTGGTTTTAAAGAATCTAATACTTAATACTGTATAATATAATTCTACTAAGCAATAGTACCTGCAATGCAATATTTCTTAGATTGTTTGTGTCTAAAAATGAAGCTCTGCTTAGATTTTTTCCACGCATACAGGCATCTTGATCACTGGCGCCCTCTGCTGGGTGCATTCAACTAATTGGATCAGTGGTTCCCAAACTTTGGTCCGCGGACCTAAGGGGTCCGTGGAGGATATGGCGGGGGTCCGCGAGAGCCTCCCGAAATATTCAGTAACACTTCACAGTTTTAGCATTAACAGCATGTGTTCTCAAATTATGTGTGCCGCTCGAGCCACCAATAACAATAATAATTAGTATAAATCATAAGATATAATATACTATTAAAGCTACATTATAATATCTAGATATCGGCCTATAGTAACACCGCCAGTCGGAGTATAATATTAGGGGGAGTGGAAGGAAACCAAAGAGGTCTCGCGAGAGGGTCTGGCAGACGACATCAGTCTATTTTATTAAAAGTCTTTATTGAGAACGCTATTTACTGTATAACAGATCAGATTTTGTTTCATTAAAGAAATACTTTAAAAATATTTCGCTCCGTAGTCAATTACCAGCGGCTGGCTTAGGAGAAATAAAGAAGAAATTAAAGGTTTGTCAGTACTTTCTTTTCATATCATTCTGACAACAATTCCCTTGGCCGCCACCAGACCACCTAGAACTGCATCTATCAATCCTAAGCAAAGACCACCAGACCTCAGTAACAATCAGAAATAGGCCTAATAGTCAAATACACAGCGTCACACACTATTCAGAGTTGTAGAGTCTAGGCCATAATGGCTAACAGAAAAATCGAGACAATTTTTTAAAAACCAGTAAAGAACACGTCAAAAACACAAATAAGTGAACGATAATGAAAACGAAACAGGCCTATAGAGCCAGATTTTTCGTTGAAAGTGACATGTGTGCGTGTCAAAATACAATCAAAATTTTGACAGTTTGTGCAAAAAAGCAAGCACATCCATCTCATTTACAGTGATTGTATTTAAGATAATTTGACGAAGTATCTGATTCTGGAAAATATAAGCGTGTTCAATCTATATGTAATGTAGCAATTTATTCAGTGTTTAATTGGAAATTATGACTGTCCGAATCGTAGCATGTCGTCTTTGGAAAAGCGCCACTAGCCAACTGGTGCTGTATTTTTTTATTAGCTAATTAAGTGTAATTAGCTAATTAATTAGAATATGTGCTAATCATAATTCTAATTAATTAGAAGAATTATTTAGGTAATTACAATTATAATTAATCAAATGTTTAAAGCTAATTCTAATTAATTAGAAATAATTCTAATTAAATCGAAATACTTTTTATAATCTTAATAATCTAACTTTTTGGGAATAAAGTGATTTGCTTACTTACTTAGACTGCCGTCCTAAAAATATTTCCTATTATTGTCAATGTCTCAATGATAATATCAACGACCTGATAATATCTATTTGTAAATTGTTGGTTGATCATGGCGAATTTTTAAAAGAAATAGTTGACAATCTGGAAAATTTTTTAAAAGGACCTTTACAGTCAATCAAAATAGACAATAAAACGTGCATTTCTGGATCCAGCAAAACATGCAAGAAGAGAATAATTGGCGATTGTAAACCAATAAGGGTGACGTCGAATTTTATTAGTCATGCAAGGCTTTGTACACCTTGCAAGTACAAAACTTTTGATGCAGAACAGACAAAAAGGAAGAAGTTGCTTGTCATTGCCAAGTGCAACAGAGACAAGTCGATTTAACATTGCCAGCTGACTGTTAAGACTAATGTCTATAACTCGACTGCATTATTTGTCATTTGAAGCTGAATCTGTTTATAACTTGACTGCATTAATTGTCGTTTGTCATTTGACAATTCGTAATCATCGTCATTCCTGATCTAATTAAGCTGCTAATTAACTTAATTAGATCAAAATTTGCTAATTCTAATTAACTAGATATTTCATGTACCTAATTCTAATTGTAATTAATTAGTTGAAAGGACTAGCTAATTCTAATTAATTAGCAAAAGCGCCAATTAAAAACAACACTGGTCCCCTTGCCATTTCTACGCCGATCAGATCGTATTCACGTCGTTCGGTGCCGACGTGGCTGGTCCACCATCCTGTCTTACCTGCCATTACGTCGAGGTAGTCTATCTAGACTACATCGAGCGACGGTGTGTAATTCCATTCCTGGTCGGATCTACCAAGTTCGGCAACAGAGTATTCTAGCGGGAAAACCGCCCATTAGAAATTTGCCGTCTGATTCTTCCACGTAGAGAATCCCTCCTACCATTCGTCCGAACCTCACATAGCATATCATATTCCAAATTCTAGTTTCATTAGGGACAATACCTGTTAGGAAAGAAGAATTTACGATATCAGAAAGAATTTAAGCTATGAATTCTGCACATTCAATTACAACATTTTGGTTAATGTTATCATATCCTGAAGAGTTTTTATGTTTAAGATTTTTAATGATATCTTTAATTTCATATGGAGTAGTAGGAAAAATTTGAAAAGTATAATTTTTAGGATTATTTGTAAGATATTCATTAGGTGATTTCATTTCCAGAGTTGGCTGAATTTTTGATGCAATGTCTGATCCAACATTTACAAAGTAATCATTAAATCTATTAGGTATATATGTACTGGGACTTGTGTCAGTATCACAATTCTCTAGTGGTTTAAGTAAAATTTCACTTTTTACACTATTTTTATTATTTAAAATATTGTTTATGGATTTCCAAATATTGGAGTTTGCATTCTTAGAGTTTAAGAGTTTATTGGAGTAATAACTTTTTTCAGCTTTTTTCATTATTGTTTTAAATTTGTTATTGAATTTATTAAAAGCATTCTTATTCTCACAAGTTGGATTTTTTAAATATTGTTTATACAAACTAGTTTTAGTTTTTACTGACTTAAGTAAAGCTGAGGTCATCCAGGGCTTTTTAAATTTGTTAGCAGATGTAGTAGATATAATTGGGAAAGATTCGTTATAGTAAAGTGTAAAGATTTCTAAGAATAAAGTGTAAGCATGGTCAGGTTTATTTTCTATACAGGCTTGCTTAACTTTGCTCCAATCAGCCATTTTAATTTTTTCTAGAAAGTAACTTTTATTGGTAGAGTCAATTTTCCGATAATTTGGAGTTGATATAGGTAATTTCCTATCAGGTTTTAAGTCAAAAGATAAAACTATTGGAAAATGATCGGATATTGGGTATTGAAAAATAGATGATTTCACCTTGTCCAAATAGAAATTTATAAAGAAATTATCTATAAGAGTTTCACTAAAAGGCGTTATTCTAGTGGGCTTATTTATCATGGGTATAAATTTATTTGCTATCATCATATTATTAAATTCAGCAGTTGGTTCATGATTTCCAACTTTGAGTAAATTAAAGGAGCTTTAAATTAAAGTTTCGCGCGATATGATCCAACAAAACCATTGTCAGAAATGCCTTTCT
This sequence comes from Metaphire vulgaris, assembly GCA_018105865.1. Taxonomy (NCBI): domain Eukaryota; kingdom Metazoa; phylum Annelida; class Clitellata; order Crassiclitellata; family Megascolecidae; genus Metaphire; species Metaphire vulgaris. Next base: position 7,668,478 of record CM030833.1, on the reverse strand, counting down.
GCAATTATTGTGTAACTTGTGAGAAAAGCCTGTCCGTTATTCTGATTAAATATTGACTGTAACATTTACTTGCTAAATAATGTGGTCCGCAAGCTACAGTGTAAGCTGGGAACAAAGTAGGGGTCCGCAATCCCAAAAGTTTGGGAACCTCTGAATTAGATTGTTGCATGCAACGCAGTGATTTTGTTTGTGCCACGAACTGCACATTTACGCTGTTATCTAAAGAACACACAAAAATTTATCTAAAGCAGACACGTGAAACATATAATTGGCACTAAAGACCATGATGTGCTAGTTGCAGTATGGTGACACTATGATGATATGATGATTACGTTTCATAAATATACAACCGAGCTGCTTCTAATGATGACTGCTGATGTTGCAATGACAGTGATGATGGTAAATAATAATGAGGACGGCCACCAGTTATCCGTCAAAATTAAAAAACTAATGACCGGATAAATTTTTACCGTGCTAAGCTAAGGAATCACTTCAATGATTTGTTCATAATCATTCGAAAAATCAATCACGATTCGCAGAACACAATACTAAACTCAGCTAATATTTTCGAATTAGGGTGACAAATACAGAAATTTCAAATTGGAATTTCAAATTCAAACTCAGTGACTCGAGCGTTTGAGTCTAAGCCCTTTCAAAATGCGCGTTAAATTCTCAGAGAACATCGATTGACTTCAGTAGGCCTATATGTAGAGATTATATCTCCACAGCAGAGCTTCGTGCAGCCACTAATCTCCTCCTCATTTAACATTTCCCCAATTTCGCTGCGTAGAAAACAGACGCAAGCGTTTAGGAAGATCGCTTCGAGCTACGAACAGCGATTTCAGTCACATCATCAAATCGACGAACTGTGTAAATTCATTTTTCGTCATTTGTAAACCGATTGCGACGTGGTACAGCACCTGGAGGGAAATGGAGACAGAGTAAAAGTAACGGAGAGAGAGAGAGGGGGGATAGAGAGTCAGGCATATAGTGATAGAGTGAAACAGGGAGGCAGAGCCCAGGAAGGAAAGAAATAGGAAAAGAAGCAACGGAGCTGATGACGACTTCGGTGTTGCTGATTGCAACGACTATCGCATTTATGGCATAGATTTGCCCGAGGTGGCATGTTAGGCGTACGAATCTGTGAAAATCCTGCTATACCTTGTCATTTCGTCCTACAGTGCAGTCTCATGTGACCAGTATAACAGAGCATTAGAGACTAGACTTCGCTAATATTCGTCCTATGAAATTCGTGTGGCAAGTAAAGGCGTCGATATAACACAAAATGTGTATGATATGCCTATGTAACTAACGCGCGCGGTTGCGCATTCTGCCATAAAGCCATAAATATAAATAAGCAAATACTAGTAACTGGAAAAGACATAGATACCGTGCAATTAATAAACATAAATTTCAGAGAACGATGAAAGCATAACACAGATGAAAATTAACATTGGCGTAGCCACGTGGGCTGGAACCAGTAGTGAGAAATGTGCAAATCCAAATCGACGAACATTTTTATCGGAAAAAGAAGACGGGGAATGGGTACTTGTGACTGAATCGATACACTTACTCAATTAGTGGTATTATAGCTTTTGAACACTCTATATATCATAAATCACAAATGATGTCTTGACAGTATGCACCAGAGCTCACGGTTTAGTCCTAATATTACCCAGAGGCTTATAAGGCAGGGACGGAAGCCTATACCCGTCACGGGAGCTCACGACGCTCCCCAAGCTACCTAGTCTGACTAGATGAGACGTGCATTTATAACTCATTGGATGGTGTCCCTATTCTGGAACCCTGGTTACGCCAATGAAAATTAATTACATATATTATTTAAGCATATCATGTCATGACATGAAGCCGTCGTCGCTATGCGAAGGTTGGCCGCAACGTTGAACAATAATTCTCCACTGCTCCCTTTTTTATTTTTTAGCTGCTTCCATTAGTGGAGCTCCTTTCATGTTAGACCATGTCATAATGTTGTCTATCCAGCTGGTTCTGGGTCTGCCTTGCCTCCTGGTTCCTTCCGTCAAACCCGTTATTATTGAGTTTTCAATCGAGTCTTCTGTTTTTCTAGTAACGCGAAGCCTCTCTATCCCTCTAAGCCTCTGGCGCCAACAGAATGCCCCGTTGGTTAGAATAGAGCTCTTAACGTCGGCCAAGCATCCCCCAACTTATACCCAGAATGACTTAAATCTCCAGGGGACTCGGCGTCAAGCGTGTCCGCGGGGCAAGCCTAATCTATCAGGCCCTTTCAAGCCGGGCTCGCCGGGCTCGCCGGCCTGAAAGGGCCTACCGTGCGAGGCGAGGAGCAGCGGACGAGGATGAAGCACGGTCTTCTTGGCGAACAGCGCTCAAAGCCAGCAGGCGACTGGTGCGAGAGAAGGGCCGTCAACACTGGCGGAAGGCCTTCGATTCTTCGCACTCTGACACTAGGAGCATGTGGCGGCACCTTGACCGACTGCTCGGTAGGGGCGGAACCCGCCCAGGATTTCACCTAGCTTCACAGCCGAAGATTACCATCGGTTCATCGATGACAAGGTTAACGGGCAATAACGGCGTTCGGAGCAAGACCGCCAACACCGGCCCAGCTGAGTACAGCAAGTGTAGCGTATCCTCTTTCTCCGAGTTCGCCGCCCCCACCATACCTGATGTCACGGCGTTAGTCAAGGCCGCTCCGAATAAACAGTGTCCATCGGACCCCCTTCCGACCTGGTTGCTGAAAGAGGCCATAGATACATTGGCCCCGTTCGTCGCTGCAATTCTTTCAGCCTCACTTTCGAGTGCCGAGTTTCCAGCTCAGTGGAAACACGCCATCGTTCGTCCTCACTTGAAACGTTCAGGTCTCGACACGTCGGACGCTTCTAACTTTCGTCCAGTGTCAAATCTTCCGTTCCTGCCCAAACTGCTAGAGCGTCTGGCTAATAGGCAACTCGTGACTTACCTCATCAGAAACGGCCTATTGCCAAAACATCAATCGGCCTATCGTCAAGGCCACTCCACCGAGACAGCCTTGATGAAGATACTTAACGACATCTTTGACTCGACAGTAAAACGGAGGACTGTCGCTCTTATGTCTGCTCGACTTCTCGGCCGCTTTTGATACGGTAGACCATGCTACGCTTGCTCGTCGTCTAGAACTTACCCTCGGGGTCACGGGTCCAGCTTTGGCGTGGCTGAAGAACTATCTTGTGTCCTGGGACGGTTCCCTGTCAGTCTCACACAGAGCAATCGGCGGCGTGCCGCAGGGTTCAGCCCTCGGCCCACTCCTATTCGTACTCTACGTGACGGATGTCGGGCGGATCGTCGAATCGTTCGGTTTATCCTGGAACGAGTACGCCGATGATGGACAGGTATATTCCTCCTGTCTGCCGTCCGAGACTGATCTTCTCTTGAAGCGTCTTAAAGATTGCATATTTGAGATCGCGCGTTGGGCCGCCATCAATCGGCTGGCCCTGAACCCCAGGAAGACCGAGCTGATCTGGTTCAGCACACCGAGGAAGAAATATTTGATCTCTCGTACTGAGCTTCACCTTGACGAAGCCGACATCCAACCGTCGACGGAGGTGCGTCTGCTCGGAGTACTTTTAGATGAGACGCTGTCGTTCGTGGGCCATGTCGAGAACGTGACCCGAGCGTGTTTCCGGCAACTCCGAACGATTAGAGAGGTACGTCGATTCATCTCGACGGAGGCCGCCATACAACTGGCTCGCGCCTTCGTCGTAACACGAATCGACTACTGCAACGGGACACTGCTAGGCATTCCTGATCGTCAGCTCGCCCGGTTCCAATCAATCCTCAATGCCTCCGCTCGGGTGTTCTTCAGGGTGCGGTGGCATGATCACGTGACCTCACTACTCCGGGACAAGTTGCACTGGCTACGTGTCCCAGAGCGAATCGTGTTCAAGCGCTTCTGGTTAACATTTCGGGCTCTACACGACCCATTCTGCCCGGAATATCTTGCGACGCTTGTTCGAAGACCGGCATTGACAGATCAACGGCTCCATCTTCGTTCCAGAAGTCGAATTCAACATTACGTTCCACCTCCGTCGAAGACCGTCAAGTTTGGAGAACGGTCTTTCTCGCGCGGAAATCCTCTCCTGTGGAATTCACTGCCGGACTGCGTGTCGTCCGTAACTTCCTTCGGAGAGTTTGCTAACAAGTTAAAGACGCACCTATTCAACATCTCGTTTCCACGTTTATTGTAAAGCACCCTTGACTTTGGCCCTTGCTATGTTACGGCGCTATATAAATTGTCATGAACAATAACAATAATCTACGCGAGATCAGGGAAATTTTACTGCAAGGTATCGATATGACGTAAATCGTAAATGACCACAAATTGAAGTAATAAGAAAAATCATATATATATATATATGTCAAAGCAATGACATGACAATCTCACTAGCAACTTGCTTATTCAACAGACAATATTAGTTTATGCAGAGAGAGAGAGAGAGAGAGAGAGAGAGAGAGAGAGAGAGAGAGAAAGAGAGAAAAAAAAGAGAAAGTGAGAGTCTAGTAGTCTTTTAATCGAAGAAAAGGGTAAAGTTCATCCGTAGGCTCATTGCCCCTAGGTGCCGGTGCTGATCCCCGGTTTCATGACCATCAATCAGCCCATAGGTGGCTAAACCATTCATCGGCGGACGGTGGCCAGTCATTCTGCCGAACCTATGGCTACCTTCGCAATTTTGCCATTGCTACTCAGTTTTTTGATGTTACAACCGCCTTCGTGCAAATAAGGCTGAAATAAGGCTGAGGCTACTTCCATCATTTCACCTTGAGGCCTCCTACGGGGATTGAACCCGTTCCATCGGCGTGCCTACCCAGCGTGTAGCCACTACTGCCATCCTCCCGTCCCTTATTAATCGCAGAAAATGAATCTATTTCTCATCCATTCAACCTTTCATAGATTTCCTCCCTATGATGTGGCTGAAGCAGTGGCGGCTCTAGGATTTGGCAAGTGGGGGGGGGGCGTTGGGGTGGCAACTTCTAATCATGGGGCCAACCATTTGTTGTTTAATGTATGTAGCCAAGCAGCCAAAAGGGTTTGACCCCAAAATAGCGTCCCAAAATTTAAATAATGCATAGAAATTCATTAAAATCATTTTTCGGCAGCCAAGGGGGTTACCCCAAGCCCCCTTGGCTACGCCGCTGAATAGTAGTAGTAGTAGTAGTAGTAGTAGTAGTAGTAGTAGTAGTAGTAGTAGTAGTAGTAGTAGTAGTAGTAGTAGTAGTAGTAGTAGTGGTAGTAGTAGTAGAGTAGAAGTAGTAGTAATAGCAATAGTAATAGTAGTGATTCATTAAAGCGAGTCCAGGCTACTTGAAGATCCTCTGCTAAGATGAAACTTGAGGACATTCATCTTCACTCACCGTTAGTTCTAAAACTTTTAAATCATAAGAGTCTGAATGCTGTCATGATGTTATATCGGATTAACGTAAGGTTTTTTGGCATGCCCTGAAGCAATCAGTTGCTCTTTCTCACATTGAAAGACAAGTGTCTCAATTTTATCTCACAGATAAAGAACAATTTTAACTTATCTTAAAATCAACTCAGACAATGTGCAGTCGGTCTTACAAATTTCTTCAAGTAACCTCAAACTTTATTTCAAAAAACTTGTCGGAAACGTTGTCATCTGCAAAATTTCCTTTATGTATTAGCAGCCTAATGAATGCTGAGAATCTGATATTAAGCATACTTCTATACTGGTTTGGTCTGTTCGAAAATAATACCGTGCAATGCAGAACTGACAGTCTGACTAATGCTTTAGTCCGTCTACTTATTCACCACAAAGTCGGCATCGGAAATCACTGAAGCCAATGTTCCTGGTTTAGGTGATTACCTAGTGGAGGGCTCTCTTCTACTGTATTCCGGAGGCACTCAACATTCTCACGGTGTCGACCTCATTATCAGTCATCCTTTTATTGGCGCACTTCACTCCTGGCATCCTATCTCAGACCGGATTCTGTCGGCCAAATTATCTCACAAGCACGGTCATTTAACAATCATAGTGGTTTACGCTCTACGCTCCCACTGATATCGCGGAAGACAACGACAAGGAACCATTCTACAACCAACTGTCTGCCACCTTATCTTCAGTTCCGCCTCATGACATCGCAGCCATCCTGGGTGACTTCAATGCAGTCACTGGAACAATGGTGTTTGGACAGAAAGATATTGGAAGAAAGATCAAAGTGGATGGATTCGAATTGGAAAATGTGGAAAATTTCACTTACCTTGGAAGCAACATGACACATGATCTGGACTGCAAGAAAGAAGTAACAATAAGAGCAGCGAAATCCTTAGGAAATCTGAAGGCAATGGACAATGTCCGGAAGAGCAAAGCAATGTCTCAGAATAAAAAAGAAGATTCTTGAAACACGTATTTTCAGCAGCTTCTTGTATGGTTGCGAGACTTGGACCATCACAAAAGAATTGGATAGAAGAATTTTAATATTTGAAAGAAAATGCTATAGAAAAATTTTCAGAATTGGATGGGTCGAAAAGATCAGCAACGAGGAACTATACAAGAAAATCCAGCCAAAAGAAACCGTATTGCAAAAAAGTTATACAGAGGAAATTGCGTCTCTTTGGATATATTTGTCGTATGAAAGATGATAGAAAGATTAAGACTATAATGCTTGGAATAATGGACGGTTCCAACAAGAAAGGAAGATCACACAGGGAATGGTGTGATGACATTTGTGATTGGTGTGGAAAATGTCTGCAAGAACTATTTCATGTTGCTGCCAACAGAAAAGATTGGGACACAACTGTAATGATTGCATCAGACACCAACGGCTCTGAGCCCACGGTTATTGATGATGATGATGATGATGATGATGATGATGATGATGATGATGATGATGATGATGATGATGATGATGATGATGATGATGACTGAAACCTCCATTGACGACAGTTGCATAATTGGATAATGACAACTCCAGTTGACCACATCCGTACCCAAACCAGTGACATTTCATCAACGCTCTGGAGACGTGCCATCCGGCGGGTCATGGTCAAGGGATGACGCAACGGCCCCCGCTGGCCACACGCTTCTGATGATGTTGATGACTAATGAAAAACTAAAAAGCTATACAAGTATATTGGTATTACATTTTATATTAATATTATGTAATGCATGTCACATAGTGATGTAGAGTCTTGTAGACACGGAAGACCCACCGTTGCCACTTTTGCATGTCATATGGTGATGTACTGTGGTTCACTCTACGTACGGTCGAGACTGATGCGACCCTTCATGGAAACCTTGTATTAAACCAACCTTGTACTAAATCTTGTACTAAAGCCCAACCTTGTACTAAATCTAGCCTTGAGGCCAAAATAGAGAGGGTCAACCAGACGAGGGTCATTATATGTATTTATATCCAACGGGCCACCATGTTCGGGGCGTTATAGCTATTGAGGGAATTATCCTTGGAATCGAAAAGTTTTTAGCTTAGATCTAAAGACTTGGTGAGATGAAATGAAGAACACGGTGCAGCTGTAAGGTTGAGTCTCTACATCAAAGACGACATCTGTCGTTTTGTTATCTGTTGCTTTGTTGCTTTCTACATTTTTTTTTCAACTGAAACAGTATCAACAGTTCTTGACTTGCGTTTAAGGAATTCTCTGGTTCTGATTGAAATCGCTTGCGGTTGCAAAACGATGGCGATTAAGCAACAAACTTTGACGACAGAAATTGTTTAAAATGACCCCAATCGTCATCATTGTAATGTAACAATGTAATGTAATGTAACAAAATATTTGTATAGCGCCTCTTCTGAAAGATCACTCAGAAGCGCTTCCACAGCAAATTACTGTATATTAACAAAGAGATAAGTTTTAAGTCGTTTCAAAAAGAGGGCCATAGAATTAGGAGTTGCTAAGCCACGCATACTGGCGTCAAGAGCATTCCAAAGGATAGGGCCAACTGATTCAAAACCTCTCTTCAGGAACATGGAAGTTCGTGCTTGGGGCACACTGAGAAGACCATTGGTTGTGGACCGAAGACATGGCCGACCAGGGATAGAGCTAAGGGGATGGAGTAGCTCTGAAAGGTAAGATGGAGTGGCACCATAAAGAGAGAGTGCAACCACTCTCAACATACGAAACTCAACTCGAGCAGGATAAGGCAGCCAGTGTAAAATAGACGTCATATAATCACTAATGTGATCACGTCTTGTGACACCAGCAATCACCCTGGCTGCTGAACGAAGAACCATCTGGAGTTTATCAAGTCGCACCGATGGAAGACCAGCAAAAAGTGAACCACAGTAGTCAAGCCTTGAGCAAATAAATGCATGAATCAAAGTAGAAGCAGATGGCATGTCTAGTGTACGTCGAATCACTCTAAGCTGGCGGAGATGATAGAAGCAACTGCGACAAAGTGAGTTAATATGATCCATAAAGGTTAACTCAGAGTCAAGAATTATACCAAGATCACGGACAGAGGAGGAGAAAGAGAGGCCGGGGAAGGCAGCCTGCACAGACATATGATCAATTTTTAAGAGCTGACCTCGAGTACCAAACCAGATGAGCTGAGTTTTAGCTGGATTAAGTAAAAGACGATTTGGGTGCATCCATGAATGAAGTAAGTCAGAGGCTTCAACAAATTCACGAGTGATCTGCAGCGCATTAGTGGGGCTGGAATGTGAATAGGCCTGAATATCATCAGCGTACATATGTGTTTTAAAATTATATGGTGCAAACAAGCGTGCAACATCAGCAGTATAAAGTATATACAGAAGCGGCCCAAGAACCGAACCCTGAGGGACTCCACAAGTGACTGGCACTTCACGGGAGTAGGAAGAACCAAGTGATGCAATCATGCGGCGTTCAGAGAGATAGGATTTTAACCAGGCCAGAGGAAGACCAGAGACACCAAATGAGACAGAGAGGCGCTGTAGAAGAATATCATGGTCAACAGTGTCAAAAGCAGCACTGACATCAAATAGGGCAAGAAGAGTGACTTCTGACCGATCGATGGCCCTATAGAGATCTGAGAGAAGATGCAAGAGAAGCGTTTCAGTGGAGTGTGAGGCACGGAAACCAGACTGGTATTTCGGCAGCAAATCATTAGCCTCAAGATATGGAAGCAGCTGAAGAGTGACAACCTTCTCAAGGACCTTAGATAAGAAACTGAGGTTTGAGATAGGGCGATAACTTGACATTTCAGACTCATCAAGGCCAGTTTGCTTAAGCCTAGGCTTAACTATTGCCAGTTTCTGCGATGCAGGTAGGCAGCCTTCTTTAAGAGACCTATTGCAGAGTAACGTTAAAAAAGGCAAGAAACAGTCAATATAGTCATGCACAATAAAAGTCGGAATCGGATCGAGTTCACAGGTTTTCGTAGGCATAGAGAGGATGACGCGTCGAAGAACATCCAACGTAACTTCGTCAAAGTCCTGTAGACAAACATCTGTGGTTGTAAACTCTGGCGGCTGCGACCCAGCTGTAGCATCCCCCACACGACGAACTTTAGATATCAAATAATCCACGAACTGATTTGCAGTAAACGATAAATCCGCATTCATTTGTGAATTCGAAGGCTTTGTACGACCGAGAATATCATTGAATGTTTTCCAGAGTCTACGAGAGGAGTGAGCATTACGTGAAATTTGACACTCCCAGTAGTTTCTTTCTTTGTCACGAAAAAACTTATGCATGTCCCTGATCATAAGTACAGTCTCACGACGGTCATCCGGGTTCTTTGTTCGTCTGAATTTCCGCTCACACTTCCTAACACGCAGTGGCGGCTCCACCGGAGGGGCCAGGGGGGGCCCGTGCTCCCCCTATTGAGAGCCTGGCCCCCCCAGTGGCCCCCCCAGTTGGGACCCTATACTTAATGCTACATACATTAAATAACCAATGGTTGGCCCCCCCTGATTAGAAGTTGCCCCCAACGGCCCCCACTTGCGAAATCCTAGAGCCGCCACTGCTAACACGACGTCGAATGTTCTGCATTCTGCGTCAAACCATGGTGACAGAGGTTTATGACGAATCTTAACCTTGCGTACTGGAAGGAGATCATCAAGTAACCGTCTTGTCGAATCGTATAGTTCAAACAGCGTACTCACAGAAGCAGAGGCAAGGTCTTCTAGGTTTTGGCACAAAGGGCTTGATTGAAGGCCTTGGCAAAATGCTTCACCGTTGAACTTTTTCCAGTTACGCACATTCCTGAGGATGTAGACAGGCTTGCTGGAAGGAAGCGGAAAGGATGCCGAGACAAGGCCATGATCTGATATTGCAGGCGTGCATATTTGAATATCAGATGCAGGAACATCCTCACGAGTGATAATAAGATCCAAACATCCTCCATTGATGTGAGTTGACTCATTGACCAGTTGTACGAGCCCAAATTGATGAAGAATAGCACTAAAAGTTTTAACATCCGGCAAAGAAGGTCTTTCCATATGAATATTAAAATCTCCAGCCACTATCACATGCGAATTGAATATGGCTAATTGCTCCAGACACTGCTCCAGTTCACTGAAAAATTCACTTGTAACAGGTTGTGAACCTGGCCGATAGATGGAAAGGACAGTGCAAGGGCCATCTGGCGTAGAAAATGTCAGGCACATTGACTCAAAGGTAGTCGTGGTAACATTGATGTCGACTTGTTTTGCTTTATAAGCAGCACGATGGTATACTACGATACCACCCCTCTTGAGTCACAGTTTTGACCAATTGTGCCTCGAGAAGCAGATCGTGCTTGGCTTTGAAAAAGTGTAGCCTGGTGGTGCAGCATTACAAACTGCAACATCGGATGACCGTTCATGCCATGATTCGGTGACGATAAGGACGTCAAGTTCTTTGGAGACAATTTCATTCATGACCGCCGTATACTTGCTTATAGAACGTACATTCCACGTTATAGAACGCACTCCACGAGTGGCCTGGGATTGGCGGCTCTAGGATTTCCCAGTCGGGGCCAGTCTAATTGGGGGCCAACCACATTAAGTATAGGGTCCCACTCCACGAGTGGCCTAGGGGACTCCCTGGCCCCGGTGGAGCCGCCACTGCATCTAGGCACGACACGGATAACTCAAGGCGATGTGGTCGCCAAATGTGAAGTTTGAACAGTGTCTTACGAACGGATTGTGAAATGACCGGATTCGTTAAACGCAAATCACGTAGCTGCTCACCAGAGTAACGAATTTGGGACAAGGGAATGCATCCTACTGAAGACGGGGGACTCTGCAACGTGTGTCGAAGAGTTCGAACGGAAAGAACGGAAAGAACTGACGGCTGCCTAGGTGCCGTTCGTATAGGTGGCCTCCGATCCGAGTAGGCAGTGTAGGCCTAGATGAATGCTCCGTTAGCCGCCAATTCCAGAGTCGGTCGGGGGCGTCTTCGACCTGCCCTCCTACCGCGATGACGACGAGCCCGGCGCGGATTCCCATGAACTCTGAATATGCCTAGTTCGATCAGACAGTCGACGACGCATAGAGGGGGCCGATCACCGGGAGAGCAATTCAGCAACTTGATGTCGATGGACGAGTAGTTAAGCATGGCTAAAGTCAAACGCTCCAACTCAGAAATCCAATTAAGAAACGTTGCGATAGAAATATATTCAAACGGCAGCCATGTTGATTAACGGCAATTTTCAAAATGTTAACGGTGTTTGTTCAAGACAGCTCCGTTTCCTCCTAATTACGCCGAAGTCGCTCAAATAATTAGTCAACTAGTACAATAAGATTGTAAGATTGGTTGGTGAACTAACAGATATAAATTTGAGGTAAATTAGCAGAAAGAGTTTTCGGTCATCAAAATCACGAAGCCAAACCAGTTAATACAACAAAACAAGACTCCGTATCAGGAATCACTTCGTCAAAAATGGCAATGGTGGGTCTTCCGTGTCTACAAGACTCTACATGTGAGGGTTCCTAACTTTCCATCCTCTCTCTGTCTCTGTCTCTGTCTCTGCCTCTCTGTTTCTCTCTCTCTCTCTCTCTCTCTCTCTCTCTCTCTCTCTCTCTCTCTCTCTCAATTCATGCATTTTGGCAAAATTTTCTGCTTTAGTTCAAACGTTCAAAAAACCGATTCAACTGCTGTTAAATTTGCATTTCACAGTTAAACTTTGCCTGTGCTCATCTGAAATCATATATTTGTCGTGTCTACTTGTATCTTACCTGATTATCCCTTATCTAGAATTCCATTTTCGGCGTTTAAAATGCCCTTATCACTCAAACTCCCTCTCTAATTTCTCCACTAGGCTATCATTTTTAGACTGTTGTGCTTTTTTGACTTGCAACTGAATATGTGCCTGAATATATGCGTATAGCAGAGCGTCTGTGTTTAATAGTTCTCGTACAGTTTAGCTTGAAGTTCGCTAGGTGGCGCTTATTTAGCTGCCCACAGATATGGCCAAACAGTTGGAGTTTCCTTTCAGTGATTGTTTGGATGATGCATTTTTATGTTCATTCTTTATTTAACCCTTTTGTTGTTGTCCTTATCAAGCCATCTTATTCCTGTGATGTTATTGACATTGATTGTCAGCAGCTAATGCTAAGCCAACGAGATATCAGAGCCTGTTATCATTTAATATTTGAATTTCAGCGATGCCTTCTCTTCCGTCACCCGTTGAGCATTCAGCTATCGATGACTCCATGCACTAACTGTGTTTATATCGAATGTTAACTGGCATGTCTAGAGACGCTGAAAACTTCGCATGTTGTCAATTATTGTATTTATGTCTCTATGAAGCTGTGAATACAGTAGACGAGCTGTGCTTAGCTCGTATCTGTGCAATCCGAACGACGCACGGCGCGCTGCGCGTACACAATGCGTATCTGCACACATCGCGCATGCGCCGTCCGAAAGCATGCATACATGTAGTTCTCAAGTTTAAATATAGTTTTCCTCGCAGTCTTGGTTCTGTTTCGATGGCCGGATAAATACATCACGGACGCCTAAGATTAACCTTTCCTCCGCCTCTTCTGCCGGTTCTCAGCCTTCGTCTTAAGCCGACTCGTCCACTGCGCACACGCCAGCGAAGCCGCATTCTCTGCATCGATGCTGCCCCTGCTGCGAATTCAGCGCCGCTGTGTAACTGCAGCGAATCCGGCAATGGTGAGGCTCGGGCTGTGAAGGCTTCTCATTCGCCGTTCTGTCTAAGCTTTCCGGGTAATCGCAAGCCTCCGACTCTTTTTGCTGGAACGTGGACAGCATCGTGAGGGGCTGAACGCTGAGAGACCATCGGATTACATCCTGTTTTCAAAATAAGAAAGTCAACGGTAATTTCATTTCATTCCAGGTTTTAATTTATCTAAGGACTGCACACTGTGCATAGTAAGTCTCGAAGCTTTCAGACACAGTTTTCCTCGTTCGATATCACTTTTGACCTTCGTCTGGGAGCTGAGGAAAGAGAGAGGGAGGGAGAGAGAGAGAGTCTAACGTATCTGAACGTTTCCTTTGCTGGTTTCTATTTTTAATGGAATATCGAGACGAAATGTTAACCTGGTTTCAAATCTATGCTTTAGACCTATTTCGCGGAGTTCTCCAACTTCCTCATACAGATTTCCAGTGTTAAACGTTGCCAGACACTTTGTCTCGTTTAAAGCGATCCACAGGCTTCTGCTTTAAAATATGGAGTTATAAAACACATGCGGTCTCCAGAAAACATACAGTATCATTGCCATCGTCGACGTCGTCATCGTATCATCAATCACCATGTTACTATCGTTGTCATCATCGCAGTCGTGACCAAACAGCGGCGACGGTTCTTGTCATGAAAACGGAGTAGAGTAATTCACGGAAAGAATTCTGACCAGATTCTAAACGACTCATGATGAAAATACTTGAATCCTTATGATGAAAATGATTGAATCATATTATGATATTATCTTGTTTTCTTATGATGTATTAATAATCATTTACATACATATCATCAGAGGCGTAGCCAGGAATTTGATTTTGGGGTATAATGTGATTTGGGGCGCTATAATTCTTCCAAAACTTTGAAAATCTTTAAAAACACATTAACGATTTTAAGGTAGTCTGATTTTTGGGAGTATATATACCGATATACCTCCGTCGCTACGCCCCTGCATATTATATAGGCGTAAACTTCTGTTAGGCTTTATGTTAGGCTGCTAGGCTCGAGTCTCCCCCACTTTTTAAGAGACTAGACTCTAGAGCTTGAAATCCCCCTTTTGACTTTTGGCAAGAAACAATATTTATTTCACAAAGGTAACATCTTGTCAACCTGAAATTTGATCAATTATGTTAAATAGTTATAGCAGGAGTGTCAAACTCATCTCGTGTCGCTGACCAGTGGCGGTTCCACCATGTTGATGACTGGGGATGCATCCCCTCACCGGGGTTCCAGATGACCTTTTTTTGCTTGTCGACCTATTTTCCGGTGAGTTTTTAAAAAAGTGAAAAATACTGCAAATGACCTTATATTTCTTGCTTGTCGGCCTTTTTGGCAAGGTTTCTTAACATTTAGTGAGCAAAACACTACTAACAAGTATCTTTTTTCTCTTTTTTCTTGTTTTTCTTCTTCACTTTGCTTACCCCCACCAACTTCCAATAAATTCCCCACCAAGAATTCCTGGAAACGCCACTGTCGCTGACCACATAAAAGTCTTTGTGATTGTCGCGGGCCTAATTTGTACGAACTACGAACATTAGCACGAACTACATACAGTAGGCCTATTACGCATAATAGTATATAAAAAGACGTGTTCAAGAATTGTTTCATTTCTATCGTATGTGAAAATTCGAGTTTCATATTCAGTTTCATAGGCCTATCTGATTTTCCTATATGTAGTTTTTGAACACATCTTAAATAAAGTAACTTTGCTTGAACATAAAGTTTTTTGTATTCAGCCACATAAACGCGGGCCAGATGAAAAGCTTTCGCGGGCCGCATCCGGCCCGCGGACCATATGTTTGACAACTCTGAGTTATAGCCTAGCACAATAATGCTAAAGTGATGATAAAATATGCTAAAATAGTAGTTAGGGCTGTTTAATCTGATTAAATATATGCATTTTTATTTAATCAATTAATTAGAGTATTTGATGCTTAAAAGTAATTTGCTTGCAATATGTCGCAGATGGTGGCCAGCAAAAAACAACGGACCATATTGTGTGATATAATATTTAACTGTGATCTGAATTGCAGGAATTTTAGTGTCCTTTGTATGTCATGTAAGTGGCGGAGCTTGAGCACACTTTTGGGAGAAATAGGCGCTCTTGTGATGTTATTTAGACCACGGGTTTTACAAACATGTTAGACTCGAAACCGGGTCGATGTGATTTGCCGAATTTGGTTTTCATGCAACACTAAAACTCACGTAGGTCTCCGAGCATTTGAAATTTCAAAAGAAATAGGGGGCTACATCCCGGATCCCCGTTGAAAAGAGATGGAGAGAGAAGCAGAATGAGAGGGAGGAAGGGTAGGGTTGGGTCCCCCACTTTTTCATCCATGATTACACCTACTCATATGTGCATGTATATAGAGCGAGTAGGAGAGGGAGGGATGGCGGGAAGAGCGAGAGAGAGAATGGTACGAAAAAGTGATGTTAGAAAGTCTTCAATAGAGTGGAGAATTTAGCCATTCTCGACATCATTTCGCAAACTTTACCAAATTCTTTCATAGAATGTGGACTTACTGCATAGGCCTACATTTTTATTTGAAATTAAATTCTGCATCAATTTCTCTGCAGGTCGTAACTAGTATCTGTATTTCTGCGTGGTTTATCACTAGTAAGCGATACGACACCGGAATGTATTGGATTTTTGGTTAACATGGATCTAAATTAACTAATGAAACTCTGCTCTTCCTCAACCGCTATATTTTTAACTAGTCAGTGCATGGTATTTCCACAGCGCGTGATTAATAAATTACGGGCGAAGTCATAGGGAGCTTGTAAGCGATTTGCTTACGGTGGCGGAGGAGTGCATTCCAAAGTTGATGCCAAGCATACGGCCTCATGACGTTCCATACTGGAGCGACAGCTGTAACGAGTCAGTCAAGGCCCGTACAAGGCCAAGACACGTATCATGCTGAACGAAGATCATGCAAACGCCTAGGATGCTCGGAATAGCGTCGGAAGCAGGGGTTTAGCACAGAGAACAATCAGAGACGCGCAGCGTAACGACTGTACCGGACGGAACGAGCGTGTAAAACTCCGACAGATTTGGAAGTCGAATAAACGGATGAATGTCTAGCGTCTCATTGAGACTTACTATACCAGCGTCCGCAAACATTTTCCATGAAGGGCCAAAATTTTATGCAATTTTTTCGCGGGCCGCATTTATAAAATGCCGAATGTCTGAAAATTACAAAAAACACAATGTCATTTATTACAGTCATAGGGACTTATATATATATATATATATATATATATATATATATATATATATATATATGGGGCGGGAAGTTAGCAGAGTGGTAACAACGTTGGATGATGGAGCAAGAGGGTCGGGTTCGAGTCCCGCAGGAGCCCTAAAGGTCGACAGCCTTTTTCGCGATGGTAAAATGAGGAGAAATGGTAACATTGCGAAGGTAACCATAGAATCGGCGGAATGACTGGCCACCGTCCGCTGATAAATGGCTTAGCCACCTATGGGTTTATGGTCATGAAACCGGAGATCAGCACCGGCACCTACGGGCACAGAGCCTACGGATGAACTTTACCTTATATATATATATATATATATATATATATATATATATATAGGCCATATGGTATGTAAAATTACTATCTATAGGCCTATATGTGCACACAATGGACGAGCATATATAACTTCCTTTTTTCATCCCCCACCAAGAATTCCTGGAACCGCCACTGGTGATAGGCGACGATTTCGGAGAAATTTGGTGGCCCGCGGGCCAGGTTTTGCGGGTCGCTGTGTGTTATACCGACGCTAAAGAGATAGATAGCAAAAAAGATAGCAACCTCTGCAGGAAAAACCAGATCTGGTCGGAGCTCTCTGCACAGAGCTTCGCCAACGTCAGTGGCAATCAGAACCTGTCGCCTGAATTCCAAGTGTTAAATACCTCTGTGGGGTGACCCCACGTGGAGAGGTCTCCTGATGATGAATGATGAGTTCAGACTATTCTCGTTACCGGCAGCCGTGATACGAAAGAAATACTTCAGTCTTCGTGAAGACGGCATATCACGTATGGTGACGCTACGGAAGTTGTTCAAACTGATCTTGTCGACCGGTTCGCTACCCAGCTTATGGAAGAGCTCGTTGATGGATACCCGTCATAAAGCCGAACAAATCTGCGCGTGAATGTTGCTCTTGTCGACCTATAGTGTATAATGTCATAGAATTTATACAGTTTTAAAATGACTTCGTATCGCCTTTTTGTGCTCACTTATCAGCTCAATCTTATCACATCTATCCTAACCTGTTTGCTTTAGAGTTCCATGGGCTAAATGTTCTTATTCTCTTGTCTCTGCCACGCTGACGGTATGAAGATTTTTAGTAGTTGACATAGATATCTTTATCTTGCTAATAATGGACATACAGTAGCTGAACATTTTGCCTACACGGCGGTTCGACTGCAGGGAAAGGCGAGCCGCCGTTTAGGCGAATTGTTTAGTGCCCTGTATAGTGTACATCTATGTAAGCATTAGAAACAGAGCAACACAAGGATCTCAACTGCAATTACCGTAGGCCAGTGGTTCTTAACCGGGGGTGCTCGGCTCCTTGGGGGTACTTAAAGGACGTTTTGGGGGTAATGAATAATCCTGAAATAAAGTCTGTTTAGAGACTTTTACTACAATTTACCCTGTATAATATACACATACTGTAGAAATTTTTGTACTAAATTAGAGATTCTAATGAAAAATCCCACTTTCTGGCATGTGCACATAATCTGTGACAGATGTTTGTTGCAGTTTATAATTATTTTCAGTTTATAATTATTTTCAATATATTTTACACTTTTGTCCTGGGACAAGGTATGCTGGTGCAGTGGTAGGGGTACTTTGTCTTTTTATACTTGTTTCAGGGTTACATAATCGTAAAAGGTTAAGAACCCTTGCCATAGGCTTCTGCAGATTTTGAGAATATGCTGTAGCATTTTTATCTTAAGGGGTTGTTCCAATTATAATGTTTATAACGGCTTATTTTTTGACATTTATGTGGATTTGAAACATTTCCTTGACGATGATCGCTGATGAAATTGACACTAAATTAGCTTGTCTCAGAGTTATTATCAGATGATAAAGTTCAGTTGCTCTGCGACTATGCAAATTTGAAATTGACATTGAACTTTGAACAGATGCCATTTCTCTTTTAGGTACGGATTCCTGTCTTGAGATTTACGTATTGATTCTAAATTCATCTTTTGAAAAAATTAATGTAATTCACTAATATTGTTTCTATATGCAATAGTAATTCTCTTTCGGTATTGGCCTACCGGTAGACCTCTTGAAGTTCGTGATCTTCCTGGTCCATGAAGTTAACAGTTTCTTAATGCATTTGATGAGTCTTATCTTTCTTTAGTGTCACCTTTCACAACCGTAGGTTGCGACAGGCCATACGAGAGCATTTATCTGTTCTGACTTTTATTATTATTATTATTATTATTATTATTATTATTATTATTATTATTCCAGGACAATTTATATAGCGCTGTACGCATGGTTTAAAATCCAAAATAAAAAGCGCTTTGACAACGCTGACATGTCAATTAAGGTCAGAAGGTGGCGATCTTAAAATCCACTGTGATGATGGAAAAAACTTTGCTGCCGTGAAGAAGTCCGGTGCAGAGTTCTTTAGAAGCGGTTCTTTAAAGAAACTGTAGCCCCATTGACATGACAACGAGGAACGGAAGCTGATGTAAGAGTCCGCGAGTTGGTAGTAGGAGTTATCCACGCAGATGTAACCACCGGTGAGTTCCTACAGAAGCGGTCTTCCGTAAGAAGATAGTTCCGTCGTCGAAATCGGCAAATCCGACGAAGATGGAAAATCCAGCGAAGTCCGGAGCGACAGCAAATCGCAAAGCCGCCAGATTTTCACGCGGAAGCCAATACGGATGACATTGGCGCACACCCGGCGGACGGCGACTGACTTAAACTTCCAGAACGACGTGGAAAGGTGGAGGACGGCACGAGACACGTCGGAACCGAAGAGCGGAACGCAGTCCTCGCGAAGATGAAGGCTCGAGCGAAGTCCGGAACGACAGTCGATCACAGTCGCATGGCGCCACAACAATAGCCAACATGGCAACGTCCTGCACGAAGCGGTGAGACCGACTCAAAGCTTCCAAAACGACGCGAAACAGTAGAGGACGGTTAAAACTCATCAGAAAACCGACGGACCGGAAGAAATCCTCATCTCCGTCGCAAAATTCACACACGGAGCGTCAGAAATGCGAAGAACGACGGCGAAAGATTATAAATGCTGATATATCTGCTTTTCCACGTTTTTTAACCTTGATCATCAATGTTGCGCCCTTAGCCAACCTCGTTTTCTCGTTGTCTTAACATCTTGAATCATGCTTTGATGAATGGGTAAGGCGTCGTGTCAATTTACCACCAGGGCCACCTTAAGGCTTAGGCAGTTTAGGCACTGCCTAGGGGCGAAAAATTTTTAGGGGCGAAATAAAACGGGACAAAAACATTTTTGAGGCACGTTTTTGATGGAATAATGAATGAACGAATATAATTTAATATTCTTTTCTTTGCTCTGCTATTCTTGGCATAAATAATAGCGGGCTGCATGACGTCACTGACATGAGCACTGTTGTCATAATTTTAATCTTGTTAGTCATAACACATAGACTAAAATTATTTAAATTAGTGGGTACCTTAATTTTTTAACAGACTTGCTATTTGTTATGCGAAATATCGTCTTACAGTAGGCATAACGTATTAGCGTTTGACAGCTGCTACGGTGCCGTAGCAGACTACTGACTAGAGTACCGCAGTGGCGTAGCCAAGGGGGTATGGGGGTTAAAACTCAATGTAGGCGGCGAGGAAAACATTGTTTAATACGTTTCCATGCATTTTTATTTTCGGACGCGGTTTTGATGAGCAACATTTCTTAAGCGCCATAGGTGACTGACGACCTTTTTTGGCTTGTCAAGATTTTTCGATAGTCAAAATCAAACTCCCCTTCCGGAAATCCTGGCTACGCCACTGCAGTATCGTCCGTATGATACCAAATGAAATGACAACCAAAATGCCAAAGAGGCTAGCTAAAGACAATTTATCACAAGGGTCAATGGTCATTGGTCATTGGTGGGTGGGTGCAATCAGTGATGGGCAACTAACTAAAAATCATTAATTTAACTAAAACTAAATTTAAACTAGAAATAAGTAGTTAAACTTTTAGTTGCAAACTAACTTTTTAAAATAGTTAACTAAACTAAAAAATACAGTTAAACTGTTTGCAACTAATTTTACAACTATATCTATTATTTATGCCAAGAATAGCAGAGCAAAGAAAAAAATATTAAATTATATTCGTTCATTCATTATTCCATCAAAAACGTGCCTCAAAAATGTTTTTGTGTCGTTTTATTTCGCCCCTAAAATTTTTTCGCCCCTAGGCAGTGCCTAAACTGCCTAAGCCTTAAGGTGGCCCTGGTGGTAAATTGACACGACGCCTTACCCATTCATCAAAGCATGATTCAAGATGTTAAGACAACGAGAAAACGAGGTTGGCTAAGGGCGCAACATTGATGATCAAGGTTAAAAAACGTGGAAAAGCAGATATATCAGCATTTATAATCTTTCGCCGTCGTTCTTCGCATTTCTGACGCTCCGTGTGTGAATTTTGCGACGGAGATGAGGATTTCTTCCGGTCCGTCGGTTTTCTGGTGAGTTTTAACCGTCCTCTACTGTTTCGCGTCGTTTTGGAAGCTTCGAGTCGGTCTCACCGCTTCGTGCAGGACGTTGCCATGTTGGCTATTGTTGTGGCGCCATGCGACTGTGATCGACTGTCGTTCCGGACTTCGCTCGAGCCTTCATCTTCGCGAGGACTGCGTTCCGCTATTCGGTTCCGACGTGTCTCGTTCTGTCCTCCACCTTTCCACGTCGTTCTGGAAGTTTAAGTCAGTCGCCGTCCGCCGGGTGTGCGCCAATGTCAGTCGTATTTGTTCATGAAATATAGGCGATGCTTGCAATATGAACATGTCAGTCAATGAACCATTGAAATAATTAATTATTGTCTTTTTATTATTTAAGTCTTAGTCTATACTGCAGGAACACAAGTAGCCTATGTCAAGTTTGTTTGGAAACAAATGACCCAGAATGGAATAGATAAAAAAGGTACTGCTGTTGAGAATTCGCGACACCAACTAAAAGTTTTAGTTAAACTATTTAGTTATTAACTAAAATTTTTCAGTTAAACTAGCATTTTAACTAAACTATGTATATTTAATTAAGCTATAAAGATGACTAAAAATTAGTTAAACTTTTAGCTAGTAACTAATTAGTTAACTATAGTTGTCCATCACTGCGTTCAATAACATTACACTCTTGTCTGCTGCCCAGATTAGCAGCACTATCATAACTATAGCCTACAGGCTAAGCAGGGTCTCTCCCATACATTTTGAAACCGCGGCCCACTTCAACGGTTTTGTAACGTGTCGCGTCTCGCGACCCTTATCATAGCATGTAATATAAAAATATTATTTGGCCATCTGGCGAACGTTAGTTGAACATAATCTTCTAAGTTTTGAATAAATGGCAAAGCAAAAGCTCTGATTCGATTCGAATGAAAATATGGCAGATATATTAGGCAGAATTGCTCATATTTTTGCCATATAGGAAAAAATGAAAGAAATACGTGTAAATATTGAAATTTCTTCAAAATTACTGTCTTTAAAATTTTGCCACGAACATACCTTTATTACGCGTCCTAAAAATCCTATGAGTATGGCAAAATCGCTTAACCGTTAGGTCAAGAAATATCACAGAAGAGATCCCCTATTGTTAGTGGAGTTTCAGAGCAAAATGGTCGTAATTCGCTTTCCTTGCGTTATTGCGAAATAATAATAATTTTAAAAAACACTATAGTCCAGGGTTTTCCAAATTTTTAGAACTTTGCGACTCCTTTAGCGGCTATGTAACATGCCGCGACCCTGCAAACATATTGTCAACTAAATTAGATAAAGCACTGATCATTTTAATCGTATATGGAGTGTTGCAAGCATATAACTCTCTTTAAACCTAAGCTTACTTGCAACTTTCAAGGCCTGTGACATTGTGGTATTGGTTAGAAAATGACACTTTTGAATCTAATTTCGCGCTACTCCGCGACCCACTAGACTGATCCCTGTGACCCACTTTTGGGCAAGGTGTTTTTAAGGAAAAATTACTAGGAGGACCGATGAAAAACTACAGTATTAATTACGGATGAAAACTAATTTTGGCACTTTTCGATTTTAGTTTTTTCTGCCCGGCTACCGACAAATCAGACATAATGGTAGCAGAATTAAATTTCTAGCATCGGATGAAAAGTGCAGACAGTCAGGTATGATGGCGATGCGCAACAGTTTCTTCGCTTGTGGATCGGAATAACATCTGAGGGATCTTTCTTTTTATGAAAGGGGGGCCCGGATCGCCATAATTACTGCGGGGGCCAGTAGAACAACCGGGGAGGGGAGGGCCGCGGCCCGGTAGTCTACATGTTAAAAACACCTTGCTTTTCGGTCGTGACCCACAGTTTGGGAAACACTGGGCTATGGCCAGCGGCTGTTAGTGTTAGACCCAAAGACAAAATGTCAGTAGATTGTGGACTGTGAACAGAATCGAAGCCACAATTTCCCTTTCCGCAATTTCCGCAATTTCCGCAAAGATCTCTGCAGTCGGTCACATAAACCCGGGTTCATGTATTGCAAAATTTAAACTTAAATTCAAGTTATTAGGCTATGTTTCTTAGTTAGAATTAAATTCAGTCAACTTTTTTCAACTTTTTTTAAACTTTCTGTTTGGATTTTGCCATTTTGCAATTCTCTCAATTTTTTCGAATCATTTGCAGTTTATCACAAATTGTATACAAAATGAATAGTGTATTGCATTTAAAATATGATAGTGTATTGCATTCTTTGCAGAGAATTAAGATAAAATGCAGGGTATTCCATATTATAAGAAGGTTAGTGCAGCTAAAAGAGATGTTGAACAACAGAAAAATGAGATGTCCGAGGAGTTATTGATAAAAATGCCCAAAATTTATGATGTGCTACTGAGCATAGATACAGTCATAGAGCATATCTGCATGTTTTCTATTTTCCTTATTCTTCATGGTGTCGTGTGTTAGCGTAATCGATTTCTGTGAATGGGCGAAAATTTAAATCTGCCTAGGGCGTCCAAAAGTCAAAAGCTGGCCCTGTTTACCACTTTCAAATATTGTAGGCCTATTCTTCGCAGCAACAGTAAACTATTTATGGTCAAGGTATGATTTAAGATTTTAAGAAATGATAATTTCATAAGATTATCTGTGATACTTTCGCTCAAAGATTTTCAATTTGAATATGCAACAGTATTGCGTAGTAAAATTCTGCCTATATAAATACTTCTCTTCATTACAATTTTTATGAAACTGTATTTCGTTGTTTGTTTTAGAATTCTATGGCTAACTATAAAGCCAAGAAAGCCGGTCAGACGCTGGCGGCGATGAAAAAATTAGAAGCGGTAGTCAACTTTAATGATTGGCATGACATGGAAATATCTTTCGATTTAGAGTTATCAGGCAATTCATCTAAATTTGCATGTCTGTTAATCTTTTAGTCTGTTAACTGTTAATCTGTCTCAGTCTTTCATTGAACATCTAGAACGCTATCCTTTTAGTAGGCCTACAGCTGTAGATCTACTTGAAATTTTGTGTCCACTTCAAATATTTAGACTAGATGTTTGAACAGGACCACTAAGGGACGATGTGACCTTCAAGATGCAAAATGCTTTATTAAATATTTGGGTTGATGCTTTTGCTTCTTTCCAGCCCATCATGGCATGAGCTTCCTATTTTATCGAACGCATAGAAAGATGGATAACATCGCTTGTTAAATCGATGCTGTTCATTATAACCATGTCCTGTGAAAATTGATTTGAACTTTTGTACGACCGCCTAACAGTTATGGGGCCGTCCATAAATGACGTCACGCACTTAGGGGAGGGGTTCAAACATTTTTGACTATGTCTGATTACGGGGGAGGGGTTTCCAGAAATGTGACGTCACATAATACTAAATATATTTATTAATACCGCAATGCTATATTACCGCAAAAATGAACGTATTTTACACTTATAATTATTATACTTTATTTTAAAAAAGAATTTGAAAAATTTCTGAATATTGTTTTAACTGTTATAATTTTAATGAATATTTTCAAACGAAACATTAATTTTGACATTGGAAAGTAGGAAAGACGACTAGGTGACAGAGAGGAATTAACGCGTTGCTACGTCATATTTGAGGGGGTCTGACTTTTTGTGACGCGGTGTGACAAGGGGAGGGGGTAAAAAACTGCCAAAATCGCGTGACGTCATTTATGGATGGCCCTATTGCATTTTCGTGCAACGACTTTTCGAATTAGAACCTTTTGAAGACATTTGCAAGTAGTGTATTGAGTGGAGCAGAATAAAGACAAAGGAAAGTATGCTTCATGGAGAAATATGTTAAAAAGCAGCGTTAATCTTATACTTGGCAGTTGTTTCTTTTTAGAGTTGACTTTACTTAACACACACTCGTTAGTTCCTTGCTAAGAGTGTCAAATGTGAACAAACATTAGCTTCCTCAAAAAGCATACATTTGCATGAAATACGAATCGAAATGATTTCCATTTGTATGAACTTTAGTGTCAATTATAAGCTGATGCAGAGTTACATTTATATTTCCAGAGGTATGACGATTTGGAAAGATTTGGAATTCCAGAGAAAGTCGTCACTTGGTTGGGTGCTACGCTAGGGTCGGGACATCAGCCTTGCGTTGGTTTACGTTGTTCTATAAATATGCTTTGGTCAGAGAATTAGCGCCTATTTGACAGTAATCATTTGAGAGTTTCTATTATATTTGTTCTAGACTGTCAAGAGTTATAAAGACTGTATCTAATGTTAGTAAACAGATAAACAAGATACTGCGAACTTTCAAGATCGGCGATTATTCGAAGCTTTCCTACGCAAATGACATGACGAACGATTTGATTAGATTTCAGATTTTATCTATTAGATGAAAATTTGGTATTATGTGGGCATTTCACTATTTGTTCAATTGGAAATTTCACTCCTTTTAGATTTTTAGTTATACAATCACCAGTTATTTGCTATCAAGCCTCAGTGAAATAAATTTACTTAGATCCAATAAATTTTTATTATGGAATAAAATTAACTCATAAACTTATGGATATGGGAGGATATGCTTCCTGCTTCCTAATTTGATTCGTTTTGTTGCTAATGTTGATGATGCCTACTTTTCAGCCTTCAACTCAGTGGAGGCAGATACAATTCTGGATGCGAGATGGATCCTTGCTATGCAAGTGAGCATTCTAAATGTGAATGATATATCTTATTGGTTTGCTTCATTATTATATATATATATATATATATATATATATATATATATATATATATATATATATACCACTTGAAGGCAATGGGGGTGAGAGAGATAGAGACTCTGAGAGAGATATCACCTTTTCCGGATCCTATGGATCAGGACTGGCCATTCCCAGGGCCAAGTGATGCGCAATACATAGCCTCTCCTTGTGCCAAGACCGTCTGTGCGTGATGGAGAATCACGCCGGACAAGAGGTGTCCCTGTTATGCAGAACAGAGCGGATCTAGACTGGGAAGTCGTAAAGCATCCCTGTCAGTGTCAAATAGCATTCGCCCGTACTATCATGAGGATATATGCCCACGAAAAAGACGTTAGGTAAAAGCGTTGCCAAGATTAAAAGGAAACTCCGAACAGACAGCGAATGTGTAGTATCAATTTCCGGCCAACTTGGAAATTATCGGGAAGTAACTTGAAATGGGCTCGAGTCCCGCAGGAGCTCTAAAGGTCTACTCAGCCTTTTTCGTGGTGGTAAAATGAGGAGCAGTGGTAAAAATCTCTGCGATAAGTCAAACAGGTACGCTATTCGATACACTAGCCCCGGAACCGTGGCATTGCACGCCTGGCTGAGGACTATAGAAACGGAGATCAGCGCCGCCTTATGAGCCCGTGAGGCTCGGGGAAGGACTTTGACTTTTTGAACTTGAAATGGGGTCGTCTAAAGTCCTTACACCGATCGACCGTTAGTATGACTGTGGTTGATTCCGATAAGATTTCTAGTTAAGTGTGCAATAAATGATACAAATAACAGTAATGCTCCAATGTATTTTTTGCACAGATTTATAAATAAACTACGAGAGTCTAGAGGTCTGCCGTTAATTAAATACCAAGGCAACGCTCACGTGCCGCTGGTTGCCATGGAAAACATTGATACGTTTAACAGAGCAGCGGTGGAGTATGGGCTGCCACAGACAGCCACCTTTTCTAGCAGTGATCTCTACGACGCCCACAAAGCAACATTCGTCAACGTTATCGCATGCATCAACAATCTCGGCAACGAGGTCTTACGTAAAAGCTTCTCTTGTAGCACAATTTAATTAAAACAAAAATTCATTACAAATTAGCGCAGTAATATGCGATGAATACAAGATTTCTGCATCTCACACTGGTTGGCGTTCTGCATGTCAAGTTCGAAATAACTGAAAACATGACAGTGCCTTCCCGGTGGTGCGCGCATACTTGGAACTCGCTCCCTGCCGACATACGGGAGTCACTGTCGTTGGATATTTTCAGAAATCGACTGAAGTCCTGGCTTTTTAAGACTAGCTACTTGGTTAATTCTGTTTAAAGTGTTCGCGCAGTCTTTTTGACGAGTTACCACTCTAATCTTGACGTTCTCTTACTTACTTACTTACTTACTTACTAATTAATCAGACAGCCAGCCATTATCCTGCTATTCAATAATTACCAAATAAGTTTCTCAAGCGATCAATCAGTCGGTCGACATTGGGCAAACAAAATGCAAAGAGAAACGACTAATAATATGTCTCTACTGTATTGTTAACGATGTCATATGGCTGCAATCATTATACACTGTTATACACTGTAACTTTGACAAAAGATCGCTTTTATTTTGATTTCAGGCGAACAAGAACGGATTTAGCCCAGCTCACGACTACGTTGAATGGCCGCAACAACAAGCAAACGACATTCATACATAGTAATGCATTTGAACAATGGATGTAGCTGTTATATACGTTTTATTGTTTAGTTTCAATGGATATTAATACCGCAGGCCTCAATAATCCCGAAACATCTTTGCTGTTTGATGCGATTATCATCTATTTCGTCACAATAATTCTTGTTCCATAAACGATGTCCGTAAAAATTGCGCTGAAATAAGGAAGTAGATTAAAATACGATAATAGGCTTTTCTATTAAACAGAAGAACAACAAATGCCGCGAATTTACATTATCGAAGGCCAATAGCAAGGCATGTACCCGACAAAATGCAACGAATTGGAATACATTTTGTGAAAACGATGTCATGAAACTTTAACAAAAACGGAAAAGTTCTTCTTTTGATTAAATTTTTTTAAAATATATTTTAAGTGTTTTTATTGGGCCTCGGGTTCATCATCTACCAGTTCGAAATGCATTTATTTAACAGGAGTCAAGAGACAACTTTCACTGACTGCTTTGTTTCTGTAATATGATCAGTTTTTTTAAAAAACATAATGTTCAATTTTATGTCTCACCAAACATTGCAAACAATAAATTAACAGTGATTCGGTGATCTTTGCTTCTGAGATCTATCGTATTGCTTAATCTAGCGTCGTCTGTTACGCAAAACCCGAGTTTTCTCGGACGAGCTGAATTATCTTGAAATTTTTACCATCGTGGTAAGCACAATGCGCCTCAGTTTGGGGCTAAAGAACGGACACTCCTGTTCAAGTTTTGGCTATACATTCCTTTCTGAAATGCTCTGAAGATAATGAAAATTTTCTGAACTAGATTTTGGGATAAACGTTCACTCATAAACGATCGCAAGAATTTTCAATTATAATAATTTTGAATCTAAGCAACAGTTCGAACTCTCACAACTGATAGGTCTCAGCAAACCATTGCGCTGTTCTTCATTTATCGCGAGATAACCAGTGGCGGCGCCAGGTTGTTAGCAGAGGCAGGACCTATAGCAGGACCTGAAATATTTTCCAGGACCAGTGCAGCCAAAGAAATTTTTGGTCAGTCACGGAATTACACAATGCGTGTGAAATCGATTGCAATTAAACTTGTTGATTGCGTTAATTATATATTATGATCTATTTGAAATCAGTAGGCCTAATTCTTCATGCCATGCATGCGTATTATTAGGGCCTATAGGTCTTAATTTTTTTAAACACATTGAGTAGTGACCGCAACTTTATCATCAGTAGGCCTATAGCCCCATACAATCTGATCTAAGAGTATGCTATACAGCACGGACAATGCAGTGGCGTAGCTAGGATATTTAGGCCCTAATGCAAAAATTATTACTTGGGCCCCTTCAACTTAAAAAAAGTCACAACATGACGAACAGTGCACTAGGGCTTACAGGGCAGCAAAGAACATAACCCATAATCATGGAGGATTTTCAACTTTAAAACAATGTTTCATACAGTTCCAAATTTAAATATATGAACAGTACTGTAATAATAGTTAATAACAATAATCATGGTAATTGTGATGACATGTTATTTAATTCAATAACGAAATAATAGAACAATAACAATTATCTTATCAAATTTACCGGCATTGCCCTCACTCTTCTTATACTGAGCTCACTCAATCAGTAGACAATGTAATTCCAACTCTTCGGGATTGGATGTTTTCCAATAGACTTCGACTGAACCCTGATAAAACTCAACTTATCTGGCTTGGTACTAAACATCTGTACACTAAAATTGATTACGACTTACTGAACTCTCTCTTTCCTAGTCTTTCTTTCTCAAACTATATAAAAAACCTTGGTATTTACATTGACAGTAACTTGACCTTCAATGAGCATTTTGCTAGACTCTCTCGATCCTGCTTTTACTCACTTAGGCAAATTAGGGTTATTCGTTCTTCGCTTTCTTTATCTGCAGCCAAATCTTTGGTTCATGCTTTTGTGGCTAGTAGGCTAGACTATTGAATTTCTCTTGGCTTGCCCAAAAGCCTGCTTTCCACTCTGCAATCTGTCCTAAATGCTGCGGCTCGTCTTGTGGCTAAAGCTCCTCGCTACTCCAGCATCTCAGACTTTATGCTTAACACCCTCCACTGGCTTCCAATTTCTGACCGCATTAAATTCAAACAAGTAATTATTGTTTCTGCAGCACTTCGAGGTCAGGCGCCATCTTACATTACTGAGCTTTCCAAATCACCCTCTTCTGCTGCTCATCGCCTGCTCCGCTCCACTGATCAGAAGAATGTTTATGTCCCCAGATCACGCACTGCTCTTACCCAGCGTCGGGCTTTTGCAGTGACTGGACCCTCCCTATGGAATGCCTTAAACCCATCCATTCGGGAATCACTTCTTACTCCCTCGCTCTGCTCAATGCAAAAGCTAAAGTTTCATTACTTTACCCTGCGACTCCAATGCCAGGAGCGCCTCCGAGTAAAAATAGAAGAGGCGCTATACAAATGTTACATTACATTACATTACGTCTTACTTCTTATTTTAACAATGCAATGTGCACTGTTGCACAATGCCCTATGCACACAGCACAATGATTTATTTAGAATTGTATTTCCTCGCTTTCATGTTTGCAAAATCAGTAATAAGTTCTTTTAAATCCATTTTATCTGCCTCTGCATGTTCTATACTTAGAATAGCGAGATCACGTAATCTAGTTTGGCCAATAGAATTTCTCTTGTAGTCTTTGATAATTTTCAATTTGCTAAAATTTAATGTCCTCTCAACAGTAGCTACTGTAATCGAAAGCGTAAAAAAACATGAAAGCAGTATAGAATTCCGAAAATTCTGTTTCTAAACAGCTGTACTTTTTAATACCTACCAAATTTATCTGATTAAGACTGATTTTTAATGTGTTTTAATTATTTACTTTTGTTATTATTTACTTTCTTTTCTACATTGGTGGTCAAAGAGGGCCCCAGCCCCCAGTTCTTCTGGGCCATAATGCCTTGCTTATTCTTGCTATATGGTAGCTACGCCTCTGGGACAATGTGATAGCTAAGCTGAAAATTGTGTGTACACTGTACAGTGTTGCACAAATATTGAGCTGCTACTGTAACAATAAAAAATAAACAATAAAAAGAGCAGATGAAAACAGACTGTTGGTGGCATAAATGAGTTGTTTGAGAAAGATATTGGGAGTAAGTAGATTACAAAGAATAAGAAATGAAGACATCAGGAAAAGACTGGGGATGAAAGAGACAATAATAGATAAAATCAGAACGAAAAGACTTAGATGGTATGGACACGTAAATTGAATGAAAAGCAACAGACTCCCATATAATTCTCATTAGCTTAGTAGTCCTTATTAAAGGCGTTTACACAATGTTTGGAAGTGGTTACTTGTAGGCAAAAACGCAGCAATACCAGCGCAATAATAACACATTATTGTCATAACCGAGTGTTTATAACTGTACTAAAGCCTTATCAACGATGGGGAAGTATTAAGTATTCCTTGAGTATGAAGAATGTCTTTTTGCCATAGTCTAGTCTAAAACTAGCACTTCTTCCGATATTTTTGTCACTGTGACACATCATTTTAAAGAGGGTGGAATATTCCATTTCATGGATGATCGAGTTAGTGATAGTCGTAGTTTATCGCACTGTTCTTCAGCACTGGCTACATATGAAGTGTATATTATTTTTGGAATGAGACTGTGTTGATTCAGGTGGGTGGGTCGCACTAAGACAAATGGATTTTGGTCACAGTTCATTTAAGGTGATAATTGAGAACTCCCAGGTACAGGAATTTGGCGTTTTAATAAATGGACTAGAAAGATGCTCGCTTCGCTCGCAGTGCAGGACAATACTAATCCAATACCTATACCTAATACCCAATCATTGAATTCATGCTGAACAACATTTCAATGATGTACTGTACATACGCCACCTAGCCAAGCTCTGCGCCACGTAATAATTAGGCCTATGTACGTTAAAATCGCGCAACTGTGACCACTTGTGACGCTGTACACGTATTTTTGTGTACGTTAAAATGTACGTTAAAATTGCGCAATTTCCTCAAGCTATGAACAATTGTTACCAATAGCAACGTCGTCGCACGCCCACCCCTCTGATGCTGCAATGACTCGACTAAACCGTGCTAAACGTGCGATTCGTCAAACGCTTCTTCGTCAACCAATGAGAACGCTTGAAGGTAACAGACATACAGAACAAGAATCTTAATATTATAGATTTTGCCTGTCAAAAGTGACAGTTGTGTAAACATATAATTTCATGATTAATTGGTCCAAGGCACGATTTAATAATCAGCTAAATTTAGAACATCGGGCTTCAAAAGAATCGCTTCGAGAGTTATCTCTCGTTTAATTAGTTGCCCATCGATCATTGTCTGACGTATCTTTGAAGGTGCTGAAATGTCGAATCCCGGGACCTCAAATATTTTCATGGGGAAAGTTTCTGGTAGTAAACCTGTCATTTTGAAATATGGATTTCACGATTAAGTTGATAATTGCTTTGATATTCGATATAGTTGAACTCGAGTTCTGTACACTAGATAATCACACAATTTATTACTGCAGCTGTAATAACATTTTGATTAGAACCACATTGCAAGTTCTTTGTGAAATTGTATAGTGCGGCATTTCATCGAGGTTGTTTGAAGTCGTGAATGTGATTGATCTGTTTTCGACAGTGCTTATCTGGAAAGTGACATAAATTTATTACTGCGTTGAGTGATATATTGCCGAAAGCTTATAGTCTTGGCAATTTGCCAGGAAAGTCTTTGTTCTCTGGAATGTCGAGATTTGGAATAAAAGGAGGCCCGCCGACGCTCTCAAGAGAGTGCTCAGCGACCTTTGCATCATTTGCACCATCTTTTCTTTTACAATTCAGTATCACTTTAAGAAAAAAGATCATGTCCATTGCACTGCGTATGATCAAGAGTTGGAATTATTTGTACATTTTTAATGTATTAGGTCTATTTCACCGTTTTGAGTGGCAGGCCCTGACCAAAAATAGCAGAGCCTAGGCCCTGCTTTGTGCATGCCTTGCGCCGCCACTGGATGCCATACAGTAAATTGCCTAAAAGACCAGCTAAGAATGTGCAGGATCTACATTTAGATTTACATGATCTTGAACTGCATGCATAATCATTTTTATATAACAATATTGACTGTATTCTTTGAAAACATGTGGTCGAGTAAGCACATCATGCTGTATAAATTTAACTAGTAAAATAGCCCACGAAGTAGGAATAATTATTCTATAAAGCCTCATTAAAATTTAAAAGGATAATTCTATTTAAAATTATTCATATCTCGTACATCTGGATAACCACCAAACTAGCAATGTTTAAAGCAACGTAAGTAAATTGTGACTATAATTATTAATTGCAAGTATACACTTAATTAATCCTATGTTAAAAAGACCGAATTCATTAATATCAGTCAAATTTAATGGATTCCCTATTATTTCATATTCTCGTATTTCGACGGAATAGTCATGAAGCAAGCTACACATAGTTAGGCCTATATAGTCCTGTATATATATGAACTTGCAAACTAATCGAATATTATAATATAATGGAATTAAATATTTCTAGATACGAATGTAAGTTAAATGTACGTAAGAGTTGGGCAGAATTTCTTAAACGATTCAACTTCAGTCGAGGCTTGTGCCTGACAGACCAGAAATCGAATCCAATTGATCGTCGCAGCCACCAGAATGACATTTAATTGCTATTGTAAAGCCATTCATTAGCAAAACCCTTACAATACAATTGGTTATAAAATGTTAGAGTGGGACATACAATTTTTATTCAACAGATCTTGGCATTTGTTGTGATACGTTAACAATTTTTGATAATGGAATATAATTTCGGTGACGTATAGCAGTTCATCGGTTGTGCATGGCAACGAACGCGTCCCTGTTCTTGAATATTTCTCCCCATCCGTCATTTGGGATGTCGTCGTTAACCGCTCTTCTCTTGCGTCGTGGAATGTCGGTCGCCATTTCAGCGGCGTCAGAAGACAAGCGGGCTATCAGTGCAGGAGGATGACTACAGACGATGTCAATCGACGAATTTCGTCTTTTCCTGAGCAGGAAAGAGAAAGAATACTGCTGAGAATTTAAATATTTATAGTCTTTGCTGAACACACTGAAAATTGTTATATTACGATAATTTTATAGCGCAACGGTTCCCAAACTGTGGTCTGCGGACCGGAGGGGGTCCGCGGAGGATATGGCGGGGGTCCGCGAGAGCCTCCCGAAATATTTAGGGTTAAGGTTAGGCCTAACCCTAACCCAGATGACCTTTGTTGCTTGTCACTACATTTAGGAAGGATGATATTGATGATAATCTTTTTTTCTTGTCACTTGTTCACTTGTTAAATAATGTGGTCTGCGAGCTAAGCTGGGAACAAAATAGGGGTCCGCGATCAAAAAAGTTTGGGAACCTCTGTTCCATTGGGAAACTCGGGATATATCGCATAAGAGAAAGAGCCATTCGTGGACTTTTGCTGAGAAAAAGTTGAGAAAACTCCAACCATTGTGTTCTTAGAGAGAAGTACTGTACCTGCCTTAACTTTCACTGTCACATTGTTAAAAGAAATTAAATTTGGTAACTCTATTTTCACTTTTTTATTATACTTTCTTTCTTTCAGGTGCCATGCATTGCTGCGTCGGCGGCCATGGACTTCCACTTTTCTCGATCTCTAGTGTTCCTCAGGAGTTCGATGTTATTTCCTATCCCCATTTCCTCTCTCATTCTGTCTGTATATTTTAATCTTTGTTTTGCTCTTGATCTTTTGCCCTCCACCATGCCTGTCACTGCCAAGTTTTCTAATCCTTCTTTTCTCATCACGTGCCCAAAAAATTTCGTCGGTCTTAACTTGATGGTAGTCATCAGTGTTCGTCTCTCTTCCATCATCTGTAGTATTTCTTCGTTAGTTCTCTTGTCTGTCCATGGGACCTTTAGCATCCTCCTATAAAACCACATTTCTGCCGCTTCCAGTTTCTTTTTAATCTTTTTTATATGTTCCACATCTCAGATCCATATAACAAAACTGACCATACATAGCATCTAAACACTCTGAGCCTTGTTTCTTTTAATATTTTCTTGTTCGTTAATATTTCTTTTATTTCCAGGAAGGCAGATTTTGCCATACCTATTCTTGTTATTATGTCTTTATCACTTCTTCCATCACTTGTAATAATGCTTCCCAAATATTTGAAATAATTTACTTGTTCTATTTCTCTTCCATTTAATAGAATCTTGCATTTCGGCACTTCTTTTTGTTTTGTGATTACCATAGTGAAGGTCTTCTTTATGTTTATTTTTAGTCCTGTTCTCTCGCTTTCCTTTGCTAGTTTGTCCACCAGTTTCCGCAGCTCTCTTTCCGAGTACGCTAACAGTGTTGTATCATCCGCAAATCTTATGTTATTTATATTTTTCCTCCTATCCTTATATCTTCCATCTTCTTGATCATTTCGAATATCTCCTCCCCGCACAAGTTGAAAAAATCTGGTGATAGTCCGCACCCTTGTCTCAATCCCTTTAAGATCTTTATCTTTTCCCTATTTCCCCATTTAGTCTAATAGCTGCCTCTTATTTCCATATTTTTTATTATACACCTTTCACTTAATTGTCCAATATTGTAGCCGCATAATAGAATTTAATTTATGGAAATTGCAAAAAACGGTACTTGGTGAGAGAAATCTGATAGCATATTTGGAATCAGCACCTAAAAAACTACAAGAATCACCTAGTTTAATGAAAAAACTTTCAAAAATATTTTTTTGTAGGCCTGTGTAATTAAAGAGACAATAAGTGACTCAAAAGATGTCTTTCGAATAACAAATCTATTTGCATAAATAATTGTCTAACTTGCCTCGTGACTTTAACATCTCGTTCCATCTGAAGCTGGACGAGAGGTTTGATCGTCTGCGGTTCGATGCCCATTTGCAACGATGCTGTAAAGCAGCGCAAGTCCGAATGAAGTCCAAGAGACCCGCTGGCTGACTGAGTGAAGACGGTCTTGTCGGTTTATTCAGGAACCACAGTATTTAGCCCTTGAATTACGGCGCTTAAGCCTGGCGCTGTGGTCGTTGAAACCAAGAATCACAAAAACGACGATGGCACTGCGGCTACTGAATCTGCTGGCGATGTCGGAGTCGACCGTGGTGCCTCGAGACGAACTGGATGCAGATTGCAGGGAATCGACTAACAACGCTTCGATCATTTACGATCAACAACGGAAACTGTTACTGCAACAGATCAGCAATTCACAATCCACTAAAATTAAGAACTTCGACAGCAAAACGAAAGCAGTCGCGTTGATCTGGACACTAAAGCGGTATTAGGGGACGGTACACATATTTGTAGCCTTGGAAAAGTGAAATTTCGTATTTAAAATAAGGAGACGTTGCAAACAATTTTTCCTTTCCTTCCGTACAATAAATATTCGATTTGCGACGACAAGAAAATAAATTATCGGATCTTTTTTAGTATCTGATCTTTTTTAGTAAAAGGTAAATTTTGGGTTTATGATCTCCTGATTTGACGACCAATTATTCAGAAAGTAAGTGTTAAAGCACCTCTTGGTGCTCCTGACATTGCATGGTTTGGGTAAAAGCGGCGTCCATATATCAACTGCCTTGTAGATCAAATTGTTATATTAAATCAATCAATCAATCAGTTTATCGATATCAAAACCAACGACAATTAATACTGCGATTCAATATATGAAGAATGATTATAAAGACAAATGAAAATAAGCTTATCTGTCATATTTCAATATTAGATCGAAATATAACCAAATAGCTTGATATAGTAAAATTGGTATCAAAGAATTAGGAGAAGGGAGAAGCATGAGCAGAGAAACAATCTCTGTCCAAACCCTGCTTTCCCTATGAATTGTTCAAAATACAATTGTAATTTTCAACGAAGAATTTATTATGATTGTACAAGTCTGAAAACGTTTTAAACTGATAAATCAAAACATATGTTGGAGGGTGCAAATTATAACATATGGTGCAGAGTGAAAATACAGTGCTAAATTATAAGTTATTATAACTTACTGTATAATGATTTTTATTTGTGCGGTTTCTAAGTCTTTCTTTATAATTTTGCTGAGTCCTCATTTTTAGCTGAATACATTTTATCAACATATCTTCGACAAGATATTTTAGATAAAAGTATTATAAATTTCTTAGAATATCATCGGCAATAATATTGTTAGGCTCATAAAATTATTGAAAGATCTTATAGACCCTACCAGGTGCAATGTGTAAGTGACAATCGTTAAAACATTCATAAACCCGACAAAAATAAAGATCGGCGCTCATATCTAACTAAAACTCTATTAAAGCACATTTGGAAATAATCTAAATTAATCTTTAAAAATAGCGACTAACTGAGAATATGCATCAGCTAATCGGAAATCTCCGACAGGAACGAAATTTCAAATTAAGTTTTTCGAAAGCAAAAGATGAAGACGACCACCAGAACCAACGTCCGTTCAACTTGAGTTTATATAGGTAGGCCTACAGAGCAAGCCGATCGGCAGATGCACTCGGATCAGAAAAATAATTCCATGAAACAGATGGACATTTTCAGTGGGACTTTGACTTTCCATTGTTGCTGACGACTGATTTTCACGTGATTGGTAACTCGTTCTACGTTTGACTGTTGATTGTAATTCCAAAGTCTAGACAAGCACTCGACTAACAGCGCCAGGGTCAGAATCTCGCTCGTCTCTGCTCAACTGTAAACAAAATTCACGTGAAGCAAACAAAATGACACCAATGGAAAGTCTAATTCAAACAGAAGAGGTTAGTGGAACTCAAACTCTTTGAGGTCACACAAACTGCTTGTCATAGTGGCGTACTGAGCATTTTGGCGGTCGGGGCGTTGGCTCAGGTTCCTCCCGACCAAACCCTTTGTCGTTCTGATTTGTTCAGCAGTAAATGTCATCAAAATTCTTAACTAAAACAATTAATTAATAAAGTGAAGACAGCAGGTATTATTAGCTTTGGTATGCGTCTATTTACTATTGGCAATGTCAATTCAATAGGAAAAATATATTCGCAGGCCTAGTACATGTAACTATGCAATTGCATAGCTGCATGAATCATAAATGACTCTTACAAGCCAATGCACTAACACATACAAAACGCAACAGTAAAATTTTAGTAATTTCAAACATAATGGATTATAATATCAATCATTATTGGAACTCATATTCATTGAGTAGGCCTACATAAAAACTGCTCGTGCGGTAATGCTTTGTGCAATTACAGGGGGATAGAGTGAGAGAGAAAGGGAAAGAGAAAGAGAGAGGGGGGCTTTGACTCAAGCCACCAATTAATTGAACTGAGCAGATTAATAGAGTTGAGCAGAGGACTAATTCCTGTGGAGCTTCCTTACTTGCCCAAACACCATCAGTTACAATTGAATGGATGGGTGGAATAAGGAGTTAAATGCAGTTACCACCTTAATGGTGAGGTTGTCAATTGAAGTGCCCAGAGGAATAAGGAAGTAAATCCAGTTGCCCCATTAGTGGTGAAAATATCAGTTGAAGGGTCCGCTGAAATATGGAAGTAAATGCAGTTACCCCTCTTATTGTTATTGATACTCAAACCATTGGGGGGTCGGATACGGTTACCTCCTTGTTCCACCCATCCATTCAATTATCACCGAGTTTATAGGTTGAAAAATCATTGCTCCCCAAGATTTTGGGCGTTGGTAGGCCTACTAGGCAAAACATCACGGTAATACGAACTATTTTTAAAATTGATCTGGTTGAAGTGATTGTTAGTAATCGGTATGCTAAATTTCTGGATAGTTTGTATGGCCAGTCTGTGTTTGAGAATATTATAGAGACATTGAACTTGTGTGTAATTTTTGCAAAACCTGTAAGCCATTTGACTAAGTAAAGCTTTGTAATAGCTTTCTTTGCATCTTTGCATTGTGTTGTATTAGTCTTTTTGCTTATTTCTTCTGGGTTTTTTTCTTTTTTGGATTGGTTTTATGTTGGTAAATTAAGTGTCTTTTTTAGCTACAGTTAATGAAATAATATATATATATATATATAATATATATATATATATATATATATATATATATAAGTAGAGAACATTAAGAAAATTAACGCAAAACACATTTAGAAACTAATAGCAAACGCCCTAACTACAAGAGAGAGATGGACAATAGCACGAAGATATGTAACTAAATCACTTTGCCCGCATTTATAATTACGGTCGCCTCTCTCAGAAATGATTCTCAGAAACCCACTGCGCTTTCGAATGTTGAATTTCTTAAGTCGTGCAAGTCCGTTGGGAATCCAACAAGCGCGCTTAGCCTACAGCTGCTCTAAGACTGACAGCCAAAACTCTCGTCTGTGTGGTCAATCGTCCGATGGTCAATCGTCCGATAGTTTATCGTCCGGTGGTCAATCGTCCTAGAACTGTTCCATTTGTCTGAGAAATTTGGAGATTCAACTCACACTGGTCCGAAATTAGGGGGATTCTAAATGTTTGGTTTTGCATGTAAGGTCCCTACTCCCATGGGTCGGAAATTTTGAGATGAGAGTAGTCCGACCGACGCCACTGATGTTTGGAAAAATTCAACAACGCTCTGAATTTCAGAGATACAGAATCTCCATTTATTATTATTATTATTATTATTATTATTATTATTATTATTATTATTGTTGTTGTTGTTGTTGTTGTTGTGGCGAAACCAGGCTAGCGCTTTCCTCTTACTCTCTCCCTCCCTTACCAGATGGCCCGTCTGGCTCACGCACAGTATATTACTTGCTATCCCCTGATTTAGGCTCGTGGCGGTCCGACCTAGGATTTTTGGCACTAGGATTTATCAGTTCTCCTGGCCCTCTAACCTCGCTCTAACCTCTCGGTTCCTTGCCTCTCGTGGCTCTCCTCGACCGTTCACTCGGTAACGTCCAGCCACTCGCACCTCTTACTTCCTGGCTCTCGAGGCTGGCTCTATCGTCGCCCGATACCGTTGTGCCACTCGTCCTCTGATACCTTAGCTCTTGGCACCGACCTTGCAACGTCTGGTACCACTCACGACTCCCTTTTACTGGTGTCGTGTCCAGACTCTCTAAACTCAACCTCTGTTCCTACTTCCGCTCAAGGTACCAATCTCCTTTCACTGTAAAACCGCCGATACCACCTCGTTGACTCGGCTGGTCCCACTGGTACCTCCTATCTCTCAACTGATACTGCTGGTACCTCTCCTTCCGCTGGTACCGCTGGTACCACTTCCTTGCCAGCCGGTACCGTCCTTCACTCTCACAACCAAATAGCTAGCTGCCTCTCCTGCCTTCTGCCGTCGTCGGTACCGCTTGGTACCGGAATCCTTCCTTCCTAGTCGTCGGTACCGCTTGGTACCGGAATCCTTCCTTCCTAGTTGTCGGTACCGCTTGGTACCGGAATCCTTCCTTCCTAGTTGTCGGTACCGCTTGGTACCGGGATCTCTCCTTCCTAGCCTTCGGTACCGCTTGGTACCGGGATCTCTCCTTCCTAGCCTTCGGTACCGCTTGGTACCAGGATCTCAACGGGACTTACCGTCTGTTCCTTTCCCAGACACACGCTGCCCTCAGCTATCGGCCACGACCATGGCAATGAGATTCCTTATATATGGTTTGGCGGCCAGCAAAACAGTGGTGTGTAAAACTCAAACCGCTCCATTTCAATATTGCCCTGTAGACTGGCGCCACCTATCTAATGATCTTACCTATATCTTGCCATCTATTTTTAGCCATTTCCTATCTACTTATTATTATTATTATTATTATTATTATTATTATTATTATTATTATTATTATTAATGGACCTCAGATTTAATTGTATTTAATTATTATTCATTGTATTAGTCAGTTTTATGATTTCTCCACATTATTATTATTATTATTATTATTATTATTATTATTATTATTATTATTATTAAAGACAATTTATAGGGCGCAGTAAGATAGCGAATGATAAAATCAAGAGCGCTTAACAAGGGACGCTATAAGAAGTTTTAAACATGTGCGTCTTAAGGCAATTAATAAACAGTTCAAGTGAGGTCTCAATTGTGACATTCTTCGGTAGAGAGTTACACAGGTGCGGATTGCCCCTCCGGAAGAACCTGTCACCAAAGACAGCCATCTTGGACGGAGGAGGAACCACCAGTTGATGACGGTTGCTTGAACGAAGTTGCGAGCGCCGGTCGACCGCCGTAGACTTGAGGATCAGGCCCGATAGGTAGTTGGGGCAGGAGTCGCACAGCGCCCGAAACGTTAGCCAACGGCGCTTGAAGGCTATGCGCTCCGGAATTCGGAGCCAGTAAAGATGTTCGCATAGAACTCGAGCCGAAGATCAGACGAGCTGAGACGTTTATGACCGACTGAAGACGATTTTAGTTGGTTGACAGGAAGTCCGAGCAGAACGCTGTTACAATAGTCCACTTGTGCTAAGAGGGCGCGGACGAGGTTGATGACAACAGGCCAGCTTGTACCCAGATTTTGATTGCACTATGATTTGTACATTGCACTTTGATTTGTACTATGATGTGCTCAGATTTTGCATCTCGTCTATAACGCAGAGTTGTCGCTCTATCGAATGAGCTAAGATGCACTCGGATTCGACAGGTTTGAGTAAGATTAAAATATCCAAACAATCGATGAAATTCTCTCTATTTCCTACAGACGAGTACTATTGCAAATATATATATATATATATATATATATATATATATATATGTGTGTGTGTGTGTGTGTGTGTGTGTGTG
Source organism: Metaphire vulgaris (assembly GCA_018105865.1). Taxonomy (NCBI): domain Eukaryota; kingdom Metazoa; phylum Annelida; class Clitellata; order Crassiclitellata; family Megascolecidae; genus Metaphire; species Metaphire vulgaris. Next base: position 7,627,529 of record CM030833.1, on the reverse strand, counting down.
TTACTGTATATTAATGCTATAGATCTAATGTATATCGGTCAAGAAACGTGAACGCTCAAATGAGAGTAGAAAAACTCTCAGTGAACAGATATTCCGGAAATGATCGGCTGTGAAAGTCCTAGACAAGACCAAGAAATTACAAGAAGATTCAGGTTCTGATAGTTACAGTATAGTTAAGACCAGGCATTCGTCTGAACGTCAGACGGAATTAGGCAGCAGACTAGAAATCAGGATGTTCAGCTACTTTAAATGGCGAACAAAGGAAAACTAGACGAAGAAGGCAATTAATAATTAATACGTCGACCAGTAACCAAGTACAGTTACGAGCGTTATGAGCAGCTGTATTTTCGTCCTGATGATTTTTATATCGCGACTTCTTCAAATTTATTTAACGGGAGTCTTGGTGCATCATATCTTTTCCTAGGATTCGCTGGATTAACTCGTGTCGTTTCGGATAACAAAACAAGAAATTCCATTTAGTGTCATCAAAACTATTTCTTGCATTTTCTTCTCTGCTGTTAAAGTTCTTTGCTTTGCCATTGAAACTCTAATACTATGCCAAGTGTATCTAAGATGTGAGAATTTCCTGACGATGAAGACTATTCACCAGGGAAATCATCTAGACTAGAGCTTCCGTCGTCGCCATCTCACTCACTATGTTAAATAAAAATATGACGGCAATGTACAGCCTTGTCTAAATTTCTTCTCAATTCTGAACCTGCCAGTTAATGCCCCATAAATAATAATTACTGCTGTTTGCTTTCTGTATAAGTTGGACATTATCTGAATAGTAGATGTGTTTTTCTGTATCTATCGTTGCTATCCAGTTCTTTACGTGATGGAGTCGAAAGCCTTCTTTTAAATTCAATAAACATATAATATATTATATTATATTATTATACACGTACAACTGCGAACGTTTTCCCGCGTTTTCTCGATTTAACATTTTGCAGGGCTGTGTTGTTTAAACTGCTGTATTTCTGTCAAAAATTGTGATAAAAATGTAGTTGAGGTATCGTTAGAAACTAGACAATTTGCAGATTATTCTTATGCAAATATCTAAAAAATACCAAAAATGTGTTTAAGGGCCATTTTGCTGGAGCGGGTCACACACACACACACACACACACACACACACACACACACACACACGCACACACACACACATATATATATATATTATTATACACTTACAGACACTGTATATTCTAACTTGTACCATTTGGTCTTTTTGCTTTCGCGTCATATTCATTATTATTATTATTATTATTATTATTATTATTATTATTATTATTATTATTATTATTATTATTATTATTATTATTATTTCATCAGGGAATGTTTAGTGAACGGCTAAGCGTAGAAGAGTGGGCGTGCGATGTTCTGTCACGTGGCTTCTCAGTCGATTGCATTTTGCCTACATTAATCTAGACGACAAATGTTACTAGTGGCTATTGGAACATTAACACCAAAAATCAATGGCCATCATCAGATCAAGCGTCAAGTAGGCGTCGGCTAGTAACTCTGTTTTCCTTGACATCCCCAACAACAATCTGGGCTGCATCGTAACTCTTGTTTGCACATATGCTGCACGCGTGACAGTATTAGTCCAGCTACAACAGCAGAAGGAGATTCTACTCTGGCCACCAGGTCACTTATATTGAAGATCTATTCTCGTCTACATAGGCACATGCTTTGAAGCTTCAAAACAGCTTAAAAACGAAGGATCAATGTCCAGCACATTCACTCACTCACTCACCCACTAACTCACTCACTCACTCACTCACTCAATCACTCATTCACTCACTCACTCACTCACTCACACTCACTCACTCTCACTCACTCACTCACTCACACTCACTCACTCACTCACACTCACTCACTCACTCACTCACTCGCCCACTAACTCACTCACTCAATCACTCAATCACTCATTCACTCACTCACACTCACTCACTCACTCACTCACTCACACTCACTCACTCACTCACTCACTCACACTCACTCACTCACTCACTCACTAACTCACTCACACATAACCACCGATGGTCGTTGCGCCCGTCTGGCCGACCGATCTGGGACGAGTTGGAATAGGGTGCCAATGGGAAGACCGTGGTCGCCTATCAATTGCTGCAGCCAGGTAGTGGCGGTGGCTCCTCGATCTCTTCCAGTCTCTGGCTTGGAGGAATTCCCTTCAATTCCGTGTCTTGCGCTGATGTTCAGTGGTAACGCTGCGTGATTTGGGATGTCAGAGGACAATCAACGACGTGACCGAACAGGGAGTGACTGCGATCGGATATCGGGGGTGGCAGGTTTTTGTAGATGTGTTGTTTGCTGTATCTGCGTGTATCCGCATGAAGTCGCCCCACTGGGTGTTGAGGGTTCTACGCTGAAAAGTCATGTGGAATGATTGGAAACGGTTTCATCCGTCTTTCTTAGCGTCCATGTTTCAACTTTACCACGCTGAGTACTAATGAGCTGTACAGTCTCAACTATCGACTGACGTCACACTTTGTCAAATCTGCCAACCTCTGCATTTGCCGTTCCCCTCTTGATCAAATCATTCAAACTTCGCAAATCCAATCAAATCGGACTGAGCTCGGACTACAGGAAAACGGTTGTTGTAATTAAAAAATTTAAACGGACGTTTTATTTTAGCTGATTTGCACGACTGGGCCTGAATACATGGTCTGGTTTGTTTATCAAGTTGGATGACTTTGGTTTCCCCTTGCTGCAAAGTCTTGATCGAATTATTTATTTGCTTAATCACTGATTGATTCCAATGTTTGATGCTGTCTGTGATATATAATTCTATTAGACTGATACCAATATAGCGCAGCGCATCTAAAAGACTCAAACAACGATCCTCGAACAAAATGTATCTCGTTCAATATTTATTGAAACCAGTAGGCGTATGAACCGCTGAGATTGCTTCAGCGGCTCATGCATCTACTGGTTTCAATTGAACGAGAGACAATTTTCGCTCATATTTCAAATCGAATGTATTTTCTGACATTAAGGTGTGCTTACAGACAGCTAACGCAGGTGAAGATACAGGTATTAGGGTTATAGGCTCATCCGTTTACCTGCTGTTTCGTAGTTATGAGCGCTGTATCTGCAGCCTTTCTTGTCCGGCCGAAGTTTCAATAAGTCAATAATCTATTGAGCACGGAAGTTCTCATACCGAAACAACTACAGCGTATTGAAAGGCGCTATAGCATTGCCTTAAATGATTGATTGATTGATCCATCATAGACATGACTTTAGTTTAAACCAGTGATATTTTTTCTTAAAATTGTGACAGAATTTATTTAAAATGCCATTTCACTGTGGGTTTATTTGCGCAATGGTAATTATCTGTTTCCGGATTTTTCGTACAACTTCTGAATCGTCGGAAAGCTGCAAAGTAAAGCAAGACTTAGCGTTTGTCATCGACGCCTCGTCTAGCATTTGCAATGATGGAGATTCTAGCAACAGATCCCCTCCTCCTTGTACCAATTGGTTCAATTGTCTTCAATTCATGCATCAGGTTGTTGAGTCATTGTCAATTGGACCAAACGATACGCGAATAGCGTGCATTGTGTTCTACAGCAGAGCTGAAGTGCGATGGAAATTCGATACGTAAGTATCTATATAATAAAATCTGATGCCTGGACCATTGCAAAAACTCCTATTAGAATATACTGTAATACAAAAAGCGCTGTTGGCAGCGAGAGTCTTAGAGTGTCATAGAGATTGCATTTTAGAACATCTTTCGAATAGCATTCTCTCTTGAGAAGTTGAGATATCAGACATCTTCTTCAGTTAACTGAGAAATTAAGAGGCGTATTGGCGCGATCCCGCCGACTACAAGCATCTTGTGAGGAAAATGCGAGTGTCCCGCTGAAGAGTTAGACCTATCTAAGACGACACGACATGGTCAAATACTGACAAATAGTACAAATCCTTTTAACTCTCCTGAAATACCGATGAGCTAAAAAGAAATCGTAGCCTCAGATCTTGAAGCCCTCAACTTTCACTCTCAAGTTTTATGTGGAGTACAGTGGCAGGATTCTGGTAATGCAATCAGAGGGTGGAAGTTCAAGCCTGACAGTGCGTAGCAATCCTGGCAAGGTGTTCATCTGTAATTACCTGTGATGAAGGTAACTGGGTCATCTTACTGATCTCATTCTCATTCCCGTATGACGAAAGCAAATTGAACCTCCCTTATAGAAAGGAACTCATCACTATCATATGTTATATGTTGAAAATTATACAATTATACATATTTCGACAGTTTTACAGCCGTCATATTGCATAAATATTAAAAAAGATTTTGCAGCACTTCTTCTCCTTGGATTAAATACCTCAAGCTGGACAGTGCCAACCAACCTCTCCCCAAAACTCAGCAGTCAACGTAAATGTAAATGCCAGGAGGAGGTTGATTGGGGTTTATAAAATGGCCGAGTTGGAGATGCAAGTAAAAGTCAGGGAGATGCTCTGTGGGGTGGGATCCGGGCAATTGCTCGCCGACAATAATTTCTCGCCCGTCAATTGCTCCCGGTCAATAACTCGCCGGTCAATTGCTAACGAGAACAATCGCTCGTAATACCCATTGCATATCTAATAACTTTATAAAAACTTACGGGAAATAAAAACTTTATTAAAACTACAGACACAGGTGTTAGGGTTAGGGGCAGGGTTAGGGTTAGAGTCAGACACTCAGAATTAGGGTTAGAGTTAGGGTTTGTTCCAGCGAACTGGAATAACCTCCCGCCAGCACTGCGAAACGAAACTATGACATGATCGACTTTTCTAGTTCGGTTAAAATCTTATTTTATTTGTCGGCTGAGGCGCATTTGTGTAAAAGTGCGCCAGATAAATGGATTAATTAATTAATTAATTCATTCATTCATTCATTATTTCATTCATTCATTTATGAGCCCAGATATTATCGGAATTACAGAATCGTGGGTCAAGTGTGACATCAATGATACCGAACTAAATTTACTGAGATATGTTATGTTTAAAAAGATAGGGAAAATCAGAGCAGCAAAGGTCATAGGGCAGGAGGGGTTCTACTTTTCATGAAAGAAGGCTTGCATACCATAGAGCGAACAGACATAGAAAATGATCAATTTAAGGAGCATATGTGGTGTGAAATGAGAAGCCACCAAGAGAAAATATTGGTTGGGCTTTGGGACTTATTATTAGAGAACTTTGCTTTGGAAGAAGCAGATAATTAATGGAATGCTTGCTTTATTAAGCAGGGTCTCAGAAGAAATTGCTGGTATAATGGGTGACTTTAATTATCACGTAGACTGGGATTCGCTGGATACTGAAAGACCACGTGATAAGAAATTTCTGAACTGTGTCACTGATAACTTTCTGTTTCAACAAGTGACTAGGCCAAAAAAGAAGCAACAACATGCGGACCTGGCTCTAACAATAGAGGAGAATATAGTTCCAACGTGGAGGTTGGGCTGAATTTTGCGACAAGTGATCACCAATTGGTCAGTTTTACTATTAACTTCGGGAAAGGTTAAAAACGTTTCTAAAAAGACACCACGTTTTTAAGGGAGATAATGACCTGGCAAGAAAGATGATTATAGAAATGGATTTGGAGAGGGAGAAAACAAGAAAAGACACAGAGGAAGGCTGGAGCATATTTACTAAATGTAAGTCCAAAGTCATAGAATTGACCATATCCAAACAGAAGAAAATTAATAATAAACTTCATTGAATAACAAGAGAAGTGCAACGAAGAGGAATGGCGTAAAACAAAACTACAAAGATGGTCAATGGATGCCATAATTTAAGCTATGAAAAAAGACTTCAATATTGTTGAATTACCACATTAGCTGCACAAGAGGTCATAAACGCAAATTGTTCAAGCAGAGGGTGGGACCAAGAAAGAAAAACTTTTTAGTACAAGGCTTGTGGACAAACAAGGGTGCGCAGGTGGAGCAGTGGTTAGCGCACTGGTCTGCCAATCCCGAGGTCCGTGGTTCAACTCCCGGCCGCGGCAGAAACTTTTCGGTTGTTTCTGCCCCAAGCGCCCCCAGTCGACTCAGCTGTGAATGAGTACATCGGGTGTTAACTCGGTGGAAGGAAAGGCGGCGAGGGAAAGGCTGGCAATCCGCCCTCATTCAGCCGTTGCCGTATATACCTGAAGGCGCTAACCCTTCGGTTCCCGACGGGTCCGCGATGGCCTATGGGTTGTACCTTGTGGACAAACAAATGGGACAGTTTGGACGAAGTGGCGGTGACAATTAAAACAGTAAACGGCTTCAAAGGTTATATGGAAACACTAGGTTACTGAACGTAGAGAGTTACTATAATATTTTTCAAGCAGACTAACTTAGCCTCCTAAGCTACTTTAAATCACATCATTATTAACGTGTTTCCTAAAACGTTTTGCGAGTTCTTTTTCTATCAGAATATCTCTGTGCGCTTTTCAGCTGCAGTTTGTCTAGTTAAATTGCATAGTTTAGACTAACAACTAAACAAATTATGATCGACTGCATATAAAAACATGCCTTTTGCAGATCACTCAATAACAAGCTAGCAACTCAATTTATTCTAAATTATTTATAAGTGTTTTTGGCATTTCAGGTACGAGAACAAGAGTGAAGTATTGGAAGCAATCGACAATCTTCGCTATTCTACCGGCTCAACGTACACATCCCTTGCCTTGAAGTTACTTGTCGAGAAAGTATTTAACCGTGAAGCAGGTGATAGGGCAGATGCCTCTGATACTGCAATTGTTATAACCGATGGTCTGCCATCGATAAAGCCAGAAACTACTCCACAGGAAATTCAGAAGGTACACGACCGGGGCATCAGGGTTTTGGCAGTTGGGATTGGAGAGATCAATCCAAAATTCATCAAAGAATTATCGTCCTATCCTCAGCAAGTGAGTTAAACGCTATAATAATTAAACATTATTATTAATTTTTAATCATCAGGTACAATACAGAAAGGTGTTAATCGGTGATTCTTCGAAATCCATTCACAAAAGACCAGGCCAGTGCCTAAATATAATGTATATTATCGTTATAGATTTAAAAAATTATGGATAAATACAACACATACCTTTAAATGGAAACAATCGATGGTCATACAAAGCTCTATACACAAGGATGCGTGGAAAGTGCTGTATGCGGATGGAACAAATCCTGTTTTCTGATTACTAACGATCTTCTAGCATAAAAATATATAAGATTCTCAGTTCCCAATAGAATCTGAACTATTAGAACAACTGTGACTCTTCCGCTTGATCTTCATTTCGAGCCGAACTTCTTCACCACATTCGTATTCATGACCTCAAGTCATACAGTTAACGAAACACATATACTGTACATTTTTCAGCAGAACTCATTTAAACTTTCAATGCTAATTCTACAGTACACATACAGAATGCACTACGAAAAGCAAATTCAACAACTATATCGATTATATTCCAGCTCAGTCTAATAGGCTTTACTTCTGATTACTCTTGCAGCAAAGATTGTATTTCTGTAACTAGAAGGCTGCTCGTTTCGCTCGCGTGCAGGATACTACTAATATCTATCCACATCGCGCAATGCGAAGCAGGCTCGCTTCGCTTCGCTCGAGGCAATGAATTTTCAAGAACGACCAATCAGAACGCTCACCCAGCCAACCAATCAGAACGCTTGAAGGTAACCAATGAGAACATCACACAGCCAAGCAATCAGAACGCTCACATAGCCAAGCAATCAGAACGCTCGAACGCTTGAAGGTAACCAATCAGAACGCTCACACAGCCAAGCAATCAGAACGCTTGAAGGTAACAGACATACAGAGGAAGGATTTTAATATTATAGATGGTGACAATGCAATTCATGCAAAGTCAATAAAAACTTTTCGAAATAGCCTGCTGGCGACTATTCCCATTCTACTTTGCATTCACTCTAAGGTCTTTCTAAATTCTACGTCTGAATGTCAGAGTTCGCTCATCAACTGTATTTGGATATTTAGAAAACAGCATAGAAATGCTAAAATTAATTTTACAAATGGAAATAAGATAACTTATATACTGTGACACTACTAATTCTAAACTATTGGAAAATGGTTTTGCGTTTTGTAGGAAAATGTCTCTTATTTTCTTTCTAACACTTACGGTGCACTTGAAGGCGTTAGTCGTGCTTTGACTAACATTACTTGTCAACCAGCGAAGGGTAATTTCAATTCAAACTAAAAAGACTAAATGGCTGCATTATAGAAGTAAGCCTAATCGTTCATCTTTAGACTATAATCTTGTTGCAAACATTGAAATTCACATCATTCGCAAGACATTACTACATTAATATACAGTATAATCTGATGTTGTGTTTCGCAGTCTTGGAGAAGAAAGTGTTCTTAGAAAATCGGTCTTTCAAGAACCAGACATTTGAGAACCAGACCTTTGAGAATCATACCTTTGAAAACCATACCTTTGAGAACCATACCTTTGAGCACCATACCTATGAGAACCATAGTTTTGAGAATCATACCTTTGAGAATCATACCTTTGAGAACCAGACTTTCGAGAACCAGACCTTTGAGAACCATACCCTTGAGAATCATACCTTTGAGAACCATACCTTTGAGAACCAGACTTTTGAAGAGCAGTTTTTCCATAATCTGAGTTATGTACTGAATCAAAGGTTTATGAATTATTCGTCTGTGAACCAGTCTTTTTGGAATGGTACTTGGACTGGGCGCCGGCGTCATGATGGCAGAGGAAGCACACTGTTGCTTGTAATTACTGTATTTACAGCAACGCTACTTTGCGCAGCTGTCCTCTTTTCGATAGCTCATCAAGTAAGTGATATCAAACTCAAAGTATACTCTTAGGGGGAACGTGTAAGGGACTAGGAGCCATCCATATATTACTTACGCATTTAGGGGAGGGGCAATTGGGTTTTGGAGAATCTGCGTACGGATGCATACGGGAAGGGGACTCGACTGAATGTATAGGCCTACGTATTCACCGTATGCACAAATTCATATATAGCCTACATACCAATTTTTAAAAAACAACCGCTCAGGCTGATTGAAATTACACACATTAGATTTGAAAACAATTACTTTCTCACGGGCAGGCAATGGGTCACGAGAATTGTTCACACGCTTGCATTCATTAGGCCTTAGACACATTTCTTGCTTTTCTTAATTTCTTAGCTGTGACAACTTTAGTCCACCATACGCCTTGTGACTATGCCTAAAAAGTAATCTTTCAAACAGAGTAGTGGGATATAGAAGTTTATTTGTAGGTATATAGGCATGGTGGAGGGGTCCACGAAATGTACAGGTGCAATAGGGGAAGGGATTTTTGCGTACGTAATATATAGATGGTCTCCCGGAGGAGGGCAGAACATAAGTGGTTGGACTCGATTTTATAATTTCGTACTCCATACCATAAGAGGCATAGAGTGCATTTTTGCTCATTTTGGCTCATGGCTAATCCGCCCCCCCCCCCAATTCATTCATATCAGAGGCGGATCTAGGGTGCTTGGCGCCCGGGGACAAAAGATACTGATGGCGCGCGCCCCTTAAAAGCAACTCCCGAAAATCTCCTAGCGATCAAAAAGGTCTTCACTTATTTCGTTAGTTTATTTGGTTGGCGTTTGCCTTTTATTTCGTGTATTTCTCAAAATTTGCCGTTCCAGTTGTGTACCGCCCATGGCTAAAGCCATACTAGCCATTGGCACGCTACGCCTCTGGTACATACATATATTATATGTAAAAAATAGATACTATCTTAAATGGGGCTGCGATGGTGTTAAAACATTTCACTGAATTCCATTTAACCTACACAGTGTCGCAGTGCTATGGAACTCTGGCAGCTTTATAAGTATTTAATAGGAAAATGTCTCACGGCTGGCTGTGCGCATGAAACCGACCTGCTGATTTACTGTGTTTGCGCCCGAAGTCGGTTCTGAGAATTATGCGATCGAATTTTCATTCCATCAAAGAGCAGAATGCACGGTGGTCTAATTCTGCCATAGATTAATTATAGCTGCATAGGCCAATCAATCTTTCATTGTGATATTATGAACTTTATAGCGAAACTGTTACGAGTAAGATATCAATGCCCGATGCTGCTGCAAATAAATCCGTAAAATTATCAGGCCATTATCAGGGAATATCCGTAAGAAGTGAAAACAGTTCAAGAGTGTCATCACTTGCAGACGGTCATTTTTTATTAAGAAGTTGAATAGGTGATGTGAATGCATTTTTGTGAATTTTAGCTGATTCTTGTTATCATCGCTAGTCAACTATAGACCAGAACAAATAAAATTCTTGTGGATCAAAGCACGTGACCAGTTTCCGGAAATATTGATTCACTGAAATTATCCTGGATCGTGTCCATGGCTTTTATGGGATCGCTGAATCATAAAAGTGTGCTTGACTTTTTACCGTTTCTGATCTGTCATTCTGCTTTCATTAAAACTGTTGTATGAATTTTGAAGCTTTTAAAATAATAATGCCCGATTTCTCTGTTTTACATAAATGTTTGCTATTTGCGGTCGCGTATATAGGCCTAAGTCTATATGTTCTATGTCTACGGCTACGCTGTCTGCAGCTGGACTTGACTAACTCATAGGTGCTGAACACGAAAATGGAGCTTAAATTTACTAATCGACTCTACAGTAGCTTTCAAGATACAGATGAATCATTACAGTCTCTTCAATCATTAACAAGGCCCGAAGGAGGGAAGGAGGAAGGGGGGATTTTCCTCCCCACTGCCCAACTACATTCCAACACTGAGGGGGCTATAAACATTCCAGCCAAGTCAACTTCCCCACCACTGTGACAGGGAAATGCATTCACCGCCAGCAGATGGAGAACATTTTTCGGCGCCTCTTGCCGAGCATGAGTAAAAAATAAAAACTTGATATTTGGTGGTAACTGGGGAGAGATTTATCTTAACCTTTGAAACAATTCATCTGTGTTGCTGATTAAACCACTTGTATATCGTTATGGCCAGATAATAAAATTGACAGATAATTGTTTGGTGATAGAGCAATAGATTACCTAGAAGAACTGCGCGAAGTAGATCCGTCACAAACCTTGGATCAGTTCCGACCATAGACCTCTTAACGTAAGGACTGACGTCAGCCATGCTGGGGTCCGCGAACTTGGGTCCATTGAATTTTAGCACAATAGCGTCTATTAACTGCTGCAACTGGATATTGCTTGGTGATACAGCTATGAAATTTGGTAGTCACACTGAGAAATCAAATCATACATTGAGAAATACATTGATTTAAAAAAGATACCATTTTAAAATCATTGCATTTCTCTTGTATATTTCTAGTTGGATACTGCTGATCTAGGCCGATTATATAGTAATTACTAATTAGCATCGGAATCTAGTAGGGAAGAATTCGGCTTTATATGCATTGAGTAGAATCGCAGCATTATTACCAGGAATATAGTCCAGTGCCGGGATATGTGGAATTTCGGGTAAAAAGGTTCGTCAATGAGTTATTCCCAAATTCATGTAGCCTATTCTTATCGATTAATGCTACCTACCCTTCCTAGAAATTTCTCAACGGTCTTGCCAAAATCCCACGGCCGGGGTCCCTATCAGAATATGGGCCGATACCCCCACGTTAGCATTTCAACTCAAATGGAATATTCAATCAGTACTCTTAGGCATTGACTACAATAGCACATTCCGCATGTTTTCACGATCCTCGTTCTATGGCACTTATCGTACGCTGACCTTCTCATTAGAACGTAACTTAGAAGTTAGAATTGCGAAATTCGATTGTTACGCCGCAACTGTGGATGGACAAGTTTTCATGTACTGAATTTTGTCAGATAATTTATACTTTTTTTACATAGCACACTTAGCAGCATATCGCTCTTCGTAACTAGCGAACGATAACTGGCTTACAACAATGGAACTTTGTGTTTTGAATGTCACACAATTCTATTGTTATTTATTTTAGTTTCATAGAAAATACTATTTCTGTAGTTACGAAATGAACTGGTGGTACATTTAAGTGCACTTTATTGACGTTTTGGAAATTAGGGTCGAAATCTCGAGAAGATATTAGGCTCTTCGCAGATAATATCAAAACATCATACAGAATTTCTTAATTGTACTGAAGAATTTACTGAAACGTCAAAAAGAATTCGACTTCTTCATTCGACACTGTTCTGTGAATGCGTGATACTATAGCGTTCGCATCTTTGAACCAACAATTTCTGACTTCAGGAAACTGAGAACACGAAAGGGAATTACAGCATCTGTCAGGGAATAAATTTCTGTACTGAGATATGCATACGTAAGTCCAATGCTTGCAGTTCAACGGCAATGGTTTCCCTGAATCTGAGGAAGACCACGCATTCATATTCGGGCGTGTCAGTGCATATGTCCTTGAAAATGAATTGTCAGTCTTTGAAAATGAATGAGCGAAGAACGGCTGCATAAGCACGACGTTACAATAGAGACTGCATTCTGTCGCATATCATGACTTGTACTCTGTTATCGCATCTTCTACGATTCGTTTGAGGAAGTAATATCTGAAGCACATAAGCGTCCTCTTGTCCCTCGCCCATCGCGACCCCATGACTTTGATCTTATTCTCGTCGGTGATGAGTCGCTTCTGACAAATCGCGATATCGTCATGGATGTTGTATAATTCAGTTCGCAACTGTCTGATTGACAAACCTATACGATAAAGTAACACTAAACGTCAGTTAACGGTATAAAGTTACAGGATTTACAACGAATCTAAATATCTGAGAAGTGACGACATGCAATATTTATTAATAGCTGACAAAAATAGATCTGCAAATACATTGGTTCAAGTATATTGTATAGTCCCAGTCCAAATCCTATACTTAAAACCCATATTATTACAACTGTTCGATAAGGGGGATCCAGAAACATTGTCCACGGTGATCTTTGAGAAGGCTGCGCAAATACGTTGCTAACGCGGTTAATGATGTGAAAATATTTTGTAACATCATTCAATCATTCAAAATGATCTGGACAAGATCTACAGACTACAGATACTATAAGTAATGACCTTATGAGTTTACACGGTGAATTTAAAAAGGAAATGGCACTTTGAAATGATTGCAAACAGCATCAGGTGAAATGTACGAAACGTATTAAAAGGCTTGCCAGCGTGATTGGATAATAATAATAATAATAATAATAATAATAATAATAATAATAATAATAATAATAATAATAATAATAATAATAATAATAATAATAACTAGAAAGATGCTCGCTTCGCTCGCGCTCGCTTCGCTCGCAGTGCAGGATAATACTAATCCAATACCTATACCTAATACCCAATCATTGAATTCATGCTGAACAACATTTCAATGATCGCCACCTAGCCAAGCTCTGCGCCACGTAATAATTAGGCCTATGTACGTTAAAATCGCGCAACTGTGGCCATTTGTGACGCTGTACACGTATTTTTGTGTACGTTAAAATGTACGTTAAAATTGCACAACTACCTCAGGCTGCGAACAATTGTTACCAATAGCAACGTCGTCTTCGAACATCGCCCACCAACGCATCGCGACGTAAGGACTAAACCGTCTACCAATAGTCAACGCTCGCCCGCCAACGCATCGAGAACGACTAAACCGTCTACCAATAGTCAACCAATCAGAACGTGAAGGTAACAGACAGAGAGACATACAGATAAGGATCTTAATATTATAGATAATAATAATAATAATAATAATAATAATAATAATAATAATAATAATAATAATTAGTTTTAAAGCAGTTCACTAGGGTCTGCAATACGTGAGAACCACTATGCCTTGGGAAGAAATAAATTGACTTTAATAAGTTAAACGCGGTTTGAAGAAAACAATGATACGCTACTCTGGGCTGATGGCGTAAGCCAGCGGTTCCCAAACTGTGGTCTGCGGACCGAAGGGGGTCCGTGGAGGACATGGCGGGGGTCCGTGAGAGCCTCCCAAAATATTCAGCAACACTTCATAATTTTAACATTAGCAGTCTGTACACTCAAATTAATGTGTGGCATCAATAACAATAATTAATATAAATCATAAGATAAATATACTAGAGCTACATAATAATATCTAGATATATACTAACACCGACAGCCGAAGTATTTCACGTTACAGAATGCTAAAACGTGTACTTTTGCCTAGTGTATCTGGCATAGTCTATATATTCAATCTACTTAATTAACTGAACTCGTCACTGCAGGGAAGAGATTCAAACATCTTGTGAAGTCATGACACGATAGCATAAGAATGAGCTCCATTTATGGAAAGCTAAAATAAACAGCAGAGTTTTAGGCATGCTTCCAAACTGGGATAATTACATCAGTAAGAATCTATGTATACCATGGGCTGAGTTAGAAAATAAATAAATAAAAGTAGAAATCGTTAGTCAATGTTGATGTTATAGCCTAATATGCGACGTCAGACAACATTTGGAATCGCTGGCTGAACATTTTTATGAATATTTCTTGAATGATAATATTGAAAATTTTTATTTGGGTCCGCAGTCCGTTTGAAGTTGAAATGATTGACCATGCTGGGCAAGAATATGAGAAATTAGTTGATCTTTCATGTGATAAAACAAAAATCCTCAAGTTTTCTGAGTGTATAATATATAATATAATTAAAAAATCGGTTGAGAACCAAGCTGAGTTAGAAAATAAATAAATAAAAGTAGAAATCGTTAGTCAATGTTGATGTTATAGCCTAATATGATTGAAAACGATTGAAGTGATTTTTGTTTTAACCGATTTTTTAAGACTAGGATCACATGAAAGATCAACTAATTTCTCATATTCTTGCCCAGCATGGTCAATCATTTCAACTTCAAGCGGACTGCGGACCCAAATAAAAATTTTCAATATTATCATTCAAGAAATATTCATAAAAATGTTCAGCCAGCGATTCCAAATGTTGTGTAGCTTCTGAGTTTTCGTTTTTGTCTATGTCTTACATTGTCTTACAAGGCAGTCACGATTTTATTGCCTTTCACGACAACATATTTGTGCCAAATGTGTAAGACAGCATTTTCGACACTTACTATACAATATAAAGAAGAAGTATAGATCCAGACTTGTCGTTGAAAGTAAGAAAGCAAAATCTCATTAATTTTCATAGCGCTTTAAAAAGCAGCGCCGCAGTAGCTCCATATTCCTAGGTGCGTAGTGTGTGAAAGTGTATGTGCTTGTCAAAAATACAACCAAGAATTATTGAGTTTGTGCAAAACAAAGCAAGCACATTCATCTCATTAGCGTTAATTAATTATAGGTTAGTTGATTCAATTTGAGATAATTGACGAAGTAGCTGATTCTGGAAAGACGTGTCCAATCTAGCAGTAATGTAACAGCATTTATTCGGTTTTTAATTGTATATTACTGTATGATTGTCCGCATCGTGGGAAGTCACCATAGGGCTAGAGCCGCTAGTGCGGCTAGTCAACTGGTGTTGTGGGAATAGTCTGTCCGTTATTTTAATTAAATATTAACTGTGATATTTACTTGTTAAATAACGTGGTCCGCGAGCTAAGCTTAGGACAAAATAGGGGTCCCCGAATCAAAAAGTTTGGAAACCTCTGGCGTAAGCCACTAGAATCGCTGCTTGCCTAATACACGGTCGGAGATCAACGTAGGCCCAAACGCCGATGATCGAATATGGGTTGAAATTATCATACTTGCAAAAAGTTGACAGTAGAAGACATAACTTAAGTAAAAGCGAATGAATTTCAAGGCCGAAGAGCAATTAGGTCAAGAGCTTTTCCGTTTGCCAGCCATCAGATGCTACCTAAGTCGCAATAAATCTATTTCTTTGTTACTTGTTAATAATTGTATGCGTCGCAGTGCTAAAATATGGGAATCGCTCGCTTTTAATGTTATGAATCTCTTAGCGTTCAACAGGTCTACCTACCATAGATATCTGCAGGTTTTATTGGTGGGGGGTCTGGTAGCGTGGGGCGGACAGGGCGGTTGTTTGTTCTTCGAGCACTTTCACTCAAAAGTTCGGCCCATTCCCACGAGATATGGTCAGACTTGGCATTTCTATTATCATAGGCGGCCAAAGTTTCCTGGATAAGGTGATCCAAGGCGCATAGATGCCGTGATTTGCAACAAGTCTTGGCATTTAGCTCATGGTAAGCCTCGGAAAGTTCCAGGAGAACATTCGACACTGTCCTCATTTCTGTCAGCAACTCCTCCCGACGTTTCGTCAAAGTTTGATACAAGTCTATTAGGTCCTGACGACGTAGATTGTTGTCTGAAATTTTTGAAACAAAATTCTGGCACTGGATGTCTCTAGATAAAATCCAAAATTTGATTCAAAAATCAGACTGAGTTAATAGAATTTAGCCAGATATAGAGTTACATTGGACAGAACCATAGATCCAACTCAGAGCTAGATCCTTCGGTTGAGCTGCCAAAAAGCTCTCTAGGCTTAAGCATCAAAAATACTTAAATAGGTCCCTACTACTTTAATAGATGACTATGAATTGAAATTGTTCCAACGTTTGGTCGTTCACGAAAAACGCTTGCAGGTTCCTGGTTCGGATGGATGTGTTTAGAGCCTCACTGTCTTGCTAACAGTTGAACGTCTACTGTAATTTGGGGACAAACGGGTTTCAGTCCGGGACCTGTGGTGGGATCTGTGCAAAGCCAGTGAAATATTTTCAGGAGTCTAGGTGATTTTCGACAGAATTGATATACCTAATTGTGTTACAGCTTTTTACTTCTAGGGCATATTATAAATCACAATTTAATTATTTACAGTATCCAGCAATTCTAACGGTTTAACTGTAATACAACTCTAAAGCTACTGCATCTGAGGCTCAGTCCCAGATCCACTAACCCCCTAGTTGGATCAGACCTAGTTTGGCTTTTTACACGATCGTGCCCCTAATCTGGACGTAAGCTCTGGCTACGCCATTGCTCAATCGTTATTAGGCATGTCTTTCGTCGAAAGCGTTTAAGCTTCAAATATCCAAGCAAACAAGAAGAAAATTTGTCTAACATCGACTTTCCGCATTTTTCTTAGCAGCTGCTAAGTTTAAATCCGGGTCGTGATTTCCAGCATCTGCG